>OY282582.1:11081917-11164417 GCA_958299025.2 Drosophila histrio
GGATATTGAACTCAGTAGTTATTCAAGAAACAAATTTATCCAGCAGATGCATCACAGCGCACTAGCAGCGCAGTCGCTGCGCCGCGGCGACGATATAGCGAACTAAACATAAACAATCAACAGCCGCAAACCAGTGTTACCAGACTATCGCAAGCTACCTACTCGCGATGCAAGCAAAATCGACTTAAAGATATATATTTAAATCCCATTATAATGAAATTAATTTTCTTTGAATACCTGCACAGGGTTTCCTACTGCCGCTCGACGACGAATTGGCTAGTTATTCCATGTGTGTGTGGAACATAACTAAAACAGTGTGACCATGCACCTAAAACGTGCATGTCCACTCTGATAAATCGGCTGTGCTTTGTAAACAGTGCCAATTGTGAAAGTTAAACTAAAATTAAAAAAGGAAAATAATGGATTCTGACGATGGAGTGATTGAGTTGGTTGCGGCATATATTGCTGGAAAATGGAGGAAGTACAGCGGTAACGGAGGCGCCACAAGTGCTCACAATTTTTCCCTCCATTTTTTTCGCTGTCAAAATAATTTTAAACAAGATATTCCTGAGCAGTGTATCAGCTGTTATCACAGTCCACACACGCTATCGATAGGCCAACTATCGATATGAATATGTGGATTTTGATCAAGTTGTTGGATACACAGGCCAGGAAAATGGGGAAGGACAGCGCTCACGGAGGCGCCACTCAAAATAATTGTAAACAATATATTCGTGAGCTGTGTATCATCAGTTCTCACAGTCCACACACGCTATCGATAGGCCAACTATCGATATGAATATGTGGATCTTGATCATGTTGCTGGATACACAAGCCAGGAAAATGTAAAATAAAAATTCCTGGAGTAGTTTTTTTATATGAAGTTTGCCAGGAATTTTGACTTTCCGCGGTGCTGGATAGCCGGCTTTATATTTAATATGTTAGCCTTTGTATGTTAGTGATTCCATGTGTAACATAAATATGCCCGTACCTACATATGCATGTTAAACAAGAAACTTAGTCTATTTGGCGCGTGCTTCCATATGTATGTATGTATGTAACTGTGCACCTAACAGATTTTGGTTTTCGCTTTACGCTCTCTCTTTCCTCTCTCTCACTCTAATGCTTAACACATTTGTCTATTCCTTTTCCATTCAATGTTTCGAAATTAGTTATGTGCGTTTCTATGAAGCGAATTTTATTATAATAATTATTTTTAAATCTTATTATCTTATTCTTATTATTATTTTTATATTATTTAATTAATATACTATGATATTATATTTATGTGTTTATTGTTATATTATACATCTAGCTGCGTATAAAGCGGAAATGCAATATTTTTGAAAAACGTTGGTGTTGTTTTTTACAACCCAAATCGACTTTTAGGTCCTCAAAAATTGGATTTTGGTAAAATGACCCCATTACAACCATTGTAACCTCCCCGTGGTTTTTTCTGGGCACCGATCATATATTATGAATCGTAAGCTAATACGAGCGAAAGCAAATTTATAACGGTTTATATATAAGTATCTAAGTTTGTTACTATTATTTCCTTTTTAAAGAATAAGTAAATAAATCTCATAGTCGACTTCGACAGCAGCCTTTCCGACTGGCTTATAGGGTATTTCCACTGTTAGTATTTTTGCGTTGCGGTAGTGTTAACGCAAAAAATTTCCCAAAAATGCTTCCATTATAGTACGCATTCTCATCCGAGTTACTGAGCATTTGACAAAAATAAAAAAATCAATTTTTTTGTTAAATCAAAATGTGCAACAGTATATGGAATAAAGGCTATTGCATTAAACAAATTTTTATATAATACGGACACAAATATTAGTTGTAAATTCGAGAAAGTTTTCACAACGAAGCGGATTTATATGCTGTGACCTTGCCACGATCGCGAATTATGGGAGATGCTTGGGATGCGCGACATGAATCTTCCATGCTCTACAATGAAAGCCCGAAAATGAATATAAAGGCAGATACGGACCTCCTTCTGGTTCTTCTAGTGTTGATTCTTCTTCATCAGACTTCTCTGGGTCTTCAGGCGGCCAAAGTAGGCGTCTGTTACGACTCGGTTTCTTCACGTGGGGCAACGCCGGCTAGCTCTGCCATCTCAGGCGGTTCCGACCCTGCCCACCGAGCGCACAATCGCAATCATCGATACGTCACTCTCATCGCTAGACTATCGACACAACGTTACTCCCGACCAACTCATCGGCGGCAATCGATGTTTTTGCCGCAGCGTACCCGCCCTACCTGTGGCGGGAATTCGAATAGTAAACACGAATTTCCGCCACCCATATTTTCTGTAGTGTGGCGATTACCCTACGCCAGGCTGATGCGATCCAGATCCACAGAAAAAGCCTTTTTTTTTGCTTGCACTGAAGGTGCGTTAGCGCGCGCGAGTTACAGTATGGTGATCCGGGGGTAAGGCCTTTGGTGTAGTTTTGCTTCTTGTGGTGTTTAAGTATTTTAGCGGTTAAAATAAAAGACGTCTGTTTCGATCTAGCTTTACAATCAACTGCATCTTTATTTCTGTAAATTCATATATAAAGCCCTAAACCAAGCTGACGCTATCAAGTGTCTATTCCATTTCACAACATCCTGTCCGTTGCTGATGTTGCGGTTTCGCAACAAAGTAGAGTCAGCTGCGGACAATGTCGCCCACACGATCGAGAAACGCTTACAGAGCGCTTCTGCGTGGCGGCTTCTGTGGAATCTCAGAGGGGAAAATCTCAGAGGGGGCTGAGATGGTAACTCCTCCCCCCCCTAGTGTGGAGCGACGGCCAGAAGGACGGTAGAGTTGTAAGTCCAATTGCGGGTGTTTCCGATGGGATGAAAGAGATTTGTTTGGGCCTACAGGTCCAGCAGACGCCAATTGTAATGGCGAAAATCGTGAGTAGTATATATATTGTCGTTAAATGGATTGAGTTAGAACTCTTCATTTCTATTATTCCATTTTGCGTGTGTAGGGCTTGCAAGTGTAGTTTATGGAGGTTAATGTCGTTTATTGTATTATTTATTTTGATGTCTTCGAGTTCGGGGATTGACATAGTATACTCTTCCGTATAGTCGATCCCTGTGTCGTCGTAATTCAATCCGTTAATGTTCATGGAGCAATTTTTGAAGGTAATAATAGCTGAACCGTTAATTTTTTTTGGTTTGCTACAAGTTGAGGTGATTGTAGTGTTGATTGTATTAAGGATGATGATTTTTCGTTGTTCTACTTCTTCGATGATTTCCTCGTTGCCGATGTCCCTGATGTCGCATGTCGCTGTTTCTTCGTTTAGGATACCCTTCAGGCATTGCTGATTGATTGTGGTTGAAGGGGTTGCGTTGTCTTCGCAGATATAGGTTTGGTGTACTTTAGGACATCTATTAGGAATTTGTCTGATTTTGCCAGCTTGGTTGTTTATTACATATTTAGGTAATATTAAAATTTTAGTCTTATTTATAGGTAGGGGAATAATGTGTAATAAATCATAATTATCTTTATCGAATATTGGTATATTGATTTTAAAAGTTACAATTTTTTCTTTGATTTCTGTCTCTAGTGTTAAAAGTCTATATAAATGTTCTTCAGATTTCGTGACAAAGTTTTGTTCATCCATTATATTTTTAATGAGTAGTATTTCTTTTTCTGTTAGAATGAATTTGGGTATAATATTTAATTTTGTCAATAGGATGCTTTCTGCTATGTTATCAATGTGTGTGTACAAAATATCGATATTGAAGTTAATTCTAGATATGTATTGTAATAGATGAATTTCGTTATGTTCATCTTTTAAAGTTCTAAAAACATTATTTTTATAATTTTTAATGAATAAATTTATATTTTCCTGTTCTGTATTTATGTGCTTAGTGATATCTTTGAATCTTTCTTCGATTTCGTTATTAATTATATTTTGTTGATTGATATTCTTAACTATTTTCCTTTCGTTTTCTTCTAGCTTGTTAAATTTGTTAGTAATGATTCCTTCGTCGGTGGCGTCCATGTTGCCAGTAACTACTTTGATTACACTACCGAGTCCATTTATTAGTCCTCTCTTATTTCTTGTTTTTGGTATTAGAGCATTAATTCTGTTTTTTACTTGTATTAATTTAGTCCTGACTGCGTTAATAACTTCACCGGGAAATTTAACGTCTTTAAGGTCATTTAAGGCAGTTTCAAATTTATAAATGTTATCGATAGAGTCTTGTAGGTTAATTTTATGAATAAGATATTTATGCGAATTTATAACTTTTGTGTTTCCGAGGTTTATTATTGCTATTTTGTCATTGTCCGTTAGGGGTTGTATCTTTATTAATTGCGCGTTACTGCGGTAAGATCTGTAAGAGGTTGTATAGTTAATGTACTTTTTTTTTTAGTCTTTTTCTTATTTTAGATTTATGTATCTTTTGGTTTTTCTTTGATAAAAATGTAATTCCTGTGTCTTTGGATATTGTGTGTTTTGTAAATCTGGGTGTTAGTTTATTCCGTCTATTTTCTTTTCTGAAAACTATATCTCCTGTATCTACTGGTGGGGGTTCTTGTCTGTCTTGATTTGCTTTTTCAATCCTAAACTCCATTTTATTTTTCATCATTTCTATTATTTTTGGATATAGGTCCGTTTGAAATGCGTTCAATTTTTGTAAATAGTCGTGTTGGTTGTCGAAAGTCGTTTCTCTGTTAAATAGATGAGTCTTGCCTTGAAAAACCTCGTAAGGGGTATATTTAGTAGCTGAGTGAATGGCGTTATTATATGTAATGAAGGTTTCCGAAAGAGTCTGGTCATGGTCACAATCTAGCTGTTCCTCCTTCTTTTTGTTTATGATTATTCGGTATATTTCAGTGAGGGTTGAGTGTAACCTTTCGACTGTGGAATTGCTCGAAGATTGTTGGAAAGAGGTGACGTGTAGTTGTATGTTGTATTGGTTGCAGAAGTCTTTAAAAATTTTTCCTGCGAACTCTGGTCCCTGGTCGCAAACTATTTTTTGTGGAATTCCGAATAAAGCTATGAAGTTTCTAACAGATCGAACGATATTGAGGCTATCTCGGGCTGGGATTGTATAGCCTGAGGCGAATTTGGAAAATTTATCTATAATGGTTAAGATAGTCTTTGCGTTAATAGTATAAAGATCTATATGGAGGATTTGCAACGGTAGAGAAGGGATTTCTGTTTCTTGGTAGATAAGTTTTTGTGGCTGTCGATCGTATTTCAATGTTTGGCAGGTGTCGCAGTCATTGATCATTTTTGAGACTACTGTTTTTAATTGCGGGGAATAAATTTTTCTTTTTAGGTGTGCTAGTGTTTCGTCGATCCCTCTATGGTTACTATCTTTGTGGTATTTTTCTATCTCTATTTCAAGTTTATTTACTTCTGTTATGTCTTCTAACATTCTTGTGCATCTTATTATTTTATACATTTTTGTAGGTAGAAAATATTCTAATAGAGTTTCTTGTATAATTTTGAAAACATCGTCCGGTGCTAGTACCGCGTAGGTTTTGTTGGGTTTGAGAATTGTTGAAAGGGTTTTGGCCAATTTAGCTTTGTCGAAAGTACTTTCAGAGATGGTTCTTCTTAATTTGTTTTTAAAGGGGGTTGTCGTTATAAGTTGTGGTTTGTCGTTTTTCTGAAATATTATTTGTAGGTTGAATTCATTAATAGGTTTGTTGGTCGTTTGTATATTATTTGTTTGAGCAGTTTCTTGGTCGTTAGTGTTTATTTCTGTGGTAATACGACTAAGGGCATCTGCCACGACGTTCTCGGATCCTTTCTTATAGGAGATCTCATAATCGTATTCCAACAACTGGAGTTTCCAGCGAACTAGTTTTGAATTTGGTTCTTTGAAATTCATCAACCAGGTTAACGGTCGATGATCTGTAACGATTTTGAATTTCTGGCCAAATAGGTAGGGTCGGAAGTGTTTTGTTGCCCAAATAATTGCTAGCATTTCTTTTTCAACTGTAGAGTAGTTTAGTTCTGTGTCCGTTACGGTTCGGCTAGCGAAAGCGATTGGTTTTTCGTTGTTGTTAGGACCTTGTGAAAGTACCGCCCCGATAGCTACGTTACTAGCGTCGGTTGTAAGGATAAATGGTTTGTCGAAGTCGGGATATTGTAGTAACGGGTCATTACAGAGAAGGGTTTTACTCGCTTCAAACGCGTCGATGAATTCTTTACTGATTTTTACCGAACTTTTTCCTTTCAATTGCTGAGTTAAAGGTTTTGTGATATTTGCAAAGTCTCTAATGAATTTGCGATAATATCCTAACAGTCCTAGGAAAGATTTGATTTGTTTTCTGGTGTTTGGCATTGGAAATGATTTTATCGTTTCTATTTTCTTTGGGTTTGGTTTAATACCATTATCTGTTATGATATGGCCCAAATATTCTATTTCTTTTCTTAAGAAGTCTGACTTATTGGGTTGAAGTTTTAAGTTTGCGTTGTTGAGTCTAGTGAAAACTGCGTGTAAATGTAACATATGTTCCTGAAGCGATGATGAAAAAATGATTATATCGTCTAGGTATATTAGGCAGCATTTGCCATTTAAGTCCGTTAGAATGTTGTCCATGACTCTTTGGAAGGTAGCAGGAGCGTTAGTAAGACCAAATGGCATTCTAACAAACTCAAAATGACCGTCCACTGTGGAGAAAGCTGTCTTATCTACGTCGTTTGGATGCATCTCGATTTGATGGTATCCGCTGGCTAGGTCTAAAGCTGTAAAATATTTTGCTCTACCAATCCTGTCTAGAACGTCGTTGATGTTCGGCATAGGATATTTATCCTTGACTGTTTTCTCATTTAGCTTGCGGTAATCGATAACTAGTCTCCATTTTTCGATATTGGATTTATCCTTCTTTTTTGCTACTAGAAAAGTTGGAGAGCTCCAGGGTGAATAACTATGCTTGATTATGTTCTGGTCCAGTAGCTTTTGAATTTGGGTGTTAACTTCTTTCTTTTCTTTGACGCTATATCGAAATGGTTTTGTATGTATTGGGATTTGGTCGGTAAGTTTAATTTTGTGTTTGACCAAACTTGTGAACGTTAGTGGTTTTCCTTCTTTATAAAAAAGGTTTGGGAATTTTGAGCAAAGTTTCTTTAGTTCTCTTGTTTCTTCTTCATTTAAGTGATCGGTCTGGATGATTGGTTCTTCGTTGAGGTTTTTAGTCTTTGTTTCGGTAATTGTATTTACTTCTATATAGTCGTGTTCTTCGTATTTGTACACCTCTAGTTGGGATTCGAGGCAGAATTTCTGTTCGAGGTTAGAGAAATTATTTATTTCCATAAGGCTGATATTGTCTTTTGCGGTGTAAAGTCCACCTGATATGAATAGGTCTTTAGATATGGAGGTGGGTTCGAAATAGAATGTACCGTTTTTTAGGTTCACGGGTATTGGGATTATTCTTTTTGATTCTTCTTCTATAGTATGGAGAGTAGATATTATTTTATCTTCTAGTTCAATTTGTATATTGAACGTTTTTGTGTGTAGGGATCGTTGCGGAATGTTAACTATTGCTTCGAGTTGTTGAAGGATGTCTATCCCAATGAGTCCGTCAAAATAGTCATGAAACTTAAATAATAGTAATGTATATGGAGTGGAATCGGAGAATTCCTTGAAGAGAGGCAACTTTGCTTTTCTGTGTAAAGGGTGTGTATTTAACACTGTTTTGATGTTGACTGGTCCTGGTAAATTGATTTGATCTGTTTGTGCTACTAGTTTTGGGTTAATGAAAGAGAATGTTGCTCCCGTATCTATAAGGAATTTAAGAGATTCTTTTGGTTTTAGGTGTAAAATGATATAGGGGAGTGGAGATCCTGGTTTTCTGCTACTTAGGTATCCTGATTGTTGCTTGAGGCTCTTTCCTGAAAATTTGCTTGTTCGTTATAGTTATGTAATTGTGGCTGTGATTCTACATTATGCATATTTCCTTTGTTCTGTGAATTTGGGAGGTATTTGCCTCTGGTCTCGTTCTTATTGTCTTCCCTATACGTAATAGCTGGGAAATTATTGCTTCGTTTTTTATTATAGTCTCTGTCATAGTCCTGTTGGTGTCCACGTTTGTCTAGGCGTCTCTCGTTGTTTCTATCTAATTCGTTACTGTTCTGTTTGTTGTAGTTCGAATTAATGGGTTTGCGGTTCGATTGCTGTCTTTTCTGATGTTCTTGAGCAAAATAGATTTCTCGTTCCTTCAAAGCCCATTCCAGGGCCTCGCGAATATTACTGGGTTTCATCGCCCTAACGGCTGTACCTAATGGACCTTTATACCTGACAAAAAGGAGTTTAGACAGATGTCGGCGAAAAGATTTTTCTTAGTCTTTATTAACATTGGTTCAACCTCTTTAGTGTCCGTTAGTCTGAACAAAGCTATTTTGATTTCGCACACTTTTTCGTATAAGGCGCGAAGTGGTAATGAGCCTTGAACCAGAGTATGTAGCTCGTACATTAAAGTTGGTTCGTCTCGCTTATCGGAACAGTGTAATATGAGAGCTTCCTTGATTTCATCCCAATTAAGGCTAGCCCCTTCTTCTATTATAGCTTCGTTAGCTTTTCCTTCAATTTTATTCCTGATGGCTCTTAAGAGCATTTGACCGTATGGGGTTTGGTCGGTTCCTCTAATAAGGAGGAGAATTTCTTCCACATTGGTGATAAACTCGCTAAGGGTCTTTGAATTTCCATCATATGATGGTAGAAAACGAATAGCGTCCGGAATCTTTAACGAAGTCATGAAATCAGAGTGGTTGGTCATTACTGGGGCCTGATTAGGTGGAGGAGAGCTAGACGTAGATGTCATTGGTGTTATGTCTTCTGTTCTTGCTATTGTTTGATTTTCTCTGATGTCCGTTAGGCTAGTGCTGATTCTAGTCCTGCTTCTAGTATTTGGAATTAGTTTCTTAACTCTACCTATTGTCGACATTAATTAAATTTGATGGCTGTAAATATTTTAATTTGATTTAATAGTTTTGAATATTTTATAAGTGTAGTGTATAGTATTAGGTAAAATAGTGTTATATAATTACTAAATGTGTAGTGTATGGTATTAGGTAAAATAATATTATATAAGTATTAAATGTGTAGTGTATGGTATTAGGTAAAATAATATTATATAATTACTAAATGTGTAGTGTATTGTATATGTATAGGTGTATTATAGATGCTCGGTGGAACGTATGCGAATTTATCTGTAGGAGTGAGAGAGAGAGAAAATTATTTATGTTACCAATCTACTTTATATAGGTGTATATTAAATTTTTTTTTTTTTTAAAAAAATTTTATTTATTATTACTATTAAAAATTTTTTTTATATATTTCTTCTTCTTCTTGTTTTTTTTTTTTATATATTTTATTACATTTTTTTTTTTATATATTATTTTATTTTTTTTTTTTTGAGAAGGGTATGTGAAAGTCTACGTTGTTGATCTTGTTTGATCTCTTTTTGTTTGATATGTTAGTATACGTGAGGTTCAAACACGTCTGTGCAACAAGTCGTATGTCGTCCAATACATCAGCATGAGACATTGGTTCGACCGACGAGTTTGGACGCACAAGTCTGTTCGAACTTTCGGCCACGATGGTCACAATTGCTCATATGCCCTGAGCGTATGACGTCACGCCACTAACTCAAACTTGTTGTATTAATTTCGATTGTGTTGTCGCATGAGGTTTGAATGTGTCTGTGCAACAAGTCGTATGTCGTCCAATACATCAGCATGAGGCATTGGTTCGACCGACAAGTTTGGACGCACAAGTTTGTTCGAACTTTCGGCCACGATAGTCACAATTGCTCATATGCTCTGAGCGTATGACGTCACGCCACTATCTCGAACTTATATTAATTTCGGTTGTGTTGTTGCATGAAGTTTGAATGTGTCTGTGTAACAAGTCGTATGTCGTCCAATACATCGCCATGAGGCATTGGTTCGACCGACGAGTTTATAACACACAAGTTCGTTCGAACATTCACTGCACCTGGCTACTTCTACTCAAATGTCTTGAGCGTATGACGTGTAGCAGGGAGCCAACTCAAACCGAATGCACAATCAAATCATTATATCGTTGGTTTTTCTTTTTGTTTGCACTTTATGTTGTCTTTTTGTTGTTTGTTCCGAAAGAATTATTGAAGAAAAATTGAGTTCACTCATAATATAGAGGTGTTTAGATTGTATATATGTATGTGGGTATTGTGTATGTGTCATTTTTTGTTTATTTTTCAAATAAACGTTCCACCAAGCATTTTGTATTATAGCACTTAACTTCACTTAATTATTTTTCTTACATTATAAGGACTAATAATAACAGGTTCTTCATCGTTGATGCGGCTGCGCCAGTTACAGTATGGTGATCCGGGGGTAAGGCCTTTGGTGTAGTTTTGCTTCTTGTGGTGTTTAAGTATTTTAGCGGTTAAAATAAAAGACGTCTGTTTCGGTCTAACTTTACAATCAACTGCATCTTTATTTCTGTAAATTCATATATAAAGCCCTAAACCAAGCTGACGCTATCAAGTGTCTATTCCATTTCACAACATCCTGTCCGTTGCTGATGTTGCGGTTTCGCAACAAAGTAGAGTCAGCTGCGGACAATGTCGCCCACACGATCGAGAAACGCTTACAGAGCGTTTCTGCGTGGCGGCTTCTGTGGAATCTCAGAGGGGAAAATCTCAGAGGGGGCTGAGATGGTAACTCGCGCGCCGCCTCCAGCCGCGGACTACGTCTGCAAACAAGGGAAGGGGGTTCTGCCGCCACAAACTGTTTGGGCCCAATACAGCTCACCATTCTGTCCTTAACGCCGCACAGTGGCTCACTCACGAGACTCACGTGGCAAAAAAGAAATCGGTCATTTCTCGCCATGGAAAATCCTTAAATGCAGTTTGATAGAGAATTGTCCAAAATTTATAAATCCGTTTAGATTTTTTAATTTGGGCAAACGGTTTCGGCGGTAGAGCCCATCAAACATGAAAAAAAAATTCGATTTTTCATAAAAATGTTTTTTTATGAAAAATTTTTCATTTTTGCGATGAAATTGCATCCAAATGGTTCTATGAATATTCAGTTTCTTAATTTTACCTAATAGGTGTGTCGATTCTAAAGCGAATGGTATAAAAATGTTGTTATTTTTTTTTTTTGAAGTATTTTAAATAATATTTTTACTAAAGCACTATTTTTGACATTGTTTTTTAACTTTAGATAGACTTTTAGCATAAAGTCCAGGCTTGTCCAGGCAAACGGGTATATACACGTTATTCCGTGGATATTTCGGCAACAACTTCAAGAAAGTCTAGGTGCCAAGAAGTGCCAGTTAACTTTTTATTTAATAAACAATTCACGCACAACGCTTTTAACTGGGTCAAAATTGCGTTGTGGCGCACCCAAAATGGCGCCGGGCTCGCATTTTTGCGCAACCTGCGGTACGGAATGGTCGTTATTTGAACGTGTTTCCGTTGAACTAGACCTTTTATTGAACACTTTACATAAATATAATATTAAGAATTCATTGTCTACCTAAATATACTAATGTAACCCAAGCAAACAGGTAGTGATTATGTAATTTATAACCCTTTTTCGTACTCATTTTCCACGTTTACCAAACCCAATTATCTAAGTTTGTAAATTTTAAATGACTACACATGTTTAATCTTTTGTACTACTTAAGTTGGTAATTAATAGTAGGGATTAAGGGTATATATTCAAATATTTAGGTGCATTGTATCACAGTCTACTTTTGGCAACCATCACGATATAAAACAAAATCAGTGCTGATTAGTATTATGTAATATAAATCAAATATTGAAACCGCAAAATGTCTTCCAAAATTCGAGATGTATTTCAGATGTTTATGGATGTTCCAAGCTAAGAAGAGTTTATATTGACCGTGAGTACAGTATACTTTGCTAAGGAAAATATGACGGAGGTCGACAAGATCAAAAACAAACTTCATAAAATTTTGGTACACGGAGGAGATCTTAACGAAAACCAATGTCTGTCAATCGGGGAATTATTAGAAGAAGTCCAGAAATCTATAAACAAGGAGTACAAGAAATATAGGTACTCGAATAGTTGCAAGGTGACACGGTAAAGACAAAATTAAGACTATTTTAATAAGTTATCAGTTTCTTCAGATCCACTGATATCAACAAAAAGAATTGTGTGAAGTCGCAAAGAACTGCAAGAGTTTTATACTAAAGAAATGGTAGATTTAATGTACATAGGTTACGAACTTGAAGACATAGCTGAGGAAAATTAAATTAACAAGGACATTAATTGAATAGTTTTATTGTTATTTATTTATATAAATATAAATTTAATCAAATATATAGTATAAAAGTTTAATTGAAATTACATTTTGTTTTTACAGGAATTTATACGATATATATGTATTTGAAACATGAAATCCATCAAATTTGTTATCTTTAGTGTTTAGATGTATTTAAAACATTAATTTACATATAATTATGTATAAAGAATCACAAATTTACACATAAATTTCAGAAAAAAGCATACGATGAATGTCGCGTTTCACGAAAATCATCGTATAAACACAAAATCCAACTTTGAACACCTGCTGAAAATTTATCTGTCGTCCGATTTTTAAGATCTTACACTCATTTCAAAGCGACAGGTATTCTTTATTAAACCCCTTTTAAATTTTGGTGATATCTTACCTGGATCAAAAGATATGATTTTTGCAAAGTAGAATGAGAAAACGAGCCACTGTGCGCCGGTGACAGGTCTCGTAGCTGCGTCGCTGGTCCCTCGTCGCGGTTGATGGCGTGTATCCAGAGTCTCGATCCTCCGGAGTACAAAATTTTGTGGTAAATTTTAGTTGATAAACGTTCAACTTTATTTGTATAAATTTGGTGGCGGGATTTTTGTTTTGCTTTGGTATAAACGCTCAACTTTATTTGTATAAATTTGGTGGCGGGATTTTTGTTTTGCTTTGTATAAACGTTAGACTTTATTTGTATATTTTTTAGGCGGCGGGATTTTTATTTCAATTTGTGTAAACGTGCAACTTTATTTGTATAAATTTGGTGGCGGGATTTTTGTTTTGCTTTGGTATAAACGCTCAACTTTATTTGTATATTTTTTTGGCGGCGGGATTTTTGTTTTGCTTTGTATAAACGTTAGACTTTATTTGTATATTTTTTAGGCGGCGGGATTTTAATTTCAATTTGTATAAACGTTCAACTTTATTTGTATAAATATATATGTATATATATTTATATATTTATATTGTCGCTCATCACTTAACAACCGGCAACACTCCACACTATTCTAGCAAAACGTTTCTGCCGGACGGCACATTGGCCACCCAAAAAAAAAAGAAATCAACCGCCTTCGTTGCCGTCACAAAACTCAATCTCCTCTCGCTTTTCGGCCGCCTGTTGCTAAGCTCCCAGCAAGCATTTGTAGGATTGTTGATGAGCGTAATCATTTTGCAGAGTCTTTTTTGACTCTTTTTAATGATTAAAAAAAGATTTGGCTTCTTTGAGATTTAAAAAAGACTCTAAAATGACTCCTGCGTATGCTTAAAATGAGATTAACAATAACAAAATATACAGCAATCACAAATTAATCATTTAACTGACCGAAATGAGATTATTTTGATCTTCTTTATGGACTCATCTTTCGAACAGTTTGATGATGTAGAAAGGTTTATCGGTCTTTTCGTTGATATTTTACCGCAATTTTTCGAACTTTGACGATGCAAATACAATTTTGTTCTCCTGTTTGCAAATGTAACTGTTTAATCTCTTCACTTCTTTTGCATTTCGTCAAATTATATGTCTTTGCTTATAAGTCGTCAGTTTAGTAGTTGTCTTGCGGTCATTGGAAAGATAGGTGGAGTCGGAGCAGCGTATTTTATAAGGTTTTAACGAATTGGTTGCTGCTTATAGTTGGAAGGGAACCAGCATAAAAACAAGCGCTAAAAAGTCTTTTGTGGTTACGACCATTAAAAGTACGTAGGCACATATATTTTTATTTATTCTTCAGTCAATTTAATCAGTAACTTTTCTTTTCTTAGATGTGTGCAATCTAAAATTCAGCTCAGCGGATAAAGACATAAATGTTGCACTGCAAAAACATTTTATACACGCTATTTTGTAATATTTTGTATATATAGCATATTTGCAATAAATATAATATATTGTATAGAATTACAAAATAATATAATTCTTATTTTTTGAAATGCAAACGATTGAAGATTATGACTCGCAAATGACTCTCAAATGAGACTCGAATAAGACTCGCCATTAAGGCTCAAATGTGACTCAAATATGGCTCGTAAATGATTCCCAAATGACTCTAAATTGAAAAAATTTACTCAAAAATCTGACTCAAAACTGACTCTAAACTGTTCAAAAAAGAGAGTCATAAATGACTCTTCCAAAAGAGTCATTGCTAGGGTACCATTTTCTCCCGACAAAACGATCATATAGGACTCAAAAAAGAGCTCATATATGATCATTTTAATCAGTTAGAAGACTCTTTTAAGACTCTAATATGATTGAAAATGTTTGCTGGGGCTCTGCTTTTTGTCAAAACTTCCCACGCTCAACGGATCTTATGGTCAACGGCCGTTTGCCCTTGGCCTTGACCTAATTCTCACCGCCACGATCCGCTCAATTAAGTAGGCCGCTCACCAATCTATCTACGCCTCTCAATTCCCCTCACCTACTCTTATACCCGCTCTCTTCTACCCATCACACCACGGTCTTTTCTTTCCCAACGCGCTCTGGTCACACTTGTCCAAAAGTCCACGGCCTTGCCCCAGTGCGATGATATCACACCAGTACCTCCTATCGATAGTTTTGTGAGTATCATCCCCAGCCACAGATGCAACACGTCATAGAAATTAAAGAGTACCTTGAAGGCTGCATGAATGAGCCGTTGACTAAGTGCAGACCAAATTCAATTGAATTTTTTCTTTCAACCAGCTTTGTTTTGTTTACAATTCTTCGATAAATTTGCAAAGTTACTCGATATATCGATATATACCAAAAAGTATCAACAAAAAACGAGTTGGTAGTTCCCACATCCATAAGCAACGTACAAATTTCCCGTTCCCCAAACGCTTACTATATCGTATGGGAACCAACGCGCGTTTCTAAATTTCCTAACGCAAACGTGGACACAACCATAGTGAAAGTCCAGTATTATATTATTTTTATTAGAATCTTTTGAAATGTAAATTTACGATATTTTGATATCGTTCTCCGAGGAATTACCTGTAGTTTAAATATAAGTTGCAAAGTTCAATCACTAAGCATACAATACATAAAGGCGCCAAACAGCGATTTTCGTGAGCTCAAAAATTGCTGCAAGCATAGAACCCCAGAATAGCCGAAGTTATAGAGCCCCGTTCGTGAGTAGCCGAAGTCTTGAAACCCCAGAGCGAACGATCGACACTCAAAAGAACGAGAGCGCACTGCTCAGTGCAGCAAACGATTTCAGTCTTGGACAGACACCAGAACGATGAGCACGTCTGTGACGCTCGCTCTCGCATTTCAATTCTGTGTGTGTGCCCAAGTATGTACATGCTTACGTTTGCTTGTATGCGTGAACTCTATGAAACATGGAAACACCGCAATGGCAATGCTTTGTTTCTCACTTTTTCTATTCTGGCGACGAAGGCAAAGATCAGATGGCGGTGTTGTGTGTCAATCTATCGGTTTTGACGTCGGCAGCTTAATTGTCGCTTTGGCCGTGTCGGCTAAGTTGTCGGAGGACATTTCTATTCTTGGGTTCGACTCCCCGTCGAGTCATTTGTTCTTTAATTCGAACATATTTATTTTTCATTTTGTATTATATAATAATTATTCTTATTATTTTTAAAAGAGTTATTATTAATTATAAGTGTTTTAGAAACGTGGATTATTATAAAATCAAATCGAACTAATTCAGAACAAAAAAAACAAAAGAAAATCGGGTCAAATCAAAGTAACAGACATGACCAGCGCCATGCACTTTTATTGGCAACAGCAAATTGTTCACATGCACATACTATGTACCATTTCTAAGCTTGATTTTATAATAATCAATTTTCAATCATGTCTGACTGGCAGGTCAGATGGGACACAAGTGTACATTCACATTCGTGATGTCACGTTTGTCTGTAGCCGACCGGACTTTGGCTTTAGCCTAAGTCTCGGATTCCTGTTGACTGGTCATGGCTCTCTCAATGCATTCTTGCATTCGAGGAACCTTAGTGGCAGCCAGGAATGCCATTGTGGCTCGAGCGAGGAGACATGGGAACATGTTCTCTGTGAGTGCCCGTCGTACGAAGATCTTAGGGATCTGAGTTCATTTTGTGTGAGAGAGTTTAGAGGGGGGTTTGACGTCAGTCAAGCACTCTCTACTAGTGTTAGGGTTAATTTGATGAATGAGTTTGCCCGTGCCGCATTTGCCCGACGGCGACTGCTGTTAGGCTGAGAAGCTGTATGAATGCGTGAATGTTTGGGATAGATTGATGGGGGCTATGTATGGGGGATATGAATGGAGCGTCTGAATGGTGTGTATGGTACTCGCGGACTTAGCGTTGGCCATAATTGGGTTACAAGTCCCTAAGCTTCATGGAGCTTTACTGGTAGTAGCTTTCGGGTTACGAGTCTTGACCAGAGGATTTGTCTGGTACCACAGGCGTCTTGGGATTTGAAGGCGGTCTCAGCCCTCTGCCCATTTCGCTAAAGTCCTTAGGGATTGTTGGGGACATAGCTGGCCGTCTTTGGACGGTTTGATCTTTGATCAATTATTTAAATGCCGCAGTTGCGGAAGAGGTGGGAATGGACCTCGCTCCCATCAGTGTGAAGTCATGTCCATGAGCATGTTGGAGACTGCGCCATCAGTAGGTCGGTGAAAGCCAGCTTACATGCTATTCCTTATAGCTATGTTCATTGCTTTTGATGGGCCACCAACCCGTAACTGTTTTGGAGTTAAAATTAGTAGTGTCCTTGCTGGCACGAGGCCTGACCGGAGGCTTTAATCTGGTACCACGGGCGGTCAGATGCCCACGGACTTGTTCCGTCTGGCCTATGGTTGCGAACCTTCGGGGAGTAACGTGGTGGCTGTGGTTTACCACCCAATTGCGGGTAGAGTCTGGGCTCGGCGTGGAGTTGCGCTATACAACCGGGTGCCGCGACACCATAGACCGGCAGAGGTTTTAGATAAGCCTCGCTCCACACCAAGGAGGAAGTCACGACCAAACAGTAGTGACTGAAAATTGGTACTTGCGAAATTTATTGATGTCAAATTAGAACTAACTTAAAGTGGAAAATTTGGGTGCTTAAGAAGTCTAATTGCTCTGCCGCTGCCGAAGTCTAATTGCTCTGCCGCTGCCGACGTCGTCTCTGCCGCTGCCGACGTCGTCTCTGCCGCTGCCGACGTCGTCTCTGCCGCTGCCGACGTCGTCTCTGCCGCTGCCGACGTCGTCTCTGCCGCTGCCGACGTCGTCTCTGCCGTTGCCGACGTCGTCTCTGCCGCTGCCGACGTCGTCTCTGCCGCTGCCGACGTCGTCTCTGCCGCTGCCGACGTCGTCTCTGCCGCTGCCGACGTTGTTGTTTCTGTCGTTGTCGTTGCTGTAGCTTAACCGTTGTCGCTGGTGGTGTCCGATGTCTCTTGGTGTTCCCACGACGTTTCTGTTTTTACTTCTGGTGCTTCGGATCCTTTGTGTATCTGATTATCATTGCTGAGTAGCTTTTGTTTTAGTAACCAGACAATCATGACGATGAGTGCCAGTAATAGAGTTCCCGTAATTGTGGCGTTGACTGTTGATGTCACAGTGTTGTCTTCCTTTATTGTCTCAAGTTCTCTGGTGTTGTTTATGTTGAATTTTTTCAACATTTGTAGTGAAAGTACTTCTTCCACCTTGCTCTTTTGAGTCTTTAGTTGTTGAAGGGGTGGTGTAGCTTCGGCGTACGTCATTGTCTTGATCTCGTTTGAATTAAGAAGTGTCCGTCCAAGGCTATTTCCTCCTCGTCGATGCACACGATTCCCTTTAAGTCGTTCAGTAGGATGGTACCGGGAAAGAGCTCCTCGTGATCCGATACGTACTGGCTGTTGATAATCTTACAATGGGGCGTGCGGCTATTTAGAAGTGGGGCTATACAGGTGTCATTACTTAAATCTACTAAATTAGCTCTGTTACAAATTGTCTTTTCGTTATGGGCTTCGCAATTTTCTCTTAGGCCGTAGTTCCTGTGTTTACGTTGAATGGTTTTATTGTATTTTATATCGCTTACAATTTTGCCTTTTTTACTGGTTTTAGAAGTGTGTTGATGCAATTTTCATTAATAACTAAAGGTATGCTAACAATATACAACAGGCTTTTGCCATTGGTGGCTATCTTTACTTTGGAAAATTCTAATAATTTCTCAACATTAATGAAGTTAATCTCTTTATCGAATAGTTGTTCAATTCTATCAATTTCGTACTATGATAGTATCATGGAATTTATAGTGTCTGCTTTTGCCTGATCTATTGCGTGAATAAGGTTGCTCAATTCTTTTAGTAGGTGTATTTTGTATTTTAGTAAAGAGATTTTTTTATTAATGAAGTTTGTATTATCTGACGTGACCATTTTAATATTGTTTGTTATTAGACTAAATTGTCTAATTCTATCATTAAGTACTTTAATTATAATTAATTGTTTATTATTGCTTTCAAGTTGTTCGTTGATTTCTTTATCATGGTGGTCTGGTGAACGTGCCAACCATTTCCATGCAGTTTCCAAATCATATATTGCCCTTGTTTTTCTTCCAAAAGGTCTTACATTAAGTCTTCTAAGGTCTGATACTGCTTTCGATAGTTCGCACGTAGGGAAGGGGAAAAGTGGATAAGTTTTGTTTATTTCGTTAATTCTGTTATATATGTCACCGAGCGCGGATTCTTATTCCTCGTCATTGAATACATGAAATATTTTAAATGTCCCGTTTTGCACAACTAACATTCCTGTTTTAACCGGTATTAGTTGAGAGTGAGAGTAATTTAGTATGGTAGCCAATCCGAAGCATGTTGGCAGAATAAATAACCTGTGAATGGTTATTATATCTTAATATTATTCTTATGTACAGTTTCACCTGAGCGTGTTTATATTGTCGTGTTTCTATCATCCTGAACTATCTCCTTTTTGTATCTCGGAGTTAATTTTGATCCTAGTCTTTTGTCTATCCTGACATAATCTACTTCCCCTACGACATATTTTTTTGTCGGATTATTTTTTTGGTTATGGTCGAGGTCGATTCTTTGTTTTTTCTTTCTATCTTTTCGCTGATTTGCTCCCTGGCGACCTGTAACTCCTGGGGATTTGTGGTTAGCTGTTTTCCAAAAAAATGTATATTGGTTTTTCTTGGTGGTTGATTGTATGGACATGTTGTACTTTTCGACTGCTTTAAAGAGTAGTTATTAGAATTATAGTGTGCTTTCGTCTATTTTGAGGCATCTCATGATCTCAGTCAGAGTTGAGTGAAATCTTTCGACTTGCCCGTTGCTTGTGGTGGTGTAAGGCGGTGTCGTGTAGATTTTTGCTCGTAACTGGTTTTGCAGTAAAAATTTGAATTTAAGGCTTTTTCCTTATCCATTACGATTAGCTTGGACATACCAAATGCTATCATTATTTCTCTTAGTGGATGTTAGTAACTTTATTTATAACTTTAAACCTCCCAAAACAAAAACCAAACCCTCAAGCAAAAAACAACACACAAACAACAGCGACAGCGAACCCACTTTATAAAACAAAAACAATAAACTAATTTTACTCTAACCTAAACTCTATACTCATATTTGACTTAAGCTTAAAACAATATCAACTGTCTATTATATTAACCTAAGACATACATATTTATACACTAAAACCCAACTCAATAGCAATGCTAAAAATAATGCAATGGAACATAAAAGGATATACAAATAATTATAGTGAGCTCTTGACTATTATTAGAGAACATTCACCACAAATCGTATGTCTCCAAGAAACGCCCTATTACAACACATGCACCCCTATCCCCGTCCCAATAAATTACCAAATTTACACCAATACAGCCTCCAACCGGCTTGGAGGGGTAGCCATATTAGTCCACAAATCCATCCAACATACCCAAATAAACCAAACTAGACACTTTGAAACTCTTGGAATAGAAATCATGTCGAAAACAAAAATTAATATTCTCTCAACATATATCCTTCCTAACAAATCTTTTTCACGACAATTTTGAAACTCCCAGCACCAACCAAATTACCATAGGCGACTTTAACAGCTGGCACCACAGTTGGGGCTCACCTCAGGACAACAGAAAAGGTAGAATCCTAGCTAAATTCTTCCAAAACACTAACCTACTATCCTCAACGACGGCTCCCCAACCCACTTCTCCACCCACAACACATTCACCCATATAGATCTATCTCTATGCTCCCCCAACTCACCCCCTTGCCAATTGGAAGACAATCGACGACCTTAATGGAAGCGATCATTTCCCAATCCTAATCTCCTTGTTCCCACAAACACCAACAACCAATTTTTCGCGTCCCTTTTTCAAAATAAAAGAGGCCGACTGATCATCGTTCACAAAATTAACCAACGACATAAACGAACATATAACTGAAAGTACAAACATCAATAAAGAAGCCGCAAATCTTAATAAAATAATTTTACAAGCCGCCCACCACAGCATACCACAAACATCCCCCCACTACTGCAGCAAAAACACACCCTGGTGGAATAAGACCCAGACCGAACTTAGAGTAACTAAACGCAAAACCTGGCAGACCTTCAAACGCAACAACAATACTGACAATCTCCTCAAAAACAAACGAGCTAATGCACTCTTCCGGAGAGAACTTAAAATATCAAAAATCAAAGCTACAACAGAATTCACCTCCACAATCGAACACAACACACCCTCTGGCAAAATCTGGGCAAACATCCGTCGTTTTTGCGGACTTTCCCCAAATAAAGCTATACACTGTATCACAGATACAACCAACAACTTGCCCATAACAGATATAACGTCCATAACCCATCTATTTGCTCAACACTGGTCCAACAACTCCAAAGATGAAAACTTCAACCAAAATTTCACCACCAACAAATTCTCAGACAAACCCACAAACTACATACCCATCCCATCAGCACAAACAATAGAATCAGACATTACGCAGATAGAAGTACTATCTGCATTGCACTCCCTCAGAGGGACAACGCCTGGCCTAAACAGAATCTCATACCCTATGATCAAAAACACCTCCTACTCACTCATAACTAGAATCACCAACCTATTCAACAACATTTTTAACAACTTCATCCCACAATCATACAAAACCAGACTAATCATCCCCATAATAAAACCCAATTCAAACAAAACAGTAATAACCAACTATAGACCAATCTCCCTTAACTGTTGCCTAATAATTTATCCTAACATGACTGATAGTTGAAGTATAACTCACGCTGAGCAATTTGCTGCAAGTTTCATCGCGATCGACCCATAAATAAGGGAAATATTAAGGAATTTGTTTTAATTCCATTTTTTGGCCAAAGCGAGAGAGCATATAAAAATTACATTTGCGCAAACGAGAAAGCATATGATAATCTGTTGTTTTGCACTGTCGGCCACTGTGTGGCGCATTGTGTCATGTGGCATGTGGCGCCATCCATCGGACACACTCAGAACTATACATTGTTATGTAAATTAATATTAGCGATTGTTTACACGCATGTTTGTTAAGATAATACAGCTTATTATTATTTGCTGCAAGTTTCATAGCGATCGACCCACAAATAAAGGAGATATTTAAGAATTTCTATTATTAACATTATTTAATAGTTATTGGCAAGAGCGACAGAGCATATGACACTCTTTTTTGTACTATCGCTCACCTTGTCTTTCTTTTGGGAATGTAAAATTAATATAAGCGACTCATGTTTGTTAAGATAACACAGCTTAAATTGACAGTTGAACAACGCTAAGAAATTTGATACAAGTTTCATAGCAATCGACTCATTAATAAAGGAGATATTAAGGAATTTATTTTTTTGCCATTATTTCATAGTGGTTGGCAAGAGCGAGACCACATATGACAATCTTCTTTGCCCTATCGCTTGCCTTGTCTTTCTTTAGGGAATGTAAAATTAAAATTTGCTACTGTTTACACTCATCCTCGTTGAGATAACACAGCTCAAATTGACAGAATAACAGCGCTAAGCAATTTGCTGCAAGTTTTATAGCGATCGAATAATTAATAAAGGAGATATTAAGGAATTTGTTTTATTGCCATTATTTCATTATAATTGGCCAGTTGTCCAACACTGCCCTACATTAGTTTAAAAGTTGTCCAGCACTGACAAACTGAATAATTACTATTATTATATTAATTTATATTTGCGATTGCTAACACGTATGGTTGACAAATTCACGTTTCTATCATAGTATTACAATAACTTAAATTTTCTGAATTACCAAAACCCATATATATAAACATTGCCAAAAATTTCAAAAACAATTGGTTTGGCGCGCAATAAGATAACAGCTGTGCGTAAGAGAGAGAGAGAGAAACATAGGGTGTTGCCAGACTACATACAGTGCAATTCCACTATAATTAAAATACTTTTCCGAAAATACTTTTAATTCAAGACCTGCACAGGGTATCCTACTGTCACGCCCGCTCGACTGATCGGCTTGTTTTATTTTACATTTAAGATTCCTATTTCCCCTGTGGGGGTATATTAAGTTTGTTAAAAGTATGTAACGGGCAGAAGGAAGCATGGCCGACCCCATAAAGTATATATATTCTTGATCAGCATCAATAGCCGAGTCGATATAGCCATGTCCTTCTGTCCGTCGGTCTGTCGGTCCTACGGTCTGTCGGTCCGTCCGTATGAACGAAAGGATCTCAGAGATGGTAAGAGCTAGAAGCTTAAACTTGGTGTCCCAGCACTGGTAATTTTTGCAGGCAGATCAAGTTTATCTTTTTTTTGAATGCCACGCCCTCTTTGCCCACAAATTAAGTAAATACAACAATACAACAGATAAAGACTTCACATTTAGCACACATGATAAATATTTTGTGGTCAATGTGTCCAGAAAATGTTATCACGATGCCACGCCCCTTCGCCTACAAAACGGAAAAGCTTATAACAAGAGCAATATTACAGTTAGAGACTTCAGATTTGGGACACATGATGAATATTTTGTTGTCGATGCGTCCAGAAAAGTGTATCGCGATGCCACGCCCGCTTCACTCACAAATTAAGTAAAACCTCATAAAGCAAGCAGTTTTGTATCTCAAAAACCTCATAACAAAAGCAGTTTTGTAGCTAGAGACTTGAGATTTGGCACACATGATGAGAATCTTGGGGTTGATGTTACCAGACAATTGTATCACGATGCCACTCCCCCTTCGCCCAAAAAAATTAAAAACGAATTACTAGAGAATTTCTTCTGGAGTGAATTTGAGCGGGTTCCTGTAAACCCACAGGGTATATTACGGTCGGGGTCCCCACTGTTCGGCTTGTTTTATTAATGCTTTGCTGTTATTTATTGAATCTTCTCAAGAGGGAGACTAACAATAAGTTTATCAAGTCTTAAAATAATACGTTAGATAACAGCCGTGTTGACTGAATCCGAGTTTAAGGGCCCTAATGGATTATTGCTGGGCTGGTAGGTCGTTGCGTTGAAGGCGTGTTCGGTTGCACACCAGAGATAGTCACCTTGCAAGATGATTTAGGTGCAAAGATAGTTTGAGGTGGTAGCTTTTTGTTGGACTATCTCATCTTTTACGGGTAGAATATTTAGATCTCTGTGAATGTTTTCTTTCCGAACATACCATGGCGCCCCAGTGATGGTTGTCAGCCTATGAGGATGCTCTATGATTTGAGGTCGTTGGAGAAGATTTAGTAGCACCGGGCAGTGATCGGATGATAGGTCCGAAAGTGATTCGGAACTTATAACATTGCGTAGAATGTTCTTTGTGACTGCGAAGTCAATTAGATCTGGTAGCTTTCTGGGATCTGCTGGCCAATATGTAGGACTACCTGGGGAAACGTAGTCCAGTTTGTTGTTTGGTTTGATGATTGCGTTGTATAACTGCTTTTCTTTGGGGGTCACAAGACGGGATTCCCAGTGTGTGTGCTTTGGCATTGTAGTCTCCGGATGATATAAATCGCTCCCCTAAAGTATTGTTGAAGTCCATGAATTTACCCTCAGAGATTGTGAAGCGAGGTGCGGAGTAAACAGCGGCATTGGTGAGATTGTCGTTACACGATTGTACGTTTATGGATGTAGATTGCAAATTATTTGTTGAAAACTTTTTATGAAAATGGTGTTTGATGCGGTTTCTGGTTAAGATCCCAGTCTCACCGTGAGCTTCGCCATCCGGATGATCTGTACCGTAAAAAAATAGCCCCGTATTTCGAAGTTGTATTTTCATGTGAGGTGCGTCTCTGCGAGCAGCATCACGTCGATGTGTAGGTCGTACAGGAATTGAGTTAGTTCAAGTTTCTGCCGTGAAACACCATTAGCATTCCACAGACATATTTGTAGAGACGCCATTGATTATTTGGGATGTTGTGATGCAAGCATCTGTATCAGTGTGTTTTGATTTTGCATGAGGTTTTGCATAAATGTTTTCATGAATGACATGAAGTCCATCATACTTCGTTGCAGAGAAAAGATCATGGCTTCAATATTGTATTGTGGCTGTCCCATGAACTGGTGAGAGTTTACCATACTTGGCTCTGCTTCAATTAAATGTGGATTCGCTGTTGTGTGGGTAGAGTTTTCTAGTCCAATTTTTAAAGCACTTGCAAACGAGGTTCCTTTGATAGGGTTTGCGGGACCAAATGAAGAGCTTGCTGCTTTAGCGAAGATGACGTCAGGTGTAGTTTGGGATGGTATAAATACATTTGGTGTGTTCTGGGAGCGTGTCGTTGTCGCTCGTCGGATTGGACTTTTCAACTCTTTGTCAACTGGACAGCCTATGTAGATTGCTGTGTGATTTCCTCAGCAGTTGCCACACATTCTTTCACTGTAGTCTTTATTGTTAGAAGGGCATGGGTCAGAGCCATAAGAGTCTCCACAAGCTACACATACTGGCCGAAGAGTGCAGTAGGATCTAGTGTGTCCGTATTCTTGGCAATTTGTTCATTGCACTGGTCCATTGCGCTTGTGTGGTTCTTCAACAGAGATTCTGCGATGCAGATTGTAGATTGGATGTACTTCGTTGTTCTTAAAAGTTATATTGTCTGGCTCAAGCTCGACCTTGAAGAGTGGTTGCTGCTTCTTATTTTTGTTGATAATATTTGTCACCTTCTTGGTGAGAAAACCATTTTCATGTAGAGCTTCTGTGATTTTGACAGGCGTTACCTCTGGTTCTATGCCCTGAAGTACCACTTGCAAGACCTTACTGATTTTTAGTTGGTATGTGTAATAGTTCTTCTTAGTGTCATTTAGGTATTTTGACACTTTTCGGAAAAGGTCTTCAGTTTTGGTTTGGAGCTTGGTTTCACGAACATTTCCTTTAGTGAGTGAAATAACATAAAAGTTGTTATTCCCGACCAGCTCAACAAATTTGTTAACCAGTGCGTTGGAAATTTACTCCCGAATGTATATTGGTCGGGGCTTTTGTTTCTTTGGGACTTATTGTCCAGTTTCGGGTTGACGAGTCTCAACATCAGCCAGAATGGAGTATCTTTTAGAGTTATTTTTTGATTTGTTTCCATCTTTTGCCCTTTGTGGGCTGAGTTTGCGGTTGATTTGGATGTAGCGATCTATACCAGTCTGCACAGCCGGTCCCGTTTTCTTGTATTGATTTGGTTCCATTGTTTCCGTGTTTTTGTTATTGCGGGTATTGGCACCTAAGCTTATATATGTTGTTTTGTTGTATTTTGCGGTTGCGCTGCAGAAGTTGAGCGCGCAGTCGTTATCGCATTGTTGGTGACAGAAACCGTTGTAGTAGTTGTTGTTGCAGCGGTTGCAGAAGTCAAAGAGGTCACTGAACTTGTTGTTGGTGCGGCGTGTGTCGAAATTATTATATTCGACGTTGTTGGAGAGCAGCATTGCGAACTCCATGACGTGGGAGGCACAGTTAGTAGAGCTGGAGAACAAGAACGTGCTCTCTGGTTGCCTATGGTCATGAGAGCTGGGTTGCTCGGCATAGATATTTTTTCCACCTCGTTATCGCGGGATGAGAAATATGATTAAAAGCCATTTCGTTGATCGATGGAGCTTCTACGCTCTTTCATTTGATCATTGCTCATTTTGAGCGGTTTAATCGTGGCACTTTTTATAACTATGCACTTGTATTTTTCACATAAAACAAAATTTTCTTTTTATATAAAGCGTCCTTTCGCTTTTATTATATAACTGCAATACAATTTGCTATTATTTTACTATTCAGTTCGTCCACTACTGGAGATTACCGGAGCGCGCGCGAATCACGTCCGTTCACTACCAAGGTCGACACTTCAAACTTGTTGATGCAACATTATTATTGCGTTGCATAAGACATGACCATATATGGACATGAAGCAAAAGTTTAAATTATTCTTTAATGTATATATTCTCAGCTAACGAGTTCCTTCCAGATATTTTTCTGTACTGGCATGAACACTCTGACGAGCGTTGTCCTCTGTCAGTTGCTTTTAGACGACTAGTTTGTGCGCATCGAAAATAAGTGAAATTAATTTGAATTGAATCTAGAACCACGTGTTATTATTTAATTGGATAACTTGGATATATACATGCTTATGTATATATGTATATTGATTGTACAACTATAGTAAGTAATTTGATAGAGTACCTCTACACATGTTTGACAATATTACACTTCTATCATAGTGTCGTCCACTGAATTAGCGGATGATAGGTGCCCTCGAAAAAAATAGTTAATCGTTTCTACAATTTTATTCTGTTAAAGTTAGAATTAAATTACATTTCAAATATTACTTTTATGCTTAGTGTTTACCGCAATGACCTCGCCTAATCCGGCACTTTCTTGACTTTGACGCTTAGATTTAATATATAGCAGCACAGAGTTCCCAATGGGTTCTACGTAATTACCGACGTAATGATACTCGGTGATGGCTCTGACCCCACATGGATCCGTATGTTGATGTTCCATCGCATTGACCGTTTTGACGTAGTGCGCCTCACTCGATGAGCAAGCTGCTCCAAACGTCATCACCATCATCCTCCGTGAACCTCCGGGTACCGTTGCTTATCTCCATTCCGCCACATCTGTCCTGCGGCCGTGTAATCACCTAATGAAACATCTCCATTATGTCTCCACAGTATTCAACATCACCTTCCTTGAAGTAGAAGAGCACAGCTGGCAATGATTTGTAGTTCTATGGACCCTTATCTAGCATCGAGTTCAGGAATATATCACCCACTTATTCCACTGCTCCGAAAACCTGTCGCAGCTTCCCTGGCTTGTTCGGATTCATCACACCAAAGTGTGGCAAGTACCAGAGCTTGTTATCCGAGGACAAGATTATCTTCTCCTGCTCCAAGCGTCGGGTGTAGCCTTTTGACACGTAGTTCCTCTTAATTTTCCTGTATGCTAGGCCAAATTGAGCGACTTGCTTTATCTTTTTCTCGATGCTCACCAATCTCTTAAACGCCATATCGGTGCTCCATGGCATTACGATATTGTCGTACTTCCACAAGAGTTTGGTTTGAAATTGTTGACCTAATTTTGGCGTAATCTCTTGGAGTATCTTCTGCGCTCTAGCATCCGCGCTGGCAGCAACTGGCGACGCGAGCTTCGCTCCAAAATTCTCGGTCTCAAAATAATTTCTTATCAGCTTCTGTACGATGTCTTCCTTTAACACAGTTAGATGGCACGACATCGGAGATGATACTCCTCCGCACTTCTCGGTTGGAGCAAAGACCAGCCATCCCAGCTATCTCCCCAGGTATTCGGGATTCAATCCAATTAATCATCGATCAATCCTTGGATGTCGTTTCGATTAAAGCCCTGCATCGGTAAACTCAAATCCCGCACTGTGTGTAGATTACGTATATCATAGCGTTGACGTTTCACTGATTTGCAAGTGGACAATAGGTGTGAGTTCTATCGCAGATCTGCCGCCAAACCAATTGACGTTAAGTTGTCGTCGCTCTCCAGATAGGTTCAACTCCCGCTTCAGTTCGTCGTCGATCATGGATACCGGTGAGCCTTCGACCAAGAGCGAATATGTATCTATCCTCTTGTCTCCTGCTCGAAGCAACGTAGTTCGCAGCATATAAAATAGCAGGCGTTGGTGGCGCTTCCTTCATCGGTGACCTTCGGTTAGTGTTCCGGCTACTGCTCACTGGACGAGCTCAAACGGTAGAGACAGCATGTCGGCTACCACATTGTTTTTGCCCTTCCGATGCTCTACCGTAAACTGAAAGCACTGCAAGGCTAGTGACCATCTTACCAACCGCTGGCTCAAATCCTTCAGCGTCATCAACCATTGCAGACTGGCATGATCCGTGATGATGGTGAATGGCATCATCTCCATGTATGGCCGGAATCTCTCGACGGTCTTCACCACTGCCAAGCATTCCCTTTCCGTTAAGCTGTAATTTAACTGCTACCTTCGAAGTATTGGGGAAAAAAATGCTGTTGGCCTGTCCGATCCCTCTTTGTCTCTCGGAACAACACCGCGCCGATGCCTACGTGGCTCGCATCGCCCTGGATGAAGTACGGCCGCTGAAAATCCGGGTGCCCAAGGACTGGTGCTCATGTGAAGGCATCTCTAAGCGCGTGGAATGCTGCGGCTGCATCGTCCGTCATCTTGAACTTAATCTTCTCCTTCAAGCAATCTGTCAAAGGTACGGATAGTCCTGATAAGTCCTAGAAAGGATGAATCTCCTGTACCAGCCGGCCGTGCAAAGAAACCAAGCAACTGCCTCACACTTTTCGGTACTAGAATCTGGAGTATGGCCTGCACCTTCACCGGATCGAAGATCTTGGATATCACTAGCAGATCATTCAAGTAAACGAAGACCTTGCTTCTCAGCCTCTGGGGTATCAAGCGGTCCATAAGACGACACAGCCTCTGTGCACAGTTGCACAAACCAAACGGCATCTTTCGAAACTGATAGAGCGGCCGACCTGGGATCGTGAATGTGGTGTACTCCCGACTCTTCGGCTCGAGCTCTAATTTGCCAGAATGCGTGTTTCAGATCGACGCTGCTGATGAATACGGTATCGTCCACTCGGCTCAGTATCGACTCGATGTTCTGTAGCGGGTAAGCGTCCTTCACGGTAACGGCATTCAGTTTCCGAGCATCTAGACACAGCCGATTCCTTCTAGGTTTCCGAACCAATGTCATCCGGTTGCTCCAGGGGCTCTCGCTGGGTTCTATTGCTCCGCGTCGCAAAATTTCATCCACCTCTGCAAAAAGCAACTGCTGGACTTCCGGGGAAACCGGATAGAAGCGCTCCTTCACGGGCACGGCTCCATATAACAGCTGAATAGTGTGCTGCTCCAAGGTAGTCTTTCGCAGGGCTTTACGCCCATACAACCGGAACTGGCTCATAACCGAGTCCACCTTTTCCTGCTGGTACGCATCCAGGATGTGCGGCTCGACGGGTTCGCTCTTCGTCATTCACCAGGACTCCACTTGGTCCAACGCCTCGACTCCTACGATGCTAGGTGCGAGCTCAAATTTCCACCAGAAGTCGTTGCCCAAGTACAGGGGCTAAGCGGATTTGCTAGCGGCATTTAAATACAATTTTAAAGTTAATTAAACTGCGCATTATTTTTATGTTTTAAATTAAAAATAGTTTAATATCGATAGTTAGATAAGAATTAGAGCAACCGTGCGCTCTTAAACTTAACATATGATTTTTGTTTAAGAGCTAAATGTTGTTTTTAAGGTTATAATAAATAATTCATTTAGTACTGCAACACAATATAGAAGAATAAATGGAATAAAATAGAAAATAGTTGGATCCTTAATATTCGTCCTTGAAGGACATGTGATGTATCATATGAAAAGTATTAAATCATGGATTAAGAATATTTTTAAATTTTTGTTGTACACCGCTTTGTTCAAAAGATATTTACATTCAATTTTTATTTTCAATTTTTAAAATAAAAATTGAAAAATAATTTTTATTTTTAAATTTTATAATAAAAATTAAAAATAATTTTTATTATTCAATTTTTATTATAAAAATTGAAAAATAACTTTTATCTTAAATTTTTATAAAAAAAATTGAAAAATAATTTTTATTTTCAATTTTTATTATAAAAATTAAAAATAATTTTTAATATTCAATTTTTACTACAAAAATCGACAAATAACTTTTATTTAATAATTTTTATATTTTTCATTATAATAATTACGATCCCTGGTGCACTGCAATGTCAGAAATGGTAACCTAATACTTGCTTAGAGCTGCAAGTGGAATGTTATCATTATGCTGAGCCGTCCCGCCGGCTGCGACATTGTAGCTTTATGCTTTGACTTAATTTCCATTTTTTATTTGACCATAAGTTCAGTTTATATTTGACATTTATTTGCAAAATAATAAATTTACATTGCTCCGGCACGCTGCCGTAAATCACCTTTGTTATTATTTATAACACATTGCTGAGCCACAAGGCTAGTATTACGTCAAAGTGGGCGAAGTCAATCCCTCCACCATAATCTTCATAAGAAGCATTGTTAACAACAACCGCTGGGCCAACAGACGTTAATAATTATCGCTGGACCAGCAAACTTCATAATTGGCGAACAACGGAAAAATGATCAACGTCCCAAATTTAGAATCAGTATCCCGAAACATGTAAGTTTATTAAAAATTTATTTCAAATCGCATACTTAGAACGAAAATTCTCGAATGTATCAATTCTTAAAGTGAATTTATACAATTGCACCGAAAGTGTTAAGATAAATTAAACAGAGTACTTACATAATTTTTCTTTACTTGGTGTTTCATATTTATGCGGTTTAGAAAAAGCTAAATATATTTTGTCATAACAACAAGACCTATGTGTAGGTGTTATAGTGCATATGAGCCGATTTGATGAATTTAGAGACATTAAAGTCGAGTACGATAGTGACGTACAGTGGGACATAAAAGAAAATAGCCAAGTGCAATACCCAGATTGATTTTATTTTATTGATTTTATCCAAACACACAATTAAATAAGCTTCACCATAGACGTAAACCAAATCCAAGTTTTAATCGATAATGCTGTCAGCTACGCTTTTGCGCAGCAAGAAGAAAGGTTTCAGTCCCAGCTAAATGCTATGAATGTAAGAGTTAACAGTTTGTGTATTGAAGCACCACAAGTTGAGGTTTACAGAAAAATTTCAGCAAACCCAGAAATTAAGTGCGCAATTCCACTAGACATAATCAAATCAGTCCCTGAATTCAATGGGGGTTCAGACGAGTACGTAGCTTGAAGGCAATCTGCAACCAACGCCTACGAAATTTTTAAGCCATTCGATGGCAGTAGCGGTCATTATCAAGCCGTTACAATAATCAGGAATAAAATTCGGAGAGCAGCTGATCTCACAACACAGTCTTAAACTTCAATGCCATTACAGCTAGGTTAGATTGTACTTATGCGGATAAGACGTTGCACAGTGGCCGTTTGGGGACGTGTCGCATGGCAAAAATCGTTTTTTCGTCGACTGCGATCAAAAAAGTAATACATGTATCCGATAGAGAATACCGAAAGTACCAACTTTGAAACTGAATTGTAGACAAATTATGCAACTGATGTTAACAATTTTTGTGTTATCTGAAAATTATGTTTTTTTCTAGTAAAAAAACAATACAATTTTAGTTCTTCGCTCATTTACTTTTCATACATAACAAGTTAAAACAAGCGGAACAGTCGGGACCCCGACCGTAATATACCCTGTGGGTCTACAGGAACCCGCTCAAATTCACTTCAGATGAAATTCTCTAGTAATTCGTTTTTTTTTAATTTGTGGGCGAAAGGGGCGTGGCATCGCAATACAATTTTTTGGACACATGAACCACAAACTATTCATCATGCGTCCCAAATCTGAATTCTCTAACTGTAATATTGCTTTTGTTATAAACTTTTCCGTTTTGTGGGCGAGGGGGGCGTGGCATCGTGATGAAATTGTCTGCACACATCGACCCCAAGATACTCATCATGTGTGGTAAATGTGAAGTTTTTAGCTGTAATATTGCTCTTGTTATGAGGTTTTTGAGCTACAAAACTGCTTGCTTTATGAGCTTTTCATTAATTTGTAGGCGAAGGAGGCGTGGCATCGCGATAAAATTTTCTGGACACATTGACCCCAAGATTCTTATCATATGTGCCAAATCTCAAGTCTTTAAATGTAATATTGCTCTTGTTAAAAGCTTTTCCGTTTTGTAGACAAGGGGGGCGTGGCATCGTGATAAAACTTTCTGGACATATTGACCACAAAATATTTATCATATGTGCCAAATCTCAAGTCTCTAGCCACAAAACTGCCCTTATTATGAGATTTTTGTGTTACAAAACTGCTTGCTTTATATGCATTTACTTAATTTGTGGGCAAAGAGGGCGTGGCATCAAAAAAAAAGATAAACTTGATCTGCCTGCAAAAATTACCAGTGCTGGGACACCAAGTTCAAGCTTCTAGCTCTTACCATCTCTGAGATCCTTTCGTTCATACGGACGGACCGACGGACCGACAGACCGACGGACAGACGGACATGGCTATATCGACTCGGCTATTGATGCTGATCAAGAATATATATACTTTATTGGGTCGGCCATGCTTCCTTCTGCCCGTTACATACTTTTAACAAACTTAATATACCCCCACAGGGTATAAAAATACACTAAAATTATTGAACTTTGGTGGAATATAACTTGCAAACTTTTACGAACTTTTGGGCCAAACTTTCTAGAATGCTAAGGTATATTACTCTAACTAACTTAGATAATGCGATCGACCTGTTCTTTCCCGTTTGCATTTTATATCAATAAAACTGATGCAACATCGCGATAAAAACGCGTGGAAGGCTGGTGGACGAAGAAGAACGCAATGCAATAAACATGCGTTTTCGCTGTGCCTGTTTGTCAATATTACCTTATAGTGAGCTATTTTAGATAGTACCTGCTTATAACCATTTTAAAAGGTTTTTTTTGAATAAGTCTTGTACCACTTTGGGAAATTTTGGCAGGTATGTACAGGTAAAAGTACATTAAATTACTACCTAAGGTAAAAAGTATCTGTTTTACTTAGATAAAGAAAAGCATCTATATAATGTCCTACCTTTTCAATATGTTGGCAGTCTCTTCAGATCCTTTTATTTCAGCGTTTAGACAAGTGAGATCACGAAAGGATATGGAGGAAAGAAATTATAGTTCCGAAATGTTAAGTTTATTAGATATTAATCCCAATGTTGATGAGTATTTTGAAGAAAATCAGGAATAAAATCAGGGGTGCCACAGAAATCTCTAAAGATTTTGACTCGAGCTGGTTTGCAAATCTCTCAAACCAAACCGTAGGTGACACAGAACTTTGAGAGATTTCATTTTTCGGAGTATTTAGTCGGAATAAACGTTAAAAACGAGAACGACCGCACAGAGTTGCTACTGCTTGCAAACAAAATGTTCTAAAATGTATTTCCTATTTTTATTCTTGTTTTAAAGTCGATCCCAGAGCATAAGCGATATATTTGATAAGTCGGAAAATAGTTTTTTTTGTGGATACTGGCTTTTGATATGAATACAACAATATTCAACTATTTTGCCCGCAAAAAAATGTAACTTGCGTGACAGCCCTGTGTTCTTCTCACTTGTTCAATTGCTTGTGAATGCCAATTGTATTTGTTTACATTTTTGAAGCGCTGAAGTTTTAAAAGCAAATTTAAAAATGCCTCTCGCAAGATTTGAGCAAGAAAAATCGAGCGCAAGATACTGAGAAGCGCATCTACTCCACTGGCGACTACTAACAGCATGTAAGCGTTTTTTATAGCCTTGTTCTTATGTATGTATGTTCTGTATGTTCATGCAGTACAATTATGGTTTTTTGTTTTATTTTAAACAGATTTCGATATAACTGATAATAATTAATTAATTAAATAATAACTGATCTGATAATTTTTAATTTAATTAATGAAGAAATGCCATCTTCGTCAATTTCACCAATCCTGCAGCTGGCGGTAGTGTTACGCTTCTTGGGTATCGGCTGCTTTCAAAAACTAATTGGCAAGGACAAGGATTTGGCAGTTTCTCGGCAAGCAGTATGCACAATCTTGTGGACTATACTTGCACTGCTGGAAGGGAAACTATGTCCCCGCATGGAGGATCATTGGCATTCAGCTCGTTGGCTAGCTCAATCCATGCTGCATATACTACCCCTCTGTCGCCACGGCAATATCCCCTCGCAATGTCGAGATGCTTCTCCATAAAATTTAGGAAAACTGCGTCCTGCTGCGGTGTACGATGTTTTCCCTATGTATCACGTATATATAGCAAAAATCAAAAACAATAAAAGCTGTCTTACATTTTGGCAACTTTCCTCACTTTTTACAAACAAACCCGCTCTTATTCTTACTGTATACATTCACACATATCAAAACACTGTATAGTTGGCACTTAATGAAAAAAAGGTGGGCTGCAGTAATTTTATTTAATCTACACTAAACTGCCCATTCCATAGAGCTGCAACTATGTCCTCTTAAATTACAATATTGTTATGTTCATTAGACATAATAAAGCGCAATTACAATTACATTCGAATCATGTTAAATTAATTCCAAAACTAGTTGGCATCTCTCTTGTTCAAGACGGTTTTGCACGTTATATGTCTTATAAAAAAACACGTAAAATATGCAAAGAAAAAAGTGGTCAGCTTTGACCGCTGAGTTTAAAACACCCTGTAGGCCGATCACCATGTGTGACCATTCATTTTTAAGCTAATGTGGCCATCTATTTCCGGCTTTTTAAATATTTTTTTGGAAATATCTAAATTGGTTCAAAATATATTATTTTTGCAACGCTAGCCGCCCCCAACGGTCCACTGTGCATCGTTACGCCTGCAGCGACATGGGCGAGCTAAGCCTTATGAGCTACAATGTTGTTAAGAGCAATCGTTGTTCCGGCCCAGCCAAAAGATTTGCCATCCGCTTTGGCACTGGAAGGAGCCGCGGAGGCAAGTATCGAACGAAGCGCCTTCTCAGCTTCATACGCAAAGGTGATTGAAGAAAGAGCGCAAACGAGCGAAGCTAGCAAAAATCGCTCAACCTCTAAGCAGGGCAAAGGTAATCGAGATGATAGAAATCAGGAAAGGAATCCACATTTTTAAAATAAACCAGTCGGGAAGGCTACAGTCGAAGTCGACTATGAGAGACCCTTTACTTATTCTTCAAAATGGAAATAAGAGTAACGTTAATAGTATCCTATTGTGCGTTGTAACGTCAATGTGCTCTTCTTCTTCCTTTGGCCCGACACTGAGTAATATTGAGTTTTGAATAACTTCCGAGTTTATCTTCCCATCACCATGACATTTTCAGGATACATTAGTACCCCGATGCTTGTCCTGTTTGCCAAAATTCAAGGCTCCAGTTCTAAAATTGACCATTATTGGGGGGCTGAAGGGGGCGTGGCAAAATTCTAAAACAAACTTGACCTTTTCGGGGGCCGCAGGAGTATTGTCACCAAATTTGGTGACCCTAGCTCTTATAGTCTCTGAGATCTAGGCGTTCATACAGCAGGACAGACGGACATGGCTATATCGTCTCGGCTGGTGATGCTGATCAAGAATATATATACTTTATGGGGTCTGCCAGACTTCCTTCGACCTGTTACGCACATTTTGACAAACTTAATAGACCTTAATAGACCTTTTTACTTTTTTAAAGTAAAGGGTCTAACAACGGAAATACCAAGAGAATAGCAAAAATAAGGTCATTAACAGCCACCAGAACCGATGGAAATTGACCCTTCATTAAAATTTAGACAGCGCACTGAATATGGGAATTTCAAACGCAACGGCGCTCAGGCTCACAAAAGACCAAAAACGTCAGTCAGGGTAACAGGCGCGAGACGCGCGTTAACAACGTAGTTCAAAACGCCCCTGATGACCAAGACCAAAAGTACGAGAGACTGCATCAGAAGCTGTAGCAAATATTGACGACGATAATGAGTCTGTAGGTGACAACCACTCATTTAATTTTTTAGGGAATGCTCCCGGCTGCCGTTCATCAGGCGACAGTTGGCTGGGAGAATTTTAAGAATTCTAAAACACACAGAACTACGTCAGGGCCGTAGAGGAGCTAAAAGATGTAGTGCATGCCGATAAATCCTTTACTGTGAGTTCCATTCATAAATTCAATTCATAAATTTCTCAGGAAAATGTTTGGACAAGTTTCTCCATTTTTTCTCCTAGATACGCTTACGTCATTTGACGCTATCATAGTCTAACCTTACTCCAGTCGGCGTTAGCAGGTCGAAACGCAGGCTGAAATACGCTTAAACTTTAAAAACACTTTCTTAAAATATACAGATGAACAAGAAAAGGTAGAGTATCATGACTATGCTAGCGTCAACTTCACTAACATCAAAGACTTAGTAGTGCCAGCCAGACCAGTCAAAGATGAGTTCAAAGACCTGGTTCTCAAACAAGGTGTTCTCGACCTCTAACGAGGCGTTATCCTTAAATACCTCTATTGTAGCCACAATTCGGACAGAAACTGACGAACCAATATACTCAAAACTCTACCCACACCCAATGGGAGTAACAGATTTCGTAAACAACGAAATCAAACAACTTTTAAAAGACGGAATCATCAGACCGACAAGATCCCCTTATAACAGCCCAACCTGGGTCGTTGACAAAAAGGGGAAATATAACAAATGCAATAAAAATAAACGCCTGGTCATCGACTACAGGAAGCTAAATGAGCGAACTGTGGCCGACCGTTACCCAATCCCTATGATTCTAGCGAATCTAAGAAAGGCTAGACATTTCACAACTTTTGATTTAAAATCCGGGTATCACCAGATTTACTTAGCGGAACGAGACCGCGAAAAAACATCCTTCTCGATAAACGGAGGGAATTCTGTCGGTCAGCATTTTCCAATGGGCCATTGATGTCCTTAGAGTACCTAGGCTTTATTGTAATCAGAAGCGGGGCAAAAACTGACCCCGAAAAAGTCCGCTGGATACAACAATATGTCGAGCCAAAGAACTTGTTTAGCCTCAGATCATTCCTTGGCTTAGCAAGCTATAATAGGAGATTTGTCAAAGATTTTGGAGCAATAGCAAGACCCTTAACGGACATTTTCAAAGGCAAAACGGCACTGTCAGCAAACACATGTCCAAAAAAGTTCCAGTTGAGTTTAATGAAACGTTTCACCTTTGAATGTTTAATAAATAAATATTTTAGCATCAGAAGATGTGATCCTTATGTACCCAGACTTCAAGCAGCCTTTTGATTTAACCACCGATGCGTCAATGAACGGTATTGGAGCTGTTTCATCCCGGAGAGGTAGGCCTATCACAATGACTTTCCGAACACTGAAAGAAAGTGAATCTCATTATGCAACAAATGAGAGGGAATTGTTGACAATCGTATGGGCCCTGGGTATGCTCCAACAATGCTTGTATGGAACAAAAGAAAACAACATATTTACCGACCATCGACCACTAACCTTTTTGGTCTCAGATAGGAACACAATCGCCAAAATTAAAAGGTGGAAAGCCTTCATAGATGAACACAAGGCAAGAGTGTTCTATAAACCTGGCAAGGAAAACTTTGTGGTAGATGCCTTGTCAAGGCAAAATATAAATGCCTTGCAAAACGAGCCTTGGCCACTTGATAAAATTCACAGATAAAAACAATCTGTTTGAAATACTTAAGCCGTTGATTGTCACTGATGCCGTAAATGCAATTCATTGCGATTTCCCAACCCTAGCCAGTTTTCAACACTATTTAGTGTTAAATTAAAAGGAAAACATTAAACAAGTCCATCGTGACAATTATTTTCCAAAAATGACCAAAATTGCCAATGAAGTTGTTATAAACTGTAAGGTATGTACTAAGTCGAAATATGACAGACACCCTAAAAAACAAGAAATAAGCACGACACTAATTCCTTCATATGCAGCGAAATATTGCATACTGATATGTTCTCGACCGATAAAAAACTTTTTCTAACTTGCATCGACAAGTTTTCCAAATTCGCAATAGTGAAACTGTAAATGTTCAGCGATCAAACACAAGATTTTATAAATTGTTGGTTTATTGATTATGCATGTAATGATATCTTATATATAACAGAAAGTCAAATTTCAAATTAATTCTATTTTGTTCGTTTCAATTTCGTTTTTTCTCCTCCGTGACACATCTGCTCATTTCACAAATCAAAACTCTTCCTCTTATTTATCATTAATCGATATATGTAATTGTGGTAACACTGATTTTGTCAGTAAATTTAATTCAAATTTTAATCGTTAAATCCCTAAACCCTTACAGAAACCATTGGTGTCGCGCACAATAGTGGATGTAAAAATACCCATGATGCAGTTAGTAAATTTTTTTCAAATACTAAGACAATATTCTGCGATAATGAATCATCGCTAAATTTCAAAACCATCAGATCACTCCTGAAGAACAACTAAAACATTGACATAGTCAACGCACCGCCATTACACAGCACCTCGAACGGGCAGGTAGAACGTTTTCACAGCACGATAATGGAATCGGTATAACTGTAGAACAAAAAAACCCATGACACGGTCGAATCAACTGTTATGTCCACAATGACTTAGTAGTGCCAGCCAGACCAGTCAAAGACGGGTTCAAAGACATGGTTCTCAAAAGGAACAAGGTGTTCTCGACCTCTAACGAGGCGTTACCCTTAAATACCTCTATTGTAGCCACAATTCGGACAGAAACTGACGAACCAATATACTCAAAACTACCCACACACAATGGGAGTAACAGATTTCGTAAACAACGAAATCAAACAACTTTTAAAAGACGGAATCATTAGACCGACAAGATCCCCTTACAACAGCCCAATCTGGGTTGTTCACAAAAAGGGGACCTATAACAAAAGCAATAAAAATAAACGCCTGGTCATCGCTAAATGAGCGAACTGTGCCCGACCGTTACCCAATCCCTATGATTCTAGCGAATCTAGGAAAGGCTAGACATTTCACAACTTTTGATTTAAAATCCGGGTATCACCCGATTTACTTAGCGGAACGAGACCGCGAAAAAACATTCTTCTCGATAAACGGAGGGAAATATGAATTCTGTCGGTCAGCATCTTCCAATGGGCCATTGACGATGTCCTTAGAGTACCTAGGCTTTATTGTAATCAGAAGCGGGGCAAAAACTGACCCCGAAAAAGTCCGCTGGATACAAGAATATGTCGAGCCAAAGAACTTGTTTAGCCTCAGGTCATTCCTTGGCTTAGCAAGCTATAATAAGAGATTTGTCAAAGATCTTGCAGCAATAGCAAGACCCTTAACGGACATTTTCAAAGGAAAAACGGCAGACACATGTCCACAAAAGTTCCAGTTGAGTTTAATGAAACTCAACGTTTCACCTTTGAACGTCTAATAAATAAATATTTTAACATCAGAAGATGTGATTCTTATGTCCCCAGACTTCAAGCAGCCTTTTTATTTAACCACCGAAGCGTCAATGAACGGCATTGGAGCTGTTTTATCCACGGGAGGTAGACCTATAACAATGATTTCCCGAACACTGAAAGAAAGTGAATCTCATTATGCAACAAATGAGAGGGAATTGTTGACAATCGTATGGGCCCTGGGAAAGCTCCAACAATGCTTGTATGTGTTGCGGACTGAATTTTTTGAATGGAGGGATGCAGCCAAAACAAAACGTAAACAATGGAAAAAATTTGAAATATGGACCTTAACTGACAATGGTGAGTACAAAATAAAGAAAACAATTCAAAAGACCTAATCACGGATCCTCATCATCCAAACAGGGCCTCCATTGGACCCAGGCGTACCTGCCCTGCATGAGACGGCAACAGCAATGCCGTCTCCCGTGTGTTGGCCATCGCCACCGACGCCTCGCAGCCTGTAGGTGTGCGTTATGTTTCCCCTCCCCCTCCAATTATAAAGTTAGCCGGACATCGTTTTTCTTTTCATCACGTATGTATAATTTTTGTACTGTCCTTAGATTCTAACATTTATGTTTCTGTTTTTATGCAATTTATACAGCTGACATGCTTCACAGGTGCATGAATTTTTCATTAACAAAAAAAAAACAACCAGACGAGGAACAACGTCACGAACAATTGCCTTGGTATGTACGTATGGACAAATAATAATGAATGTTTGCATGTATGTGAATAATGTTAATGATGGGTGTTTATTAAATCAAAATTGTAACGATAATTGACAAAAGTTCATGAAAAATACAGCAAACGACAAAACAGCTTCTTATAATCTTCGACGATTATTCTCCACGACGTACACGACTTTTATACTCCGGACTTCTCGACAAAATTAATCTTTTTAACTGCTTTTCTTCTTCTCACGACGACTTTTCCTTTTCTGCGACTTGACCACTCTTGCTGCTTGTATCGACTGACTTAATAAACGAAACGTTCTCCTTAACGTTGTTTGGCGTTGCCATCTTCTTTTACTGCTTAACGTTAATAGGCGTTGCCATCTAGTTCCAATACTACTCCTTTTTACATTCGGTCATCCTGATCACTGTCGTCTGACCCAGACGACAACAGCTCCATGTCAAATTCGTCAACCAATTCCTGCTCCAGTATCGATGTGATATTGTCGCTGATCTTGCAGTGCATTCCAACTCCGAACATTAGTTCAAACGGTGTTTTCTTTGTTGAGCAGTGAACATGCGAATTAATGGCTCTTTGCACTTGTGGCGCAAACTTATACCACTTTGACGTATCGTATGCAGACAGCTTCCTGATGATTGCTAATATGCACCTGTTGACACGCTCTATTTGTCCATTGCCACGTGCGACTCCTGTAGTTGTCCAAACATGCTCGATCCCATTATCCTTGACGTAATCAGCAAAGCTATTTGATGTACACGCGACTCCTTTGTCGCTAACGATTCGTGCTGGATAGCCAAAAACGTTAGACAACTCATCGAGTTTCTTCAATACTTCGTCACTGCCGGTGCTTTTTGTGGTAAACAGCCAAACAAATTTCGTAAACGCATCAACCATCGCAAATATAAACTTATATTGCTTTCCCGTAGAGTCCATGGGTCCTAAATGATCAACGTGTAGAGTGTGTAGCGGCTTGTCTCCTTTCTCTATACAATAAAGATGACCCTCCTGTTTTCCCAGCTTCTTGTTGACTATAATACATTTGATGCATGTATTAATTATTTGTGCGACTTTTCTCTCCATGTGTGGGATCCAGAATTGTTGTTGCAAAGCGTGCATTGTCTTCTGCACGGCAAAATGACCATTTTTGTGTGCATCAACGATTATCTCATGCTCCATGTTCTTGCGTACCACCAACAATTGATTGCCACCAACGTGTCTATAGAGAATTCCACCCTTGAGTGTAAAGTTTTCGTATGGACGAGATTTCATTATTTCCAATATCGCCTTAATGTAGTCGTCCTTCTGCTGTGCGGCTTTAAGACGTGTTGAGACCTCTGATGTTATAATAAGAATATCTTGCGGATGCCGACTTAGACAATCAACGTGTCTCATCTTATCTCCAGGTCTATGCTCCACCTGATAATCGAAATCTTGCGTTGCGAGAATCCATTGAGCAACTTCACGTGGTATATCCTTCTTCTTTACAGTTTGAGTAAAAGCAGCGCAGTCGGTTATTAGCTTAAAACGAATGCCAAGAAGGTAATAACGGAACTTTTCCATCGCAAGATACGCAGCTTTCACCTCCAGCACATAACTATGACGTTTTTCATCACTTGGCGACGTCTTCTTGCTCCAGTAAAACACGGGATGATGTTGTCCCTCGAAAATTTGCAGCAGCACAGCACCAAATCCATCTTTTGACGCGTCTGTATGAAGCTCCGTTGGCGCGTCTCTGCAATATAGGCGCAACACAGGTTCATCTGATAGGGCATCTTTTAACGTATTCATGGCCTTCAACTCAGCTGCCTCGATCTTGAAAACTGCATCTTTTTTTCAAAAAATCTGTTAACGGCCGGGCGATCTGTGCGTATCCCTCGATGAACTTCCTGAAGAATCCTGTTAGCCCCAAAAAGGATTGAACACCTTTTATATTTTTCGGGCAAGCAAACTTGCGAACTGCTTGTGTCTTCTCCTGTCCTGGCCAGATTTTTCCGCCTTCGACTTTGTGACCAAGAAAGCTTATCTTGTTTTGTAAAAAGTGGCACTTCTTCCACTTAATGCGCAAATTGTACTTAGCAGCCTCAGCCAGAACTGCTTTCAACTTCACGATACATTCTTCATTTGATTGTGCATAAATGATGATGTCATCGATGTACAGCTGCATAACGTCTTGTGCCATCAATCTTTGGAAAATAAAATTCACAAAGCGATTAAACACTGCAGGTGAGTTACAGAAACCATAAGGTGCACGTCTGAACTCGAACAGTCCTTCTCGGCTTACGAACGCTGTATATTTTCGACTACATTCTTCAATGGGCACATGTAGGAAACTATTCTCCAAGTCCATAACGATGAACACCTTTGCCGCTTGTAGTTTCTCTAAAACGTCGTCCATTAATGGTACAGGAAAGCAGTCTTTCAGCACCATCGCGTTGAACTGACGAAAATCCACACAAACTCTGCTCGTGCCGTCCTTCTTCTTGACGATCACCACTCGGCTTGCAAAATTGGACGTGGACTTGCTCACTACGCCTTCTTGTAACCAGTCGTCAACTTGCTGCTTCACGATTTCGCACTCCACAGGCTTGGTTGATGACGGAACGGCTTCATTTGCCCATCTGGCACAATCTTCATCTGCACAGGACATTCCAATGGCGATACAGATGTCTTGTACCCAGAAATCACCGACTCGATCAATGGAACAAACTGTGGGGGAGCATTTATATTACTTCCGACCTCGACAATATTATAAATACTTAGCTCGTTTGGTTCAGCGCTTTCCGGCAGCGCTAAGGCCTTTGAAAAGGTGAACTCTCCTTCATTCAGCGTTAGACAAAACTTCGACGCAAAGTCAAATCCTAGCAGGCCATCATTCTCGATATTGTTGTCGGGGACCACAACAAATTTCTGCTCAGTTTCAAAGCCATCGACGTCCACAACACCAACAAACATTCCCAACGGCTGCGCTTGCTATTTCCTAAACCTCGCAAAACAGAATAGCACTTCTCCAGAGTAACATCGGCAATCTTCTTGTAGACACATTCTCGAATGATCGTCACATCTGAACCAGTGTCGACTAAGCATGCCACTTTGACGCCATTCAGCACAACTACCTTGAGGCGTTTGTCGTCCTTCACAACGTTGACGCTCTTTAGAGCTTGTGGACAATTTTTGGAAATGTGTCCCACGCCTTCGCATTTAAAACACTTTGTTTCGGCCTTACAGTCTTTTCTCATGTGATCTGCTGAGCCACAATTGAAACATCGCAAACTTTTCGCAATGGGCACTTTTTTCTTGCCACCACTGTGGTTTGTTTTGTTTCTCGCTACAACACTTCCGCTCATAAGTGTCAAATTTCTCCTTCAGCTCTTGATAAGTCTTGCAACCGTACAGCATAAATTTATATTCCGATTTTATGTCAAGTCCATCCACTATATAGCCAATAACGGACTCTTCATCCACTTTTCCTTGCACAGCTATTTTCTTCATGTTCAAAACGTATTCGAGAAAATGCTCTTCTTTCTTTATCTTTCTCTCCGTTAGCATTGTGTGAATATCGGCACTTCTTAGCGTACGCTTGAACTCGGCTATAAGGACACTTTTTAAATCGTCAAAATTATACACCACGACAGATTCCAGAAACAATTTAGCTAATTTCGTCATTTTTCCACGGGCTTGAACATATCGTTGACTTTTGCTGAGTTCATAAGCGTCTGCGTTCTGCTCGAAATTAGTAAACCACTGTTCGACCGGCATATTGTCTCCATCGAAGTCTGGGACAATTTTATGAAATTTTTCAGCTGCAATCCTTGGCTCTCTCACAGCGTGTGTAATTTCATCAGCTTGTATTTTTAATGTAAGCAACTGAATAAACTAAAAAACATTGGCAACTCAAAAATGAGTATTAATTATTTTTATTTAATTTCAATTTTCAGCTCTATTTTTATACCCTGTGGGGGTATATTAAGTTTGTTAAAAATATGTAACGGGCAGAAGGAAGCATGGCCGACCCCATAAAGTATATATATTCTTGATCAGCATCAATAGCCGAGTCGATATAGCCATGTCCGTCTGTCCGTCTGTCCGTCGGTCTGTCGGTCTGTCGGTCTGTCGATCTGTCGGTCTGTCGGTCCGTCCGTATGAACGAAAGGATCTCAGAGATGGTAAGAGCTAGAAGCTTGAACTTGGTGTCCCAGCACTGGTAATTTTTGCAGGCAGATCAAGTTTATCTTTTTTTTTGGATGCCACGCCCTCTTTGCCCACAAACTAAGCAAGAAAAAAGTATGAAACAAGCAGTTTTGTAGCTCTAAACCCTCATAACAAGAGCAATATAACAGCTAAAGACTTCACACTTAGCACACATAATAAATATCTTGTGGTCAATATGTCCAGAAAATATTATCACGATGCCACGCCCCCCTCGCCTACAATTCGGAAAAGCTTATAACAAGAGCAATATTACAGTTAGAGACTTCAGACTTGGGACACATGATGAATATTTTGTGGTCGATGTGTCCAGAAAATTGTATCGCGATGCCACGCCCCCTTCACCCACAAATTAAGTAAAACCTCATAAAGCAAGCAGTTTTGTCACTCAAAAACCTCATAACAAAAGCAGTTTTGTAGCTGGAGACTTGAGATTTGGCACACATGATGAATATTTTGTGGTTGATGTGTCCAGAAAAATGTATCACGATGCCACGCCCCCTTCACCCACAAATTAAGTAAAACCTCATAAAGCAAGCAGTTTTGTCACTCAAAAACCTCATAACAAAAGCAGTTTTGTAGCTGGAGACTTGAGATTTGCCACACATGATGAATATTTTGTGGTTGATGTGTTTAGAAAAATTTATCACGATGCCACGCCCCCTTTGCCCACAAAAATTAAAAAACAAATTACTAGAGAATTTCATCTGGAGTGAATTTAAGCGGGTTCCTGTAAGCCCACAGGGTATATTACGGTCGGGGTCCCGACTGTTCGGCTTGTTTTATTTACATTTAAGATTCCTATTTTTTTATTCTTTTTATAGTTAATTTATTTTTTTGTCGAATATTTCTTTTATTTTTTGTTACAATCTGCCGGCTAATAAATACGCTCGACTATGGCACAATCCAATGCAGTTTTTGATTCAATTTGTTTTAAATTTCTCTCGTAGCAACACGGCACAGTGGGGTATAATACTCGAAAAAAGGAGATCACAGCGGCTCTGCGGCTTGGGTGGCGGCGGAACTGACTCACGGTGTTTGTGACCCTGTGGCTAGCTTCCGTCGCCTTTACGCGACCGCTGTCGTGCCTCTAGAATCGGTCGTTGTTGCCTCGCCGCCCTGGTCCGGCGGAATCCTGCTGGCCACCCGTCGCGCCAAAGAAAACTTGGGACTGCTGTCTGGTCGCCTTGCAAAAATAAAACTGGGGCTGTCGTCCGGTCCTGTCGAGTCTTCTGCTGCTTTAATTTCTTCGCTGCTGATCTGGCTGCGGGACACCTCCGTTCCCGTTGACCTCTAATATTCGACTCCCTTCTGCCTAATTTTCAGCAACGTGTTCTGCCTGAAAAAATCTCTGCCTCTTCTGCTTTTTTCTATTCTCCTTGTTGCTGCCATCTATCGTCCCTTCCCCTCTTGGCCAATGGGCATCCACCATATTGCCGTCTTTTTCTCACATTTCCCCTATCAGGGTCGGGCGAATAGCGGGTTGCCACCCTCTATCATTTCCTTCAATATTTCCCACTATTCCTGCAGTGAAAAATATCGATTGAAATATCAGTCACCCCCCCCCCCCTAGATCGAACATATGCTGGCGCAAGCGATAGCCAGACAATCGAAAAATGTAACAGCACCCCCCCCCCCCCCCTAGATCGTTTGTGACCAGCCAGATCTTGTGCAGCGCCCAACGTATCCTACACCAACGACTCAAAGCTAGAGGAGAAACAGAACTGAAACGCAGAACTACCGCCACCAGCGTCCGACGAAGGTAAGTTCAGATTTCTATAAACGTAGATCCTTCCCGTGAAACACTCCTAACGCTTTTCCTTGCAGGTCCTCTAGTTCATAAGCGTTGGTACCAACTGCCCAGACGACGCGGCTCTTCAGAAACTTTCTCGCAAATTTCGCTTTGAACGCTTTACTGAAATTGCTCATTATGAAATTGCGCCTCCATACCTCCTGTCCCGGTTCGAGGTGAAGCTGACGTTCACGTTGATCATAGCGTTGCCGACTCCGCTCATACGCTTTGTGCAGATGCTGTCTGACTTGGTCACGGATCACGGCTAGTCTGTCCTTCGCCTCCAGATCGGAAATGTCGTGATCTGAGAGTGATCTCAACCTCCTGGCCAGTCTGTAGCTAGACCCGTTCAAGTACATGTGTTGGCCAAACACTGCAAAGAACGGATTCACTCCTGTGGCGGTATGCACCGCATTCCTACTTAATCGCTATTTCGATCTCTGGTAAGTACGCATTCCACTCTCGGTGATCATGTTCTAAGTACGACCTAATTGCAGATAGTACGATCCTGTTGACCCGTGCAGCGGCGTTGCTCTTGGGCGAATACACGGGTTTCCGATTCCGAACGCCTGGGTCATCGCTTCGAAGGACTTGGAGATAAACTGTCGCCCATTGTCCGAATGTATCACCTCAGGCACGCCGAACTTGATGAAAACTTCGTGGACTAGGAAGTTCCCGATGTCTGCTGCTGAGGCCTCTCTCATCGCTTTTAAGAAAGTGAACTTCGAGAAGTGGTCCACCACGATAAAAATCCATGCGTGTCCACGCTTCGACCGTGGGTACTTCCCAAGGAAATCTATGTAGATTTTCTGGAATGGACGTTCGGCGAGTACTTCCTTGCCGATCCCCATCTGCGTGGAGTAATTTTGCGCCTTCATCTCCTTGCAGATTTCACACCTCCGGACAAAATCGCGAACCAGGATCGCCATGCCGGGCCAATAAAACTACCTGCGCAATGCATGCAAGGTCTTTGCATGCCTCCATGAGCTGACGTCTCACTAGAGTGTGCGTTCTGGATGAGTCCTGCTGTCAAGGATTCAGGAACCCAGAGCCTCCAACTCGTGCCTTCGAGCTCGTCGTCCAGCGGTTCATGGATCATCCTCTTGAACACCATTCCGTTCTGCACCTTTAAATCAGGCAGTTGGTGCTGCTGACTCACCACCTCATGGATCAACGCTTGACAGTCGTCGGATTCAATCTACAGAGTTTGGAGCCCCAGTAGGTCTTCTGGCATCGCCTCCAGCTGTTCCACGCTGCGGGATAACATGTCAGCGACAACGTTATCGGTGCCCTTCTTGTACTTCATGGCGAACGGGAATGCCTGCAACTCCAACGACCATCTATCTAGCCTGCCGCTTAAGTCCTTGAGACTCATAAGCCACTGCAGACTGGCATGATCGGTTATAACCGTGAACGGCATCATTTCGACGCACGGTCGAAATCGGTGGATGGCCAGTTTCGCCGCTAAGCACTCCTTCTCCGTCACCGTGTAGTTGATTTGGTGCCTGTTCAATTTGGCTGAGAATAACGCGACCGGTCTCTCCTGCTGTTCGTCGTCCAGTTGGAACGGTCGGCTCCTACCCCAAAGTGTGATGCATCGCATTGGATGTAGAACGGCTTCTTCAAGTCTGCGTGGACCAGCACAGGAGCTGTGGTAAGTGCCTCTTTCAGTCTGTCCACCGCTTCTATGGCTTCTTGGCTCATCTGAAATTTACCGCTCCTTTTCTTTAGGGCATCGGTAAGCGGTAACCGGCGATACCACCCCGCAGTGCTCTGGAAACTTCGGAGTTCCTTAACGTTCCTTGGAGTCGGTCTTTTGATCGCCTCGACTCTGCTTGGATCCATCCTCAACGTCCCGCCATCTTTGATGAAACCTAAATAGTTGAGACTACGGAAGCAGAATCTGGACTTCGCCATGCCGATGGTAAGATTTGCTTTTTTTAAGCATTCCGCGACTAACTTCAAATATTTCAGGTGCTTCTGCAAATCCGCAGAGATGATCAGCAAGTCATCCAAATAAACGAACACGTTGGACCTCAGAGCGACCGGGATTACCTTGTCCATGAGCCTGCACAGTTGTTGAGCCGCGTTGCAGAGCCCGAACGGCATGTGGTACAGTGGACTTCCCGGTACGGTGAACGCTGTATACGACCTGCTCTTCTCCTCCAGCTCGATCTGGCAAAACGCGAACTTCAAGTCGACGCTCAAGATGTAGTGCGTTTCGTCAATGCGCGACAATATACCCTCGATGCATAGCAGTGGGTAAGCATCCTTTACAGTCACGCTGTTCAGCTTCCGAGCGTCTAAACAGAATCTGTTCTTCCCAGGTTTCATCACCACCGTCGTTCGGTTGCTCCATGGACTGTCGCTCTCCTTTTTAATGCCGGGGACAAAGGGTAATGTCGGTCTTTCACGGGTTCGGTTCCTTCAATCAGCTGTATCCGATGCTTTAGCAGGTGAGTCTTTCCAAGTCCGACTTTCTCGAACAGCTGACTCATCTGCCCCTCTTCCAGCTCCCACATCTCCGGATCAGACGTGACAACGTCGTCGTCCCGGTAATGCTCCACGCCATTCTTGACTACCGTCATTTCGGATGCTTCGGCCTGTGCTCCAGCAATGCTTGACGCTCCAAGCAATTCGGGCGCGATCCCGAAGGCTCTCCAGAAGTCGATTCCAAGGTATAGATCTTGCTGTAAGTCCAAGCATATGTAAAAGACAATATTTTCGACTCTTTCCTTGTATTTTACAGGCAGCACGACGCGTCCTAAAATTGGTCGACTGGCTCCTGTCGCTGTCCTCACCATCGACGCGTATGGCTGCACCGCCCATTCCAGCTCCACCACCAACTTTCGGCATCCTCGACCCAGCAGACTAACAGACGCTCCCGTGTCCAGCAGACCCTTTATTGCTCGTCCGTTTATCTCCACTTCGACAAACACTCTTGGATCACCAGACCCCTCTCTCCTGACAGCTTCGACGACCTATCTCCTGACCATTCGGCGCCTCCGAAATCGAGCACGTGCCTTCAGAATGCGTCTGGTGGCCAGTCATCCCTTCCAACTGTCGCTCACCAAAAATTATATTTCGGGCCAACATGTATATCAAGAACACGTTCTTGATATGGTAAGTTTCTTATTGTGTTTCCTCTTGCCGTGATGTTTTTATTCGTATCCTTATTGTTATCCTTATTTGTATCCTTATTTGTATCTGTATCTGTATCCTTATATATAGTATCTATTTTCGTTTCCTTTCTTGCAGTCGCCTCTACTTGCTCTGACCGGCGCTCCACTCCTGCTTCCCCGCTGAAGTCGTCTCCGAACGCGCCTGTCCCGCTTTCACCGCGCTCACTTGGGAGTTTCCCGGACAGCTGTTACACTCGGGACTCAACGTGGCTGGCTTCCCGCACCAGTAACAGAAGATGTTCCGCACTCTCGATCGGCACTCCCTCCATACGTGACCGGACTGTCTGCAGTTCCAACAGTGGGACTTTGGCGACGGTCTGGCTCTAAGGAAAGCCTCCTCCAACTCTTCCGGTGGAACTTCGCCCGGGCGTGGTGGAATATCTACTTCGTGGACCATTGGCTTTGACCCATGAGAGTAGCGCGGCTGCTGCCCATACCCAGATCGTCCTCGACGACTCACGTGTCTTTCCACCTCGATACACTCTTGCCTCAGCTCATCCACCGTAAGTACATCCATCGCATAGACGAATCTGGCCAAGCTCTCCTTTAATCCTCGTTTTATGATTTTTACCAGCTCCCCCTCATCGTAGTCATCGACACCCTCGCTCGGTTGTTGCTCCCTTTGGAGCAGCTCCTGCATCGGATCGTGCTCCGTTTGGTACCCTCGGAAGCGGTCCAGCATGGCCTGACGTAGCTGTAACCAGCTATCGACCCTCGAGTGTCGCACATGTACCCAGTACCATTCTCGGGCTCGCCCTGCCAGCAAGATGTGGAATCCACGTAAGATCTCCTTCCACGGTCACTGATACTGTCTCTGCAAAAACTCGATTCGGAACACGAAGTCCTCCAACGATTGCATGGAGTCCTCTCCATCGAACTTAACGTTCCAGCTTCAGGTAAGCTCGATCCCGGCCATTCGAGTACGCGTTTTCGACTCTTTCCTCATGCCTTCTATCCTCTACACAGGGTTGGTTGCGGGGGTTGGGATTTCTCCAGATCCTACCATAAGGATCAGGTGCCATCCCGGGGCTACTGGAGACGTAGTCTGGCTCCTGTACCTGCTTCCTCGGTGGCAACGATGGTGGGCCACATCCAGGTGGATTTCCTCCGCGCTGCTTCGGGATGGTCCCCGTGCTGGAAACTGCAGGGCGCGTCGGTGCGGCAACTGCTGACCCTCTCTCCTTCTCTCTCCTCTCTGCGGCCTCTCCGACATCCTGCAGAAGCTTCAGCATTCCCAGGAATCCCTCCCGGATCTCGTCTCGAATCGGCCCAGCGATACCCTCCTGCATCGAGCTTCGGTACGTCGCATGAACCTGCACGAGGGCTGCGTTTACCGCTGAAGAGATCACCGAATCCATCAGTTCCTTTGCGGACCCCTGCTTTGGAAACCCCAGATTGTGCGATCGGCCAACTCGAGGAGCCGTATCTTCCTCCGTGTTCGCTAGACTGACCAGCAGTTGGAATAGTTTTTCGGGAAATCCTCTAAAATTCATAGGCGTCCTCGGCAAACACCCCGAAGGACACGATGGCGGCACCGCAGACGCCCCGTCTGTTTCCCAATCACCTTCTTGTTCCTGCGACATGACTTCCTATCTCGACGCTAATGCCCTATTCTTTATAAGTATGCCTAGTTAGAACTACTAAATAAATAGGTAAATAAATAAATCCGAACCCTACAACTATCAAAATAAATATATAAATAAGACACCTAAATTATAAATTCTAATTAGAGAAAAATAAAGAAATAAATACTAGAGAAATAATAACTGAATAAATAAGTACAGAAAATACTCGCAACCACCATTCTTTACTTCAAATACAAACAAAGAGGGGAAAGAAAACAACTGCCACACCTGGCTACACCAACACTTTCCAACGCACAATTTGGACGATGATTATACATTTAAGCACTTGTCGGATGCGCAGCTTCTCAACTTATTGAGAAGCGGCATCCAAGGAGCGCTTCTTGATGCCTATTCTGCCTCTGTCTCCTCTCCGTTCCCGATTGGGGTGCTGTGAGGCAGGTGCGACACAGACTCGATCCTATATCGGTCTGGGACACCTGTCACCGAAGCTCTTCAACAACTAGGCCAGCACACACTCAACGTAAGACAAAACGAAAAGTAGACAAAAATAAATAAATAAATGAATAACAAAAAGAAATCACCTACTATAGACAAACTAACCCTAATATCACGTTCTTATCACAGTTTTATTCCCATCACGACGATGTTCGTTGCAACGACTCACTCACATGTGAACATGACACACGTACATCAACGGTAACAAAAACAAAACCAAACAAAAGGGACATTAAACAGACCACATCTATCGACCACCGCGATTACGCTCACTCTGCGCAAATATAGGCACATATGTCATCAGACGAGCGAATCGCGGGGACAAGGGAATTTGAACATCAATCGACGAGACATAATATTTTTTATTTTTTTTTAAATTTGGGCGCCATATTGTTGCGGACTGATTTTTTTTCTTGGGGCCGCGTCGACTAGCTCATCGGTCATCAGGGATAGTCCGACCCTGGTCCTCAGCCCGAACAATCGATATACCATTGTCGATTCATCGTTGTCGATATATTGAAACTATTCAACACTAAACAGATGGAGGGATGCAGCCAAAATATGGACCTTAACTGACAGTGGTGAGTACAAAATAAAGAAAACAATTCAAAAGACCTAATCACAGATCCTCATCATCCAAACAGGGCCTCCATTGGACCCAGGCGTACCCGCCCTGCCTGAGACGGCCACAGCGACGCCGTCTCCCGTGTGTTGGTCATCGCCACCGACGCCTCGCAGCCTGTAGGTGTGCGTTATGTTTCCCCTCCCCCTCCAATTATAAAGTTAGCTGGACATCGTTTTTCTTTTCATCACGTATGTATAATTTTTGTACTGTCCTTAGATTCTAAGATTTATGTTTATGTTCTTATGCAATTTATACAGCTGACATGTTTCACAGGTGCATGAATTTTTCATCAACAAAAAAAAAACAACCAGACGAAGAACAACGTCACGAACAACGTAACGTATGGACAAATAATAATGAATGTTTGCATGTATGTGTATATGTTTGTTTATATTATGTGATATGTGTGCATGTGTTTCACATGCAGGTGAAACCAAATGTAATGTATTAATCGCTTATTGCTAACTTAACCTGCCTAAAGAGCTTTTTGGGTGGTATAAGGGGCGATGTTGCAATGGATATGTTTGTGTGCACATGTACATATATATACATACATGCGTTGATCTTAGCTTTAAATTGTGTGCGCTTCGTGTTGTCCCTATTTGAATTGACTAATTTTTTGTACGTTACCATTTAATTTTTTTATATTTCAATTTAGCATGAGTATTAATTATTTTTATTTAATTTAATTTTTCAGCTCTATTTTTATACCCTGTGCCCATTGCAAATGGGCAAAAGTGGTATAATGAATTTGTGTGAATGTATGTAACAGGCAGAAGGAAGCATCTCCGACCCTATAAAGTATATATATTCTGAATCAGTATCAATAGCCGAGTCGATTGACACCTCTCCATCTGTCTGTCCGTCCGTCTGTCCGTCCGTCTGTCCGTCTGTATGAACGCGTGGATCTCAGCAACTATAAGAGCTAGAGACTTCAATTTGGAATGTAGGTCCCTGAATACCATACGCAGATCAAGTTTATTTTCAATTTTCGATATCTCACCCCGCCCACGCAAATAGAGGAAAACCTCTAATTCCAAGATAATTTATCCTAACATGACTGATAGTTGAAGTATAACTCACGCTGAGCAATTTGCTGCAAGTTTCATCGCGATCGACCCATAAATAAGGGAGATATTAAGGAATTTGTTTTAATTCCATTTTTTGGCCAAAGCGAGAGAGCATATAAAAATTCCATTTACGCAAACGAGAAAGCATATGATAATCTGATGTTTTGCACTGTCGGCCGCTGTGTGGCGCATTGTGTCATGTGGAATGTGGCGCCATCCATCGGCCACACTCAGAACTATACATTGTAATGTCAATTAATATTAGCGATTCTTTACATGCATGTTTGTTAAGATAAGACAGCTTAAATTAACAGAATAACCACGCTAAGCAATTTGCTGCAAGTTTCATAGCGATCGTATAATTAATAAAGGAGATATTAAGGAATTTGTTTTATTGCCATTATTTCATTATAATTGGCCAGTTGTCCAACACTGTCCTACATTAGTTTAAAAGTTGTCCACCACTGACAAACTGAATAATTACTATTTTTATATTAATTTATATTTGCGATTGCTAACACGTATGGTTGACAATTCTACGTTTCTATCATAGTATTACAATAACTTAAATTTTCTGAATTACCAAAACCCATATATATAAACATTGCCAAAAATTTCAAAAACAATTGGTTTGGCGCGCAATAAGATAACAGCTGTGCGTAAGAGAGAGAGAGAAACATAGGGTGTTGCCAGACTACATACAGTGCAATTCCACTATAATTAAAATACTTTTCCGAAAATACTTTTAATTCAAGACCTGCACAGGGTATCCTACTGTCACGTCCGCTCGACTGATCGGCTTGTTTTATTTTACATTTAAGATTCCTATTTCCCCTGTGGGGGTATATTAAGTTTGTTAAAAGTATGTAACGGGCAGAAGGAAGCATGGCCGACCCCATAAAGTATATATATTCTTGATCAGCATCAATAGCATCCGTCCGTCTGTCTGTCGGTCTGTCGGTCCGTCGGTCTGTCGGTCCGTCCGTATGAACGAAAGGATCTCAGAGATGGTAAGAGCTAGAAGCTTGAACTTGGTGTCCCAGCATTGGTAATTTTTGCAGGCAGATCAAGTTTATCTTTTTTTGGATGCCACGCCCTCTTTGCCCACAAATTAAGTAAGAGTAAAAGTATAAAACAAGCAGTTTTGTAGCTCAAAACCCTCATAACAAGAGCAATATAACAGATAAAGACTTCACATTTAGCACACATGATAAATATTTTGTGGTCAATGTGTCCATAAAATGTTATCACGATGCCACGCCCCCCTCGCCTACAAAACGGAAAAGCTTATAACAAGAGCAATATTACAGTTAGAGACTTCAGATTTGAGACACATGATGAATATTTTGTGGTCGATGTGTCCAGAAAATTGTATCGCGATGTCACGCCCCCTTCGCCCACAAATTAAGTAAAGCCTCATAAAGCAAGCAGTTTTGTAACTCAAAAACGTCATAACAAAAGCAGTTTTGTAGCTGGAGACTTGAGATTTGGCACACATGATGAATATTTTGTGGTTGATGTGTCCAGAAAATTGTATCACGATGCCATGCCCCCTTCGCCCACAAAAATTAAAAAACGAATTACTGGAGAATTGCATCTGGAGTGAATTTGAGCGGGTTCCTGTAAACACACAGGGTATAATACGGTCGGGGTCCCGACTGTTCGGCTTGTTTTATTCTTTTTATGATTTGTAATTTATTTTTTTGTCGAATATTTCTTTTTTTTGTTACAATCTGCCGGCTAATAAATACGATCGCCTATGGCACAATCCAATGCAGTTTTTGATTCAATTTGTTTTAAATTTCTCTCGTAGCAGCACGGTACAGTGGGGTATAATACCCGAAAAAAAGGAGATCACAGCGGCTCTGCGGCACTTTGGACTTTCTTTAAACTAGCGCCCTTGGATGGCGTCGGAACTGACTCACGGTGTTTGTGACCCTGTGGCTAGCTTCCGTCGCCTTTACGCAACCGCTATCGTGCCTCTAGAATCGGTTGTTGCTGCCTCGTTGCCCGGGTCCGGCGGAATCCTGCTGGCCACCCGTCGCGCCAAAGAAAACTTGGGACAGCTGTATGTAACATATGGAATGAAAGAAAATAACATATTTACCGACCATCAACCGCTAACCTTTTCGGTCTCAAATAGGAACACAATCGCCAAAATTAAAAGGTGGAAAGCGTTCATAGATGAACACAGGGCAAGAGTGTTCTATAAACCTGGCAAGGAAAACTTTGTGGTAGATGCCTTGTCATGGCAAAATATAAATGCCTTGCAAAACGAGCCTTGGCCACTTGATAAAATTCACAGATAAAAACAATCTGTTTGAAATACTTAAGCCGTTGATTGTCACTGATGCCGTAAATGCAATTCATTGCGATTTCCCAACCCTAGCAAGTTTTCAACACTATTTAGTGTTAAATTTTCCTACAACCAAGTTCTGGCATTGCAAAAACCTGGTAATAGATGTAACAGACAAAAACGAGCAAATCGAAATAATAACGGCCGAACATAACCGTGCACATAGAGCTGAACAGGAAAACATTAAACAAGTCCATCGTGACAATTATTTTCCCAAAATGACCAAAATTGCCAAAGAAGTTGTTATAAACTGTAAGGTATGCACTAAGTCGAAATATGACAGGCACCCTATAAAACAAGAAATAGGCACGACTCTTATTTCTTCATATGCAGGCGAAATGTTGCATATTTATATGTTCTCGACCGATAAAAAAACTTTTTCTAACTTGCATCGACAAGTTTTCCAAATTCGCAATAGTGCAACTGTAAATGTTCGGCGATCAAACACAAGATTTTTTAAATTGTTGGTTTATTGATTATGTATGTAATGATATCTTATATATAACAGAAAGTCAAATTTCAAATTAAATCTATTTTGTTCGTTTCAATTTCGTTTTTTCTCCTCCGCGACACATCTGTTCATTTCACAATTCAAAGCTCTTCCTCTTATTTTTCATTTATCGATATATGTGATTTAATCGGAACCGATATTTATATCTATGTGGTAACACTGATTTTGCCAGTAAAGTTAATTCAAATTTTAATCGTTAAATCCCTAAACCTTTACACCCACTCCTGGTGAATCGATATGAGATTCACAATTTAATTTAAGAATAATTTTGAGATTGGGCGACATAGCGTTGTGCTTGAAGTTTTTATATCTACCCTGCGTATTTGTCCATCCTTTGCCACATACAATTTGATAACTCATTCTCGCTTCTACTTCTCTCGAGTGGTCGTTTCGTCCATAATTATGACTGTATCATCTAATTTTATGGGATCCGTCTTATCATGCCATTTGCTGCGGCACATAAGTTGTGGCAAATATTAAGATATCCATTGCTTCCAAAAACGATCCTTCAACGATTGTGCAAAGCGCCATTTTTCTTCAAACTAATTTTGTTTTCTGGTGGAAATGTCGCTTGTGTTGATTTGGGACATCTTAATAGAAAATGATTAGGCGTCAGGGGTTCGTCATCCTCATGGTCTATTGGTAACTCTGTTAATGGGCGTGAATTTCAAATATTTTCCGCTTCTATTAATGCTGAACGTAAAGTTTCAGCGAGTGGTGCGACATCCCGAACAGTTTTTCCAAGTAATAACTTCACAATGCTAATTAGCTTCCCCCAACAGCCTCCAGCGCTTGGATTCGATGAACAGTTGAATATCCATTTAAATTTCTGGCGAGAAGCCTCATTTAACAACGTTTCGATGTTTAGCAAGCGGTCAATAATAGATTAATCTTTTTGGGCGCCTATGAAGTTAGTTAAATTATCGCTTCTCATTACAGTTGGGACTCCACGACGATTGACAAAATTTCGAAAGGCCACAATAAAAGCATCTCTTGATTAATCTTCAGCTATCTCCAAGTGGGTTGCTCGTATGGTTAAACAGGTAAATATTACTGCCCAGCGTTTTTCTCGACGACGTCCAACAGTGACGTTTATTATGTAAATGGGCTGACATACGGTGTTAGTCTGTCAACTGGAAGTTGACCCATGAATGGCTCCAAAGGTTGACTTCGATCAGCAATACATCTTGTACATTCTCGTTGGACTCGTTTTAGCAAAGACTTGACATCTGGAAACCAGTATTGTTGACGACACTTGTTGATTATAAGCGCAGTATTTTGATGATAAAATTTGGTGTGAAAATGTTGCATGACCAATGATGTGAAATAGTTATTTTTTGGCAACAATATTGGTCGTCGTGCGCTGAATGGTAGGTATGACGCTTCATCAATTCGCCCCGCTAAGCGGAGCAAGCCATCCTTCTCCAAATACGGTGACAATTTGTATATTGTGCTGTTTTTTGATAAAAGCATATTCTCCATTAAAGTGGAGATTTCATCAGCAAATGCATCTTATTTTACTACCTTGCACAATAGGAATTCGGCGTCTGTCAGTTCAATAGATTTAACCACAGACTGTTATGACTAATCTTCGGTTTGTTTACTTGACGAGTTGCTGCATCTGTTGCGTTTTCGCTGGACGGTACATACCTCCATTGATCTGAGTGAGTTGTGGATAAAATCTCAGTAATTCGGTGTGAAACATATGGTTTAAGCTTCCGTTCAGTTGAATGAATCCACTGCAAAGTTGTTTTTGAGTCACTCCAAAATACAGTTTTATGAAGCTTGACATACTGCTGTTTTTCGATCAATTTTGTTTAAGCGTATACCCAACGAGGAATCGATAAGAGCTTTGTACGTGCGAGACGAGTCTTTCTCATTACAAAGGTTACATCCGTATTTAAGTTGTATGTCAGACGAAGGTAGGCGACGGCAACAAACGAGTCTTGACTCGCATCTACGAAATTTTATAAATCTCTTGTCATCAATAGTTGTTCCTTCCATATTTAGCATGTCTTGCCTATTTGGTGAATCGTACTGAGTTTGAAACAAAGTTTCGCAATTCAAAATTACCGTGACGATGTATTTTCACAACATCTTTACAGATGGTAATGGCGCGATCTTCGTCGTTGAAACTAATAACCAAGTCATCTACGTAATGGTGTTTAAGAATAGCGTCCACAGCTTCTGGCATGTCTTTTATGATATATTCTGCATTATGGTTGTTTATATATTCTGCACAATTGGGTGAGCAAACTGCTCCAAAAATCAGTGATGTCAAGGCATAATGTTGAATGGGTTGAGTAGTATCACCTTCACGCTAAAGAAAACGTTGGGCATTCTGATCTTTGTATTGAATACGTGTTTGCGAGAACATTTCTCTAATGTCAGCCGCCACACCAATTTCTCCTTTTCTAAACTGCAATAATATTAAGATGAGTGGATTGGTTTGTTCCGGGCCTTTTAGCAATGACGAATTCAAAGACGTTCCATTTACTGTTGCTACTGCGTCAATAACGATTCATAGCTTATTCGGTATGTGAACTGTCTGTACTGAAAAATGCGGTAGGTACCATGTTCGATTTGCGTAATTGTTTATCTCATCTGATGTCAATTTCCGCGCGTATCCCTTTTCTAAATACTTATTAATTTCTTCTTTGAACTTATTTGCATAATCGTTGTTATGACGCATCTTTCTTTCGATACTTAGCAACCGACTCTCTGCCATATGGTAGGTGTTAGGTAATTCTACGTTTTCTTTCCAGAGTAAACCGATTTAAAAGGAGTTTTCATTCAGTGTAGTTGTTTCATCTTCAGACTCCAAAACTGCCAAGCCATTAGTGCCAATATGTTCAGTGGCAAAGTACTCTTTTACTAAGTCATGGAGTCCATCGGTTTTAACGTGCATTACCAATGTATTCGTACATTTATCTTTAGTTGGTCCATATGCTAGCCACCCGAGTTTGATTCGAATTGCTACGGGTTGTGAGACCCCATTTCCAATCACAGTCTTCGATAGTCCTAAGTGCATATTATCTAGGCCATTTAATAGTGTTGGCTTTGCATTCTCGTATTCAACAATTGGCAAATATTTAAGGTTTTTAAACTTTTGTTTGTGAAACGACTGTGTTGGCAAGTTTAGGTTTTGTACTGTTTGTGTTCCTTTTAAGTTGAAGCGAACGGTATTATTGCTATCTGAAACTTCTACACAATGCAACCTTTTCTTCAATTAATGTTATGGAACTGCCTTCATCAAACATAGCGAAGGATTCGAGTATACCGCTTGGTTTATACAATATAATGGGAGCTATCTTTAACAATTGATTCGTGGGTCCAGTGTTACAAGTTAGCATAGTCGCCGTGTTTTCTGAGTCCTCCTTTTGAGTTCTGATTAGGGTGTTATACAAGGTTTTATGATGCGTACGTATACAGCCGTCTATATCACATTTGTTCTTTGCTTGACAAATTGAAGTATAGTGTCCTTTTGACAGACATGCAAAACAAAGTCGGTTGGATTTGGCAATATCCCAACGAGCATTAACATCTGTATTTTCACACCAAAGCTTACATTGGCTTATATGATGATTGTTTTCGCATAATGGACAATCAGACTCAATCCGATTGGTTTGTAGAAAAGTCTTCAAATTTTGCATCTTGTTTGCAGTTTCAGCAAGAGGTAGTCGACTAACTACTCTAGCAGATGTGCCTAACCATTCTCAAAACTCGGCTACTGACGGGCTTGATTCCAACGAGTCTGAATAACGGATCCAGTCCAACTGAGCATCACTTGGCAACTTGCCTACAAGTTCGTCCAGAAGCGTTGGATTATGTAAGTGTTGATGACAGTTTGCGGATAACAGAAAGGCTACTGTGCATCTTACCTTTGTGGAGAAATATATTATCTGGTCAAGTCTGTTGAAGTCAATTTTGGGGAATTCCTTAATTTTGGAAATTTGTGACCGAATCAGTATATCCGGACGGCCAAAACGAAATTTTAGTTCATTTATGACTTTTGGGACGTCTTCCGGATATATCAGCACGGCTTCCACAGCTTCTTTTGCCTCTCCAATAAGGCATTTGTGTAGTCTGATCAATTCTTGGGATTGAGAGTTATAGTTCACCACATGCACATACGTTCATTTTTAAAAAACCTGGCTTGTATACATATTTCGTACGTTCATACATAATTTGATTTTCACAAGCGCACACTGTTTTTGAAGCGGATGATTTCAAATTTAAAACGCGTCCTATTAAAAAGAAATTGAAAATTGTAATTGTTCGGCGATCATACACAAGATTTATTTCAAATTTTAATCGTTAAATCCCTAAATCTTAACAGAAACCATTGGTGTTGCGCACAATGGTGGATGTAAAAATACCAATCATGCAGTTAGTAAATTTATTTCAAATACTAAGACAATATTCTGCGATAATGAATCATCGCTAAATCCCGAAACCATCAGATCACTCCTGAAGAACAACTACAACATCGACATAGTAAACGAACCGCCATTACACAGCACCTCGAACGGGCAGGTAGAACGTTTTCACAGCACGATAATGGAATCGGTAGAACAAAAAAACACATGACACGGTCGAATCAACTGTTATGTCCACAATGACTTAGTAGTGCCAGCCAGACCAGTCAAAGACGAGTTCAAAGACATGGTTCTCAAAAGGAACAAGGTGTTCTCGACCTCTAACGAGGCGTTACCCTTAAATACCTCTACTATAGCCACAATTCGGACAGAAACTGACGAACCAATATACTCAAAACTCTACCCACACCCAATGGGAGTAACAGATTTCGTAAACAACGAAATCAAACAACTTTAAAAAGACGGAATCATCAGACCGACAAGATCCCCTTATAACAGCCCAACCTGGGTTGTTGACAAAAAGGGGATCTACGACAAAGGCAATAAATATAAACGCCTGGTCATCGATTACAGGAAGCTAAATGAGCGAACTCTGGCCGATCTTAACCCAATGCCCAGCATCCCTATGATTCTAGCGAATCTAGGAAAGGCTAGACATTTCACACTTTAGATTTAAATTCCGGGTATCACCAGATTTACTTAGCGGAACAAGAATATGTCGAACCAAAGAACTTGTTTAGCCTCAGGTCATTCCTTGGCTTAGCAAGCTATAATAGGAAATTTGTTAAAGATTTTGCAGCAATAGCAAGACCCTTAACGGACATTTTCAAAGGCAAAACGGCACTGTCAGCAAACACATGTCAAAAAAAGTTCCAGTTGAGTTTAATGGAACTCAACGTTTCACCTTTGACTGTCTAACAAATAAATATTTTAGCATCAGAAGATGTGATCCTTATGTACCCAGACTTCAAGCAGCTTTTTGATTTAACCACCGATGCGTCAATGAACGGCATTGGAGCTGTTTTATCCCGGGGAGGTAGACCCATCACAATGACTTCCCGAACACTGAAACAAAGTGAATCCTATTATGCAACAAATGAGAGGGAATTGTTAGCAATCGTATGGGCCCTGGGTATGCTCCAACAATGCTTGTATGGAACAAAAGAAATCAACATATTTACCAACCATCGACCGCTACCCCTTTCGGTCTCAGATAGGAACACCAACGCCAAAATAAAAAGGTGGAAAGCCTTCATAGATGAACACAATCCAAGAGTGTTCTAAAAACCTGGCAAGGAAAACTTTGTGGTAGATGCCTTGTCAAGGCAAAATATAAATGCTTTGCAAAACGAGCCTCAGTCAGACGCTGCAACATTTCACAGCGAAATTTCATCGACCCACACGGTCGAAGTGACTGACAAACCCCTAAATTGCTTTAAAAATCAAATAGTATTAGAAGAGGCAAATTACGCGTTGAAACAGGACCTCACACTATTTGGCAGCAAAATGCGCCACTTTAAAAAATTCACAGATAACAAGCGGAACAGTCGGGACCCCGACCGTAATATACCCTGTGGGTCTACAGGAACACGCTCAAATTCACTTCAGATGAAATTCTCTAGTAATTCGTTTTTTTTAATTTGTTGGCGAAGGGGGCGTGGCATTGTGATACAATTTTCTGGACACATCGACCACGAAATATTTATCATGTGTGCCAAATCTCAAGTCTCCAGCGACAAAACTGCTTTTGTTATGACGGTTTTGAGTTACAAACTGCTTGCTTTATGAGGTTTTACTTAATTTGTGGGCGAAGGGGGCGTGACATCGCGATACAATTTTCTGGACACATCGACCACAAAATATTCATCATGTGTCCCAAATCTGAAGTCTCTAACTGTAATATTGCTCTTGTTATAAGCTTTTCCGTTTTGTAGGCGAGGGGGCGTGGCATCGCGATACAATTTTTTGGACACATCGACCACAAAATATTTATCATGTATTCTAAATGTGAAGTTTTTATACCCTGTGCCCATTGAAAATGGGCAAAAGTGGTACAATGAAATTGTGTGAATGTATGTAACAGGCAGAAGGAAGCATCTCCGACCCTATAAAGTATATATATTCTTGATCAGTATCAATAGCCGAGTCGATTGACACCTGTCCGTCTGTCTGTCCGTCCGTCTATCCGTCCGTCCGTCTGTATGAACGCGTGGATCTCAGCAACTATAAGAGCTAGAGACTTCAAATTTGGAATGTAGGTCCCTGAATACCATACGCAGATCAAGTTCATTTTCAATTTTCGATATCTCACCCCGCCCACGCAAATAGAGGAAAACCTCAAATTCCAAGATAATTTATCCTAACATGACTAATAGTTGAAGTATAACTCACGCTGAGCAATTTGCTGCAAGTTTCATCGCGATCGACCCATAAATAAGGGAGATATTAAGGAATTTGTTTTAATTCCATTTTTTGGCCAAAGCGAGAGAGCATATAAAAATTCCATTTGCGCAAACGAGAAAGCATATGATAATCTGATGTTTTGCACTGTCGGCCGCTGTGTGGCGCATTGTGTCATGTGGAATGTGGCGCCATCCATCGGCCACACTCAGAACTATACATTGTAATGTCAATTAATATTAGCGATTCTTTACATGCACGTTTTTTAAGATAAGACAGCTTAAATTAACAGAATAACCACGCTAAGCAATTTGCTGCAAGTTTCATAGCGATCGTATAATTAATAAAGGAGATATTAAGGAATTTGTTTTATTGCCATTATTTCATTATAATTGGCCAGTTGTCCAACACTGTCCTACATTAGTTTAAAAGTTGTCCAGCACTGACAAACTGAATAATTAATATTATTATATTAATTTATATTTGCGATTGCTAACACGTATGGTTGACAAATTCACGTTTCTATCATAGTATTACAATAACTTAAATTTTCTGAATTACCAAAACCCATATATATATACATTGCCTAAAATTTCAAAAACAAATGGATTGGCGCGCAATAAGATAACAGCTGTGTGTAAGAGAGAGAAACACGGGGTGCTGCCAGACTTCATACAGTGCAATTCCACTATAATTAAAATACTTTTCCGAAAATACTTTTAATTGAAGACCTGCACAGGGTATCCTACTGTCGCGCCCGCTCGACTGATCGGCTTGTTATGAGGGTTTTGAGCTACAAAACTGCTTGTTTTATACTTTTACTTTTACTTAATTTGTGGGCAAAGAGGGCGTGGCATCCAAAAAAAAAGGTAAACTTGATCTGCCTGCAGATATTACCAGTGCTGGGACACCAAGTTCAAGCTTCTAGCTCTTACCATCTCTGAGATCCTTTCGTTCATACGGACGGACCGACAGACCGGCGGACAGACAGACGGATAGACGGACATGGCTATATTGACTCGGCTATTGATGCTGATCAATAATATATATACTTTATAGGGTCGGCCATGCTTCCTTCTGCCCGTTACATACTTTTAACAAACTTAATATACCCCCACAGGGTATAAAAACAATCTGTTTGAAATACTTAAACCGTTAATTGTCACTGATGCCGTAAATGCAATTCATTGCGATTTCCCAACCCTATCCAGTTTTCAACACTATTTAGTGTTAAATTTTTCCACAACCAAGTTCTGGCATTGCAAAAGCCTGGTAATAGATGTAACAGACAAAAACGAGCAAATCGAAATAATAACGGCCGAACATAACCGTGCACATAGAGCTGAACAGGAAAACATTAAAGAAGTCCATCGTGACTATTATTTTCTTAAAATGGTATGTATTAAGCCGAAATATGACAGGCACCCTAAAAAACAAGAAATAGGCACGACACTAATTCCTTCATATGCAGGCGAAGTGTTGTATATTGATATGTTCTCGACCGATAAAAAACTACAACATTGACATAGTAAACGCACCGCCATTACACAGCACCTCGAACGGGCAGGTAGAACGTTTTCAAAGCACGATAATGGAATCGGTAGAACGGTAGAACAAAAAAACACATGACACGGTCGAATCAACTGTTATGTCCATATGTCTTTTCATTAGGTCAGTACATTAGGTCAGTACATGCCAATCGAGGTAATATACCCGACATCCGATAAACTCAATCAAGAACAAGTTATCGAATGCACAGCAAGCCAACCTGAATATATGCAACCCATCTAGGCAAAATAGAGTTTTTGATGTAGGCGAAACTGTATTTATAAAGAACAATTAAATAATTGGTGACAATCTCACACCACTGTACAATGAAGCAAAAGTACAGGCAGACTTGGGATCGTCTGTTCTCATTGAGGGGAGGGTGGTTCATAAGGACAACCCCAAAAATTAGCTACTCACAAGCAAAAATTCGCATAGTTTAAGATTAAAACATAAATGCACAAACTTACTCCCTGACTTTTCTTACCCATTACTGGATTTAAATTGCAGTCCTGTTAATGTTTGCAATAGCGCAGAGTCGGGTCATCGACAATTCACACTCGAAATACATACCGATAGTGGAAGAGATGTATTGATATGGGAAAAACGTGACTACTTGAAACACTGGAGTAACTTGTCAGACTTTAATAATATAGTAGACGAGACATCAAAGTTAGCCGAGTTATTTCCCCAATCGCAAATGCGAAAATTATTAGATGTAGACATTGAACACATACGAAATTTGATGTCCGTTGTACAGGTACATCATAGAATGGCTAGAAGTCTAGATTTTCTAGGCACAGCACTTAAGGTAGTAGCTGGCACTCCCGATGCGTCCGATTTCGAAAATATTAAGTGGTCCGAATCCCAATTAATCAATGCAAACAATAAACATGTAGTAATAATCTCGTACACTCAGAAACAAATTATTGAACTAGCCGAAACAGTTAATAAAATTATTAAAGGAAAAAAGAATGATTTTATTGATACACCGCACTTATATTGAGCACTGTTAGCGCGAAAAAAAAAGTTAATAACGCAATAACAAAATTTGATACTTACAATAACCCTGGCCGAGTCTAATATCATAAGTCCTACCATTTTCGACCACGACGATTTGAAATCTATTTTAGATGAACATCCCGTAGAAATACCCATAGTTAGTATTATTGAAGAATTTAATATCAAGGTCCTCCATTCCGAAAATATTGTCTACATAATTATAGCTTATCCTAGGGTTAAAATCATTTGCAAAAAGATCACGATATTTCCGGTGTAGCATCAACACGTCACGCTCCAACTCCAAGACAATACAATTGCTGAATGTAACCACGACATCCTAGCAGTCAACGAATGCGTCGAGACCACCTGTAGCAATATGCAAACTATCATCACAAGAAACTTGAGCCTGCGCGTTACTCGCAAGCGCCACCTGGAGCCCATCAAACAGGTAGATGATTGCATCATTATCATTAACGAGAGTTCAGCGAAAGTCAGCACTGACGATGGCCCCGAAATCAAAAGATATGGAACACACCTCGTCACCTTCCGGCTCTCTGCGGTCATTAACGGCACGAAATACATAAATCAGCGCGAGATGTTGAACAGAACGCCAGGCATTGCAGTGTCACCGCATCTAAACATTATCAGCCATGATACGGTATTAAGTATACCTCAGCTCCATCGAAGGAATAACCATAATCTTCAGGTCATCCAAAATTTTGAGGAACAATTGGCATCGGCCGGATCATTCAAGGTCTGATTCTCAACTGCAGTTGCACTTAGCATCGTCTTCAGCTGCTCTATCGTCCTCTGCCACCTTCTGAAGAGAAGACGAGCTTCGAAGGAAATGAAAAAGGCCATCAGTAGTTATAAGGTGACTGAGGACAGTCACGAACTTGAGGGGGGAGTAGTTAACAAATAAGTATTGCAAAGTTATATATTTAAGTTAACGTAAACATTGTACAATTGTTATAAATAGTCCACACACATGACGCTGACTCATCAGTTCAGTGCCCCCACTGCACTGTCAGAAATGGTAACCTGATACTTGCTGGAATGTTATCATTATGCTGAGCCGGCCCGCCGGTTGCGACATTCTAGCTTTATGCTTTGACTTAATATCCATTTTTTATTTACACTTAACTTCAGTTTGTATTTGACATTTATTTGGAAAAGAATGATTATACTTTGCTGCGGCACGCTGCCGTAAATCACCGTTGTTATTATTTATAACACATTGCTGAGCCACAAGGCCAGTATTACGTCAAAGTGTGCGAAGTCAATCCCTCCACCATAATCTTTATAAGAAGCATTGTTAACAACCACCGCTGTACCAACAGACGTTAATAATCATCGCTGGACCAGCAAACTTCATAATTTACATACACATACACACACGTTGACTCAGCATCACTCCAGGGCTTGTGTATCCCAATTGTTCCTCCGTTAGCTTCCTTGCACAATCCTAACGCAAGCCTTGATCATTTCCCATCGGGGAACGCCAAGAAAGAAGCGAGATAAAAGATATTCTTTCGATTCGGGAGAACTTGCAGATAAAACACCGCCAACAGACAGACTCTTTCAATCAAAGACGTTCAACTTAATGATTAATACGTGTCTTTAATATAAATATATAACTATTGCGGTTGCATATGTTGCACGCACTAGTAGGACGGTTTTAACTCCTGTCCGAAAAAATAGTAGGTTTATCTAAAATTAAATTAAATTTTTTTTTCTTACTTACGCTTCGTTGCGATCTACCCTATCGTCTGTAGTCGATAACATATTCGATCATACCGATTTCTTAATATTAGTGTTGTAATTTCAATAATCGATATACATTAAGCGAGGTTGCTACCCAGCCATCGTTATGATTCAAAATATGTTTAAATATCTGTAACCATATGTGCTCGCCCGCTAGTGCTAAATTAAACACAAAACATCATAAAATAATTGCCTAGCGATATCAAATATCGCAAGTTTCACAAACAATACGTCTTTGCAATATTAAACGCTTTTTTTGTTATTGCTGAGTCACACCCAAAGTGCACAGTTGAGCAAAGATCACTAAACAAAAACAAAACAGAAAACACTTACTGCACAGGTAAACGGTGACATGGCTCGGGAAGTCAGGCTGCATGACGTATCCGCTATAGAAGACGAGTTACTGATGACTTACGTTTGAGCTAGGAGTCACACCGAAACTGCATGAAATCTACCGGATAAAGTCACGAAACACAACTTACTCAATTGTTGATCCAGTTGTGATAATTAAGTTTGAGCACTTACGCGATCAATTATTTAAAGATAATTATGCAGTTTTTAAAGAAGCCTGAAAAAGGCTGAAAAGCAAAAGCGACTATCAGCTGTTTCTTCACGTCGCGGTCTTGCACATGTGCGAATTGATGAAAATGAGGAGATAATCTGCGTGGAGAGCTTGCGAAAGCTAACAGAACTGCAACATAAAAGCTTTCCGGATTTATTTCGCTCATAAAAGCTACACCCCAAAAATATGCTTAGTTTTTTTTTTAGATTTTTAGTTTCATTAACTCTGATCATTTGAAATTAATTGTGTGTTTCTTAATTCGATATATTAGTTTTATGTCATTTGAATTGCATGTAATCTTTTTTTAATTTTCTTATCGTAAATATGCTGGCTGATGAAGTGGGCACCAATTCGAGCAGCCATGCAATGATAAAAATCTTGGGAAAACAAAAATCAGGTCTTAAAGTCTGCCACTCGAATGCTCAAAGTTTATTAAAAAAAATAATAAAGTCATAGTCACCGGTGATTTAAACAGTAACATGCTTCGTGAGAAACACCTCCGTGCTAATTTTGAGTCACTTGAGCTAAGTCTTGTAAACTCCTCCTACCCAACACACTATTCGAGCACCTGTGATACACTACTTGACGTTTTCTTTGTTAATGACCTTAATAAGATCAATCCAAACATGACGCAATATTCTTGACATTTTTAATATTCCTTGATAGTATGATTAATTAATAGAATAAAGGAACTTTAAAAACATGAATTATGCTCAGCTAAGAACATATTTATATTAAAGTGACTGAAGTTCTAATTATCGCCATCCGACAGTGGTCCTTACAGAAAGTCACAATGTATCTGTACGACAGATCAGTACCATTAAGACATAAAATATGTAAGCACACAGTTTACTCCCTGGCTTACTCCTCATATTAAAAACCTGATAAGTAGTGGTGACCAAGCGCGGTGGCGCGCTTTTTTAAATTGAACGACACTTTTATCATAGAAGTTAGCTTTTGTCTGTACGACATTTAAGCGCTTGCGCTTTGCTGCAAAAGGAGCTTCAGACACCAGCTGTACACTAGCTCGACATTTTCGAGAAGATCCTCACAGTAGCCGCCTCCAACCTCTTTTAAAGGCCTGCCATAAGCCAACAGCAATTGTGTCTTTTGTTGGGACGGCTCGGAGCATATAGTTGCACCCAAAATTTCGGAGCTCGCAACGGAGAGAGTCCACAATTGCTTGCTGTGTTCCTCCACTTGTTTGCTGTGTTCCTTCCACTTGATTGCCGTGTTCCTGCCACCCGCTTGCCATCTGCTTCGCCGTGATTTGCTCCAGCATATTTCAACCTTTCTGGCGTATGAATGCCAGTACAGGTAACCGTGCAAGTGTCCAGAAGGTTTCAACGGAGTGCCACGAGTGTCATGAATTAGAGAGACAACTCTCACCCATGTACCCTCTCGCCTATGTAAAGTCATATAAAATATAAAATAGTTACTAATTACAAGCAAACGTGTTCGGGTGTGTGAAAGAAAAATGCATTGCCAATTGTATATTATAAATGTTATAAGCCGCAAGTGTGTACATAGTTGAACGTCAGTCAGTAATTTTCCATTCACAATAAAAAAGCAAAAATATAAGTAAATAAATAAATGGTTTTCAAAATAAAACAAATATAAAGGGCAAATAGTGTCTGAAATAGAAAAATACTTTGTTTTATCTTTATATCCACCCAAAATTAAAACAACAACAAAAAATTTACATAAATAAATATATATACATAAGTGCATAAAAGACTCTAACATATCCTACATTTGTTACCAATTTACTACCTTATCGCTGGAAGGCCTTTCATCGTTGCAATGCATGTAAGTGTTTTGATTGTTGTTTCTTTTACTGCACATCCATACGCTTAAGCTCAGCTCATGTGACTAATTATGAGCAAATCTGTTTTCATTTCAACTTTTTGTGAGCATTTAATTGATTTATTGTGCTAGTGATTTGCTTTAATGTTTGGTTTATATAATAAATATAAAGTCACCTTAGCTGTCGTTTAATTAGTATCACTGTGGACGGCAGTCCACGCTAGTGACGAAAGTAGACCCCAAGAACTCACACGTAGCGAATTTTGCTGGGCTGCAGGCCACTAGCTATATATGTATACATTCAGGATTGAATATAGATATCGGCTGGACCGATCACGAGTTATGAGGTAATTTCAGTGGTTTTAATATGACGTACTATTATCTCCGATCAGTCAGATATTTTTAGAGATAAAGCCATTTGCATATCTTTGTCGAACTTTGCACGATTGAATGTGGAGCTTCAGTTGGGGCATAAAGCCCCATATTGTTCGTCACAAAATTTGATATCAGTAATTTTGGGGCTTTCGTCACTAGACTTCTACCTCGTGTAGAGGTTTTTTTGGGGGATATTAGAAGTTTTTGGAATTCCATATGCTCCAAGTCAGTTGGCTAATATTGATCCTTCTGAAATTCATATATTAACAATATCAAATACAGACATAGTCGATTTGAGTGTTGTTCCAAATAAAACAACTAAAACGAAATATTCAAAACTAAAAAAATAATAATACAGTGACTATTAAAATTCAGTGGACAAACCTAGAGAAAATCGTAGCATTTAAAGTAAAATTATAAAGGAAAACATGTAACTAACAGAAACGATACTACAAACAAACACACCGATCACATTGAATAATATTTTATAACTATATACTACTGATAAATCTATTATAATTTATTTTTTTTCAATTATTTTGTTTTTTTCATAAAAAAAAAATTTTTTGTACTGCCAAAATAACTTTAAATTGAATTTAAAAATGCTTATAACTACACAATGAAACTTAAAATACGAAATCTTCTGAAGTTTAGTATAAATGAAACAAGCCGATCAGTCGAGCGCGCGCGACAGTAGGAAACTCTATGCAGGTCTACAAAGAAAAGTATTTTCATTATCATGGAATTTAAATATTTCGCTTGAAAACGATTTTGCTTGCATCGAGAGTAGGTATCTTGCGATATTCTGACAACACTGGACTGCGACTTTTGATGTGGAAATTGTTTAAGTACTATGATATATGTAATATTGTCAAACATGCGTATAGGCAATTGGTCATATTAATTATTAAATTATAATCATCACTTTGAGTTTGCAGTGCTCGATAACTCCGAAACAATAGTACTGAAAAATGTTATCATATGCGCTCTCGCTGCAGCACGATGCATACAGCTCAAATCAAATTATCACATGCTCTGGCAAACAATTATGAAATAATGGATTAAAAACAAATTCCTTAATATCATCTTTATTTATGGGACGATCGCTTTGAAACTTGCAACTCAGCGTGAGTTGTACATCAACTATATGTTATGTTACGCTGAGTTATCTTAAAACTTGAGGATGTGACAGCCAGACGGACAGGTGTCTATCGAATCGGCTATTGATACTTGTCAGGAATATATATACTTTATTGGGTCGGAGATGCCTCCTTATGGCTGTTACATACATTTGCACAAATTCATTATACCCTTTTTTGCACATTTTTAATGGGCACAGGGTATAAAAGCTTTTAAAAGTGTCATATAAATTAATTAATCGATTAAAAAATTTTAATTGCATATTCGACACTTTATCTGACATTTAATCTTATGTGAAACATAGCTATTTATGACTTTATCTAGACGTCAAAAAATCGCACTTTAGTTTATCCTTATGCACGACACAGCAGCACCAAATAAATCGACGCGACTGTGCTACCGCAACAACAGACCATCAAGCAACTACTTGTTGTCGCAGCAATCGTAGCTATTTTTGCCGGCAACGTGTTGCGAGGCCGTTGCTGGTTCTCTGCTTTTGTGCCAGAGCATCAGTCGCTCTCTGAGCGTTGTCGTGAATAGTTTACGAGCGCGACGGAGAAAATTCGGCAACGTTTACCTGGCAACGTTGTCTCCAGTGTTGTGGGGATTTACAACTCAAAAACATATCGCAAAAACAAAAAATAAGAAGTAAAACATAATAGTAATATTTTCATTGCGCAAATCGGATGGCAAATAATTTGAATTGTTTTTTTATGTTTGAGAGTAAGCCTCTTTTTTTCGTGTGAAAATAAATTATTAATATTTATAGAAATTATAAAATTTGGCAGTGAAATTGCAATAAAACCAAATCACACAAATAATAAAAAATAATTATAAAATAAGCCTCTTTTTGTGAGTGAAAATATATGTTTAATATTTATGGAAATTATTAAATTTGACAGTGAAATTGCAAGAAAACCAAATCACACAAATAATAATAAAATATTATAAAATATACAAATGAATGTAAATACAAATCTTCTACTGCAAACGTAATGAATGACAGCAAGAGCAGAGTGTCAACTATACAAGCAAAAACCAACACAAACTAAAACCAAACAAGTCCAAGTTGAAACTGAAAATATAAAGAAAGCGTTGTAGAATTTGCTAGTGAAGATTATTGTCGCTAATGGCTTTCGCCACTATACTAGCAGCTTCCTTTATAGCCGCGGAGCAATCGTTGAAAACCAGTATTTTTAAAGGCTTCCACTGGCACTGACTCCGACTGTTGCACTGGCAAAGACCGATCCTTATGCCGAACCCGACACAAAAGCCGCAACAAACCAAATTAAAGAGGCAAAAATATCAGCATAACGTAAACAAAACATGCGCAAACCAAGTGCCCCGTTCTAGTCTGGATACACGACATGCGGAAGCAAATGATTTGCAAGTCTACTGCTATTAGCGGCCAAGGTGAAAGCTGTCAGACACACACACAAACAAACAGGCAATGAGACAGACGATCAAATCACAATCGCTGTTGTAGAATGTGGCATAAATGCATTTCAGCCTTTGGCAAACGAAGCTATAGGTCATCGGCATATAAATAATTTTGCCAGTACCCTAACATTTTCACTAGTAATTATTTCTGACATGCCATATCTTTGTGCATTTTATGATTAACGTGTGTGTATGTGCAACAGACAAAACCAAAACTAGTCATCAATAACACATTTCTTTAAATTGTATGTACATACATTTACATTTACTTTTAATAAACACTTCACAAGTAATATGTACTTCGTTGTACATATGTATGTACGAGTATGTAAAGTTGTTGATCAAGTTAAACTTCATATTCGATTCAGGGGGAATCTCAGAATATGCCGGTTCAACCTATTTTGTTGTCAGTTTGTCATGCATATGTTGTGCCTATGTATGTATATGCATAATCATTTTCCCATGTGTGAGTGTGTGTATGTCTGTGTATACATGCATTATTTATAAATATACATAGTACGTATACAGATGTAAAGCCTTCTATTCTTCACTAGAGACGGTTAGTTTTAAGCCAATGAACAAGTTTAATGGAATGAGCAACTAATTTCACGTTGATGTTGCTGATCGCTACATAGCGTGGCAAAAAAATGTGGACTCCACCCTGGCACAACCGCAGTCCAAAGCCGCTTCTTGAGCTCTCAAGAAGGAAACTTAAGTCACAGGCAAAAAAAATTGACTACAAACATACATTAATATGAATGGTTTAAATATGTGTGGCATTATTGTTGACGTTCGACAAAATTTTAGATATAAGATCCATAATTTGGTAGAGAATGAAAGCCCAATTACAAACGATCAAGTTAATAATGATTATAATCATTTTTATGATTTTGTAGTGGAATTAAATGAAACGAACGAGGATATAAAGCGAAATCCAACAGAACAATAGCTTAAACAACCCTATCAGTCGAGCGGGCGCGACAGTAGGATATCCTGTGCAGGTCTTAATATATACTTCAACTATCTATTATGTTAGGCTGAGTATCTGATGCAGTGATACTTTTCTTCGATTTGTGTGGGCGGGGGGTGAGATATCGAAAATTGAAAATAAACTTGATCTGCGTATGGTATTCAGGAACTTACATTCCAAATTTGAAGTCTCTAGCTCGTATAGTTGCTGAGATCCACGCGTTCATACAGACGGATGGACGGACGGACAGACAGACGGACAGGTGTCAATCGACTCGAATATTGATACTGATTCAGAATATATATACTTTATAGGGTCGGAGATGCCTCCTTCTGCCTGTAACATACATTCATACAAATTCATTATACCCTTTTTTGCCCATTTTTAATGGGTACAGAATATAAAAATAAAGGTTAAAGATGCAAAGAGACAGTTTGGTGTATACGTACAGATATATATGATCAGCGATCTCTCTCTTCGTCCCTCTCACTTTCGGACAGTCTCTATCACATTCATTCGCTGATATTTGCTAACTTCATCCCTGTCGCTACATCTATTCGTTTACGTATATACATACACATGGACGTAGCCAGGTATGGGCAGCTGCCCGCCTCCCCCTAGATCTAATAATATATAAAATTTCCAAACCTTTTGGATTATTGTTCGCGTCAACGCGAAATAGAAGCACAAAACTTTGCTGTTAATCACGTCAATGCGTTTTCTGATGTTTTCATGTAGTAATTAACTATTTTGTGTATCACGTCTTTGGGAGACTAGATCAGTGTCAGGCAGCATCGTATGCCCGGGGCCTAGGCTTTCGTTCTAAAGCAGCGCTGCCCGCACACGAACAGTATAAAATTTCGTGTGGCGTCGCGACGCTGTTTCTGTTAAGTCTCTGTCGTAGCGCTGTTACGCTAAAATGCCGCTGTTGAGGCGAAGCAAAATGAATCAGCTTATGATCAGCCACAGCTACGCTGTGCCATTTTGACGAATTATACATTGTATACACAGAAAAATAAATGGTTGATGAAGTTTTTGAAAAAGTATTTTTTTATTCAAATTATGACCAATGTATAGCGGACTTGATGCGAACAAAAAATATAAAGGGGATATAAATTGAGACGACATAGTAATAACATTCACTAAGGCAAGAAACGGCACAAGCTTGACGTCTGTTATTATTTTGTTAATTTGCACACTAACGCAATGAAACATCTGACTGTGTTGGTGCTGACCACTGATCTAGAACTAGACATGACACTGTCACATGTTACTGGAAAACAAAAAACATAATTAATTTTCCTGCAGTAAGTAACAATGAAAACTGGCGACGCTCTATAATTATACCGTATTAATTCAATGATGACAACTTTGAAATTACGATATTCAAAAACTCACTAGCTTTGTCGATGTCCAAATTGTACAAGTGTCTGGTTAAATGATCTAGGGAAGAGGTACATAATAACTCGAACGATTTCCAAAAAATGTATAACGTAAATGTCGGTGGGGAACAAACTTTTGGTACAATCTTCGGAAGAAAAATAACTCAATCTAAAAGAACTCAATAGATATTGATCTTGTAGAACTATTAAAAGACGCAGACGAATTTTTTCCCACAACTAATAAATATATTTCTATCTGGAGCTCCTCACTATGCATAACAGCGACTGTAGAGCCTACCGTTAGTAATCTTCCTGGAGTCGAAACGTGGCTGAGAAGCTCAATAGGGCAGATAGACTTTCCGGGTTATTTCAGATGAGCGTGCACAAGAAAATCGTCAACAAAATTCGTGAGAATTAGTATTGTAGTAGTTAATCAATATAATTTTTTATATTTTTACCAAAAAATATATTTAAAAAAATAACTGCGGCCTCCCCCCCCCCCCTCGAATCACATCCTGGCTACACCCATGAACATACATACATGCATACGTGTTATACCTACTATTTATCCAAACACATACAATTTCAGCTCTATATGAATAAAACAAGCCGATCAGCCGAGCGCGCGCAGAAGGAGGATAATCAGTGCAGATCGTAAAGAAAACGTTTTTAGATGTATTAATAATAGGATTGATTTTAGATACTTATGTATACATGTAATTAAATATATCGTTCGAAATCCATATTGCTTGTATCGAGAGTAACTTTCTTGATAACTTGATAATTGATTAAAAACAAATTCCTTAATATCTGCATTATTTTTGGGTCATTTGTTATGAATTTTGCTGTAATTTGTTATAGTTAGTAATACTATTAAGCTAAACTGTGTTATCTTAACAAGCATGTGTGAAATCGCTATTACGTTCGCCTGTAGCATTCAGCTTTTCGTCACCGACACAATGTAGTTTCCGATAACGCAAAAGCTAGATATTATATTAAACTTTTCATCGCTAGTAGCATTCAGCTTTTTACACAATGTATAGTTTTTAATGTAGCCTATAGTTTTTTTACTACACAATGTATAGCGCCACAGCGGCCGACAAAGCAAATCAAATTATCACATGCGCTCTCGTTTGCGCAAATGAGATTTTCATATGGTCTCTCGCTCTGGCCAACAATTATGAAATAATGGATTTAAAACAGATTCCTTTATGACAATTCCTTAATAGGTCAATCGCTATGAAAATTAATGCAAATTGTTCAGCGTTTGTTATACTTTAACTGTATGTTAAGTTAGACAGTGCTTTTTTTAAATTTGTGGCTGTTGTGGTTCTATTTTTGATTTGCGTAGGGTAAGATATCAAAAATTGAAAATAAACTTGACCGGCGTGTGGTATTCAAAAACCTATATTCCAAATTTGAAGTCTCTAGCTTTTATAGTTGCTGAGATCCACGCGTTCATACAGACGGACTGACAGACAAACGGGCAGACATTCAAAATACCCTTGTTTGGCAATTTTTAATGGGCACAGGATATAATAACAAAGTAGAAACTCCACTGCCACACAGTGGTTCATTCAACGGGACCCACGTGGCATAAAAGGAAATTAGGCGTTTGATGACCTGGAAATTCTTTAAAAGCAGTTTGATAGAGAATTGTTCAAAGTTTATAAATCCGGTTATTTTCCAATTTGGACAAACGCTATCGGCGGTAGAGACCATCGAACATGAAAAATTATTCTGTTTTTATATTAACATGGATGTTTATGAAAAATTGTTCATATTTGCAATGTAATTATATGTAAATAATTGAATTAATATTCACTTTCTAAATTTTACATAATTGGTGTGGCGATTCTAAAGCGAATGATATATAAATGTTCTTATTTATAATTTTAAGAATTTCAAATAAATTATTAACCAAAGTACCTTTTTTGACATACTTTTTCAAGTTTATACATTAAGTCCAGGCTAGTCAAGCCAAACGGTTATAAACACGTTATTCTGTGAATATTTCTGCAGCAACTTTAAGAAGGATCAGGTGCCAGGAAGTGCCAGTTAAATTTTTATTTAATAAACAATTAACATATTCTGCCTTTAATCAGGTGAAAATTGCGTTGCGGCTCGTCCAAATGGCGCCGGCTCGTATTTCTGCGCTACTGTCGTCGCGTAATGGTCGTTTTGGCAACATTTGAATGCGTTTCCGTTAAATTAGACCTTTTATTGGACACTAACTAAATATAAACATTTCATTGTGCAATTCATAACCCTTTTCGTTCTCAATTTCCGCTTTTACCAAACCCAATTATTTAAGTTTGTAGATTTTTAAGGACTACAATTGTTTTTCTTTTTTGCTACCTAAGTTTATAAGTAACTTATAAGTAACTCTCTTCGCTCGCCAACCCCCGGCTCGCTACGCTCGCTGAAACCTCGGGGAAGAAATGTGGAGTGCAAGTGGAGAACACTTTTCACAGCTATCGCCGGGGCATGACGATCGAAGCGTCACTGCACTGTCTTGGACTCAGTTAAAATCGCTATTGATTTGGCTCCGTGCTAAAGGCTGTGCTTTCTTTTTTTTTCTAAATCCTTAAAAAGCTAGCGTAAGAAAGAGATATTGTTCCGTTCATGCTAAATGTTTTGCAGACACTGCATTCTCTCCCCCGCTGCTTTTGATTGTTGGGTTTAGCAGCAAGAGCGACAACAATGAATCGCACCCCGTCCCCCTGCTTTTGATTGTTTTTTATATATTCATCCGATCTCAGAATGTAACAAATAGTAAAAAGTACATAATCTGTGAGTTTGGTTGAGATAGCTCAATAAATAACAAAGCTCTATGGCAGCTATATGATATAGTCATCTGATCTTGACCAAAATTTTTCAGAATGTAACAATGAGTAAGATATACATAATCTGTGAGTTTGGTTGAGATAGCTCAAAAAACAAACTATTTTTTTCATACTAAGCTTTTTTGACCTTTGACCCCACCATTTTAACCCCTTCCAGTTGGAATATCAAAAAACGCAGCCTTATTGCACGATAATTATGTCTCAGCTATGTTGTGTGAAAATTTCAGCTCGATATCTTAAACCGTTTGGGCTACAGCGTGATGTCTCAGTGAAGCTGGACAAAGAGTTTTATATATATAGATAATAGGTACACATTCAGTTATTGAGGTGCATTGTATAAGAGTCAACTATTTTCAACCGTCACGAATTTTAACAAAATCAATGCTGCTCTGCAAGAGGTTTATACTAAAGAAATATTACATTTAATGTACAGTACAACCAAGGGCGTCGGCAGGGGGGTGGCCAGGGGGGCCATTGCTCCCCCTACACTTATAACAATACTTTATTTAGCTTCCAAATTCGCATAAAATTATTTTTAAAACTTGAATTTATTAAAACAAGCGGAACAGTCGGGACCCCGACCGTAATATACCCTGTGGGTCTACAGGAACACGCTCAAATTCACTTCAGATGAAATTCTCTAGTAATTCGTTTTTTTTAATTTGTTGGCGAAGGGGGCGTGGCATTGTGATACAATTTTCTGGACACATCGACCACGAAATATTTATCATGTGTGCCAAATCTGAAGTCTCTAACTGTAATATTGCTCTTGTTATAAGCTTTTCCGTTTTGTAGGCGAGGGGGCGTGGCATCGCGATACAATTTTCTGGACACATCGACCACAAAATATTTATCATGTATTCTAAATGTGAAGTTTTTATACCCTGTGCCCATTGAAAATGGGCAAAAGTGGTATAATGAATTTGTGTGAATGTATGTAACAGGCAGAAGGAAGCATCTCCGACCCTATAAAGTATATATATTCTTGATCAGTATCAATAGCCGAGTCGATTGACACCTGTCCGTCTGTCTGTCCGTCCGTCCGTTTGTCCATCCGTCTGTCCGTCCGTCTGTCCGTCTGTATGAACGCGTGGATCTCAGCAACTATAAGATCTAGAGACTTCAAATTTGGAATGTAGGCCCCTGAATACCATACGCAGATCAAGTTTATTTTCAATTTTCGATATCTCACCCCCCGCCCACGCAAATAGAAGAAAACCTCAAATTCCAAGATAATTTATCCTAACATGCCTGATAGTTGAAGTATAACTCACGCTGAGCAATTTGCTGCAAGTTTCATCGCGATCGACCCATAAATAAGGGAGATATTAAGGAATTTGTTTTAATTCCATTTTTTGGCCAAAGCGAGAGAGCATATAAAAATTACATTTGCGCAAACGAGAAAGCATATGATAATCTGATGTTTTGCACTGTCGGCCGCTGTGTGGCGCATTGTGTCATGTGGAATGTGGCGCTATCCATCGGCCACACTCAGAACTATACATTGTAATGTAAATTAATATTAGCGAATCTTTACATGCATGTTTGTTAAGATAAGACAGCTTAAATTAACAGAATAACCACGCTAAGCAATTTGCTGCAAGTTTCATAGCGATCGAATAATTAATAAAGGAGATATTAAGGAATTTGTTTTATTGCCATTATTTCATTATAATTGGCCAGTTGTCCAACACTGTCCTACATTAGTTTAAAAGTTGTCCGGCACTGACAAACTGAATAATTACTATTATTATATTAATTTAAATTTGCGATTGCTAACACGTATGGTTGACAAATTCACGTTTCTATCATAGTATTACAATAACTTAAATCTTCTGAATTACCAAAACCCATATATATAAACATTGCCTACCATTTCAAAAACAAATGGTTTGGCGCGCAATAAGATAACAGCTGTGTGTAAGAGAAAGAAACATGGGGTGTTGCCAGACTACATACAGTGCAATTCCACTATAATTAAAATACTTTTCCGAAAATACTTTTAATTGAAGACCTGCACAGGGTATCCTACTGTCGCGCCCGCTCGACTGATCGGCTTGTTTTTATTTGCATTGCGCGCCCTCATATGCTGGTAGACATCTATTAATTAACCTTCCCTCTTTATTTAATCGTAGAATAATGCTTGTAGTGTTTATGTATAAACTTATTGCCGGTGTCATTGTCACATAGCGCACAATTAGTTGAATTTTCTGCTTTCTCCTTTTGTTTTCCTACTTAAGTCCGTAGCTCCATATCTTTCTGTTCTCGCGTTCTATACTATATTTTGCATGCCCAAAATGGGACCATTTGAATGTGCATAATTTTTACGTCCCCGCACAAACATAAACCTGCGTTGCCCCACCCCCTTACTGAAAAGCTGCCGACGCCCTTGAGTACAACGAACTTAAAAACAAAGCTGAGAAAAATTAAAGTAACAAAAACATTATTAGTATACTCGTATAAATTCATTTTTGTTTTATAAGCGTGTCAATATTTTAACATAAACTGCTGCTACTGCTTATACCATAGACGCACCACCATACCAAATTTGGTGACTCTAGCTCTAGGCTCTGAGATCTAGGCGATCATACAGACAGACGGACATCGCTATATCGAATCGGCTGTTGATGCTGATCAAGAATATATATACTTTATGGGGTCTGCCGGACTTCCTTCGACCTGTTCCGCACACTTTTTTTTTGACCAATTTAATAGACTTATAAATTTTTTTGGATATTTACAAGATATATTTGTACTGGATTCATGACATTTGTCAAATATGTTCTCTATAGTGGATATATGTATTTATTACATTAATCTATACATATTTATGTATATGGTAACATACATATAAATTACAAGAAAAACATACGATGAATGTCGTGATTTACAAAAGTACATGCACAGAGCGAAATATGCCGTACTAAAATTAAGTACGAATGACCTCGAGTTAAGTATTTCCCATTCTTAAAATCCATACTTGATACAAGTACGAATTACTGAAAATAAGTGAACTAATTCTTAGACCAAGTACACATATTCTTGATATAAGAGTAAACAATCTTGAATTAAGTAGAACTCCAGAATTACTAGATATGAGTATGAAAATTCTAGATATAAGTTCGGAACTCGGGCTCGAAACAGATTATCACAGCGAATACCCAATGAACAAGTTTGTGAAATCTTATATCAAGATTTATTAAACTTAAATTAATTTTTGCGATTTCTTGCTTAGAATTCCCAAATGGTTCTAGCTTGTCTGCTATAAGGAGAATTTCAATGGGCATTTCTGTAATCAGTCTCCGCCAACTTTCACACTGTCTGCAAGTCTTTAACACCCACGCTAATAATTTCGACAATTTTATTAGGCAGCGTGTGGTATAGAGTAGGGATGGCGATATCCAAAAAAGTGACGATATTGATATCCGAAATAATATCGTAAATGATATCAAATCGAAAATATCATATCGTAGTAAATATCGTCAGTATCGCCTAGAATATCGATAAAATCGATATATTATTGCTTTTCAACAAAAACATCACTTTATCAAACGAGTTCCATATTTTCGCTTGATTATATGTTATTCTACAAATTACCATCGACATAAGAAATCGTACTTGAATTAAGATCGAGATTAGTGACTTCAGTCATTTCATTCTTAGTGAGAAATCAAGTATGAAATGTGGTGTTTTAAGTACGAAGTCCTCAACACAAAATCCAACTTTGACCACTTTTTGCAAATTGTCCTTTGTCATATTTTAAAGCCATTAAATGCTTTTTAAATTTTAATGATATCTTAATTTGATCAAAAGTTATTATTTTTGCAAAGTAGAATGAGAAATCGAGCCACTGTGTGCCGTCAACACGATTTAAAGAAATAACAAAACCAGTTGGCTTACAAAAGCATTATACAAAGTTGCTCATAAGAAAGACCAAAAGCTGAACCCAATTTGCCTCTATCTTTTTTTTTAAAATTAAAATTCTAGATAGAATATAAAATCATAATAATAATAATATTACAAAAACTGTGGGAATCGAAAGCGAGAGTCTTTATAAAATATAATTTTGTAAATTTCCTTTTATATAGAGTTAACACAATACTAATGAAATTACAAGCTAGAATTTTTTTTAAATTACATTTTGAACATATATGTATATGCATCACACGCTTTGCTCTCGCAATTTTTTGCATCTAGGTAATATGTACACATATCTTCTCGTTTTAAACATACATACTATACCATTTATATACACATACATAGTATTTATACACAAACATATAAATACATTTATATGTATGAATACACCCTGTTACGTTTGCTACCTTTCACTTTGTCTCGGTCGCAAACGTGTGTTGGCTTAGCGCAAATGTTTCTCTTCCAGATCGTTTTATACCCTTCCGATAGTAGTATAATTTTGTTGTTAAATGTGTAACGCATTTAGGAAGGCATGTTAGATCGTACAAAGTATATATCTGGATCAGCATCAACAGATATAGCCATGTTCGTATGTCTGTTCCTATGCAATCTAGTCTCAGTTATAAGGCTATCTGGTTGAAATTATTTGCAGGCAGTACATACGTCGGAACCAACCGGATCGGAGCACTATATCAAATAGCTGTCAAAGAAACAATCGGTTTAAAATCATACTTGAGTATGATAAACCATTTAAATTTTCAACATACCTCATTGAATCTCACAATTATGCATTTGGTCATGTCTTATACACCCTGACCGATATTGAATAGAATCCAAACCACTATATTATATAGCTGCCATAGAAACGATAGGTCTAAACTTATGGCTTAGTATAAC
>OY282582.1:11167444-11247995 GCA_958299025.2 Drosophila histrio
ATACATATACATATACATATGTTAGTATAAACTATTCTAATATAAAAAAATTGTTTGGCATTCCGCACATTTCGTGCAAAAAGTACAGCTTTTTTGTACTTACAAAAACCTTTCTGCGTAGTGCCGAATGCCAAACTATTTTTTTATATTAGAAAAGTTTATAATTATATTAAAATGGATTTTGTTCGTCACAAAATTTGATATCAGTAATTTTGGGGCTTGAATATGATGTCGTCACTAGACTTTTACCTCGTGTAGAGGTTTTTTGCAACTTTGTTTGAAGAGCTGTAATTGTCATTACATTTTACTCTTGTCGCTGCTGTTCTGACACTAAAACAAAGTGTGTACATAGACTTTAAAACGTTATATCTTGCCGTAACGAATTATCCCAGATGTGAGCTATATTCCAAAATTTGAGCAATTTCAATAACTATCATTCGTCGAAAATCGGCCAAAATCGTAGGCACCGTTTTCTTAATAATTGCATAAATATGGAAGCCTACTAAAATTTTAGAAATGTAACGTACGACTTAACATTTGAATAGCTTTTATACGAGTTATCGGATTTTGATAAATGAGGCACCAATCGATCCGTAATTGACGTTGCCATCATTAAATCTACAATTTTGTTCACATATGGCAGTAACGGACCCATCATCTTCAGTTTAACAGCTGATATCTCGACAGATTCTTTTTACGCACCAAACCGAAAACACTTTGTTTTGTTAATCCGAATTTTGCCCGACAAGTGTTATATGTCAAAAATTTGCGCAATATCTCCACGCTTAAGATTAAATAATCAAAAATACAAAGAAAGAAAAAGAAAATTCATCATGTAATTTTTACATCATGTAATAATCTTCCAAAGTTAGTTTAGACTTATATTAAAGCTATTTTGATAACCTTTCGAGTGATGTAAAAATCCCGCCAAACTAGCGGTTTTTTTTAGATTTTTGCCAGTGAAACACTCAGCAAGTTTCACCTCGATAAATCAAAGATTGGTCCAAAAAAACCAACACACAAGTTTTTCATCTCAGCTCGATGACATCAAAATTTTAAAATTCCATTATTTTTGAAATGGATAGTCCGACTTGTGTGAATAAAGTACCGTTCGACGCGTACTCAATTCTACCAACTATATACATTGGGGATTTATGCCACGACTGAAGCTCCACATCCAATCGTGCAAAGTTCAACAAAGTTATGCAAATGGCTAAATCTATAAATATATCTGACTGATCGGAGATAATACTACGACATATTAAAACCACAGGAATTACCTTTCGAATGATATATAACTCATTGCGATCGGCCCAGCCGATTTCTATATCCAATCCTTCGCGTATATATAGCTAGTGGCCTGCAGCCCAGTAAACTTCACTACGTGTGCGTTTTTGGGGTCTGCTTTCGTCACTAGCGTGGACTGCCGTTCACAGTGATATTCATATACTTGCAAAAGTCATTTATTAGCAACTATATATTTAGGGTGCATGCAATAACGCCCAGTGCAATAACTCCCACGGGCATTATTGCACTATTTAAAATGCAATAACGCCCACGACAAGTGTGAATACACGCCCATGAGTTTCAAAATTTTTTAAAAACTCCCTATTGCTCTGCCCATATTGCCGACAAATAGTAGAAAGACATTATAAAATATATCAATAAAACAATATGAAAATATTAAATTTGTGTTAAGAAGTGGGCCGCAAGCAAAAATTTTTTTTAAAAACATCGCGCGATTTTTTTAAATAAAATTTTGCTCGCGGCGCTCATCTTCTACTTCCACAACCCGTTGCACAGTCACCGAATCCGTTCGCTTATTCCTCTGGTTATCGTATTTGAAACTTCGCAAAATATTGAAATGTGTAGATATTTTTCATAATGTCGCGTAATATTGACATTTTGTATTAATATTAGAGACATCCAATTAAGACTCCCAACTAATTTGTATCTATAAATTCATTACAAAACGCCTTGTATTTGGGATTTTTTTTAAATGAGCCCCGACTATTACCAAAAAAAATGAAGTAGTGTCCGCATGGACGTTATTGCACTGGGCGTTATTGCATGCACCCCCCTTACTAACGGCTTCATTCATAGTTGTACCTGCCTCCAGTATTGTCTTTAGCTTGCCTTGCTCACAGTTTTTGATCATGACGCCAATTGCTTCTTTAGTGCTGAACTTATCAGCATGCTCAGATGGTAATCCATCATCGATATACGAAGATTCATGAATTTTCGCAAATTATCGATTTCTTTAGTAAATTGCATGGCTGTTTTGCCTTTTTGATAGACATTTGTCATTATTGCTTTTACAACGTCGGATTTTTCACCGACGATTGTGTCTTGCAATTTCTTAATAATTGCATCTATTGTAGTCTCATTCTGGACTTTATAGAGGGTTGAGCCAATTATCTTAGATTTTATTACTTCTATTGCTATTGCTTCATATGATGCTTTTGTCATATGAACCAATTTTATTGCCGTGATGAATCTTTGTAGATGGATTTTTTTTTCATTAAATTCTGGCACTGCATGTGAAATTTCCTTTATATAAGCCCTTTGGGCGGCTGATTCATCGGCCATAGTGCAAGGCTTTTGCTTTTATATCTTTACAATTTTTATCCCAATATTTCTAGGTTGTCGGCTCAGCTTATATAGCGTTTTTTATAATTTTGTTATGTTTTACATACAGATTTAAAAAGAATTGGGCAACATTGACAATTGTCAAGATAAGAAGTAAGATCCACAATGATTAAATATTATCCGTGTGTTCTAGAATTTTGACATTATTGACCACATTGGCCGTATTGTCTTTAACCAACCCATTTCGTTCAAACTAATTTGGATTACATTTTTAAAAGAACATAAAAAAAATTTCAAATAATTTTTTTTTAAATCTACAAATTTATATTCGTCTTTTAGTTGAGTTTAGTAAATAAAAGGTAAGGAAAAGATTTTTGTTATGTGGGGCATACGGTTGGCTTAAAATTTTTATTATTCAATTAATTGTCCAACCGTATGTGTTAGTAGAAAAGCCTAAAAGATTTTAGTATTTTCCAAGAAGCGTTTGCACGCATCGACTTGGTTAGCTTTAAAATTAGTGTCAAAATAGGGCCTTAACATTAGTGAAGCTCTATTTTGCGTTATATCGCACCAGTGCGAAGTTGTAGCTTTGTTTTATTTAGACGCTCTATGTAGCGTAGTCGGTCTTCCTCTGATATGTTGGTTGCCAGTAGGTCCTTCAGCATTCGTCTTTGCTGAAGGAGCTTTATTCTTCGTCCACTCCCGTTCCGTTTCTTCTTAGGTTTGGGTTACTGTCTGGCCCTGTACTTAGATATTGTGAGTGGGCGTGGTCCATCGTTTGGATATACCTCCAAAGCCTCTGCCAGGCTCGATTTTTCCCTTTGCTCAACAGAAGCAGTATCTTCCACGTTGACGTTATCCGCTTTGACATTTTTTTTGCTGCAATTGTCCGGGGTCATCGCACAGGTCAATTTTATTTAGATTTTATTTCTATTTATTATGTTTAATCAGGTGGAGATTTCATCAGACAGTAATTTTATTATTACAGTTTTTATTGGTAATTTTTTTTATACCTTTTACTTTAAAAAAAGTAATACGGGTCTATTAAGTTTGTCAAACAAAAAATGTGTGAAACAGGTCAATAAAAGTCTGGCATACCCCATAAAGTATATATATTCTTCATCAGCATCAACAGCCGAATCATGTCCGTCTGTCTGTATGAGCACCTAGATCTCAGAGACTATAAGAGCTAGAGTCACCAAATTTGGTATGCAGAGCGGGAGCTTCTAGTGACCGTTTGCAGATATGCATATGCTTAAGGCATATACATTAAACATATACATAACGCAAGCAATAGAATGCCAAGCGGTAGACATGCAGACGATGCATATCCCATGCTATGGTCAGGCCACTCGTAAGTGGACGATCATATTTCGAATGCATTTGAGTTATGTATATGTTATACCAACAAAGTGTCACTTTGTGTATTATTCTATGTTTGGCTTATAATACCCTTACATTGGTTGGGTATGTTGAATATTATATTTGGTCAAACTTCACAACTTCAACGATCGAGATACATGGTTTCGCCGACGCACAGCTCACTCACGAGACTCACGTGGCAAAAAAGAAATCGGTCATTTCTCGCCATGGTAAATCCTTAAATGCATTTTGATAGAGAATTGTCCAAAATTTATAAATCCGTTTAGTTTTTTTAATTTGGACAAACGGTTTCGGCTGTAGAGCCCATCAAACATGAAAAAAATTTCGCTTTTTTATAAAAATGTTTTTTTATGAAAATTTTTTCATTTTTGCGATGAAATTGCATCCAAATGGTTCAATGAATTTTCAGTTTCTTAATTTTATCTAATACGTGTGTCGAACGCGAATATGTTTATGGCTTCCGTTGTTCCTTTGAGGCTTCGTGATGGGGATACGGACCACTGGAAGAATCCTCGTCCATCTTCAGTCCAATTTTGTCGTCCCATTATGTTCAAATATGGAAAGGAGACTCTGGACCTAATTAAAACAAATGTTTCGGAGATTAATCAGGAAATTGCTGACATTCAGGAGCACAAAATTAGAACCATGGATGGGAGGACAATAACAATCCGTTATAAATTCTTCCTTACCATGATTGACGGAAAAGTTTTGAATGCAATAACCAACACCTCTTCAACTATGTCATGTACAATATGGTGTAATAATCAAAAAGCCTTTGAAAGCTTGAATGATTCTGTAGATGAGGTTCATAACTTGGAGTATGGAATCTCACCACTGCATGCGAGAATTAAATGTTTGGAATTCATTCTAAAACTAGCATACACACTTTCGCGAGATGGAGAACAATTTGATGAGGACATGGAAGAAAAGAAAAAGAGGAACAAACGGAAACAAATTATACAGGATATGTTCTATTTTGAGACCGGACTCAAAGTGGACACTCCAAAGTATGGATATGGGAACAGCAATGACGGAAACACATCTCGAACATTTTTTACAAACTTCGAAGTTTCTGCTCGGATTACTGGTGTCGATGTGGAAATAATCAGAAGGCTGCAGGTAATTTTAAATATTCTGAACTGCAAGGAAAGGGTTAATGGTTCAAAATTTAAGCATTATGCAATGAAAACTGCTGCATTATTAAATGAAAAGTATCCCCATAAACCATTGACTCCCACAGTTCATAAAATTTTGGCACACGGAGGAGATCTCATCGAATACCAATGTCTGCCAATCGGGGAATTATCAGAAGAAGCCCAGGAATCTAAAAACAAGGAGTACAAGAAATATAGGCACTCAAATACTTACAAGGTGACACGGAAGAGACAAAATGAAGACCTTTTTAATATGTTATCAGTTTCTTCAGATCCACTGATATCAACAAAAAGATTTGTGTGAAGTCGCAATAAACTGCAAGAGTTTTATACTAAAGAAATGGTAGATTTAATGTACATAGGTTACGAACTTGAAGACATAGTCGAGGAAAATTTAATTAACAAGGACATTAATTGAATAGTTTTATTGTTATTTATTTATATAAATATAAATTAAACCAAATATAAAATATAAAATTTTAATTGAAATTACATTTTGTTTATACAGGAATTTATACGATATATATGTTTTTGAAACATGAAATCAATCAAATATGTTCTCTATAGTGTTTAGATGTATTTAAAACATTCATTTACATATAATTATGTGTAAAGAATCACAATTTTACACATACATTTCAGAAAAAAGCATACGATGAATGTCGTGTTTCACGAAAATCATCGTATAAACACAAAATCCAACTTTGAACACCTGCTGAAAAAATGTCTTTCGTCCGATTTTTAAGATCTTAAGTTCATTTCAAAGCTACAGAAATTCTCTATTAAACCCTTTTTAATAGGTGTGTCGATTCGAAAGCGAATGGTATAAAAATGCTGTTACTTTTTTGTTTTGAAATATTTAAATAATATTTTTACTAAAGCACTATTTTTGACATAGTTTTTGAACTTTAGATAGACTTTTAGCATAAAGTCCGGGCTTGTCCAGGCAAACGGGTATATACACGTTATTCCGTGGATATTTCTGCAACAACCTCAAGAAAGTCTAGGTGCCAAGAAGTGCCAGTTAACTTTTTATTTAATAAACAATTCACGCACAACGCTTTTAACTGGGTCAAAATTGCGTTGTGGCGCACCCAAAATGGCGCCGGGCTCGCATTTTTGCGCAACCTACGGTACGGAATGGTCATTATTTGAACGTGTTTCCGTTAAACTAGACCTTTTATTGAACACTTTACATACATATAATATTAAGAATTCATTGTCTTCCTAAATATACTAATGTAACCCAAGCAAAAAGGTAGTGATTATGTAATTTATAACCCTTTTTCGTACTCAATTTCCGCGTGTACCAAACCCAATTATCTAAGTTTGTAAATTTTAAATGTCTACACATGTTTAATCTTTTGTACTACTTAAGTTGGTAATTAACAGTAGGGATTAAGGGTATATATTCAAATATTTAGGTGCATTGTATCACAGTCTACTTTTGGCAACCATCACGATATTAAACAAAATCAGTGCTGATTAGTATTATGTAATATAAATCGAATATTGAAACCGCAAAATGTCTTCCAAAATTCGAGATGTATTTCAGATGTTTATTGATGTTCCAAGCTAAGAAGAGTTTATATTGACCGTTATGAGTACAGTATACTTTGCTAAGGAAAATATGACGGAGGTCGACAAGATCAAAAACAAACTTCATAAAATTTTGGTACACGGAGGAGATCTCAACGAAAACCATTGTGTGTCAATCGGGGAATTATCAGAAGAAGTCCAGAAATCTATAAACAAGGAGTACAAGAAATATAGGTACTCGAATAATTGCAAGGTGACACGGAAGAGACAAAATGAAGACCTTTTTAATATGTTATCAGTTTCTTCAGATCCACTGATATCAACAAAAAGATTTGTGAGAAGTCGCAATGAACTGCAAGAGTTTTATACTAAAGATATGGTAGATTTAATGTACATAGGTTACGAACTTAAAGACATAGCTGAGGAAAATTAAATAAACAAGGACATTAATTGAATAGTTTTATTGTTATTTATTTATATAAATATAAATTAAACCAAATATATAATATAAAAGTTTAATTGAAATTACATTTTGTTTTTACAGGAATTCATATGATATATATGTATTTGAAACATGAAATCCATCAAATATGTTATCTATAGTGTTTAGATGTATTTAAAACATTCATTTACATATAATTATGTATAAAGAATCACAAATTTACACATAAATTTAAAAAAAAAGCATACGATGTATGTCGCATTTCACGAAAATCATCGTATAAACACAAAATCCAATTTTGAACACCTGCTGACAATTTCTCTGTCGGCTGATTTTAAGGATCTTACACTCATTTCAAAGCTACAGGTATTCTTTATTAAACCCTTTTTAAATTTTGGTGATATCTTACCTGGATCAAAAGATATGATTTTTGCAAAGTAGAATGAGAAAACGAGCCACTGTGCCACGCATCAATGAGAGCGTTTGGCGCGTGCGAATACATACGCAGTCATACTGCAAAAGGTTATCGGATATCCTTATTAACATCGAAGTCCAAACTGGCCTCCCTCAAGACTAAGAATTTACCTAGACTTAAGTTGTGTGCGGTTCACCTTCTCGCAGATCTTTGTCACCGAATCAGATATTTCATAAGATTACCGATTGAACGGAGTGTTCTTTGGTCCGATTCGGAAGTCACGCTATATTGGATTCGGGCGCAAACTTCGTACTTGACAACATTTGTGTCAAATCGTGTAGCTGAGATCCAAGAGTGGACAGAGAATGCGTAATGACGCCATGTACCTACAAAGCAGAACCCAGCAGATATGGTTTCGAGAGGCTGCAATGTTGACGACTTGCTCGCGTCGATTTGATTCGAAGGGCCTTCATTTTTGAAGGAATCGGAAGAATCCTGGACGGTTAACCAGCATCTGGTATCAGCTGAGATCCGTACGTTAGAGGTACGAAGAACAGCTGTTGGACTGGCAGCATTTGTAGACCGACCAGATCTTGTCGACACGATCAACAGTTAATCATCGCATGGTAGGCTGCTTAGAGTATTCGCTTATGTGTTCCGTACAGTTTAGAAAAATCCTGCGGCACTCAAAAAAAAATATTTTAAGAAAATAGTTTAAGTTATCCAACAAGTTGAATTTAAAGATGACATTAGTAGGGTTCGAAAGGCCACGCGTGTGGATCATAGCCTACAGCGTCTCAATCCGTTTATACAGAATTATACCGGATACTGGTGATCGTACTCGGAGTTGAGAGTAGGGGGACGACTTACGAATGTTCCTCTTTCATATGATGCTAAGTTTCCGATTGTTGCGAACTGATTGGTTTCCTTGGGGCCGCGCCGGTTTGATCATCGGTTCTCCGGGTGAAGTCCGACCCCAGCCCTCAGTTCGAACAATCGATATCCTACGTCGATTCTTAGTTGTTCCTCATCTGGTTGTTTTTTTTATCGTTCCTTATCGTTGTCCATGCAATCCTGGTATGCATGTCAGCATGTCAGGAGTAAAAACAAAGCAAATTTTATAAATGTTAGATATTAAGAAAATGAAGAATATTATACCTACATGAGGAGAAAAAAAGCAATGTCCAGCTAACTCTCTTATTTCAGGGGAAGAGGAACGTACGGCGCATTTCCTGGTTACGAGGCGTCGGTGGCAATGGCCAAGATCAAGGAGACGACGTCGTTGTGGCCGTCTCAGGCAGTGTGGGTACGCCTGGGTCCATTGGTAGCCCTGATTGAATTGTGAAGATCCGTCAATAGTGTTTTTAGGTAGTTTCTTCCATTTCCTATACACCATCGTGATTTAATATCCGTATTTCCAAGTTTTCTTGTTTAGTGTAGTTTGGTGTAGTTTCGATATATGTATACGGCGATGAATCGACATTTTATATCGATTGTTGGGTGTAGGGTTCAGAATTACAGTATTTATTTATTTAATTCTAAATAGGCATATTTATAAAGCTTAGGGCATTAGCGTCGGTAGGCAGTCATGTCGTAAGGTCAAGAAGCTGATTGGGAAACGGACGAGGCGTCAGCTTTACCAACACCGCGTTCTTCGGTGTGTTTGCCGAGGACGCCTATGAACTTTCGAGGATATTTCAAGAAGCCATTCCAACCGTTGGTCACTTTAGCGAACACGGAGGAAGACACGGCCCCTCAAGTTGATCGCTCAAACGATCTGGAGTTCCCAAAGCCGGGGTCCACAATGGAACCGATGGATTCGGTGATGTCCTCAGCGGTAAACGCAGCGCTCTCTCAGGCTCATGCGACGTATCGGAGCTAGCTACAGGGGGTATCGCGGAATCTATTCGTGACGAGATCCGGGAGGGATACCTTAGGATGATAAAGCTTTTGCAGGATGTCATCAGGCCGCAGACGGAGAGCTTAGTCAGCAGAACCGATACGCCCTGCAGTTCCGAGCACGGGGACCATTCCGAAGCAACACGGAGAAAATCCACCAGGATTTGGCGCACCATCGTTGCCGCCGAGACAGCCAGTACAGGAGCCAGACAACGTCTCCAGTAGCCCCGGGATGGCAACTGATCTTTATGGAGGGAACTGGAGGAACCCCATCGCCCGCAGCAAACCCTGCATAGCGGATAGAAGGCATGAGGAAAAAATCGAAAGCGCGTACTCGAACGGCGGTGATGGAACTTACATGAAGCTGGAGCACTGGAACGTTAAGTTCGATGGAGACGACTCCATGCACTCGGTAAAAGACTTCGTGATCCGAATCGAGTTCTTGCAGAGGAAGTACCAGTGCCCGAAAAAAGAAATTTTACGTGGATTCCACATCCTGCTCATCGAGCTCGGGAATGGTACTGGGTACATGTACGACACTCAAGGGTCGATTGTTGGTTACAACTGCGTCAGGCCATGCCGGACCGCTTCCGAGGGTACCAAACGGAGCACGACCTGATGCAAGAGCTGCTGCAGAAGGAGCAACAACCGGGCGAGGGTGTCGACAACTATATCCACCACATGGTCAAATCGCCGCACGTTTCCATAAGCCGATGAGAGACCGGGAGTTGGGAAAGATAATAAAGCGGGGATTAAAGGAGAGCTTGGCCAGATTCGTCTATGCGATGGATGTACTTACGGTGGATAAGCTGAGGCAGAAGTGCATCAAGGTGGAGAGACACGCTAGCCGCACAGGACGATCCGGGTATGGGAAACAGCCGCGCTAATCCCATGGGTCAAAGCTGATGGTCCACGAAGTCGAAGTTCCACCATGCCCAGTCGAAGTTCCACCCGAACAGCTGAAGGATGCTTTCCTTAGAGCTGTTTGAACTGCAGACAGTCCGGTCATACTTGGAGGGAGTGCCGCTCGCGAGTGCGGAACATCTTCTGCTACCGGTGCGGGAAGCCGGACACGTTGAGTCCCGAGTGTGACAGCTGTCCGGAAAACTCCCAAATGAGCGCGGTGAAGGCGGGACAGGCGCGTTCGAAGATGACGTCCACGGGGAAGCAGGAGTGGAGAGCCGGTCAGAGCAAGTAGAGGCGACTGCAAGAACGGAAACGAAGATGAATAATACACATAGAATACATAAATAGATACGAATAAGAATAACGTTAAAGATACGGATAGAAACACGGCAAGAGGAAACACAATAAGAGGCTTACCATACGAAGAACGTGTTTGGGAATACATGTCGGCCCGAAATAGAATTTTTGGTGAGCGACAGCTGGAAGGAAAGATTCTGGCCACCAGACACATGCTAAAAGCGCGGGCGCGTTTCCGCAAGCGCAGAATGGTCAGGAGAGAGGTTGTCGAAGCTGTCAGAAGAGAGGGGTCTGGTGATCCAAGAGTGTTTGTCGATGTGGAGATAAATGGACGAGCAATAAAGGATCTACTGGAGTCGTTTTGCCTGTAAAATACAACGGAAGAGTCGAAAATATTGTATTTTACATGTACCCGGATTTGCAGCAAGATCTATACCTGGGAAATGACTTCTGGAGCGCCTTCCAGATCGGGCCCGCATTGCTTGGAACATCAAGCAAAGCTGAAGTAAAGCCCGAACCATCCAAGGCGTTGGTAGTCAAGACTGGCGTGGAGTATTACCGAGAGGAGGGTGTTGTCGTGTCTGATCCGGAGATGTGTGCCCTGGAAAAGGGGCAGGAGTGAGTCTGGAGGCTGTAAAATGCGACTTTCTCGGAGATATCCGAGAAAGTCGGACTAGGAAAGACTCACCTGCTACAGCATCGGATATAGCTAATTGAAGGAACCGAACCCGTGAAAGACCGACATTACCCTTTGTTCCCAGCGAAACAGGAGATCGTATGGTCTGAAGTAGACAAGATGCTAAAATTAGGCATCATAGATCAATGCACGACAATATACCTTCGATGCATGGCAGTGGGTAAGAATCTTTTATCATCATCAGCATCACGCTGTTCAGCTTCCGAGCGTATAAACAGAATCTGTTTTCCCCAGTCTTCATTACCACCGGCGTCCGGTTGCTACATGGACTGTCGCTCTCGACGCACTACATTGCGAGCGTCGACTTGAAGTTCGCGTTTTGGCAGAACGAGCTGGAGGAAAAGAGCAGGTCGTACACTGCGTTCACCGTACCGGGAAGACCACTGTACCAGTTCCGCCACATGCCGTTTGGGCTCTGCATCGCGGCTCATTAGTTGTGCAGGCTCATGGACAAGGTAATCCCGACCGCATTCATGTTCAACGTCATCGTGTACTTAAATGACTTGCTGATAATCTCCGCGAATTTTCAGACACACCTACAACATCTAAAATTAGTCGCAGAATGCTTGAAATAAGCGAATCTCACCATTGGGATGGCGATGTCCAGATTCTGCTTCCGCAGTCTGAACTATTTAGGGTTCATCCTAGCTGGCGGGACGTTGAGGATGGATCCGGGCAGAGTCGAGGCGATCAAGAATTTTCCGAATCCAAGGAACGTCAAGGGACTGCGCAGTTTCCTGGGCACCAAGGGATGTTATCTCCGGTTTATCAAAAACTTCGAGATACCCGTTCCGCTGACCGATACCCTAAAAAAAAGAGCGGTAAATCCAGATGATCCAAAAAGCCATAAAAGCGAGAGATAGATTAAAAGCGGCACTTACCACAGCTCCTGTGCTGGGCCATGAAGACTTCAAGATGCCGTTCTTTATCCAATGCGATGCATCGCACTACGATGTTTGAGCCGTCCTGTTCCAACTAGATGACGAACAGCAGCCAAGTTAAACTGGCACCAAGTCAACTACACGGTAACGGAGAAGAAGTGCTTAGTGGCGAAACTGGCCATCCACCATATGTCGAGATGATGCTGTTTACGGTAATAACCGACCACGCGAGCCTGCAGTGGCTTATGATTCTCAAGGACTTAAGTGGCAGGTAAGCTAGATGGTCATTGGAGTTGCAGGCATTCCCGTACGCCATGAGATACATGAAGGGCGCCGATAACGTTCTCGCCGACACGTTATCCCGAAGCGTGGAGGCGCTGGAGGCGACGCCTGAGGATTTGCTGAGATTCCAAACTCTAAGGTTTGAATCCGCAGACTATCAAGTGCTGATCCACGAGGTGACGAGACTGCAACACCAATTGCCGGACTCGAAAGTGCAGAACGGAATGGTGTTCAAGAGGATGGACTATGAAACGCTGGACGACGAACTCGTTTGCACTAGCTGGAAGAGCAGGCAATTTTATTGTCCCGGCATGCCGATCCAAGTTCGCGATTTTGTACGAAGGTGCGAAATCTGCAAGGATACGAAGGCGCAAAATTACTCCACGCAGACGAGTATGGGCAAGAAAGTACTCACGGATCGTTCATTTCAGAAAATCTACATAGACTTTTTAGGCAAAAATCCACGGTCGAAGAGTGGACACGCGTGGATTTTATCGTGGTGGACCACTTCTCGAAGTTCACGTTCCTGAGTGCGATGAGTTCCATTAGATATTAGCCTGAAAAAAGATCTTGCGATGAGATTTATTCTTTATCTTTTATCTTTTTGCGCCATGTGCAAACAAATTTATAAAAAGAAATTTAGTACAATTTAATTTCAAAAAAACAAAATAAATAGTATTACTTAAGTAAATAAAATAAAAAGCATTGAGAGAACAAAAAAATATATATATCTGTTAAATAAAAATAAAAAATGAAATAGTAACTTGCTGTTAGGAAACAAATTTTTGTAAATACAAACAGAATAGGGGCAACACGAAGCACCCTCAAGTTTAAACAAAGTAAAGAAATGCACGTATGCCTATTTGTACAATTGATACGCACATCCACAACTTTAGGCAGGTTAAGGTGGCATTAAGCTCTTAACCTGTGTTATTATTTTCACCTGAACATATATAACGCAACATAAATAAAACATATACACATTCACATACATGCGAATCATTATTATTTTGTATATTACATACATAATAGGTTGCAAACATATTTTATTATTTGTGATCCGTCGACTCTTCCATGTTCCTCATCTGGTTGTTTTTTTATCGTTCCTTATCGTTGTCCATGCAATCCTGTTAAGCATGTAGCCAGCTTAGAGTAAAAACAAAACAAATCTTATAAATGTTAGATATTAAGAAAATTAAAAACACTATATTTACATGAAAAGAAAACCAGTCGGAAAGGCTACAGTCAAAGTCGACTATGAGATACCCTTTACATATTCTTCAAAATGGAAATAAGATTAACACTAATAGTTCCCATAAAGCGTTGTAACGTCAATATGCTCTTCTTCTTCCTTTGGACCGACACTGACCAATATTAAGTCTTGAATAACTTCCGAGTTTATTATCCGAAATTTTCAGGATATATTAGGACCCCGATTCTGGTCCTGTGTGCCAAAATTCAAGGCTCCAGTTCTATTGACCATTATATGGGATTTTAAGTTTTTATTGAATAACTTCCGAGATTATTATCCGATCGCGATGAAATTTTTGGGATACGTTGGGACCCTGATAATCGTCTAGGACTCTAGCATTAATTTTTCCCGCGGAAGGGGGCGTGTCAAAATTTTAAGATAAACTTGATCTGCTTAGCTCATAGACGAACCTACATACCAAATTTGGTGACTCTAGCTCTTATAGTCTCTGAGATCAAGGCGCTCATACAGACAGACGGACATGGCTATATCGACTCGGCTGGTGATGCTGATAAAGAATATATATACTTTTACGCACATTCTTTATTGACAAACTAAATAGACCCGTTTTACTTTCTTAAAATAAAGGGTCTAAAAAGCAATGTCCGGCCAAGTCGTTAATTTAAGGGGGAGGTGGCGATGGCCAACATCAGGGAGACGTTGTGATTGTCTTAGGCAGGGTGGGTGAGCCTGAGTCCAATGGTGGCCCTGTTTGGATGGTGAGGATCCGCAAAAGTGTTTTTAGATAGTTTCTTCCATTTCCTATTCACCATCGTAATTTAATATCCGTATTTCCAAGTTTTCTTTCCATTGTTTATGTTTTTTTGCTGCATTCCTCCATCTTGTTTAGTGTCGTTTAGTGTAGTTTTGATATATGTCTGCGGCGATGAGTTGACATGATATATCGATTGTTTGGACTGAGGGCCAGGATCGGACTACCCCTGAGAACCGATTAGCCAGCCGGCGCGGACCCACAAAAATAAATCAGTCCGCAACACGATGCTCCTTACTAAAAGCTCGCAATTTGCTAGAAGCTAAGTAGGATACTTGCATTTAACAAATTGTCATGCTAACCCAAGAGCGCTCGTGAGTCTTCTTCGCGAGTGACCTTAGATCGTTAACGCTCAAGAGGTCTGTCGTCAGACGTTGAGATCATGCATCCGTTGCTTTAAATGCAAACCTCGTCTGCTTACAGAAATTATGCGAAATTTACCAGCAGATCGACTCCGAGCGGTCCGCCTATTTTCCATCTGCGGCGTTGAGTTTTGTGACCCAATTAGCACGACCTATCGAATGTGTGAAAAGCCCACATATAAGTCGTGTAACGCATTGTTTATTTTCTTCGCCCCCAAGTGCGGTTCATTTAGAACTAGTATCAGATTTATCGACTAGTACATTTCTTATGGTTTTCCGAAGGTTCGTCGGCCTTCGAGGAATACCCAAGAACGTCCAAGCGACAACGCGACGAGCTTCGTCGGAGCGAGTCGCCAACTGAAGGAGCTGCGAGCGGAAATAGAGGGTGAGGCGGACGCAATTCGCGAATTCACATCAAGAAGCGGATGCGAAGTTGCAATCATACCGCCAAGGGCTCCGCACTTGTGGTTGTGTCGGAGTCAGGTGTGAAGTCTGCAAAGCACCTACTCCTACGGATGGTAAGCAATCGGTTGTTGACGGCAGAAGAGCTGCAGACGATGCTCATAGCGGTGGAGGCCGTGCTCAACACGCGGCCAATAGGAGCGTTAAGCGAGGACCCCAGGGACGGCGAGACACTCACGCCAGACCACCTGCTCTTGGGAGGGCCATTGAGCGCACTTCCAGCTGCTCCTGCAGCAGAACCTGACCTAATTAAGTCGATGTCGAGCTGTCTCGTCGCTAGAGCTTCAGTTCTGGCGGCGATGGGCGAAGGAGTATATTCTGGGGCTTCAAAAGCGAGCCATGTGGCACCAGCGCAAGCCAGACGTCACCATTGGAGAGCTGGTAGTCGTCGCAGAGGACAATCTGCGCCTCAGACGTGGCTGATCGGCAGGGTGACGGGAGTGCACGCGGGACAGGATGGACTCGTTCGGGTCGCCGAGATTAGGACGGCCAATGGAGGCCACTTTAAACAGCCTTGCTCTGAGAGCGAATTCGCCTCGCTCCGCCACCATAGCTTAATGTAGACTTAAAATATTTCGAAAGAGTTAGTTGTCATACACAATTATATACTGAAGAACGAAATCGTTCGCATCTCAATTTATTATTATTTATAAACGCCACCAAACAATTACTTCTTCATTAAAACTTATGAATTATTCAATATCTAATATCGATTAATCGACATGTTTCCATGTTTGTTTACGTATGGGACACATCTCTAAGATTTTTTTCCACACCCACAGAAGTTAAATGGCATATTTGCCAAATTAAAACAAACATACCCAAATAGTACGTCACCACGTCACGGGCGTGACTCTGGACTTTCGCCCACTTCGGTGACCCATCTCAACAGTGTCCTGCTCAGTATGGCGTCGCAACGGTAAACCGTTGACCAACGTTTGAAGCCGGTCGCACGCAAGAAGACATCCCGCGACTGTAGCAATTAATAATCAGTACGGCGGACCGGACAGCACGCTTCAATCGCAGGCGTTGCCCAGCAACGAGGAGCTGGGCGCCAATACCCTTGAGCCATATGCCGAAACGAGGTGAGATCGTTCCATTTCCCTAGATGAAAACATACAATCCCTACTACTACGTTCTGTTTCAGTGACTGTATTCATAGCGACACGCTGCGCTGCATGGTGCCTTCGTCCCCTCAAACTAGCTGCTGTCGGCTGTCCATACGAGGCGAACGGACTACCATAACACGATGCCAGTGCTGAAAAGTTCTTGAAGACTCAATTTCTTTGCCTGGGCTAGCATCCGTCGCATGGCTAGGAACAGCCCGCTTGAATAATGCCAACTTCAATCGATGAATTTAATATTATCATACTGGTTCCCCCTATTATTAAGTCATCTTTAAACTCAACTTGTTGGATGACTTCAACTATTTTCTCGAAAGCTTTCAAAATGTATGTCTTTATGCTTGTATTTCTTAATGAAACGGAACACATAAGCGAACACTCTAAGCAATCTAGCATGCGATGAATAACTATTGATCGCGTCGACAAGATCTGGCCGGTCTACCATTTCTGCCAGTCCAACAGCTGTTCTACGCACCTCCAACGTACGCATCTCATCTGTTACCAGATGCTGGTTAACCGGCCAGAATTCTTCGGTTCCTTCAAAAATGAACGCCCTTCGAACCAAATCGACGCGAGCAAGTCGTCAACATTGCAGCCTCTCGAAACCATATCTGCTGGGCTCTGCTTTGTAGGTACATGGCGCCATTAAGCAATCTCTGTTCACTCATGAATCTCAGCTACACGATTTGACACAAATGTTGCCAAGGACGAAGGATGCGTCCGAATGCAATGTAGCGTGACTTCCGAGTCAGACCAAAGCACAGTCCGTTCAATTGGTAATCTAATGAGATTTCTGATTCGGTGACAGAGATCTGCGAGAAGGTGAGCCGCACACAGCTTAAGTGTAGGTAGAGTCTTAGTCTTGAGGGGGGCTACTTTGGACTTCGATGTTAATAAGGATATCCGATAACCTTCTGCAGTATGACTGCGTATGTATACGCACGCGCCAAACGCTCTCATTGATGCGTCGGCGAAAACATGTATCTCGATCGGTGAAGTTGGCTCAGTATGCACGTTTCGTGGTATCTTGATTATTTGAAGCAGAATCAAAGTTGATTTTTGCTGCTGCCACGATGTGTCCAAGCTAAGAGGAATGTATTCATCCCAGTCTAGCTTTTGAAGCCAGAGCTCTTGAAGCAGTATCTTTGCTTTAATGATTAGAGGGCTTAACAGCCCTAGCGGATCAAATAACCGCGACGTCACCGAGAGAATATTCCCTTTTGTCGCTTGAAGACGCATGAACGAATCGTCTATCTTAAATTGAAAGACGTCTTCATTTGGCAACCATAACACGCCAAGCGTCTTAGTTGTGTCGGTCTCTGAGATTGTTATCGGCTTGGCGGCATTTGTGGCGGAGAACTCTAGCAAATTGGAAAACCACTTGGTCAGCTCGAAGCCTGCGCCAAGTAGTATTTGCGACACATCCGACTTAATCGTCTGAAGGTTCTCTACGCATGCAGCACCAGTTAATAAATCGTCGACGTAAAAGTCGTGCCTGATAACTTCAGCAGCTTTTGGGTGTGACGATTCGAACATCTCACTCAGCTTTGTTAAACACCGTATTGCCAAAAATGGGGCAGGCGCAGTGCCGTAAGTTACGGTGTTCAACCTGAAGGACCTCAAAGAGTCAGATGGGTTCTTTCTCCACACTACGAGCTGAAAATTTCGATCTGCTCGTGCACCATGACTTGCCTGTACATCTTCTTGACGTCAGCTGTCAATGCATATTTGTGCAATCTAAATCGCAGCAGAGTCGAATATAGCTCTTCTTGAATGGTCGGTCCAACCATAAGAAGATCATTCAACGCAATTTGCGACGAAGTTCGACAAGATGCGTCAAACACAACGCGTAACTTCGTCGACGTGCTCTTTGGTCTTAGAACACACTGATGCGGAATGAAATAGTGAAGAGTACTTGGAATCTGATCGTCTATTTGAGACATGTGATCAAGTGAAACATATTCGTTCCTAAATTCCAAGTACATACGCTTAAGTTCGGGATATCGACATAAGCGTCTTTCAAGCGACAGAAACCGCCGCTTAGCAACTTCGTAAGAGTTTCCAAGCTGATTGGGATCCGATTTAAATGGCAGTCTTACTTCAAATCGACCTGACGGCAATATTTTCAAATTATCTAGAAAGTGGCTGTCACATAACTGCTGTTCAACTGTTCGTGCCATTTTATTTGAAGGCAACTCTTCCAATGACCAAAATTTCTGCAAAGTGTTGTCTATTGATTTACAAGAGTCTTCTTGGCAGCTCAGATTGACAACCTGAGACTTATTGGGATTTGTCGACGTAAAGCGTCCAGAGACAATCCAACCAAGAAGAGTTTTTTGCAGAATCGGACAATTCGGACCTTGTTTAATTTGACCGACAGAAAGAAGTTCAAAGAACGTCTCAGCTCCGATGAGCATGTCGATCTTCTGTGGTTTGTGGAAATATGGGTCAGCCAATTGCAGGTTCTCCGGGATTTTCCAACCACTAACATTGACCGTGTGGTCAGGTTGGTAGCCGGAAATGGTTTTTAAAATCCACAGATCTAACGAGAACTCGCTACAATTGACTCGCGACTTCACCATTGTATGTATCTTTTTTCGAACTTGTGTATTGCACTGAGCAATTCCAGCTGCAATCGTTGAGCTAGCTCGTCTGTTACAAAATTAATTTGTGATCCAGAATCGAGCAGAGCTCCGGCCAAAACGAACTCGCCACTTTTCGTTTTAACGTTCACGACTGCTGTAGCCAGGATAACATTATCCGACACATTCGCATGCATCGCATGTGAGGTGGATGGTTGATCCTGTGCGGAGTCAAGGGGTGGTGGTAACGCTCGAGTGTTAGAAACTGCAGAGTATCTATGCAGTAGCGTATTATGAGAACGACTGCATACTCTGCACTTGTTTGCCTTACATCTGGCAACAGTGTGTCCCTTCCGAAGGCAATTGATGCATAAAGGAGCCGCCTTAGCAAACTCAAACCGCTGTTGCACTGATTGTGCAGCGTATGCAGAACAATTTAATATTGAATGGCCATCGGAACTACAATATACAAATTTTGGGGACACCTGGTCGTTTCTAACACTGGCCACAGAACACGAAAATGAACTTCGATTATTTTTGGAAACAGCCTTAGACTCTGACTTAGAGCCATCGGACACGATTCTTACTGAATCCTCAGCAGACAGATGTTGATATCTGCGGTTTAAGGCTGTTTCACAATCAGTCCACAATGGAATAGATGAATAATCCAGTTGGTCCTCCCATTTTGTTCATAACTAGGTGGATAAGAATTGCGTTGGAAATTTTCTTGTCATCACCGATTGAAAGGAGTGAGCCATAGATGGCAGAGACAGTGTCAATCATTGTTCGTAAAGCTGGAGCCGAAGGATGTGTCAACTTCGGCAAGCTGAAGAGAGCTGCAATATTCTCATTGAATATAAGACACTCATTCTCATAAACTTTCGTCAGGCTTTTCAATGCTTTAGAATAATTGTCCTCGGTGACTTGGAACGCTCTCACCGTTCCTAGAGCTTCACTAGAGAGACATGACAACAAATGATTGAACTTCTCGATAATCGGAATTGTGCCATCGTTATGAACAAGTGTATCGAACAGGCTAATAAAATTCTTAAACTTGGAGTATTTTCCACTAAACTTGGGAAGCGCCATATGCGGAAGACGTGTGCGCGGAGCTGCCACAGGAAGAACTGCCTGTGTAGCAGAACTTAAATTCTTAATTACGGACATTAATTTAGCAATTGTCGTTATGTAGAGCTCTTCTAGCTCACTACGTTATTCATCTTCGGGATCAAAGGTTTCTACTTATGTACACTCCAATTATAATTAATACCAAAAAATATTAATTTTTTATTTATTATCAATTAATATTTAATATTCTATTATTTTAAACAAATATCAAATTAAAATATTATTAAATTGTTTGCGATTCAACTTTGCGAAATAAACTCAAGTTGGCAAACGAATTGAGAAAGTCAATATGCCTGACCAGCAATGTGTAGGGGAGCTAACTTCACTTGACCGAAGCGCGCCAACGCAAGTGCGTACAATAACATAGCATAATAGCGGACTGCAACTGGCTTGTTATGTACGTGTGTGTGTGTATTTATGTGCTTACTGCACTTATATACAAGCGCTTGGTAATAAGCAATCGCCGAATTCACAGTGATTGCGTGCGATTGTACAGCAAGGAGGAAGAGGAACGACAACGACTGAGCGAAATGAAACTGAGTAGTAATTAATAATGCTAACAATTTAACAGTCGCTCAGAGCACTAAAATCGCACATATAAATGTTGATCTAATATATGTAATTATCTACTTCACTCCAAAGAGGTAAATAACTAGTGCATGCAAATTCTCAACTACCTTACATATGTGCCAAGAATTGAAAGCGTCGGCTATATTAGACAACCAGTGCCAAACTGTTTGTTGGGCTTTCAATATTTAGCACAGTACCTGCTGTTCAGGTTTCTGAACTTCTACTACTACTTTCCTTGGCGTTGTCCAACGAAGATAGCATATGAATTATGCAGATGACGAATTATGCAGCAGCCGAATTATGCAGCAGACTGTGGGTTTACAACCGGCGCGATTAGTTTGTTGGGTTTAAGCACTGAGATAATCGCGTCGCGAGCCACACACAAATTATCGCACTTGCGAGTTATGTAGGTAGATAATGTTCGTAAATCACTTCTATCACTTTATTAAAACAGTCCACCCGGGGGCGCCATGAAAAATCATTGTCGAAATTGTTATCAACCTAAAGGGTGCTTTCCTGGCCAAGTGATTAATACTCCGTTTTGTAATGAATTATAGTATTTATAAATATATATAGAGAATATAAGCTTAGAGACCATACGTCTACTTCGTATCACCAGCGATTTTCTTCTTCTCGAATTTTAATTATTCGATACTTTCTGCTAAATTAATATGGGTTATCGATACATCGCCAACGCGATGTGATGTTTACAAACCCACACAACTCAATTCTTCGCTTCCTTCTTCCTGAAGCTCTTTTCCGTTTTTTCGGAGAAGGAGGTTTTGTATTAATTTGTGTGTTCTTATATTGTTCAATCGTCAGTGACTGAGGTCTAGAACCAGGCTCAGCCGATGCTTCTAGAAAAACCTGTGTTTTAAGCCCTGTGCCCATTAAAAATTAGTAAAAAAGGTATTATGAATTTGTGGATATATGTCGTATATACGTAATGTCATTTTACCGATCTAACCCTTATTTGGCGTCATACTCACTGTATGGTGTTCATCTTGACAGGATTACTACTGTGAATGATCTAGGTATTCTTCTAGATCATAAACTTAAATTTTCTGACCATATCTCTAAAATGGTTAATAAAGCTATGTCAGTTTTGGGTTTTATAAAGAGGTGGTCGAAGGAATTCGATGACCCCTATATAACAAAGACTCTCTACACATCCCTAGTTCGTCCGATTTTGGAATACGGTTCATGTGTTTGGTGTCCACAGTATAGTGTTCACCAAGATCGAATTGAATCGGTGCAAAAAAACTTTATTTTATTTGCATTGCGTGGCCTAAATTGGAATGCGGATGTGAGACTGCCCTCATATGCTAGTAGACTTTTATTAATTAACCTACCCTCTTTATATAATCGTAGAATATTGCTTGGTGTAGTTTTTATGTATAAACTTATTGCTGGTGACATTGACTCAGTGGAATTAATGTCACAGCTCAACTTTTCTGTTCCCTTTAGATTATCTAGAAACTATACCCCTCTTCTTCTTCGTCTTTGTAGATCAAACTATGCTTTGCATGAGCCTTTTAGAATCTTATGTTCAGAATATAATAGACTCTATCATGTTTTCTCGAATGCTAACTCAATTTTCCAACTTAAAATTTTACTACTAACTCACCTAGCTCATAATTAGTTTAACTTTCTATTTTCTTCTGCCGTTTTCCTAATATGTCCGTTACTCGCTATCTTTCTGTTTCTCGCGATCTATAATTTGCATGCCCAAAATATCGCTTCTGTCCGCCCGCGAACGTGTCATCCGCTGACTGCGCCCCTCGGTCGGTAGGGCGGGAGGTGGGGCTCTAAGTTGCCTGGGTTTCGCGCGTAACAAGCTTCGGCTTGGTGTTCGCTTGGACCACTTGAACGTGCATTCTTTGTACGTCAACGCCCAAACAAAAAAAAAAAAAAATATGTATGTAACAGGCATAAGGAGGCATCTTCGACCCAATAAAGTATATATATTCTTGATGTGTATCAATAGCCGTGTCTGCCTGTCAGTCTGTATGAACGCGAATTATATTATTTCGGTTCACAATAAAGAAATTAATACAACACTCGTAATAATTATATTTATACCCAGTGCCCATTAAAATTGGCAAAAATGGTATAATGAATTTGTGTGAATGTTTGTAACAGGCAGAAGGAAGCATCTCCGACCCCATAAAGTATATATTCTTGATCAGTATCAATAGCCGCGTCGATTGACACCTGTCCGTCTGTCTGTCGTCTGTCCGTCCGTCTGTATGAACGCGTTGATCTCAGGAACTATAAGATCTTGAGACTTCAAATTTGGAATGTTAGTTCTTAAATAACATACGCAGATCAAGTTTATTTTCAATTTTCGATGTCTCACCCCCCGCCCACGGAAATCGAAGAACACTATCAAATTTTAAGATAACTCAGCCTAACATAACAGATAGTTGAAGTATAACTCACGCTGCGTAATTTGCTGCAAGTTTCGTAGCGATCGACTTATAAATAAGGGAGATATTAAGGAATTTGTTTTAATTCCATTTTTTGGGCAAAGCGAGAGAGCATATGAAAATCACATTTGTGCAAACGAGAACTCATTTGATAATCTGATGTCTTGCACTGTCATCAGCAGTGGCGCTATATATTGTGTCATTTGGAACTATACAGTGCAAAATACAGACGGTCACTCTGAACTATACATTGTAACGTAAATTAATATTAGCAATTGTTTAATCGCATGTTTGTTAAGACCCAAAAAAACCTCTACACGAGGTAAAAGTCTAGTGACGACAGAATATTCAAGCCCCAAAATTACTGATATCAAATTTTGTGATGAACAAAATCCATTTTAATATATAAACTATTCTAATATAAAACCAGTCGAAAAGGCTACAGTCGACTATGAGAGACCCTTCACTTATTCTTCAAAATGGAAATAAGAGTAACACTAATAGTTCCCATAACGCGTTGTAACGCCAATATGCTCTTCTTCTTCCTTTGCACCGATACTGACCAATATTAAGTCTTGAATAACTTCTGAGTTTATTATCCGCTAGCGATGAAATTTTCAGGATAATTTAGGACCTCGATTCTTGTCCTGTGTGTCAAATCCCGATGAGTTTTTTAGGATACGTTTGGAACATGATATTCGTCCTGTGTGCCGAAATTCAGGACTCTAGCATTAATATTTTTCGTTTTATGGGATTTCAAAAATTTTGTTTTCAATTTACGGAGGCGGAAGGGGGCGTGTCAAAATTTTAAGATAAACTTGATCTACTTAGCCCATAGACGAACCTACATACCAAATTTGGTGACTCTAGCTCTTATAGTCTCTGAGATCTAGGCGCTCATACAGACAGACGGACATGGCTATATCGACTCGGCTGGTGATGCTGATCAAGAATATATATACTTTATGGGGTCTGCCGGACTTCCTTCGACCTGTTACGCACATTTTGACAAACTTAATAGTATATTAGAAAAGTTTATACTTATATTAAAATGGATTTTGTTCGTCACAAAAATTGAATTCAGTAATTTTGGGGATTGAATATGATGTCGTCACTAAACTTTTACATCGTGTAGAGGTTTTTTTTGGGGGATATCAGAAGTTTTTGGAATTCTTAGTCAGTTGGATAATTTTAATCCTTCTTAAATTTGGATCCCCAAGTCATTAAACTACCATTAACAGTTTGCAAAAATGAATTTTCCGCGATAAAAGCTTATATATTTGTACATAACATTTATAGAATTAATAACATTTTTAGAATTTCAATGTCTGTAAAATATTGAATTTCAATTTATGTAATATATAAAAAATTTATAAAAATGCATAGGCGCCATTTTTAATTAATTGCATAAAATTGCAAGAATACAACATTTTTCATCTAATTTTGAGTAGAGTGCACTAAACTTAATATTTAAATAACTACTATTCAAATATTTACAAAAATTGTTTCCAATCTAATTTAAAAATGAAGCAAATTAGAAATAAAATGCAACACATGTTATAAAAATAAAAGAAAATTTGAATCTGCACAGGTGAAGTTTGTATGACTCGAACCCCCGGCGTCTCGCACGTAAGTCTAACACATCAACCACTAAGCCAACGAGTTTACCGTCGGGCGAGTGCTAAATTGCAACTTTGTTTGAAGAGCTGTAATTGTCATTACATTTTACTCTCGTCGCTGCTGTTCTGACACTAAGGCAAATGTGTGTACATAGACTTTAAAACTCTATATCTTGCCGTAACGAATTATTCCAGATATGAGCTATATTCCAAAATTTGCACAATTTCAATAACTATCATACATCGAAAATCGGTCAACATCGTAGGCGCCGTTTTCTTAATAATTGCATAAATATGGAAGCCTACTAAAATTTTAGGAATGTTACGTACGATTTAATATTTGAATAACTTTTATACGAGTTATCGGATTTCGATAAATGAGGCATCAATCGATCCGTAATTGGCATTGCCATCATTTAACATAAAATTTTGTTCACATAAGGCACTAACGGACCCTTCATCTTCAGTCTAACAGCTGATATCTCGACAGATTTTTTTTGCAGCACCAAACTGAAATCGTTTTTTTTTTGTCAATCCGAATTTTGCCCGACAAGTGTTATGTGTCAAAGTTTGCGCAATGTCTCCGAGCTTAAGAATAAATAATCAAAAGTACATACTTAAGGACTCAATTTTTTGCAAAAACATAAAAAAAGAAAGAAATAAAATTCATCATGTAATTTTTACATCATGTAATAATCTTACAGAGTTAGTTTAAACTTATATTAAAGCTATTTTGAAAACCTTTCGAGTGATGTTAAAGTTTGATTCTTAGTGGCTATGGTTTGGCCACAGTGTTCAATTAAATTTTTAATATTCGCGACTGTTTCCACTCATCTTCGTTGAGATAACACAGTTTACAAGTTAAGTTACATAACGATTGATCCATTAATAAAGGAGATATTAATGATAAGGGAGATATTTAATGCCATTATTTCATAATTGGCCAGTTGTCCAACACTGTCCTACACCCATTGAAATGTGTGTCCCGGTGCCACTCACCACCGGCTGAGCAATGCAAAGACACACACTCATCAAATGTTTTGTGTGTGCTGCGAGTGCCGGCAATATCACACACTCGATCATACAATGACCCTTTTTTTTATTACTTGCACCCATGCATTTTTAGGCAACCAGTGCCGGTCGCACTCATACTCAAAAGGAATGTAGTAATAAGCGCAAGTGAAAAAAAGGCAATGCGTAACAAACAGAAGTAGGCAAAACACACATGTATCACCCGGGTGTCTATGTACACACCATGGTGTCTGTGTGTGCATGTCTAATTATCGGCCGAATTATTTTAAGTATAATGCACTGAAGTAATACAAAATAATTTAATTTATATTTTATTTGATTTTATATTTATTTATTATTAGATGATTTTCGTATTGCGCACTAAGCGACGCTTAGCAGCAGCAGGTACTAAAAAAGCAATACAAGCGAAGGCTTGCACAAAAAAACCCTAACACCCAACACACTCTATACAATTTGTGTGTCAATTTTTGTGCTTCCCTTTCCACCCATCCTTTTTTCGACGCCGATGTGACGACGTATGCCATACGCACATATGCAAAAAACTACCTACTCACTTTTCTTGCTTGTGTGTCAAACACCCATGCCTTATTGTATGGGTGTGCGATTGTACTCAGTTGTCCGGTGGTTAAAAACACTAGGGTGTCAAAAACACCCTACATTTACCCGGTGCACCTTAAGTGCCGGTGGCTTGTTGCAGTTCTCTGATACCTATTTACAGTTTTCGGCGCTTATCTCTGCCAACAAGTGTTTGTGCGAATTTTGTTTAAGGAGTTGCGAAGTTTTAAAAAATAAATTATTTGTAATTAAAACACGTCAAGCGGGTTTGGTGGGCAAAAATCAACTAATTATTCTTTATTGATAATGTTTTCAAGACAACTTAATTTAGGTTTACAGAAGTGCTTATTAGGCTTTCTTACGAACTATTCTGGTTGACATGTGTAAGATCGTTGACCTCTAGTTAGCCTTTTATTAACGATCGATGAACTTTGCATTTTCTGCTTACTATGTTATATTGCTTATTTAGCTTTTATATTTGCTTAGAACTTATTTTGGTTGGCATGTGCCAGATCGTTCACCTGTGCATTTTCTGTTTACTGTATTATTTTAATATATTGCTTATTTAACATTAAATGAGTTAAGCAATTCTTGTACTTTATTATTAAAAAGAAAATTGGGCTTTGGACATATGTGGGAAGTGAAGTGGGGTTATACGTAACTTCTCCCCCTTTTAGGTAAGAATTCTCCTGAATTCTATTGTTATTGAGCTGAATTTTAATTTTCTTGTGATTTAAAACAATGTAAGCAATTAATATAATTATTGACAAAAGTATGGTTGCATTACAAAAACAATTTATGTCTTTATGTGTTTTTAATTTTCTTATGTTTGACCAGTTAATCTTATGATTTTCCAATATTTTTTCAAAAGTAATTTGTTTAGTGAAATTTTGTGTTTTTTTTTCATTTTAATTTCATTGCTGTTACAATTTTGATATAATGTTTCATTATTTGCATTCTTAACTACTACGGTTTCTTCGTCTAGCTCTAATATTTGCATTTCATTTCTTTGTATCAGTTTGCAATTTTTCTTAAATACACAATGTTTACTTTTTCGCATTTCTTTAAATTTTTTATTTGTTTTATAGGTGTATGTTGAATTTTTATAGTTAAATATCAGTTCTGATTCCTTATCTATTTCAAAGTTTTCTTCATTAGGCATCGGTATTATCTGTTGTATTTTTACTGTAATAAAGTTTTTTGGTATTTCTATTGCGAATACTAAAAGATTATTTCTGAACATAGCTGTAGCTAACTTGATATGGTTTAGTTTGTTGAAATCGATATTGTATTTTTTTATTTCGTGATCTGTTAATATGCTGGGATGTAATATATTGTATCTAGCAGAAGCAACGTTATCCTGCAAATGTTCAATCTTATTTTTTATTAACTGAATTTTTATCTGTTGGTCGTAATATAAGTTCTCCTAAAATCTGTTATTTTCGAATTTGCTAATTGCATTCAATTGTCTCTCTATTGCCTCTCTATCTGATTAAACTATTTGTTCAATGTATTTTATTGTATCATTGAAATACGTACTTATGTAAATTTGCTTGTTTAATGCTTCATCTGTTTCCTGCATGTTTTCTTTAAATGTAGAGATATGAATCTCAATTTCTTTCCTGTCTTCATCGTCCATTGTTCCAAACAACCATTTTGCTGAACTACCTACTACATTAATTAATCCTCTTCTTTCGCGATTGTGGTTTCCATATAGGGTATACAATTTGTTTTTCGTTTCAGTTAGTTCCGATTGTAATATGTGTTTGTTGTCATTGTTTGTCATTTCTATGTTTTTTCCTATTTCGTTCAAAATATTGTCAATGTCTTTTAAGTTTATTATATGTACTACTTTATCTGTTGTGATAATTATATCTTGATTTTTCATCTCTATTTGCGCATACCCGTCCTGATCAGGTATTTCTTGAATCGTTAGTGTTCCCGATGTTGTTGTTATTGCCATTGTCATTAGTATTGTCGTCAGCAACATTGTCGTCGTTAGTGTTTTCTGTAAATTTATAAGGTCGTTTAATATTTATTGGGTCAATATTACCGAGATTTGCTTTTTTGGATTTCGGAGCTTCTTTGTGTCTGACTGCCTTGTAGTTCTTTATAAAACCCTCTTTTCGTTTTTCCTCGTAATGCTCCCTGTTACCGTTGTGCTTTTCTAACATTTTTTGTTTAGCGCTATCTATATTTTCTTTTATTTTTCTCAATTCTAACTTATTGTTGTGGGCTTCGCTGGGGGTACATTTGATTGTGGAGTGATATCTTTCGTTGTAATTTCTCACTGCTCTCTGCATAATTTGTTTACTGACATATTCGATGCTTCCGTTTTATATGTATTTCTAAACTTTTCTGCTAGTGAATTGTGTAGTCTTTCTACATCTGAATTGTCAGTGTGACTATTCGGGTTTATTAAGTGTAATTCTATCCCTTCTTGTCTTAGTAATTCTTTAATTCTGGATGAATCAAATTCGTTATCAGCTATTATTTTACCTGGTTTGCCTATTTTCGTAAAATGTTCCTCCAATTGTTCTACTATAGTGATATGATTTCTTTCATTTAATGGGTATACTGCTGCGAACTTCGAAAAATTATCTATGGTCGTTAAAAAATGTTTATTTTTTATTACATATGTATCCAAGTGTATTTATCTGATGGGGTTTCCGTTCCGTTTATTTTTAATAGGGTTTCTATCATATTTTATTTTTTTGCAAAAATCGCATTGATTTATAACCATTTGCACCAACTCTAAAAATTTTGGAAAGTAGATTTTGTTTTTCAATTGGTTATATGTTTCCTGAATTCCTGAGTGCATACTCTCTCTTACATGATAAAACGAAATTTGTCTTACTGCTTCTGTTTCATGTTCAACATCTTGAGCTCTGAGTGTGCATTTTATGAATTCTAATTGTTTGTTGTCTGAAAACATTTCTATTAGTTTTTCTTGTACTATGTTATATTCTTGATACGATAATTCTGAATAGATTCCGACTTTTCCTTTGTGTATATATCTCCTGAAAATATCTCCCATTGTTGGAAAGTCATGTTTTGCTATAAATATTATTGATTTTCCATGAATTGTTTTATACTCGTCTGTTTTACTGTCTGTAATAATTATTTGTGTTTTATATTTGTTAACTATTTCCTCTTTTATATAAAAATGATTATGTAAATTTTCTTCTGCTGAATGTACTGTTGATGTTGAAAAATTATCTTCAATGTTTGCTATCATGTTTATGTCTGAAATATTATCGTTGTATTCATTGTCTCTTCGTTTTCGGTTTTGTTCGTAAAGTCGCTGTCTTCCAATCTGCTAAGAAAATCTGCCACTCTGTTCTCTTTTCCTTTCAAGTAATCTATCTCGAATTGATATTCTCCTAATTTTAATAACCATCTCTGGTGTCTAGGTGAAATATCTTTACCTTTATGTTTTGAATGTAAGAATTTTATTGGCTGGTGGTCAGTTAATATTTTGAATTTATTCCCGTAAAGGTATGGTCTAAAATAATTGACGCTCTATAGTATTGCTAAGAATTCTTTGTCTGTTGCTGAGTAATTTTTTTCATGATTGTTTAGTGTTCTTGATGCAAAGCAGATCGGATGACCGTCTTGAAATAGGACAGATCCAATTGCATAATTTAATGCATCTGTAGTTAATGTAAATTTTTTTTCAAAATTGGGATATCTTAAAATTGGGTGAGAACTGATTAAATGTTTTAATTTTTCAAATGCTTCGACATAGGTGGGGTCTTTTAGATTTATTTTAACATTTTTTTTTAAATACTTCTTTATTTATTTTAACATTTTTTTTCAAATACTTGGTTATTGGCTGTGCTACTTTAGCATAATCTTTTATAAATTTTCTGTAATAACCTGTTATACCTAAAAAGCTTTTTATTTGCTTCTCTGTTCGTGGTAACAGTAATTTTTCTATGATTGCGATCTTATTTGGATTTGGCTTAATGCCCTCTTTTGTAAGGATATGTCCTAGAAATTCAGTTTCCTTTTTCATGAAGTTGCACTTGTCAATCTGTATTTTTAAATTTTTCTTTTCTAATATTTGAAATATTTCGTTGATAGCTTGAATGTGTTCTTTTAATGAGGTGCTGAAAATAAGTATATCGTCTAGATACACGACGCATTTTTTATTAATGTGATCCCTAAGTATTTCATTCATAAGTCTCTGGAATGTGGCAGGGGCATTTTTCAACCCAAATGGCATTCTTATAAACTCATATAGCCCATGTGGCGTTACGAATGCCGTTTTTTTTTCTGTCTTCTTCTCGGACTAAGATCTGATGGTAGCCTTTGGCTAAATCTATTGTAGTGAAGTATTGAGCTCTTCCTAGTTTATCCAAAATAAAATTAATGTTCGGAATAGGAAATTTGTCGTCTATGGTTATTTCATTTAACTTCCTGTAGTCTATTACTATCCTATACTTTTTCTTTCCTGAGTTGTCGATCTTCTTCGGGATTACTATAAGTGGGCTGGAGTATCTTGAATTACTCTTTCTAATTATACCCTGTTCTTCCATTTCTTTTATTTGTTTCCTAACTTCCTCCTCGTGTTGTGGTGGGTATCTATAGAGTTTTGAGTTTAACTGTTCCTCTGTAGTGGTCCGTATTTCGTGTTCAATTTCAGTCGTACTAGTTAGTTGGTCTCCCTCCTTAAAAAAAAGTTTGCTAAATCGTTGTACAATGACTTTAATTTCTCTGACTTCTTCTTCATTTAAATGGTCGAGTTTCAAATTCTCTAAGTTCTTACTGCTACTTTCTAATACAGAAATTTCTTCGTATTGATATGGATTGTTTATAAATGCGTTTTCTTTATGATTTAAAATTAGAACCTTCCTCTCAATGTTTATAAATGCATTCAAAAAATTTAGGAGGTCTATCCCTATGATAAAATTGTATTTTCTTCCCTTAAGCGGGGCTAATTTCCATCGTACTCTTGCGTTATTTGGTAAGTTAAATTCTTTTGGGGCTGTGGTATGAATTTCGTACGCTATTACGTCTTTTCTGTTAATTGTAGTGTATGGTATGGGTGTATTTAGTCTCATTTTTCTGTAACCGGTAATCTGGTCGCTCACTAAACTCAAGGTGGCTCCTGTGTCTATTAATGCAACGTATTTCTGTCTGTCTATGTTAAGTTCTATTAGTGGTAACCCTTCCGAGGCGGCTTCGTAAAAAAAACCGTATTATTGAATTCTGCCTGTTGATAGTTTTCCATTTGATTATTACCGTGTTCCATGTTCGAGTAATGTTCACTGTTGTAGTTGTCATTTTCGTATCGGTTCTGCTCAGTATTGTTATGGTATTGGTTGGCTTCTATGTTATCTACCTCCATAGATACCACATTCGCTGGCCTATTCTGCCTAGACTGATGTGATCCTGCTTGTTGATTCCACTGATTATTTTGATATTGTCTACTTTGTCCGGAGTAATTGCCTCTAAAATTCTGAGGGGTATTATTCTGTCTAACTTGTCCTGAATTGTTGCTCTGATAATGTTGTTGTTGGTTATTTTTGTTTTGATGCGCATTTTGCATTGTATTGTTTTGCTGACTATATTGTTGATTGGTATTCTGGTTGTTGTTCCTATAATTGCTTTGATTGGGTCTACCTTTCCTATACTGATACCTAATGCAACTATTCTCATATCTGCGTTGCATCATTATTTTTAATATAGTGCTTAAATCTCTGACTTCGTAGATCTTGTTTAGTAAAGTGCCTTGTGTCATTTCTTTGGGTGTGTTTACTAATAAACTTTCGACATTACTTAAATCTATAAAATTATCATTCATATGATACACGATTAATTCATCATTTTTATATTTCATATTTTGAATTTCTACTGCAAGCTCGCTCACCGAATTCACTCTCAGGTCATATATCCTCTTGTAGATTTGGTGCGGCTCCGTGTCTGGTCTGTACCTTAACTTCAAGGTGGCTTTTATCAGGTCCCAGTTGTCCGGCTCCGGGATATTTATTACTGCGTCCTTTGCTTGACCCTGAATTGTCCTGTAGAATATTGTCCTTGTGGCTTCTCTCTTGAGTTGTGGGTCCTCTACCGTCTGTAACAGGTACTCCACGCTACTGAAAAAGGAGTTGATGGAGATTTCCCCCGTTCCCGTAAAGGTTGCCAAACGATTGATGTTTTTTAACAACCGCTCTTGTTGGGCTGAGTTGTTTCCATTTCCTTGGAGCTGTACATACGCTTGTTGCAGTTGCTCCAGCTGTCTTTCCCTTATGGCCAATTGTTCCAAAACGTCCGCTTGGGGCATCTGGCCGTTATCGTGAGCCATTCTGCTGTTGTCGTATGTAGCGATCCTTCGCTGCCTTCTTATATCCAGGTTGAGTTGATTCCCTTCTTAGCGCTGTCTAAATTGATTTTAGTTCGATCTCTACAGGCATTAATCCACTGATTTTTAGTTGGATTTAATGCTGTTGCGCTGCTTGGTCTGGTTTTGTTTTGATCAATGCACTTTTCTATGCACTGCACCACGTTTACTTAGCGGACTGATTTTTAGTTCGCTTCTGTTCGCTGACTTTTTTTTTTTTTTTTTTTTTATTACAAAAAATTTTTGTTATATTTTTTCACTTCGCGTTAAGTTCGATTTGAATAATCACTGGACCCTCTTTAATTAAAAAGGATCCTACCGTCTGCGCCAATTTTGTTTAAGGAGTCGCGAAGTTTTGAAAAATAAATTATTTGTAATTAAAACACGTCAAGCGGGTTTGGTGGGCAAAAATCAACTAATTATTGCTTATTGATAATGTTTTCAAGACAACTTAATTTAGGTTTACAGAAGTGCTTATTAGGCTTTCTTACGAACTATTCTGGTTGACATGTGTAAGATCGTTGGCCTCTAGTTAGCCTTTTATTAACGATCGATGAACTTTGCATTTTCTGCTTACTATGTTATATTGCTTATTTAGCTTTTATATTTGCTTAGAACTTATTTTGGTTGGCATGTGCCAGATCGTTAACCTGTGCATTTTCTGTTTACTGTATTATTTTAATATATTGCTTATTTAACATTTAATGAGTTAAGCAATTTTTGTACTTTATTATTAAGAGGTGGTAAAGAAGAAATTGGGTTTTGGACATATGTGGGAAGTGAAGTGGGGTTATACGTAACTTGCGTGTGTCATCTGTGCATTTGTTTTGCACTGCGTTCTCACAAGCTATTGTTGCGGCCGTCTTATCTCTTTTGCTCAGAGCTAAGATTGAGTGTTTTTGTGCGCCGTACTTGTTTAAATTTTTTTAAACTTTTAAATTGTAGGAAATATGTCGTGCTGCAAGAAAGTCTGAACTTTCAAGCGTGCTGATGAGTCGGTGAAGCGACAGTTTGTACACTGCTGGTTGTGTGATAATATCATGCACGCTAAGTGTGCCAGACTTTCAGGTCGGGACTATGATAAGGTCACTGCCATCGGTAAAAAAGATTGTAGTGACTTAAAATGGTATTTCCCTGTATGTAACATACAAATTGATTTCTCACGAATGTATAATTCTGTGAGAAATCAATTCTTGAAATTAAATAATTAGGCCAAGCTTCTCTCGAGTGATTTTAACTGTAGTCTTAACCCTCAATTATTGAAAATTCCTAATATCCAGACGCCTTCGACACCACTGGTAACTCCCCAACGCCTGGCAGTAACGCCAATGCTGTCCTTATCACCCTCTCCGGGCAATCTTATCCAGACTCCAATCCAATCTAGTCCAGACTATCCACGGAAACTACTTGCGAATCTTTGGCAGCAAACATTGCAAGTAAATCAACGGCAAATGTGACCGAATTTAATTTTAGTTTACAGTCAATTGTTATTCAAAATGTTGGCCTCCGCAAATGATTGTTCATGAATTTAAGTCGAAAATGCGACCTGAACCCTTGCATATCACCTTCCAGCTGGTAATTCTGCCTCAACCACCCGCAATGTCCCAAAAAACTACACTTAATCCTTATTAAAATGTCAGAGGACTTTTATCCAAACTCAAATTCCTGTTTTTGAGTAGCATTTCCTTTGAGTCTGACATTATCGCTTTATTTGAGACATGGCTAACGCCAACGATATCTGATTCCGAAATTGTGTCAAACAACTATTCCTCATATAGATATGATCGATTGATTCGACGAAGTGGTGGTGTATTAATTGCCATTAAATCAACTCTTCAATCTGAATGTATTTCTTTCACTGTTCCTACTGATGTTGAAATTGTTGCTGTTAAAGTAACGTTTCCATATCAATAAATTTTTGACACTTGATCCTACATTCCACCATCTTCTGATATTCAAGTTTATATGCAACATATTGCATTTTTAAAAAAAAGTCTTCCTTCAAGTGTGGGACAATGACCTGTTTGTTGTGATGAGCGATTTTAAATTGACTAACATTTCGTGGTCTTTCTTCAACAGCGCAAACTATCTTGCTCCTTTAAATCAGCATAATTTCTTAGATTGTGTGCTTGATTTTTCATTATTTCAAATAAACTCAGTCAAGAATCACTTGAATAGAATCAATGATGTGGTATATATCAATGACCTCGCAAATACTGCCGTCATTTGGATAATTTCACTATCACTCCCTGAAGACATACATCATCCTGCTCTAGAAATTTCTATTTCGGTTTTTAGACCCATTAATCCGCTTTTACTACAACCGACTGGTCCTTTTCAGAAAAAGCGGTGGACATTAATAATGTCCTTACTACATTCTATGTCTAATATTTCATATTGCAGAGGCATTGCAAAGCTATCAGTTATACAAAAACTTGTTGAAAAAATCTTTTTTACGACTTTGCAACATCTCTGTAAATCAATTGTTTCTCCTGTCCAACATGGCTTTGTAAAGGGTCGGTCTACCACGAGCAATTTGCTAGAGTTTTCCACCTTGGTAAATGAGGCATTTCAAAAGAAAAGGCAAACTGATGTTATTTATACAGACTTCAGTAAAGCCTTTGACTCCGTGAACCACAACCTATTACTACATAAACTTGAATGTAAAGGCTTCCCTCCCGCCTTTTTAAGTTGAATACCCACCTACTTAAAAGGTAGGACCCAAAAAGTCCTTCTGAGGTTAATCGTTTCGAGTTCAGTTCAGGTTACTTCTGGGGTTCCTTAAAGTAGTCACCTGGGACCTTTATTTTTACGATTTTTACTAACGACCTTTCCTCCATTCTATCTCATTCTCACATTCTTATGTATGCAGATGATGTTAAGCTTATTTTCTGATCCCCTACTTCATAACATGCGCTCTCGCTTGCGCAAATGCATTTTCATATACACTCTTTCTTTCTCCAACAACTATGAAATAATGGATTTAAAACAAATTTCTTAATATCATCCTTCTGTCTGTTACATACTTTTAACAAACTTTATATATTTCCACAGGGTAGAACAAGCCGATCAATCGAGCGCTCGCGACCGTAGGAAACCCTGTGCAGGTCTTGAAAGAAAATTATTTTCTTTATAATTGGATTTAAATATATTGCTTGAAATCGATTTCACTTGCATCGAGAGTAGGTAACTTGCGATAGTTGACTGTTGATTTGGAAATTGTTTATGTGTAGCGCCACAGCGGCCGACAGGGTAAATCAAATTATCACATGCGCTCTCGCTTGCGCATATGGGCGATATTCATATGGGCTCTCGCTCTGGCCAACAATCTATAAAATAATGGATTAAAAACAAATTTCTTAACATATCCTTTATTTATGAGTCGATCGCTATGAAACTTGCAGCAAATTGCTCAGCGTGAGTTATAATTCAACTATTTGTTAAGTTAAGATGTATTATCTGAAAATTTAAGGCTGTGATAGTTTGTTTCGATTTTCGTAGGCGGATGGTGATAAATTCAGGAACCTACATTCCAAATTTTAAGTCTCTAGCTCTTATAGTTGCTGAGATCCACGCGTTCATACAGACGGACGGACAGGTGTCTATCGACTCGGCTATTGACACTGATCAGGAATATATATACTTCATATGATAGGAGATTCCTCCTTATGCCTTTGCACAAATCCATTATACCCTTTTTGTCAATATTTAATGGGGACAGGGTATAATAATGGTCTCAGCCAAGCTTACTATCACGATCCCAGCCACACTGATTGGGAAAGATATTAACAAAGTCGAATACGAATCCTCACTTTCAGTGGTCAAGGGAAAACCCCCTGGGATCGACAGACTGACATATCCAATGTTGAAAAATGTTTCTGAAAGCATGAAAGAACTCACCATCCATTTATTCAACAATATTATTATCCAAGGAATTTTCCCACAAATTTAGAAATGTGCAACCATCATACAAATACCAAAGAACAACAAATCTCTTTTCGAATTCACCAACTCACTCGATTAATATTTGGTCACTAACCTCAGGAGCAAGTATTTCCCCAGACAAATGAATAATGTTACATATGTATGTGTGTATATGCGAAAACCGTAGTTGTAGCCCCTAAGAAATTATATGTAACAATATTACAATAAACTTGTCAAACTACCTTAGGATTCGTGAACTTATAGTCGATAGCAAACTTATCTTTAAGAGTCATTGTAAATACCTTAGATCTAATCTTGATGACAGTAAATATTATTAAGTACTTCTACTACCACTACACTTCACTACGTTCTTTTACACACAGGGACACCATGATCAACGCTGCACAGGCACTCATACTCTTAAAAATTGTCTTCGCCTTGCCCACAGATGAACATACTTGCAAAACTAGTATAAATTAATTGGATTATTGTACCACTCAGCCTTCAATCGCAGCATACTTACCTTTCCTTTCACCTAATAAAATAATTTTTGCTAAAGCCGGACTTCCCTCATTGGAACATAGAGTCTGACACTCCACATTGCGACTCCTTCCGAGATTAAAGCTAAGTAGCAAAAAACGCTTCACTCAAACTGTCAAGAAAGCGGAAAACTAAAACAGGATATCCAAAAAACTGTCATAAATATTCAAATGCTTGCTCTTATCTCAAAAATTGATCCTTGACGTCGCACAGTGGCCGGTTAGGGGCGGCTAGCGTTTCAAAATGTATCATATCTCTTAAACCAATGGAAATAAATCCAAAATTTAAAAAGCCAGTAAAAGATGGCTACATTAGCTTTAAAATGACGCACAGGGTGATAGGCCAACAGGGTGCTTCAAGCTCGGCAGTCAAGGTTGAGCACTATCATCTTTGCATATTTTACGGAACAGCGGAACAGTCGGGACTCCGACCGTAATATACCCTGTGGGTCTACAGGAACCCGTTCAAATTCACTTCAGATGAAATTCTCTAGTAATTGGTTTTTTAAAATTTGTGGGCGAAGGGGGCGTGGCATCGCGATAACATTTCTCGACACATCGACCCCAATATACTCATAATGTTGTCTCAAGTCTCTAGCTACAAAACTGCTTTTGTTATGAGGTTTTTGAGCTTCAAAACTGCTTGCTTTATGAACTTAATTTGTGGGCGAAGGGGGCATCGCTATAAAATTTTTTGGACGCATCGATCCCAAGATACTCATCATCTTTGCCAAATCTCAAGTCTTTAACTGTAATATTGCTCTTGTTATAAGCTTTTCCGTTTTGTAGGTAAGGGGGCGTGGCATCGTGATACAATTTTCTGGACACATTGACCACAAAATATTTATCATATGTGCCAAATCTCAAGTCTCTAGCTACAAAACTGCTCTTGTTATGAGGTTTTCGAGTTACAAAACTGCTTGCTTTATAAGCTTCTACTTAATTTGTGGGCAAAGAGGCGTGGTATCCACAAAAAAAGATAAACTTGATCTGCCTGCAAAAATTACCAGTGCTAAGACACCAAGTTCAAGCTTCTAGCTCTTACCATCTCTGAGATCCTTTCGTTCATCCGGACGGACGGACCGACAGACCGACGGACATGGCTACATCGACTCGGCTATAGATGCTGATCAAGAATATATATACTTTATTGGGTCGGCCATGCTTCCTTCTGCCCGTTACAAACTTTTAACAAACGTAATATACCCCCACAGGGTATAAAAAAAATATTATATACCAATTTACATATGATAACAGTTTTATATTTCTAAAGCAGTTTCATTAACACAGTTCGAGTTAAAAAGCAAATTTTTTGAGCTCCTTATATTTTTATACCCTGTGCCCATTAAAAATGGGCAAAAAGGGTATACTGAATTTGTGTGAATGTATGTAACAGACAGAAGGAGGCATCTCCGGCCATATAAAGTATGTATATTCTAAATCAATATCAATAGCCGAGTCGATTGCCCGTCTGTCTGTCCGTCCGTCTGTCCGTCTGTATGAACGCGTCGATCTCACAACTATAAAAGCTAGAGACTTCAAATTTGAAATGTAGGTACCTGAATACCATACGCAGGTCCAGTTTATTTTCAATTTTCGATGTCTCACCAAACAATTTTCGAGATCGACCCATAAGTAAAGGAGATATTAAAGAATTGGTTTTAGGTCTATTATTTTATATTTGTGGGCCAGAGCGAGAGAGCATATGCAACTCAAACAACTGCAACAAGCCACCAGCATTTAAGGTGCACCGGGTAAATGTAGGGTGATTATGACACCATGGTGTCGCTCGCCTTACAATAAGGCCTGATTGTTTGGGCACACAAGCAACAAAAGTGAGTAGATAATTTTTTGCAGATGTGCGTATGGCATACGTTGACACATAGGCATCGAAAGAAAAATGGGTCAAAAGGGAAACACAAAAATTGATTGATTTTTTAGTACCTGGTGCAAAGCGTCGCACAGTGGCTCGTTTTCTCATTCTACTTTGCAAAAATCATATCTTTTGATCCAGGTAATTTATCACCAAAATTTAAAAAGGGTTTAATAGAGAATTTCTGTAGCTTTGAAATGAACTTAAGATCTTAAAAATCGGACGAAAGACAATTTTTCAGCGGGTGTTCAAAGTTGGATTTTGTGTTTATACGATGATTTTCGTGAAACACGACATTCATCGTATGCTTTTTTCTGAAATGTATGTGTAAAATTGTGATTCTTTACACATAATTATATGTAAATGAATGTTTTAAATACATCTAAACACTATAGAGAACATATTTGATTGATTTCATGTTTCAAAAACATATATATCGTATAAATTTCTGTATAAACAAAATGTAATTTCAATTAAACTTTTATATTATATATTTGGTTTAATTTATATTTATATAAATAAATAACAATAAAACTATTCAATTAATGTCCTTGTTAATTAAATTTTCCTCGACTATGTCTTCAAGTTCGTAACCTATGTACATTAAATCTACCATTTCTTTAGTATAAAACTCTTGCAGTTTATTGCGACTTCACACAAATCTTTTTGTTGATATCAGTGGATCTGAAGAAACTGATAACATATTAAAAAGGTCTTCATTTTGTCTCTTCCGTGTCACCTTGTAAGTATTTGAGTGCCTATATTTCTTGTACTCCTTGTTTTTAGATTCCTGGGCTTCTTCTGATAATTCCCCGATTGGCAGACATTGGTATTCGATGAGATCTCCTCCGTGTGCCAAAATTTTATGAACTGTGGGAGTCAATGGTTTATGGGGATACTTTTCATTTAATAATGCAGCAGTTTTCATTGCATAATGCTTAAATTTTGAACCATTAACCCTTTCCTTGCAGTTCAGAATATTTAAAATTACCTGCAGCCTTCTGATTATTTCCACATCGACACCAGTAATCCGAGCAGAAACTTCGAAGTTTGTAAAAAATGTTCGAGATGTGTTTCCGTCATTGCTGTTCCCATATCCATACTTTGGAGTGTCCACTTTGAGTCCGGTCTCAAAATAGAACATATCCTGTATAATTTGTTTCCGTTTGTTCCTCTTTTTCTTTTCTTCCATGTCCTCATCAAATTGTTCTCCATCTCGCGGAAGTGTGTATGCTAGTTTTAGAATGAATTCCAAACATTTAATTCTCGCATGCAGTGGTGAGATTCCATACTCCAAGTTATGAACCTCATCTACAGAATCATTCAAGCTTTCAAAGGCTTTTTGATTATTACACCATATTGTACATGACATAGTTGAAGAGGTGTTGGTTATTGCATTCAAAACTTTTCCGTCAATCATGGTAAGGAAGAATTTATAACGGATTGTTATTGTCCTCCCATCCATGGTTCTAATTTTGTGCTCCTGAATGTCAGCAATTTCCTGATTAATCTCCGAAACATTTGTTTTAATTAGGTCCAGAGTCTCCTTTCCATATTTGAACATAATGGGACGACAAAATTGGACTGAAGATGGACGAGGATTCTTCCAGTGGTCCGTATCCCCATCACGAAGCCTCAAAGGAACAACGGAAGCCATAAACATATTCGCGTCCGAAATTGTTTCTCCAGTTTCTCCAGACGACCATTCCGCACCGTACTAGGTAGCGCAAAAATGCGAGCCCGGCGCCATTTTGGGTGCGCCACAACGCAATTCTGACCCTTTTAAAAGCGGTGTGCGGTAATTGTTTATTAAATAAAAAGTTAACTGTCACTTCTTGGCACCTAGACTTTCTTAAAGTTGTTGCAGAAATATCCACAGAATAACGTGTATATACCCGTTTGCCTGGATAAGCCTGGACTTTATGCTAAAAGTCTATCTAAAGTTCAAAAACTATGTCAAAAATAGTGTTTTAGTAAAAATATTATTTAAAATACTTCAAAACAAAAAAGTAACAACATTTTTATACCATTCGCTTTCGAATCGACACACCTATTAAAAAGGTTTCAATAGAGAATTTCTGTAGCTTTGAAATGAACTTAAGATCTTAAAAATCGGACGAATACAATTTTTCAGCGGGTGTTCAAAGTTGGATTTTGTGTTTATACGATGATTTTCGTGAAACACGACATTCATCGTATGCTTTTTTCTGAAATGTATGTGTAAAATTGTGATTCTTTACACATAATTATATGTAAATGAATGTTTTAAATACATCTAAACACTATAGAGAACATATTTGATTGATTTCATGTTTCAAAAACATATATATCGTATAAATTCCTGTATAAACAAAATGTAATTTCAATTAAACTTTTATATTATATATTTGGTTTAATTTATATTTATATAAATAAATAACAATAAAACTATTCAATTAATGTCCTTGTTAATTAAATTTTCCTCGACTATGTCTTCAAGTTCGTAACCTATGTACATTAAATCTACCATTTCTTTAGTATAAAACTCTTGCAGTTTATTGCGACTTCACACAAATCTTTTTGTTGATATCAGTGGATCTGAAGAAACTGATAACATATTAAAAAGGTCTTCATTTTGTCTCTTCCGTGTCACCTTGTAAGTATTTGAGTGCCTATATTTCTTGTACTCCTTGTTTTTAGATTCCTGGGCTTCTTCTGATAATTCCCCGATTGGCAGACATTGGTATTCGATGAGATCTCCTCCGTGTGCCAAAATTTTATGAACTGTGGGAGTCAATGGTTTATGGGGATACTTTTCATTTAATAATGCAGCAGTTTTCATTGCATAATACTTAAATTTTGAACCATTAACCCTTTCCTTGCAGTTCAGAATATTTAAAATTACCTGCAGCCTTCTGATTATTTCCACATCGACACCAGTAATCCGAGCAGAAACTTCGAAGTTTGTAAAAAATGTTCGAGATGTGTTTCCGTCATTGCTGTTCCCATATCCATACTTTGGAGTGTCCACTTTGAGTCCGGTCTCAAAATAGAACATATCCTGTATAATTTGTTTCCGTTTGTTCCTCTTTTTCTTTTCTTCCATGTCCTCATCAAATTGTTCTCCATCTCGCGAAAGTGTGTATGCTAGTTTTAGAATGAATTCCAAACATTTAATTCTCGCATGCAGTGGTGAGATTCCATACTCCAAGTTATGAACCTCATCTACAGAATCATTCAAGCTTTCAAAGGCTTTTTGATTATTACACCATATTGTACATGACATAGTTGAAGAGGTGTTGGTTATTGCATTCAAAACTTTTCCGTCAATCATGGTAAGGAAGAATTTATAACGGATTGTTATTGTCCTCCCATCCATGGTTCTAATTTTGTGCTCCTGAATGTCAGCAATTTCCTGATTAATCTCCGAAACATTTGTTTTAATTAGGTCCAGAGTCTCCTTTCCATATTTGAACATAATGGGACGACAAAATTGGACTGAAGATGGACGAGGATTCTTCCAGTGGTCCGTATCCCCATCACGAAGCCTCAAAGGAACAACGGAAGCCATAAACATATTCGCGTCCGAAATTGTTTCTCCAGTTTCTCCAGACGACCATTCCGCACCGTACTAGGTAGCGCAAAAATGCGAGCCCGGCGCCATTTTGGGTGCGCCACAACGCAATTCTGACCCTTTTAAAAGCGGTGTGCGGTAATTGTTTATTAAATAAAAAGTTAACTGTCACTTCTTGGCACCTAGACTTTCTTAAAGTTGTTGCAGAAATATCCACAGAATAACGTGTATATACCCGTTTGCCTGGATAAGCCTGGACTTTATGCTAAAAGTCTATCTAAAGTTCAAAAACTATGTCAAAAATAGTGTTTTAGTAAAAATATTATTTAAAATACTTCAAAACAAAAAAGTAACAACATTTTTATACCATTCGCTTTCGAATCGACACACCTATTAAAAAGGGTTTAATAGAGAATTTCTGTAGCTTTGAAATGAACTTAAGATCTTAAAAATCGGACGAAAGACAATTTTTCAGCAGGTGTTCAAAGTTGGATTTTGTGTTTATACGATGATTTTCGTGAAACACGACATTCATCGTATGCTTTTTTCTGAAATGTATGTGTAAAATTGTGATTCTTTACACATAATTATATGTAAATGAATGTTTTAAATACATCTAAACACTATAGAGAACATATTTGATTGATTTCATGTTTCAAAAACATATATATCGTATAAATTCCTGTATAAACAAAATGTAATTTCAATTAAAATTTTATATTTTATATTTGGTTTAATTTATATTTATATAAATAAATAACAATAAAACTATTCAATTAATGTCCTTGTTAATTAAATTTTCCTCGACTATGTCTTCAAGTTCGTAACCTATGTACATTAAATCTACCATTTCTTTAGTATAAAACTCTTGCAGTTTATTGCGACTTCACACAAATCTTTTTGTTGATATCAGTGGATCTGAAGAAACTGATAACATATTAAAAAGGTCTTCATTTTGTCTCTTCCGTGTCACCTTGTAAGTATTTGAGTGCCTATATTTCTTGTACTCCTTGTTTTTAGATTCCTGGGCTTCTTCTGATAATTCCCCGATTGGCAGACATTGGTATTCGATGAGATCTCCTCCGTGTGCCAAAATTTTATGAACTGTGGGAGTCAATGGTTTATGGGGATACTTTTCATTTAATAATGCAGCAGTTTTCATTGCATAATGCTTAAATTTTGAACCATTAACCCTTTCCTTGCAGTTCAGAATATTTAAAATTACCTGCAGCCTTCTGATTATTTCCACATCGACACCAGTAATCCGAGCAGAAACTTCGAAGTTTGTAAAAAATGTTCGAGATGTGTTTCCGTCATTGCTGTTCCCATATCCATACTTTGGAGTGTCCACTTTGAGTCCGGTCTCAAAATAGAACATATCCTGTATAATTTGTTTCCGTTTGTTCCTCTTTTTCTTTTCTTCCATGTCCTCATCAAATTGTTCTCCATCTCGCGGAAGTGTGTATGCTAGTTTTAGAATGAATTCCAAACATTTAATTCTCGCATGCAGTGGTGAGATTCCATACTCCAAGTTATGAACCTCATCTACAGAATCATTCAAGCTTTCAAAGGCTTTTTGATTATTACAGCATATTGTACATGACATAGTTGAAGAGGTGTTGGTTATTGCATTCAAAACTTTTCCGTCAATCATGGTAAGGAAGAATTTATAACGGATTGTTATTGTCCTCCCATCCATGGTTCTAATTTTGTGCTCCTGAATGTCAGCAATTTCCTGATTAATCTCCGAAACATTTGTTTTAATTAGGTCCAGAGTCTCCTTTCCATATTTGAACATAATGGGACGACAAAATTGGACTGAAGATGGACGAGGATTCTTCCAGTGGTCCGTATCCCCATCACGAAGCCTCAAAGGAACAACGGAAGCCATAAACATATTCGCGTCCGAAATTGTTTCTCCAGTTTCTCCAGACGACCATTCCGCACCGTACTAGGTAGCGCAAAAATGCGAGCCCGGCGCCATTTTGGGTGCGCCACAACGCAATTCTGACCCTTTTAAAAGCGGTGTGCGGTAATTGTTTATTAAATAAAAAGTTAACTGTCACTTCTTGGCACCTAGACTTTCTTAAAGTTGTTGCAGAAATATCCACAGAATAACGTGTATATACCCGTTTGCCTGGATAAGCCTGGACTTTATGCTAAAAGTCTATCTAAAGTTCAAAAACTATGTCAAAAATAGTGTTTTAGTAAAAATATTATTTAAAATACTTCAAAACAAAAAAGTAACAACATTTTTATACCATTCGCTTTCGAATCGACACACCTATTAAAAAGGTTTCAATAGAGAATTTCTGTAGCTTTGAAATGAACTTAAGATCTTAAAAATCGGACGAAAGACAATTTTTCAGCGGGTGTTCAAAGTTGGATTTTGTGTTTATACGATGATTTTCGTGAAACACGACATTTTTTCTGAAATGTATGTGTAAAATTGTGATTCTTTACACATAATTATATGTAAATGAATGTTTTAAATACATCTAAACACTATAGAGAACATATTTGATTGATTTCATGTTTCAAAAACATATATATCGTATAAATTCCTGTATAAACAAAATGTAATTTCAATTAAACTTTTATATTATATATTTGGTTTAATTTATATTTATATAAATAAATAACAATAAAACTATTCAATTAATGTCCTTGTTAATTAAATTTTCCTCGACTATGTCTTCAAGTTCGTAACCTATGTACATTAAATCTACCATTTCTTTAGTATAAAACTCTTGCAGTTTATTGCGACTTCACACAAATCTTTTTGTTGATATCAGTGGATCTGAAGAAACTGATAACATATTAAAAAGGTCTTCATTTTGTCTCTTCCGTGTCACCTTGTAAGTATTTGAGTGCCTATATTTCTTGTACTCCTTGTTTTTAGATTCCTGGGCTTCTTCTGATAATTCCCCGATTGGCAGACATTGGTATTCGATGAGATCTCCTCCGTGTGCCAAAATTTTATGAACTGTGGGAGTCAATGGTTTATGGGGATACTTTTCATTTAATAATGCAGCAGTTTTCATTGCATAATGCTTAAATTTTGAACCATTAACCCTTTCCTTGCAGTTCAGAATATTTAAAATTACCTGCAGCCTTCTGATTATTTCCACATCGACACCAGTAATCCGAGCAGAAACTTCGAAGTTTGTAAAAAATGTTCGAGATGTGTTTCCGTCATTGCTGTTCCCATATCCATACTTTGGAGTGTCCACTTTGAGTCCGGTCTCAAAATAGAACATATCCTGTATAATTTGTTTCCGTTTGTTCCTCTTTTTCTTTTCTTCCATGTCCTCATCAAATTGTTCTCCATCTCGCGGAAGTGTGTATGCTAGTTTTAGAATGAATTCCAAACATTTAATTCTCGCATGCAGTGGTGAGATTCCATACTCCAAGTTATGAACCTCATCTACAGAATCATTCAAGCTTTCAAAGGCTTTTTGATTATTACAGCATATTGTACATGACATAGTTGAAGAGGTGTTGGTTATTGCATTCAAAACTTTTCCGTCAATCATGGTAAGGAAGAATTTATAACGGATTGTTATTGTCCTCCCATCCATGGTTCTAATTTTGTGCTCCTGAATGTCAGCAATTTCCTGATTAATCTCCGAAACATTTGTTTTAATTAGGTCCAGAGTCTCCTTTCCATATTTGAACATAATGGGACGAGGATTCTTCCAGTGGTCCGTATCCCCATCACGAAGCCTCAAAGGAACAACGGAAGCCATAAACATATTCGCGTCCGAAATTGTTTCTCCAGTTTCTCCAGACGACCATTCCGCACCGTACTAGGTAGCGCAAAAATGCGAGCCCGGCGCCATTTTGGGTGCGCCACAACGCAATTCTGACCCTTTTAAAAGCGGTGTGCGGTAATTGTTTATTAAATAAAAAAATTAACTGTCACTTCTTGGCACCTAGACTTTCTTAAAGTTGTTGCAGAAATATCCACAGAATAACGTGTATATACCCGTTTGCCTGGATAAGCCTGGACTTTATGCTAAAAGTCTATCTAAAGTTCAAAAACTATGTCAAAAATAGTGTTTTAGTAAAAATATTATTTAAAATACTTCAAAACAAAAAAGTAACAACATTTTTATACCATTCGCTTTCGAATCGACACACCTATTAGGTAAAATTACTGAAAATTCATTGAACCATTTGGATGCAATTTCATCGCAAAAATAAAAAAAAAAATTTTAAAAAACCATTTTTATAAAAAAGCGAAATTTTTGTTCATGTTTGATGGGCTCTACCGCCGAAAACGTTTGCCCAAATTAAAAAAACTAAACGGATTTATAAATTTTGGACAATTCTCTATCAAACTGCATTTAAGGATTTTCCATGGCGAGAAATGACCGATTTCTTTTTTGCCACGTGAGTCTCGTGAGTCAGCCACTGTGCGTCGCTTAGTGCGCAAAACGAAAATTACAAAATAATATTTAACTGAAGAATTTATAGTTAATTTATTCATCTAATAAATATAAAAATAAATAAATATAAAATTAAATAAAATTTAAATTAAATACTTCAAATAAATCGGCCGATAATTAGACATGCACACACAGACACCATGGTGTGTACACACTCACCCAGCAAGCAAAGTTAGGAGCCCTTAAAATTATGTGTTTGAAAAGAGCCGAGCTTAAGAGTGTTTTCGGAGTTAACACATAATTTGGAGCTTTTTCTGAGCACGCTCAGTGCTTTCTAAGCACGGGTTCATAAAAAGCTCTTATATCTGAGCATTTTCGGAATTTAAGTAAGTAATAAGTATGTCAAAACGGCGCTGAAAATAACGGAATGCAGATTCATGCGATAAGCAGGACGATGCGCATATACAATATTTGGTACCGAATCAATCGTTGATCACGGATATCAAATACCCTGTAGTCAATTGGTGCGAAATCAATCGCTGCTCATTGCTACCAAATACCCTACAATTAGTTGGTATATATACATAAAACACAAAACAGAGAGCATTAAAACTAAAAACGCAATATGGGCTAATCCAGCGTTGCGGATGTTACATTCGTACGCAAATTTAAGCGTTATTTTTGAAAATGTTGGAGCTACGATTGAGAAATATTTTACAAAACACATTCAAAATGTAGGTATTCGCGAGTACTATCAATCGGTATAATAACATAAGTCATAAGCGTCTCATAAAAAAAATATGCATGCTCAAAGTTCCGTTGCAGACGTTACAAAAAACGGAAATCATTTTGGAGGTTGGCATTTTCATCATTTTTAGCGAATTTTATTTTGATTTAGACGAAAAATTCCCTGAAAATTATGAAAATGCTTGCCAACCAGAAAAATTACTTTTGCTGTTTGTAACGTCCGCAACGGAACCTTGAGCATGAAATTTTTTTTCCTGAGACACTTATGTTATTATACCTATTGATAGTACTCGCAAATACCTACATTTTGAATGTGTTTCGTTAAATGTTTCTCAATCATAGCGTCAACCATTAAAATACTTCTAAACAAAATCAAACTAAATAACGCTAATATAGTTTTTTCTAATAAAATTTTGGTAGTTGTGATCATAAATCCATGATTTTTTCATTCCTTTCCACCTGATCAATATATTTCTGGTAGGGAAGGCATGAATTTCGCACTGCCGACATTTATGAATGTAATGTGATGTGTTTTTCTACACAACCCATCCAGTAGCAGTTGTGGTTTTCCACATTAGAAAATTTATGATCCCAAAGATTCATACAAATAAACTTGGGAACTTTTGTCGTAAAATTTGAATTATTGACATAGTTGTGGGTTTTCTTCAATTTGTCAGTGTTTTGTCAAAATTAACCTATTAGTTGCTTGGTACAAGAAAACCACACAGGTTGACATATATCGTCCAGATCGGTTATATGGCAGCTATATAAAGAATTAGTCCAAATCTAGTAAATTTTGGCAACTTGTTTTATAAACTAAAAGTATGTGAAAAAACCGAGTTTCAGTTTAGTATGTTAAAAACTGCAACTTTAGTGCAAATCGGCTAGATCAGTAACACGGCAGATATATAATATATAGTGGCCCGATCCAAGAAAAATTGTGTACAATAAATATAAGACCTATAATGCATTGGAATATTAAATTTGGAACTGATAATTTGATTTTAGTCTATAAAAAATTGTCTTCATTTTTTACCTATTGGGTTGTGTTGCGGACGTTACAAAAATAGCATAAACTTTTTTTTGAAAAACCGTTTAAAAAAAATTTTTTTTTGTTTTGAAAGTATATTATAAAATATGGTTGCAAAGAAAGTTTGAGAAAAAAAAATGAAAACTTTACCAGTTACACAAAATAAACCATATTTTCCGTTGCGGACGTTTCATAAAAAATGAGTAACATTACATCACTTATTATAATATTTTTCTGAAAAATATCCAAAAGTTTTGTATTTTTATATAAAAGTTCATTTCAATAAGATATGATTCCAAAAAAAATCATGCTTCTAAGTTTGATTTTTATACGTTTTTTGACAATATTAATAAAACCCTTTTTTTAACGAAAAAGTAGAAATTTCAAAGTCAGTCTGGATATAGTCCGATATTTCATATAATACACCCACGAAAACAAATTTTCGGTTCATTTCACTAAAATTAAATATATATACTATTACTAAAACCAAAAAAAAATATTGTTCGAGCAACTTTAATTTTTTTTGCTTGGTATTCGATTTTTGGGATATGCCCATATGCGCATATACAAAAAATATAAAAAAAAGTGTATTTTATTGTCGAATCTAGCGCAGATCACCACAATAAACAAAGAGGCACTATTAAAGATAAAACTTCCGTTTTCGCATCCGAAATTTAAAATCGAAACCGAAACAATAACAATTAATAAGGCACTTATATATGTATAGACACGTATACACAAAAAAAAACATATAAACTATGTTAAATAAATAATAACCATATAACTTGCAAGTGAAACGCCTCTTCAAGAAGGAAAAATTCAGAACACATACAAATATGCGACATACATACAAACATTCAAGGAAATATATATACTATAAGCAATTATATAATAAAGAATGTCTAGAAATTTTGGTTTAGGACTACAAGATCCAGATCCGACTTACGTAGCCATAGCAGTCTACCGGAAATCAGGGTAATTTGGAAAACTCGAGACCAGAACTTCGAAATGGATTCCGGTACCGGTTCAGGATTGACCCCAAGCACTATTTCCGGAACTGCCCCTACTTTATTTCCAAATGCTAGTTCAGTTTCCAGCATCCAAACTTCATTTAGTCCCAAGGACATACTAGCATTCATTAAAGATTTGCCTAATTTCGATGGTAACCCTGGACAATTGCAAAATTGCATTTCAAATGTCGAGGAAGTAATAATGCTAATCAGGGGAACTGATCAAACTCCCTATGGACTTCTCTTAATGAAAGCCATATGGAATAAGATCACAGGGAAAGCTCATGACGCACTCAACATTGCAAATACGGAATGAGTATGGGACAGCATTAAGGAAACGTTAATACATATTTATTCTAGCAAGAAAACTAAGGCAATTCTCCTTCGAGACTTACAAGCCTTTTCAAGTAACATGTCAGTAGTTCGATATCCAAATTCAAAGAACAACAAAAATGATCTACTATTATTTATATTTCATCCACAATTCAAAGGGTTACTTGGAATCAAAACTCCAAGCTAACATAAATCTTAAGGAAACCTACATCTCAACGCCAAACACTTCGCTCAAAATATGTACACAAGACAACCCTGCCACTGATGTACACGTCATATCAGCACTGTCCAAGACAATCGTGACCCTACCACTTTAAACTAAACAAGGCGACTTTTATTATCCACAAACAAATCTTGATAACAATCTAGTAGTATCTGAGGGAATTTATACTTCAGCAAAGTAGAAAAACCTTATGAATCAAACGAGGATTTCGAATTATATCTAAAGGAACCCTTAATTACTACACCCTATATAAAATACAACCTCACTAAAATTCAAGTCTACCACCTCAATACGGAAGAAAAACATTCCCTACTACATGTATGTAAACAATTTTCAGACCTATTTTATAACGACGATGACAGATTAACTTTTACGAATAACATCAAACACGACAGACGATGTACCGGTTTTTGCAAAATCGTATAGATATCCATTGGCTCTTAAGCAAGAAGTTAGAGCACAAATACAATCCATGATTAAGCCAAACATCATAAAGACCAGCTACCCTCCCTGGAGCGCCCCCGTCTGGGTCGTTTCCAAGACGTCCGATTCACCATTAATTAAAAAATGGAGACTTGTAATAGATTACAGAAAACTCAACGAAAACAAGCCGATCAGTCGAGCGGGCGCGACAGTAGGATACCCTGTGTAGGTCTTCAAAGAAAAGTATTTTCATTATAATGGGATTTAAATATATCGCTTGAAGTCGATTTTGCTTGCATCGAGAGTAGGTAGCTTGCGATAGTCTGGCAACACTGGACTACGGCTGTTGATTGTTCATGTTTAGCGCCAAAGCAGACGAAAGGCAAATCAAACATACATGAACAAACGCGTCTTTTCGTTCATTATATCGTCGGCGCGGCGCAGCGACTGCGCTGCTACTGCGCCGCGACGCTCTGCTGCGCTGCATAAATTTGATTCTTGAATAACTCTTGAGTTCAATATCCGATTGTACTGAAATTTGTAGCACACATTGAAAGTATGATACTTACCATGTGCGCCAAATTTCAAGTCTCTAGCCATAAAACTGCTCTTGTTATCAGCTTTTCCGAGTTATGGGCGAAGGGAGCGGGGCATCGCGATGAAATTTTCAGGACACATTAAGCCCAAGCTTTTTATCATGTGTGCCAAATCTCAAGTCTCTAGCCTTAACATTGCTTATGTTATGGTGATTTTTCTAATTTTAAAACCAACGGGACTTGATATCCAAAATAGAAAATAAACTTGATCTGCGTATGGAACGTATTCAGGAACCTACATTCCAAATTTGAAGTCTCTAGCTCTTATAGTTGCTGAGATCCACGCGTTCATACAGACGGACGGACGGACAGACTGACAGACGGACGGACAGACAGACGGACAGGTGTCAATCGACTCGGCTATTGATACTGATTAAGAATATATATACTTTATATGGTCGGAGATGCTTCCTTCTGCCTGTTACATACATTCACACAAATTCATTATAGCCTTTTTTGCCCATTTTTAATGGGCACAGGCTATAAAAACTATTTCCGATCGTTACCCAATACCAAATATAAACGACATCCTCGACCAACTAGGAAAAGCTAGCTACTTTTCAACTCTCGACCTAGCTAGTGAGTTTCACCAAATAGAGGTACACAATGACGACAGAACCAAGGCAGCTTTCACCGTAGAAGGCGGTCATTTCGAATTCGTGCATGCAAAAATTTCCCAGCAACGTTCCAAAGAGTTATGGATAATGTTCTACGTGAACTAATAGGTTCCATTTGCCTTGAATATATTGACGATATCATCATATTCTCACCATCCCTACAACAGCACCTAATAGATGTGAAGTTATTATATTAATATATGTCTTTATTATATCCTATTTGGTAATTAGTTGAATATGCAACGGATTTTACAGAATTGTGAAATAAACGACTTGCTGCAACTTCTTCTCGCGACGACTTCTCTCTGCATACTGTGTTGTGTGTGCTTCGTTGCCAGCCTGTGTTGGTGACTCAGCGTTGCCACCTTGACGAACCAGGGCTAACAGCTGATCTGTATGATGCCATCTTACATTCGGCCCTCCTGATCTTCTTCATCCGTCTCGGATGACAACAGCTCTTCATTTTCGGCCACAAATCTCCACAGTTTAATGTTGTCGCAGCTTGTTGACGTGACGTTAGGTCCTTCGACGTTCGTTGCTGCTTTTTCTTCATCGTATCGGCCATTTCGCTTAACGTTGGTCATTTTATATGGTCCAAGAAATTCGCTTGCCAGCTTACGTCCAGCCACGAACTGGGTCCGTTTTATGGCTACCAGATCACCCAGCTTATAAGCACCCTCAGCAACGCGTCTTTTGTCAAAATTCGCTTTATAGTTCGACTGAGCCTTCTGTATGTTGCGCTTAGCTTCAGCGCGCAATTTTTGACGTTCTTCGTTAAACTGTTCTACAAGCTCTTGGTTCAGCATCTGTAATAGACGATCATCCGACTTATTCTGCATCTTAGTTCCGAACATAATTTCGAAAGTCGAAGAGTGGGTCGACGAGTGCATATGTGAGTTTATAGCCCTCTGCACATGCGGCACATACTTAAACCACTTTGACGGCTCTTCTGTGGACAGCTTTCCGATAATCGATAGTATTGATCGATTGACCCTCTCAATTTGACCATTGCTCCTGGCCACTCCAGTTGTCGTCCATATATGCTCCAACATATTTGAACTAGCAAATTCAGCAAACGCATTAGATGTGAATGCAGCTCCTCTGTCGCTCACTATGCGAGTGGGGAAGCCAAAGACTTCTGACCATTCGCTCAGCTTCTTGATGACTTCTTCTTGCCCTGTTGACTTCACTGGATACAGCCAAACGAACTTTGAAAAGGCATCGACTACTGCCAGGATGAACTTGTACTGCTTTGATGTCGCATCCATAGGGCCCAGATGGTCGATATGCAGTGTGTGGAGTGGTACGTCTCCCTTATCGATGCAATGCAAGAAGCCCTCTTGCTTGCCTAGCTTTTTGCTGTGTATAATACAACGTATACAGTTAGCAATGAATTTTGTTACCTTACCCTCCAAGTGGGGAATATAAAACTGCTGTCGAATGTTGTGAATTGTCTTTTGCGCGGCGAAATGACCAGTTTCGTGAGCGTTGCTGATCACATCTCGCTCCATCATCTTTGGGACGACCAATAACTCGTTCCCGGCAACTTCTTTGAAGAGCAATCCACCCTTCATCTTATAGTTGTCGTACGCACTTGTTTGCAGGATTTGCACGACTGCTTTTATGTGCTCATCCTCTTGTTGTGCCTTCCTCAAACGAGTGGAAAGCTCTGCTGACACACTGTAGACATTTTGCGGATATCGACTAAGGTGATCAACATGTCGCATCTTTTCACCTGCACGGTGCTCCATATCTGGGGTAAAGCCTTGTATGAAGAGCACCCATTGTTCCACTTCTCTTGGTATGTCCTCCTTACTCATTGACTGCTTGAAGGCGGCACAGTCCGTTACTAGCTTAAACCGAATTCCCAGCAAATGATGTCTAAACTTTTTTAAAGCCAGGTACGCTGCTTTGATTTCCAAGATGTAACTATGCTTTCTCGATTCTGCCTCCGATGCTTTTTTGCTCCAAAAGTGAACGGGATGCATTCTCCCATTAAACCACTGCATTAGTATTGCTCCAAACCCATTTTTGGACGCATCAGTATGCAATTCGGTGGGTGCCTCTCTTGCGTAAATGTGTAGAATAGGCTCATTTTATAGCAAACTCTTTAACTTTTGTATCGACTCCAACTCTGCTGATCCAATGCTGAAGTCGACGTCTTTCTTCAACAGATTTGTAAGCGGACGCGCTACCTCTGCGTATCGTGGAATGAATTTTCTAAAAAATCCGGTCAGACCAAGGAACGACTGCACATCTTTGATATTTTTTGGGGTCGCAAAACGGCTAACAGCTGTCGTCTTTTCTGATCCAGGCCATATTTTGCCATCCTCCACGTTGTGGCCAAGGAAACAAATGCGCGGCTGTAAAAAACTGCATTTTTTCCATTTAATTCTTAGATCACATTTTGCAGATGTTTTCAAAACTTTTCTCGATTTCTCCATGCATTCCTCGGCTGTTGCTGCATAAACGACAATATCGTCCATTTATAACTGCATTACATCCTCATTGACCAACTTCTGGAATATGTAATTTATATATCGTATGAAGGCAGCAGGCGAGTTTCGAAAGCCAAACGGTGCTTTGTTAAACTCAAAGAGTCCTTCTCGTGTGACAAATGCTGTCAGCGCTCGGCTTTTTTCCTCAACGGGTACGTGGAAAAACCCATTTTCCAAGTCCATGGTTGTAAAAAACTTGGCGGCTTGCAACTTTTCCAATACATCTTCAATCAGTGGCACTGGAAACTGATCCTGTAGCACCATGCTGTTTAATTTCCGGTAATCGACGCATATTCTAAGTGTGTGGTCCTTTTTCTTTACCACGACTACTCTACTGGCTACGTGCGATGACGACTCGCGAACAATGCCCTTTTCTAGCCACTCGGCGACTTGTTGTTTTACGGCTTCTGCTTCATTCACTGATAAGCGACTTGGAGACTGTCTGAACGGCTTTATAATGCCATCAGGCGTGATCTTCAGTTCAATTGGACATTCTTAATGGGCTGCTAAAGGTTCAAAACTGCTCTTGATCAACTGTTTCACACTTTCACGGTATTCTGCCGGAGCTGAAATTGCATCTTCATCTTTAAATATGTTGTATACAGCATAAGGATACTCATCTGTAGTTGATTTTTCCGTATCCAGACTTTGGAACGAGAATCCACTGGCATCGGCAGAAAACTTGAATTTTTTAATAAAATCGTAGCCCAGTAGCGCATTGCAATCCATTTTACAATTTGCTATGACCAAGAATTTATGCATCGTATGCAGCTGGTCAATTTCTACGTCTGCGTTGAAGAATCCGATTGGCCTTGTGTTTGTGTTTCCCAATCCTCGCAGGTTGACGCGCTTTTGAAAACTTCCGTAATTTTTAATTTTTCCAGTAAAGATTCTTTTACAATTGATACATCCGATCCTGTATCAACAAGACATTCGACTTTGACATCGTTTATAACGATTGCTTTAATCCGATTGCGATCTGAAATTACGCGCACTGTCTCGGTGTCTTTTGTGCAATTTCGTGACGTGTGTCCATTCTCGTTACAACGGAAGCATTTTGTCGGAGCAGTACAATTAATTCTTTTGTGCTCGGGTGAGCCACAATTAAAACAGTACTCTTTCTTTTTTCCGGCACCTGACTCTTTATTTACGGACACCACTGTATTTTTGTCACTGTTCTTTTTAACACTGCCCTTTTCCTCATGTTCATGAACTAGCTCGTAAATTTCATACTCTTCTTTAAGCTCTTTATACGACTTGCAGAGGTACATGGAACATTTGTACTCATTTTTTATCTGTAGGCCGTTAACAATATGACGCAACACTGCTGCTTCTTCGACGTTTCCTGTACTTGCTAGCTTCTTCATTTGCAACAAATACTCGTGAAATGATTCGGACTTTTTCTTTTTACGATCGCGCAATAATTGGTGGATATCGGCACTGTTCCAATTGCGCTCGAATTCCTCGATTAACTTAGCTTTTAGATCGTAAAAATTGCTCACGCACTCTGATTCTAGGAACAGCTTGGCGGCACCGCACATCTTAGCTCTGGCTTGAACATATTTCTGCTTATCTGAAAGCTCATAAGCTTCGGCGTTGTGTTCAAAATTTTTGAACCACTTTAATACGGGCACTGAACAACCGTCAAAATCATTAATAATTTTTCCAAAATTATCAGCCGTAATTTTTACTCGACTTTCGCGTTGTTCGTCCACTTCGACTTTCAATGACATTAATTGTATTAACTGCTGCAAGTTTTTATTTATTTCATCATTCGAATTTCCAGTTAACACCATCTCTGCATTTGTGCGCTGCGCTGCTTCTGCAACTGCCCGTCGTCTTCTTCTTCCATTTCAACGGCGTTTTCGGCTGTGGCCTGTTTTTTATGCGGCGTTCGCTTTGGCGGCATAATTCTTCACTCGATACCAACACAAACGTCTGTTCGAAATTTCTAACGGGTCTTTCTGCTTTGCACTCAACTCGCACAAACTACGCAGTTTTTCGTCGTTCTTGGAATTTTCGAGACGCGATCGAATGTTCTTGAGACAACTTTCAACTGTATTTGGGACTACTTGGGTTCACTATTGTAATTTCTCCACTTTGCAACTGAACAACTTTACGACGTTTTGATTTACAAATAATGCCCCTTTAGTATCCACAATGTTCTACTTTTTTGAAACTATCGTCAACCTCTTTATAAACTCGCGCACACAGGACTGTTTTTCTCTTCAACTCTAAATTACGCACATAGAACCGGTTGAGCCCCCTAATGTGAAGTTATTATATTAATATATGTCTTTATTATATCCTATTTGGTAATTAGTTGAATATGCAACGGATTTTACAGAATTGTGAAATAAACGACTTGCTGCAACTTCTTCTCGCGACGACTTCTCTCTGTATACTGTGTTGTGTGTGCTTCGTTGCCAGCCTGTGTTGGTGACTCAGCGTTGCCACCTTGACGAACCAGGGCTAACAGCTGATCTGTATGATGCCATCTTACATAGATATCAAAGAAATATTTGAAATATAAATTGAAGTTACGAAATCAGACTTCTTACGAAAAGAAATAAATTTCCTTGGGCATATTGTGACACAAAATGGAGTCAAGCCGAACCCCAACAAAATAGAAGCAAAAAAAGTTTCCCTCTTCCTAAAAATAGGAAACAAATAAAATCATTCCTTGGAATTCTCGGATAGTACCGAAAATTCATAAAGGATTTTGCTAGGATAACAAAACCTCTTACTCAACAATTGAAAGAAACTAAAGCTATAAAAATCTAAATCGATAACCAATTTTCCGATACATTTGACTTTTGCAAAATACTTCTATGCAATGACCCTATCCTAATTTACCGATGCAAGTAATTTCGCTATCGGAGCCGTTCTTTTCCAAGGTAGTCCTAGTAACGATAAACCTGTTTCCTTTGCTAGCCGAACATTGTCCGATTAAGAAGTGCGATATTCTGCAACAGAAAAAGAAATGTTGGCAGTCCAATGGGAAGTGAAACATTATACCCTTTTATTTTTGGAAAAAAATTCACTTTAGTCTCAGATCACAAACCGCTGACATGGAATACGGGACCATTTTCGACAAACGACAGAGTAGCACGTTGGAAGCTACAACTACTCGAGTATGACTTCCAATTCGTTTATAAAAAAGGTTCCCCAAACGTTGTTGCAGATGCACTTAGCAGAACCTCATCGGAAGCAAATATTAACGTCACAGACATAACGACAGAGTAGCACGTTGGAAGCTACAACTACTCGAGTATGACTTCCAATTCGTTTATAAAAAAGGTTCCCCAAACGTTGTTGCAGATGCACTTAGCAGAACCTCATCGGAAGCAAATATTAACGTCACAGACATAACCCCTAACAAAACCATAGCAAACAACCCAATTGGCAACATTTTCACAACACTTAGACCCTTAAATGAGTTTAATCTTCAAATTGTACTAACAGTAGGATCCCCCGCCTCGTGCACTTTGACGGTACCGTTTTCAAACAAAATAAAACGAACAGTAACAGAAACACACTTTGACAAAGACAATATACTTAAAATACTTAAAATAGCGCTGCAACCTAACAGAACATGTGTCATCTATTCTTCCGACGATATTTTTAAAGTAATACAAGATATAATTTCAAAACACTTCTCTTTAAATAGAATAAGTTTCAATATAGACATACTAAGTAACCACATAAACAATTTTGCAGAAAGCATGTTTTTAGCCAAATTAAACATTTTACCAAAGTTCATTTTAAATAAAAACGAATTAAACAAAATTAGGGAAACAAAACATTGTAGTAAAATCTGACGATCATATCTATAACTTGCTAAAACTCAAAACAAACATAAAAAACTATAACATTAATTTTGAAATTCAAATTCCTATCTTTGAAAACCAACTGTACCAATTTCAACACTCTTCGAAACACTCCTAAATTCATTGCTTATAACAAAAACAGTATAAAATGTATATCAACAAAATGTCCAAAAATAGATAATAAGTACTATTGTAACGACCCCTATCATAATGACTTTAATAAAAAATGCCTCAGAAACTTACTTCAAGACAAAATAAGCTCTTGCGATGCAGAAGAAAAAGGAGCAATAAGTGACGTTTTCGAATCAGAAAAAGGAATAATTTTTGTCTTTAATTCATGGAACTTAAAAATAAATTATTCCTATTATTGAATACACTAACTGTTCAATAAACATTAACAATGTAGTTTACGAAAACACACTCGTAATCGAAACAGAGCACCAATATACAAGAACTAACCATAGCTTACATTAAGACTCAGACCCTTTGAATAAATCAGTCGAGATCCAAGACCGAATACGAACAGAAGTACTTTTATTCGTTGAACTTAAACCAATACAAATTATTCATACAAGCTCCACATCGCTACACAACTAACATCGTTGGAAATCCCCTGGACATCCCCTGGTCTCCAACCGTATACAACGAGGGTTTACTCGCGCGCTCGTCATCGACCTTGGTAGTGAACGGACGTTCTTCGCTCGCGCTCCGGAAAATCCCTAGTAGTGGACGAACTTAAAATAAAATAATTGCAAATTGTATTGCAGTTATATAATAATAGCGAAAAGACTCTTTATATAAAAAGCAAATTGTGTTTTATGTAAAAAACAAGTGCATAGTTATAAAAAGTGCCACGATTAAACCGCTTAAAACGAGCAATGAACAAGTGAAAGAGCGTAGAAGCTCCATTGATCAACTCATATTTCTCAACCAGCGACAACGAGGCGGAAAAAATATCAATGCAAAGCAACCCAGCTCTCTTGACCATGGGCAACCAGAGAGAACGTTATTGTTCTCCTTCTTTACTAACTGTACCTCCCACGTCATGGAGTTCGCAGTGCAGATTTCCAACAACGTCGAATGTAATAATTTCGACACACGGCGCACCAACAACAAGTACAGTGACCTCTTTGACTTCTGCAACAACTACAACTGTTTCTGTCACCAACAATGCGATAACGACTGCGCGCTCAACTTCTGCAGCGCAATCGCAAAATACAACTATCGCGGGACGATATTCGTTATTTAATATTAAGGCTATGTTATAAGCTATCGATAGTTTAGCATTTTTGGTGTCGGGCGAAAAGGTCACACTTGTTAGAATATAAACAAATGAATTTGCATAAATTAGGTGTCTAAATCGAAAAAGCGCGGTATTAGAAAGAGTCACTGCAGTAAGCGCTAATTATCCTAGTTGTAATGATATTATTATTTATTTATAATTCTACAGAATGAAATCCTACAAACGATAAACGTTTTTTATCGAGGGTTCCTAGTATCTCCTAAATCCGTGGACGACAGACGTGTTCTTTTATTCGCCGACCACACATAGCAGAGAATCGCTTATTCGCTTCTTGTGTGTCTGGGAGTCTGCAAGGACAACTTGTGCGGAATATTGACGTGGACTGCAGAGTGTGTGCCCGGTGAAGCGCAGTAAAACGATAGCCAAATGCTTCCATCCAGCTAGAGCCAGGATACTGGGAAATGCCAATTGAGCATTCGCCCAGAAGAAGTGCGAGACTACAAGGAGTTAAAATGGACCAACAGGCTACTACAGGCGCCGCAGCGAGAGCGACGATACGTACAGGGAGACCTGTTGCAGCTCCGTCGCAACAGCAGCACACGCCCAGTACAACTGGAGGAGTGAATGCCCAGGCGGCAGCCGCCATCATGCCGCATGGTGCAGGAAAGACGACGGATGGAGTGCGTGCGAGCACCAGCGAAAACGTCGGAGAAACACGCATCAGCGAGACTCAGGCTGCGAGTCTGCTGCAGAAGATCGCCATATTGGAGGAGCATCTCAAAATGGTGCAATTGAGCCCGATGCCATCTTCGAGTGCAAGTGCAGTGAGTGAAACTCTAACAATGGCGGGAGCAGCGCCTCCGTTATATGTGCCGTGCGTGAGTGCAAGTTTGAGTGACAACTTGGCGCCAAATCTGCGCGCGTCATGTGCAAGTGTGAGTGGCCTGTTGGTATCAGCGCCATCTTGCTACATGACCACCAGCTACGCAATGCCATATTATACCGCACCGTCACATATAAGCCCCATGCCTACGTCATCAAATGTGCTTTACGGATCCATGGCGTCATCAATGGGAGTACGCAAGTTGCCAGATTTACCACAGTTTGGAGGAAAGCCGGAAGATTGGCCGCTGCTCTTCTATGCTTTTACGGAGACATCTGCAGCGAATGGATGCACCGACCTGGAGAACAACATGCGATTACTTAAGGCGTTGAAGGGTGAGGCACGCGAGACTGTGAAGTGCTTGTTGATTCATTTAAGCAATGTGAACGCTGTGCTGGATCAGTTGCGCTTCAGGTATGGATGACCGGAGCAGCTCATACGAAGCCAACTGCAAGGCGTACGGGTACCCTGCTAGTTTACCCGACCGTCGTGCATTTCAGTAAGTGGTTGACTGAATTTGTAAACGTTATTTGCACAATAACCGACGTTGAGGTTAAGGAAACGCAGCGTCGACTGCTGTACGTGAGCACGAATCGACAGGAGAAAACCCGGATCAAACACTGCCCAATATGCGAGGGGCAGCATAGCACGAGCAATTGCAAGGATTTTAAGAGAGCTTCCACTGCCTCTAGATGGCGATACATCCGAGAGCACCGATTATGCTTCTCATGTCTTCGTGATGGGCACATGGCTAGGAGCTACCGTGATGACAACAGATGCAACGTGGATGGATGCCGAGGGCGACATCACTATTTACTACACGAGCCGGCTAGCCATTTTAGAAGATCTCCACCACCATTGGGTACCAGAGGCCAAAGAGAGGATCCGCATCCAGCGAACAGTAGCCATTACTGCCGAAGGAAGCGACCCCAGCGAGCAATAGCCGTTCCGGCCGAAGGTCACCGCCGAAGGAAACGCCCCCAGATAGGAATCTCAGATGCGTCGACCCAAAGGGACAACGGCTGTTCTTTCGTATACTGCCAATTTCGTTGTTTGGAGCAGGAGACAAGAGACTGGACACATATGCGCTCTTCGACGAAGGCTCATCTGTATCGATGATCGACGACGGCCCGAGGCGGGAGTTGAATTTACCTGGAGAGCGACGAGAACTTAATATCAATTAGTTCAGTGGCAGATTGGCGAGAGAACCCACAACTGTCATCAACTTGCGAATCAGTGGAGCAGGAAAACACCAACGCTACGAAATACATAAGCTACACGCAGTACAGAATTTGTGTTTACCGATGCAGAGCTTGTATCGAAGTGAGATCCAAAGACTGATCGATGAGCATCTTCCAATTAAGCCGTACTATGGTGCAGTACCGTCGTTGGTCCTACTGAGAAGCACGGAGGAGTAGTATCGGTGATGTCGCGCCATCTAACCGTGTCTCAGGAGGACGCCGTACAAACAAAGAACTTTTAACGCTAGAACGCTAGAGCTTGGAAGATGCTCCAAGGCACTACGACAGGATTGTGTCGATGTTTCCAGACTGAAGCCTTGTGGAAGAACGACAATATCGTAATGACACGGAGCTACGATATGGCGCTCAAAAAAGTGGGGAGCATCAAGAAGAATCAAGAATCAAGAAGAAGGAGGAGACTATCCTGGCCCCGGATAGCTTCGACACGGAGAAGGAGGACGCAGCTGACGATGCGACGAGGGCTCAGTTCGACGTGGACCAAGAATCCCGATGGCTGAGTGGACCGGCATATCTGAAAAAGACAGCTGATTGTTGGCCGCAATCAAAGGAGCATGCTACAATATGCGATGATGAAGCGAAGATGCCCAGTGAGTTTGCATTGGTCCCTTTGCATCTCTTTTTTATATCTTTGCGGAGATTCTTGAGCTACAACCGCTTGTTGAGGACCACGGCATATCTGCTGCGCTTTATACGACGGTGCCGTGGACAGTGGAACGAGCTCGAAGGTTACGGTCTCTCTGCTGAAGAATGCAAGGAGGCAGAGTATCTGCTAATACGACGAGTGCAGGGAGAGTCTTTTCCAGACGAGGTGCAGTGCGTCAAGCGAGTGTTGCGTCAAACGGTGAAGGGCCTGGCGCCTAAAGAGCACGTGTTGCAGAGTTTTTTGATTGAGGCGGAGAACGTGGTTAACTCTCGCCCTCTTACACACTTGCCGTTCGCAGTTGACCAGGAAGCGCCTTTGACGCCAAACGATCTGCTAAAGGGTGCAGCTGACGCACCGGATACGCCAGGCATCGACAGCAGGCAGGAGAAATGCATCACGAGGAAGCAGTGGCGCATTGCCATTCTAGAGGAGATGGGTCCAGGAGTATTTGCCAACACTCGTTCGGCATGAGAAATGGTGCAGGCGCCGAACCGATTCGTGTAGGAGATGTTGTTCGTTTGTGATCCAGCCATTCCACGCAGAGAGTGGCGCAAGGGTATCGTCGAAGAGGATTGCACTGGTTTTGATGGAGTGCCTCGACATGCCAGCGTACGTGTCACGGACGACAACCGAGCCAGAATTATAATGCTTGTTATGGTAGCCTCTGGATATCGAAATATCGATAGGTATTCAGCTGTTGCTAGCGCCAACTGGCGCAAACTAGCAACAACAAGCGACAACAGCTGGACCAATCAGAGGCTGCCAAAACCACTCAAGAGGGCGAGGAGACTATCCGGAGAGGCCTAACGGATCAGGAGGAAGAAGACGATCCAGAAAGAAAAGACGGTTAGGTCCGACGAGGGAATCATTTAAGTTTTTACGTGGCGGGCAGATACGTGCGGTTTCTGCCAGAGAGAGTGTTTCCGAGCGGTCAAGTGTGTGGAGTGTGAGTGTACACCAACGTCACACAGGTGCCAGCACCTGCGGCAGCACCAGCGTCAGCCCAGTGGCAGCATCTGCAGCATCATCATCATACGGCAGCGAAGCACTAGCGCAGCAGTAGCAGCACCGGCGTTAGCAGCAAGACGCAACATCAGCGGCAGCAGGATCCATCAGCACCAGCGTCAGCCCAGTGGCAGCATCTGCAGCGTCAGCATCAGCATCATACGTCAGCCACAGGAGCCATCAACAGCACACAGCTCCAGAAGCAGCGCACCTGCAGCATCAGTCAGTGCAACAGCGGCGGAAGCCACAGGAGCCAGCAGCAGCAGCGGCCAGCATCCATGCCAGCGGCTTCGGCTTGTGAAGCAGTAGGCAGCTTCAGCAACAGCAGCGGCAACACCAACATCAGCAGCTCCAGCGGCCATCAGCAGCGCCAGCTGCCAGCGGCCAGCAGTAGCATCAGGCAGCTTCAGCAGCAGCGGCAGCACCAGCGTCAGCAGCATGACACAGCATCAGCCAGCAAGCAGCTTCGGCACCGTCAACGCATCCAGCTTCGATGACCTGAATGTAATAAAAGCACGTGAGAGTAGATGAAGTAGCCGATGTAAAGTTCATATGTTGTATTATTTTTGTATATATTCCGCCATTGTATAATTAATTTTCGTTTTTCACGTTTAATTGCACGTTTATTTTGTTTTTGCGGTGACTCGCCAAGTGAGGAAGTTGCCAGATAGGCAGAATTAGGTGTTTCTGTAAACTATCGCAAACCAATCGATATTTAAATTAAATAAAATTTCGAGATGACGATAAATTATAAATAAAGTAAATCCATTAAGATTGAAAACTAATATGAAGTGTTAGTGAGTTATTTGGGGTGAGATGGGTATGCTGTATGGTATGGTATTTATTTATAATTCTACAGAATAAAATCCTACAAACGATACATGGATTTTTTCGAGGGTTCTTAGTATCCCCAAGTTCCGTGGACGACAACAACAATATCAAGAAATGCAAGCTCAAGTGCCAATACCGGCAATAACAACAACACGCAAGCAATGGAACAAATCAAAACAAGAAAACGGTACCGGCTGTACAGACTGGTATGGATCGCTACATCCAAATCAAGCGCAAACTCAGCCAACAAAAGACAAAGGATGGAAACAAAAAAAAAATTTACCGTGCCAATAATGTCAGCAGAACGTCTGAGACTCTAAACTCTAATAGGTACTCCCTTCTGGCTGATGTTGAGACTCTTCAACCCGAAGCTGGACAAGAGGTCCCAAAGAAAAAAAGCTCCTACATTTATACATTCGGGAGGAGATTTCTAACGCACTTGGTAACAAAATTGTTGAGCTGGTCGGGAATAACAATTTTCACGTTACTTCACACTACTCACTAAAAGGAATATTCGTAATACCAAGCTCCAAACAAAAACTGAAGAGCATTTTCGAATAGTGTCAATATACCTAAATGACACTAAAAAGAACTATTACACATACCAACTCAAAACGCAGTAATGGCTTACAAGTGGTACGTAAGGGCATAGAAACAGAGGTAGCGCTTGTCGAAATCACAGAAGCTCTACATGAAAATGGTTTTCTCGCCAAGAAGGTGACAAATACTATCAACAAAAATAAGAAGCCGCAATTATCTCCAAGGTCGAGCTTGAGCCAGACCATAGAACATTAAAGAAAAACGAAGTAGATTGGATGTCTACAAGCTGCAGTTCCTGTTGCATCGCAGGATCCCTGTTGAAGAACCACACAAGCGCAATGAACCAGTGCAATGAACAAAATGCCAAGAATACAGGCACACTAGATCCAACTGCACTCTTCGGTCAGTCTGTGTAGCTTGCGGCGACTCTCAGAGGCTTTCCAGCTTACAAAGAGTTGAAAATCAGAATCCGACAAGCGACAACGATACGCTCCCAGAACACACCAAATGTATTTATACCATCCCAAACTACACCTGACGTTTTCTTCACTAAAACAGCAAGATCTTCATTTGGTCCCGCAAACACTATCAAAGGCACCTCGTTTGCAAGTGTTTTAAGAACAGGACCAGAAAACTCAAACCATACAACAGCGATTTCACGTTTGATTGAAGCAGAGCCAAGTATGGTAAGCTCTCACCAGCCCATGGGGCAGCCACAAAATAATTTTGAAGCCATGATCTTTTCTCTGCAACAAAATATGGTGGACTCATGTTATTTATGAAAACAACTTTGCAAACCCTCATGCAAAATCAAAACACACTGATACAGATGCTTGCATCTCAACAGTCCAAATAATCAATGGCGTCTCTGCGAATATATCTGTGGAATGCCAATGGTTTTTCACGGCACAAACTTGAACTAACACAATTCCTGTACGACCGAATCATCAAGGGAATGCTGCTCGCAAAGACGCACCTCACATGCAAATACAACTTCCAAATACGATGCTATTTGTTTTACGATACAGATCATCCGGATGGCTCACTGTGGATCCGGCATCTTAATCAGATACCGCATCAAGCACCATTTTCATAAAAGGTTTGCAACAAATTATTTGCAATATACATCCATAAACGTACAATCGGGTTACGGCAATCTCGCAATTGCCGCTGTTTACTGCCCCCTCGCTTTACAATCTCTGTGGGTCAATTTATGGACTTCTACAATACTCTTGGGGAGCGATTTATAGCAGCCGCAGACTACAATGCCAAGCACATGCACTGGGGATCTCGCCCCCCGGTGCTACTAAATCTTCTCCAAGGCCCGTAAATCATAGAACATCCTCATAGGCTGACAGCGCCAGAACAACTGGCTTAAATACAAGAAATATGTTAGTTCCCATATTCAGCTAACCCCGCAGCTCAACATCGAAGAGGACATCGACTGCTCTGTTAATGCTCTGGAATCTGTACTCGTAGCATCAGACAAAACTTCAACACCTCAAGGGATTTCTGCGCGGTCCAGCCAATACAAAACCAATCGGCAAATTGAAGAACTTGTTCTGCAAAAACGACGATTGCGACGAGATTGGCAGATCTACAGATCGCCATGTTCAAAACAACGCCTCAAAGAAGCCACTCGCAGACTCACCAAGGCTCTAAAACTAGACGAATAAGACGCTCAACGGCGGTACATAGAGCAACTATCGCCAACCAGAAAAAAGAATCCGCTGTGGAGGGCTCATCCAAATCTTAGCGCACCGACCGAACCTGTCATTTCCATAAGAAAGCCTTCAGGCAGCTGGGCCCGCCAGCGACAAAGACAGAGCCAACACATTTGCTTCTCACCTACGAAATGTGTTCCAGCCAAATCCCGCAACTAATTCATTCGAACTGGTGGCATTACCAACTCGTTGCCAAACTGACACTGAGCTCAATTGAGTTTCTGCTCTCGAAATTGCGAAAGTCATCAGAGAACAACTGAAACCAAAAAAATCGCCAGGTTGTGATCTAATAACTCAAAAATGATAATTGAACTTCCAAACTGCGCTATCTGTCTCGTTTGTAAGCTCTTCAACGCAATTACAAGACTTGGATACTTTCCAAAAAAAAATGGAAAAAATCTACTATTATAATGATACCGAAACCAGGAAAAGACCACACAATACCATCATCGTACAGACCAATAAGCTTACTCTCTTGCTTGTCAAGACTACTTGAAAAATGCGCGGATAATCCCATACCTGAGGACAAACAATGTAATTCCAGCACATCAATTTGGCTTCCGGGAGAACCATGGAGCAAGTCAACCGAATAACATCAGCAATACGTACTGCATTCGAAAACCGGGAATACTGCAGTGCGATATTCCTCGACGCCTCTCAAGCATTCGACCGAGTCTGGCTCGAAGGTCTCATGCATAAAATCAAAATATTACTGCCTGAACATACTCACAAGCTATTTGAGTCGTACCTCTACAACAGAGTCTTCGCAGTGAGATGCAACGCTACTACATCTGACGACCACAGTATAGAAGCTGGAGCTCCTCAAGGCAACGTACTGGGGCCAACCCTTTATGTTCCATTCACGGCGGATATACCCATAAACGAGCGACTGACAACATCTACGTTTGCTGACGACACCGCTATCTTAAGTCGCTCTAGATGTCCAATACAACCTACAGCACAACTAGCTGACCACTTGGTGGTGGTGGAGAAGTGGCTATCAGACAGGCGTATTAAAATAAGCGATCAAAAGTGTAAACACATAACGTGTACTCTTAATAGGCAGACTTGCCCTCCGCTAACTTTATACAATACGCAGCTCCCCCAAGCTGATGAAGTGACGTTGTTTAGTCTTAGCTTATTGAAGAAAAATAAAGTAGTACATGAATTGTTAGAGTTAGGCTTAGCATAGTAAGTTTAATAATGTTATTAGCATAAGGTCCATCTATGTTAGGTTAAGAGGCGCGCTCTTGTTATGTTAGCGGTCGTGCGAGCGACGATTAGCAGCTGGCGATACTGCGCAGCTGCGAATAAGGGACCAGTCGCAATATCTAATTTGATCGAGTCGCCCGCACTTTCCGCATTCACAGCCACCAAATTTTTTAGCGCGATAGCTAAGTTCAAATATATTATAATTGCAAATCGAAACTGCAGTTGTTCACTTTTCGTTTTTGAATCTACAGACGTATCTTGGCATACACCTTGATAGACGACTTACCTGGCGGAGACACATCGAAGCTAAAAAAATGAACCTAAAACTAAAAGCTAATGGCCACCATTGGATTATAAATTCTCGATCGCGTCTATGCTTGGACTACAAGGTCCTGCTCTACAATTCCACTCTAAAACCAATCTGGACCTACGGCTCGCAGCTTTGGGGAAACGCGAGTAGCAGCAACATTGACGTCATACAGCGCCAACAATCCCAAATCCTGAGAACCATCACTGGGGCGCCATGGTATGTTCGGAACGAAAACATTCACAGAGATCTAAACATTCTACCCGTAAAAGATGAGATAGTTCAACAAAAAGCGAGCTACCACCTCATACTATCTTTGCACCAAAATAATCTTGCAAGGTGCTTATCTCTGGTGTGCAACCGAACACGCCTCCAACGCAACGACTTACCAGTCCGTCAATAATCCATTAGGGCCCTAAAACTCGGATTCAGTCAACATGGCTGTTATCTAACGTATTATTTTAAGATTTGATCAACTTATTCTTAGTCTCCCACTGGAGAAGACTCAATAAATAACAGCCAAGCATTAATAAAAAAAAAATTTGTAATTTCATTGAAATATTAATAACTTTTGAATATGTTAACCGATTACCCTGTAATAAAGCTCCTTTCATTCGAAACATGTTAAACTAAACGTTCTTAGACTAAAACTTTGATATTGGTTTTTATTTTAATTTTTTTTTTTTTTAATTAAAAAAAACCGTTTTCCCTATATTCTAATTTATGTAGTGGCAGTGTCTTAATTTTGGAAATATCGGTATATAGCGAAAAGTCGAGCTGATAGAAAACAATCAAGTGCAGATTTGGATTCAGCGCCCCAATTTTCTTTAGGTACAACTATTAATTCTTAATCAACATGTACCTTGTTGCGCGTTTGAGGCAACTCCTTGTAGAAACCTCAAAAGACTTTTTGCTTTGATTAGGCTTCTCCTTCATAACTGCCTCTCAAGCATTCGACCGAGTCTGGCTCGAAGGTCTCATGCATAAAATCAAAATATTACTGCCTGAACATACTCACAAGCTATTTGAGTCGTACCTCTACAACAGAGTCTTCGCAGTGAGATGCAACGCTACTACATCTGACGACCACAGTATAGAAGCTGGAGCTCCTCAAGGCAACGTACTGGGGCCAACCCTTTATGTTCCATTCACGGCGGATATACCCATAAACGAGCGACTGACAACATCTACGTTTGCTGACGACACCGCTATCTTAAGTCGCTCTAGATGTCCAATACAACCTACAGCACAACTAGCTGACCACTTGGTGGTGGTGGAGAAGTGGCTATCAGACAGGCGTATTAAAATAAGCGATCAAAAGTGTAAACACATAACGTGTACTCTTAATAGGCAGACTTGCCCTCCGCTAACTTTATACAATACGCAGCTCCCCCAAGCTGATGAAGTGACGTTGTTTAGTCTTAGCTTATTGAAGAAAAATAAAGTAGTACATGAATTGTTAGAGTTAGGCTTAGCATAGTAAGTTTAATAATGTTATTAGCATAAGGTCCATCTATGTTAGGTTAAGAGGCGCGCTCTTGTTATGTTAGCGGTCGTGCGAGCGACGATTAGCAGCTGGCGATACTGCGCAGCTGCGAATAAGGGACCAGTCGCAATATCTAATTTGATCGAGTCGCCCGCACTTTCCGCATTCACAGCCACCAAATTTTTTAGCGCGATAGCTAAGTTCAAATATATTATAATTGCAAATCGAAACTGCAGTTGTTCACTTTTCGTTTTTGAATCTACAGACGTATCTTGGCATACACCTTGATAGACGACTTACCTGGCGGAGACACATCGAAGCTAAAAAAATGAACCTAAAACTAAAAGCTAATGGCCACCATTGGATTATAAATTCTCGATCGCGTCTATGCTTGGACTACAAGGTCCTGCTCTACAATTCCACTCTAAAACCAATCTGGACCTACGGCTCGCAGCTTTGGGGAAACGCGAGTAGCAGCAACATTGACGTCATACAGCGCCAACAATCCCAAATCCTGAGAACCATCACTGGGGCGCCATGGTATGTTCGGAACGAAAACATTCACAGAGATCTAAACATTCTACCCGTAAAAGATGAGATAGTTCAACAAAAAGCGAGCTACCACCTCATACTATCTTTGCACCAAAATAATCTTGCAAGGTGCTTATCTCTGGTGTGCAACCGAACACGCCTCCAACGCAACGACTTACCAGTCCGTCAATAATCCATTAGGGCCCTAAAACTCGGATTCAGTCAACATGGCTGTTATCTAACGTATTATTTTAAGATTTGATCAACTTATTCTTAGTCTCCCACTGGAGAAGATTCAATAAATAACAGCCAAGCATTAATAAAAAAAAAATTAGTAATTTCATTGAAATATTAATAACTTTTGAATATGTTAACCGATTACCCTGTAATAAAGCTCCTTTCATTCGAAACATGTTAAACTAAACGTTCTTAGACTAAAACTTTGATATTGGTTTTTATTTTAATTTTTTTTTTTTTAAATTAAAAAAAACCGTTTTCCCTATATTCTAATTTATGTAGTGGCAGTGTCTTAATTTTGGAAATATCGGTATATAGCGAAAAGTCGAGCTGATAGAAAACAATCAAGTGCAGATTTGGATTCAGCGCCCCAATTTTCTTTAGGTACAACTATTAATTCTTAATCAACATGTACCTTGTTGCTCGTTTGAGGCAACTCCTTGTAGAAACCTCAAAAGACTTTTTGCTTTGATTAGGCTTCTCCTTCATAACTGCCTCTCAAGCATTCGACCGAGTCTGGCTCGAAGGTCTCATGCATAAAATCAAAATATTACTGCCTGAACATACTCACAAGCTATTTGAGTCGTACCTCTACAACAGAGTCTTCGCAGTGAGATGCAACGCTACTACATCTGACGACCACAGTATAGAAGCTGGAGCTCCTCAAGGCAACGTACTGGGGCCAACCCTTTATGTTCCATTCACGGCGGATATACCCATAAACGAGCGACTGACAACATCTACGTTTGCTGACGACACCGCTATCTTACGTCGCTCTAGATGTCCAATACAACCTACAGCACAACTAGCTGACCACTTGGTGGTGGTGGAGAAGTGGCTATCAGGCGTATTAAAATAAGCGATCAAAAGTGTAAACACATAACGTGTACTCTTAATAGGCAGACTTGCCCTCCGCTAACTTTATACAATACGCAGCTCCCCCAAGCTGATGAAGTGACGTTGTTTAGTCTTAGCTTATTGAAGAAAAATAAAGTAGTACATGAATTGTTAGAGTTAGGCTTAGCATAGTAAGTTTAATAATGTTATTAGCATAAGGTCCATCTATGTTAGGTTAAGAGGCGCGCTCTTGTTATGTTAGCGGTCGTGCGATCGACGATTAGCAGCTGGCGATACTGCGCAGCTGCGAATAAGGGACCAGTCGCAATATCTAATATGATCGAGTCGCCCGCACTTTCCGCATTCACAGCCACCAAATTTTTTAGCGCGATAGCTAAGTTCAAATATATTATAATTGCAAATCGAAACTGCAGTTGTTCACTTTTCGTTTTTGAATCTACAGACGTATCTTGGCATACACCTTGATAGACGACTTACCTGGCGGAGACACATCGAAGCTAAAAAAATGAACATAAAACTAAAAGCTAATGGCCACCATTGGATTATAAATTCTCGATCGCGTCTATGCTTGGACTACAAGGTCCTGCTCTACAATTCCACTCTAAAACCAATCTGGACCTACGGCTCGCAGCTTTGGGGAAACGCGGGTAGCAGCAACATTGACGTCATACAGCGCCAACAATCCCAAAGCGCCCCAATTTTCTTTAGGTACAACTATTAATTCTTAATCAACATGTACCTTGTTGCGCGTTTGAGGCAACTCCTTGTAGAAACCTCAAAAGACTTTTTGCTTTGATTAGGCTTCTCCTTCATAACTAACTTTTCATCAGATAGACGTTTAACATTGCTCTCTAAAAATTGACAGTGACGACTAAGTGTTCGATAGCACTCTTCCTAGGCTGGTAGCTTCTCAAATTCTTTTACTCAATTGTAGTAGAGTAGAGTTTGAATCTACCTTCATTAAAACTAGATGTACTTAAATGGCATTTAAGACATCTGCAGCAACAATATCCAAAATTGTTGGGTGGGGGATGGGGGGTCATTGATATTTCTATCGATAAGTCCCCTGCGATAATAGTGGGAAATATTGATGAAAACTGCAGAGGGTGGCAACGCACTACTCGCCCGACTCTCACAGGGGAAATGCGAAAGAAAGACAGCGATATGATAGATGCCCATAGGCTGAGAGGGGAAGGGACTATAGATTGCAGCAACAACGAGGATAGAAAAAGGAAAAGAAAAGATTAAGAGGCGGAGATTTTTTCATAGTAGAACACGCTGCGAGAATTCCGCAGAGGAAGTCGAATAGAGAAGGTCAACGGGAACGGAGGAGAAATCAAGGCAGCAGAATTTAACGTACGAGAAAGACCCAACAGGACCAGACTGCAGCCCCAAGTTTTGTTTTTGGCAAAGCGACCAAACTGCAACCCCAAGTTTTTGTGGACGCGACGAGAGGCCAGCAGGGTTCCGCCGGACCAAGGCAGCGAGGCAGCACAATCGACTCTGGAGGCACGACAGCGGTCGCATAACGGCGACGGAAGCTAGCCACAGAGTCTAAAAACCCCGTGAGTCCGTTCCGACGTCACCCGAGGGCACTAGTGCAAAGTGTCAGAAGAGCCGTAGTGCCGCTGTTATCTCCTTTTCGGGTGTCATACCCCAATGTGCCGTGTTACTGCAGCTAGGAAGACCTAGAATATTAAAACAAATTAAATAAAATACCGTATCAAATTGCGCCATGAGCGAACAAATTTATTAACCATCAAATTGCAACTAAAAATAAATATTCATAAGTAAAAGTAAAAATAATCAGAAAAAAGACCCATTAATGTAAATAAAACAAGCCGATCAGTCGAACGCGCCAGACAGTAGGAAACCCTGTACAGGTCTTCAAAGAAAAGTATTTTCATTATAATGTGATATAAATATATCGCTTGAAGTCGATATTGCTTGAATCGAGAATAGGTAGCTTGCGATAGTCTGGCAACACTGGACTGCGGTTGTTGATTGTTTATGTTTAGCGCCACATCGGCCGAAAGGCAAATCAAACATATATGAGCAAACGCGTCATATTTGGTGACAATACTCCTGCGGCCCCCGAAAAGGTAAAGTTTGTTTTAGAATTTTGCCACGCCCCCTTCCACCCCCAAAAATCAAAAACAAATTCCTGAATTTTGGCATCAAGGTCCCAATGTATCCTGGAAATGTCATCGCATACTAAGTCCTTAATTTTAACCGTAAATACTTGTTTGTTCTGTGCGTAGTATCTGTCATGTATGATTTCTGTTAAAACATTTCTAGTTTCGTCGGGGTAGGGAACCATTTCGTAAATAGGAGTGCTTATGACTTCGCAAGGAATATGGGAAATTATCAGAATTTCATTTGTTGTTTTTTTCAACCAAGTAGAAGTTACAATATTTAGACTTTTTTCTAAATTTAAGTGTGTTAGAGGATTATGCCTTAATAGTTTTGGGTTGAATAAACCTAATCTTGTTAACTGTAACTGTAACTGGAAATTCTTGTAAATTAAATTATATGACAATTTTTCTTCATTTTCTTCAATGAATTACTGCTTCTATTATTTGAATTAGTTCATTTTCCTCAACGCTATTTTCTGATAAGTTATTTGTTTTTGAATAATTCTGCTCTGTCTTCCTGATCTAATGTTCCAAAAAGATATTTATAAAATGTTCCCAAGAAATTCATAAGCCCCCGTCTATTTCGTTTTGCTATTCTTATTTCATTTCTCTATCTAACTTTTCGATTAGGTATTAGATTTGTGATAATTCATTAAATTCTGTTGCTTGTTTAATCAAATTGTTGTATGTGTCTCCAATTTTTGTAAGGTTAACAGTTAAGTAGTGATATTCGTAGTTTTTTAAAATATTTAAAGTTCCCGTTGTAAATATAAGGTAAACATTTTTGTCAGAACCATACGAACAGGAATTTGACGGCGGCGAAAGAAACAAGAACAACGGGAACGCCAACATGGAATAAATTTCTTTTGACACGGGACAGCAGCGGCAGCGAGGCGTGCAGGCGCTTTAGAGTGTGTGTGTGTGCGTTTTCTCCGATTTTTGTTGGAAAAGTTTCGGGCTAGCAGATTTGGCGGATAAGCGGGCCTCGGCTGTTTTGTTGTTTCTATCTGGCTGGGTAGGAACGACCTCAACTATGCCTTGTGATCCGATCTTTGGAGCTTTCTTACATAAAATATATATATTTATTTTTTTGGCCACGTGAAATTGAGTAAGTGCAGTGACAAAATACCAGTGAACCAGTATACAACCGGACAAGTGCCAGGAAACTTTATAAGCGAAACAATAAAGAATTTTACTCCCACGTTTCCTTATAATCATTTCTCGCACTCCGTTGCCTGCGGCGATCGTCGAGGGTATCGGTCACAAGATAATAAAGAGTTTTATTGCCACATCTCTGATGATAGTTTGCGACGTTTGCTAGGTTGAAACCAGGTTCTAGAAAGGCGACCAAACGGGATTTGCGCTGGAGTGTCGCTCGAGGGACAATAAAGAGTTTTCCTCCTACTTTCCCCTGCGCCTGCTCTAAGCGCTTATCCTGGTTGTCGCCGGTTACGGCTGGCATAGTCTGCGACCCGCCGGGTTGATGCTAGGGGTGCCGCTAGCGAAGCTATAAAGAGTTTTACTCCCACGCTTCTTGCGCACGCCTTCGCACTTTGCCTGGTTGTGGCTGGTCTTAGCGCCAGGAGTGACATCAGAAACTATACAGAGTTTTACTCCCACGTTTCCCACGGACAGCCCTCGCGTTCTGTCTGGTCGTGGTTCGTCTAGTGACGCGTTGAGCAGTTCGTCTGGAGTGGATGCCGGGTCTTACCCCAATTTCACTCGCGGGCGTACCACGTCAGCGCTGCCAAAACGGGCCACCGATCGCGAGCCCCCCCCCCCCCCCCCCGAGTCCCCTTTACATGCACAGGGGTTTCTTATTAGATAACCGATACTGCAGCGTAAGCGTCTGACGCTTTCGCAGCTCCCTCCATTAGTCCCAGAGTTTTACAAATGTTTTGTAAAAGGCCTTGGCCGGACTGAGACGCCGACCCTGCCTGGAAAAACTTCTTTACAATGCAGGGACTTCTGGAGACAAAAATTCATGTGTTTTAATAGCAAAATTTCAACTTGAGTACCAGGATCGGCAACCAACATATAGTTTTATTTTCTTAGTATTTTCTTATCTTATTTTACATGACCATAATATATATATATATATATATATATATATATATATATATATATGCACAACAGTATTTATTTTCTAGTCCTAGAACAGGTAATTTTTTTTTTTAATTTTTACCATCGTATTTCCTGAAAATTTCGCCCTGGGCCCGCAGAAAAGTCCAGATCCTGTAGACAAATTAAAATCAAGCGTGTGCCGTAGACACCTAGAGCAAGTAGAGAACGCACCGACCATAGAAGGCGTCTCGCAGTTTATTTTCTTTTGCATTTGTCCCCCATCCGGAATATTTCTCCTCGGTCAGTCAAAATACGCGCTCGAAAGTTCAGGTTTCGGATCGCAAAATATTTGGAGGTACAGTTCTAATCTTCCAGAGATCGAAGGGCGACAATGGCTGCCCCGCGAGCCCCGATACTCCGCCGGTAGACAAGCGCTACAACACGTGTTCGGTCGCCACGCGGAAAACCGGCGCTGCATCACGATTTCTGTCGCGTCGAGCGCGGGTAGACGCCACAACGCGATTTCTTTCGCACGCGCACGAGCAGTCGCCACAACGCGAGTTCTGCCGAGTCACGCGCGAGCAGAGCTGCATCACGCTCTCAGTCGCCCGCGCGCGAGTTGAAGCTACAACGCGAGCTCTGTCGCCCCGCTTATGAACTAACGCTGAGTTTTGTCGCACTGCTTGCGAGCAGAGCTAAAAAGTACCCTCTGCCAACGCGGACCGCGAACGACATAAGGCTTCGTGCTCGATGAGTTCAATAGGGACCGGTCTCTTTCACACGGACTCTTAAAGCGAACGGTCGCCTACGGGCAACCAACCACCTTTAACCGCAGCATATCTAAGCTGGAACCCAGTGCATCTGTAATTCAAAACCGACACGTGCTCGACAGCGAATTTTTTAAAAAGCTAAGTGTATCCGTAAAAATAAAGCGACGCGTGCTCCACAACGCACCTAACCTAAAGCGAAGTGCATCCGAGAAAATAAAGCGAAGCGTGCTTCACAGCGCACCTAACCTAAAGCGAAGTGCATCCGTGAAAATAAAGCGACGCGTGCTCCACAGCGCACCTAACCTAAAGCGAAGTTCAACCGTTAAAATAAAGCGATGCGTGCTCCACAGTGCACCTAACCAAAAAAGTGCATCCGTGAAAATAAAGCGTCGAGTGCTCCGCGTCGCCGCCTTCGTCTCCCTGGATACGCATGCTGACCAAGTGACCAAGAGCTTGGCGAAACTGGAGCAGCAGTACGGCTCTGCGTCGGAAAAATAGACCGACACGAAGCCTCGATCGCGAAGCACCTCTCCGGTGCAGGCGGATGCCAACCGCGCTACCGGCACACGTCCTGCTGTGCCAAGACTGGTTGTGACCGCGCCGGAGGACGCACTGGCAGCCCAACAGCAATCGAGCCGCCTTCTCCGTGGAAGCCGCAGCCCGTCGCTGGCGAACCAAACCCCGAGCCGAGTGGAAGCACCTGATAGACCTGGCTCATCTGCCGCAAGCCGTGCCGGAGCTTCTCTCGGGCAGTGCCAGTGAATGGTTCCGAGACAGTTGCCTACAAGGGACCACGTGGAGCAACTTCAGGAGGGAGTTCCTGGATTTCTATTTGCCACCACGCTACTTTCAACGACTGGAGGACCATACCCGGGCTAGGCAACACAGGCCTGGGAAACCTTCAAGCCGTACCTAGTGGAGCTGCGATTCCTCATGAAGCGAGACGGCTATTCCGCAGACTACGTACTAGATAGGGTCTATGAGAACCTGCTGCCGAAATATCAGCTGTACATTCGCCGCCAAGAAACCACCTCGCTGTCGCAGCTGACCTAATTGGCCACGGGATACAAGTTCCTACGAGACCGCGAACGACAAGATCATCACGCAGTGGACATCCAGCCAGGACCTACCACCTAGTAAGGTGTAATATGCTCATATATCGAGGGTACACTGTACCCATCAATAATTTAACAGCAACATATAATTGCATAAATATAAACTAAGCAGCGACACTTTGTCGTTACGTAAACAAAACTGAAGTACCCAACACATTTCAAGTGAACCGAAATATGATCGCACTTGAATGTAGCGGGCAACTGCCAGAGACTAGTCAGCATAACTGCTGGCTTTGACCGTATACATAAGGTACTATGTGCATATAACTCTCTTCCCAGCAGCAACATTTCCGTTGCTTTACATAAAGACACATTTATGTATTTTATATAAACTGATGCTCTGCTGCCGGCTTCGCCGGCGTAGCAACGCGCAGCCTTAGCTATGTATAGTTTTAAGAACCACTGTACGGATCATTATGAAATAAACTGGACTTCGACACAGACGTGTCAAAGCAGCTCAAACACAAAAACATTTGGTCTTTTGAACGGGACATTTAACATTATATGGCGACCGTGACAAGTGTCACTTGCTTGGAGGGCAGAGGAAAAAGGCAACTACAGTAACTGCAGCAGCACCAATAATGGATACTAAAATATTACAAGGAGATACCACAAAATAAAAGTCTGAGTGAGTAGAGTGCGAGTGATGGGTAAACGCGAAGCCGTAAAGAATAAAATAAATAAAAGAATAGCTGCACAAAAATTGCAGACCGAGCTTGATTATTTGAAAACATGTCTTGAAGAAAGGAACCCCAACACCGCAACTTACTCGGTTAACATACATGTAATAAACAAAGTAAAAATAACTAAAACTCAATCTCCTAAGCCATTGCCGAGAAAACCAGACACCTGACCGAACGACTGCCCTAGACCTCTAAATAGTGCGGCATGCAAATCCACTTGCATGATACCTGCGACCAGTGCGAAGACCGGCACTGGACCCGCCTGAGCCAATAGGCCCAGCACATTTGCAGCCGAAAAACAACAAGCGCGAGCGGCACACCGCCACTTGCGCCTTCGAAGGAGCGTCAGCGTTCCCAAACCGGCGACGACCAGCTGACGCGGAAGAGGACTGGATTATGAATCATCATCATCAGCATCAGTTAGAACTAATTATTCAATTAAAATTAATTATATATATAAAAGAAATTGTAAAGTTGTGCGAAACCATTTCTGCTCGATTACAAGTATAGCCCGTAAAGCTATACAAAACGATAGGTAGGAACATTGTAAAACTACATGAACAATAATTCCATTACTTTCTTACAAGCTTCAGAAGATTTTATAATAAATTATAATTCTAATTCTAATCAATCATACATACCCAAGATGGGATTAGTAGACGTTAACTCAGTGGATTCCACTGCTAACGTTATCAATAAAGTATAATCAAGTAATATAGACTTAGAGCTAACAAATATATTGCTAATAATCATTGTTGTTATAATGTGTGCAAATTGTTTTTATAAGATATACAAGATACACAATAAATGTTAAAAAAAAAGTTTATGAGCCAGGCAAATGACCTAGACAAAAATTTAATTTGCACAGCATGGACAATGATGATTAATAGTAATTGTCTATAGCAACTGTAAGAAAATGATTCTAAATAAATAATATTGATTAAAAATATTTCAGCTACAAATTCTACAAGGCCACATTAAAAGCAATTAGAAAAGTATATGATAGGGATGCTTACTTTAAGGAAAGAATTCAACAATTAGTCTCAACGACTCCGATAAGCATCTATCAGTTAGAATACTTTTATGCAAACTTTCAATTTAGAATTTTCTCCTTTCATACATTGCACACACCCAAAAGGCAATTGTATTAACCACCATTCCAGGTGTACAGGTTAGATCGGTTATAGACGATCATCAGGCACTAGGCAGAACACTATTAATGATGATCTTTAGAAAATAATTCATATCCATAATATAATGGAATGAAACGAATTATATACCGAATTAAATAAACTGAAAATTGATTTTGATAAATCATATAAGTCATTGACACAAAATAGGCCAATTCAAAAGACTACAATTAAGAAACATGCAGAAACATTAGTAAAAAGCTTTAACGAAGCACGTATACTAATATATGGCCAGAGAAAACAATTAAATACAGAACATTGGTCCCAAGTATCAAAATTTTTGATCAGACTACGATCAAATTTGATATCAAAAAAAAACAAAAGTACTATTTGGATATTTCAGTTCCGACTATCCTGAACACTCCTTTGACAGTTGAAACTGGTGATGAACCGGAATCAACAGAATCAACAGCAATTGACTCAATAGAGCCAGAAGAGTTTGATTTTGCAAACTCTAAAATAGAAGAACAAGATTTAAATAATCTTACTATTCCAGCTGTTTTAATGTCAGATCAAGATAACACAGATTCTGATACTAACTAAAGTGTAATAGAGCAAAAATTCTGCAACAACAACACAATGGCACAATCTAATATTGATTTTATTAATACTTTTATTGATGCATTAGTCATAATAGAATCAATAATAGGCGAACACGAACAATTAGCTGTTTCAATAATAAAAACAAAGCTGAAGGGTGTTGCCAGAAATCTAATCGGAAATGAAACTACAGTAACTGAAGTCATTTCCCGATTAAAAAGCAATGTCAAAGGCGATTCTGTAGAGGTATTGTCAGCAAAACTGATGAACCTACAGCAACGCAATAAAACTGCTAACCAATATACAGTAGAGGTTCAGCAGATGACAAAAGCTTTGGAAGGTGCGTATATAACAGATGGTTTAACCCTGGAGTTAGCAAAAAGTTATTCAACTCAACATGCTGTCAAAGCAATGACTGCGCAATCGGTAAGGTAAAACTTATCATGCATGCTGGTACCGGTGGATGGAAATAAGGCCGCGTGAATTAAGGCCGCGGTGTATTTTCCTTGCCGGTCTAAATTCATTTTTAGACAGCGGACTTATTTCATTTTGAAAAATGAATTTAGACGCGCGGCTTAATTTTATTATTGGATAGCGGTCTTATTTTATTTTAAAGCATAGTATCACTAAGTAAATAAACTATAGAGGGCCCATTTCATACATTGCCACTGTACAGCCGAAACGGCTTGCGACACGGACACCTCCGAAATTCCGAAAAATGCGACAGAGACACTCGACAGAGACACTCGCTTTTTCGGAATCATTTGACGAGGCCGATTTAGTCGGCAGCAAGAGCTCGAAGAGGCCACAGCAAAGCGATAGCGGAGAACGCCGCGACGCTTGCTGTGTGCCATGAGTTTTTATGTATGTGTGCATATGTGTGTGCATTGTTGGCATATGTATGCATGTTCTTTATGCTTCGTTTTTGTTTTCAGCTTTTTCTATTGCAGGGCAAGCCAGCTGAGATTTGTTTTGATGCTGGTGATAA
>OY282582.1:11248195-11365621 GCA_958299025.2 Drosophila histrio
TAGCAGCGAATCGCTTATTCGCTTCTTGTGTAACTGGGAGTCGGCAAGGACAACTTGCTCTGGATATTGACGTGGATTGCAGCAGGGACTGCAGAGTGCGTGCCCGGTGAAGTACAGGAAAACACTAGCTAGACGCTTCCACCCAGCTAGAGAGTTTTCAGGACACCTGGAAATGCCAATTGAGCATTCGTCTAGAAGAAGTGCGCGACTACAAGGAAATAAAGTGGACCAACAGGCGCCGCAGCGAGAACGCCGACACCTACAGGGAGACCTGTTGCAGCTCCGTCGCAACGACAGCACACACCCAGTACAACTGGGTGCGTGAGTGCCCAAGCTGCAGCCGCCATCAAGCCACTTGGTACATCAAAGACGAGGCATGGAGTGCATGCAGTGAAAACGTTGGAGAAACACGCATCAGCGAGACTCCGGTTGCGAGTCTGCTGCAGAAGATCGCCATATTGGTGGCGCAAATCAAAATGGCGCAATTGAGCGCGACGCCATCTTCGAGTGCAAGTGCAGGTGTAGTGAGTGAAACTCGAACAATAGCGGGATCAGCGCCATCTTTATATGTGCCGTGCGTAAGTACAAGCTTGAGTGATAACTTGGCGCCAAATCAGCGCGCGTCATGTACAAGTGTGAGTGGCCTGTTGGTATCCGCGCCATCTTGCTACATGACCACCAGCCACCCGACGCCATATTATACCGCACCACCACATATAAGCCCAATGCTTTATGGATCCATTGCGTCATCAATGGGCGTACGCAAGCTGCCAGATTTGCCAGAATTTGGAGGAAATCTGGAAGATTGGCCGCTGTTCTTCTATGCTTTCACGGCGACATCTGCAGCGTATGGATGCACTGACCTGGAGAACAACATGCGACTACTCAAAGCGCTGAAGGATGAGGCACGCAAAACAGTGATGTGCCTGTTGATTCACCCAAGCAACGTGAACGCTGTGCTGGATCAGTTGCGATTCAGGTATGGACGACCGGAGCAGCTCATACGAAGCCAACTGCAAGGCGTACGGGACCTGCCACCAATCCAGGAGCAGCACTTGGCAAAGATCATACCGCTTGCGAGTCAGGTCAGCAATCTGGCAGCGTTCATGCAGTTACTGCCCAATGGAGAGCATCACTTGATCAACCCGACTCTAATGGAGGTGCTGATTGCGAAGCTGCCACCAACGAGGAGAGTGGATTTTAGTAAGTGGTTGACTGAATTTGCAAACGTTATTTGTACGATAACCGACGTCAAGGTTTAAGGAAACGAAGCGTCGACTGCTGCACGTGAGCACGGATCGACAGGAGCACATTAGGAACAAACAAAGTCCAATATGTGAAGGGCAACATAGCACGAGCAATTGCATGGACTTTAAGGTAGCTTCCACTGCATCTAGATGGTGATGCATCCGAGAGCACCCATTGTGTTTCTCATGTCTTCGCGATGGGCACATGATTAGGAGCTGACAATAGATGTAACGTGGATGAATGCCGAAGACGACATCACGCATTGCTACACGAGCCGGAGAGCAATTTTAGAAGATCTCCACCGCCATGGAGTACCAGAGGCCAGTGTGAGGATCCGCATCCAGCGAACAGTAGCCGTTTTGGCCGAAGATCACCGCCGAAGGATCCACATCCAGCGAGCAGTAGCCGTTCCGGCCGAAGGTCACCGGCGAAGAGCGCCCCCAGACAGGAACCTCAGCTGTGTCGACCCAAAGGGACAACGGCTGCTCCTTCGTATACTGCCAGTTACGTTGTTTGGAGCAGAAGACAAGAGTCTGGACACATATGCGCTTTTCGACGAAGGCTCATTGGTATCGATGATCGACGACGGCCTGAGGTGGGAGTTGAATATACCTAGAGAGCGACGATAACTGAATATTAATTGGTTCGGTGGCAGATCAGCGAGAGAACCCACAACTGTCGTCAACTTGCGAATCGGTGGAGCAGGGAAACGCCAACGCTACGAAATGCGTAACCTACACGCAGTGCGGAATTTGAGTTTACCGATGCAGAGCTTGTATCGAAGTGAAATCCAAAGACTGATCGATGAGCATCTTCCAATTAAGCCGTACGATGGTGCAGTACCGAAGATTTTAATTGGACTGGATCTCGCTCACCTTGGATGGCGTATGGAAACTAGGCCGCTTTCGAAGAAGGGGCGCTACGCATCGGCCACCAAGTTAGGCTGGCTGGTCTTTGGTCCCACTGAGAAGCATGGAGGAGTAGCGTCGCCGATGTCGTGCTATCTAACCGTGTCACAGGAAGACGCCGCACAAACAGAAAACTTGCAAGTAAAGCTCGCGTCGTCAGATGCCCAGTCAGTTTGCATTGGTCGCTTTGCTTGACCAGGAAGCCCGCTTGACGCCAAACGATCTGCTTAAGGGAGCGGCTGACGCAGCGGATACGCAAGGCATCGGCAGCAGGTAGGAGAAATTCACCACGAGGAAGCAGTGGCGCATTGCCCGACTGATGCTGGATAGATTCTGGAGGAGAAGGGTCCAGGAGTATTTGCCTACAGTCGTACGGCGCGAGAAATGGTGCAGGCGCACCGAACCGATGCGTGTGGGAGACGTTGTCTTCATTTGCGATCCAGCCATGTTGCAGAGGGTGGCACAAGGGTATCGTCGAGGAGGTTTACACTGGAGTTGAAGGAGTGACCCGACGTGCCAGCGTACGTGTCCCGGACGACAACCGAGCCAGAATTATAATGCGTCCCGTCTCCAAGCTAGCTGTGCTCTATTTTGAGTGAAGCGGTCACTTCACGGGGGTGGGAATGTCGCGGGACGATATTCGATATTTAATGTTAAGGCTATGTTATAAGTTATCTATAGTTTTAGCATTTTTTGTGTCGAACGAAAGGGTCACACGTAGTAGTATATAAACAAATGAATTGGCGTAAATTAGGCGTCTAAGTTGAAAAGGCGCGGGATTAGGAGGAGTCACTGCGGTAAGAGTTAAGTAATCCAGCTGTAATGATATTCTTATTTTTTTATAATTCTACAGAATAAAATCCTACAAACGATAAACGGTTTTTATCGAGGGTTCCTAGCATCTCCTAGTTCCGTGGACAACACTTTGATATTTTTTTGTTCGTGGCGAGATTTTATTTAAATTTTACTTCAATATTTTTTGTTTGTGGCGTGATTTTATTTAAACTTTACTTTGATATTTTTTGTTCGTGGTGTGATTTTATTTAAACTTTACTTTGATATTTTTTGTTCGTGGCGTGAAAACATAGGTAGGACTATAGATATAAATATATATATGTATACATATATATTTTAAACTTCTCTATCCACAATTATCCCAGGCAACACTGCACATAACACACCATTCTCACAAAAAAACGTTCTACTCCGCTCTCTTTTCCTAGCCACACCGTGACCTTTTTCCTCGTGCGCCCTGGTCACACCTGCCCAAAAATCTTTAGCCTTGCCACACTGCTTGAATCTGTCACGGCCCCCAATAACACCAGGGCGGTGATATCATATCAATATATGAAATCGATTAATCGATATGTTCCACGGTTTGTTTACATTTTGGAATCATCTCTACAATTTGCCTAATTTTACATTCACCAAATTTAAATTGCATTTTTGCAGAATAAAATACTATCTGTGCGTTCTACGACCAGAAAACGGATTTGTGTCAATGCATGCTGTGTGTGTGAGCCGTATGCTAAACCGAGGTAAGAGTGTTCCATTTCCCCGGCTGAAAAAATAATTTATCTACTATCATGTTCCGTTTCATTGACCAGATTAATAGCGTAACGCTGCTTTGCGAGGAACAACATTTCGGACTTGATCCGCCTCGTCGTTGGAATCGTTCCCAGCCCCAGATGCAACATTTTCCCGCGATTAGCATTTGTAAACCGCACGCGTTTACCAAACCCAATTATCTAAGTAGATTTTTAAGAACTACACTTGTTGCTAACTAATTTGATAAGTAATACTACTTTTGGCAACTATTACGACGTTTAACAATATAATTGCAAAACTGCAAGAAGTTTTTACTAAGGAAATATTAGATTTAATGTACTTATGTAACAAACTTGAAGACATAGCTGAGTAAAATTAATTAAACAAGAAAGTTAATAGTTTTCTCGTATAAGTATGAATTTAAATATAAATGAAATAAGTCAAAAATAAACTATAAACAAGCCGATCAGTCGAGCGAGCGCATAGCAGGTCTTTAAAAAAAACTATATTCATTATAATGGGATTTAAGTATATCGCTTGAAATCGATTTTACTTGCAACGAGAGTAGGTAGCTCGCGATAGTCTGGCAACACTGGACTGCGGCTGTTAATTGTTTATATTTAGCACCACAGCGGCCGAAAGGCAAATCAAAATATAGTTCTGAGTGTGGCCGTCAGTATTTTGCACTGTATACCGTCACGTGACACAATATATAGCGCCACAGCGGCGCAAATTATGAAATTATCATGTGCGTTCTCGTTTGCGCAAACGGAAATTTCATATGCTCTCTCGCCAAAAATGGAATAAAAAGAAATACCTTTATATCTCCTTTATTTATGGGTCGACAGCCATGAAACTTGAAGCAAATTGCTCAGAGTTAGTTAAACTTCATCTATCAGTTATGTTAGGCTGAGTTATCTGAGGCAATCATAGTTTTAATCATAGTCTCTAGCTTTTATAGTTGCTGAGATCGACGCGTTCATACAGACGGAAGGACAGGTGTCAATCGACTCAGCTATTGATACTGCTCGAGAATATATATTCTTTATATGGTCGGACATGCCTTCTTCTGCCTGTTACATACATTCACCCAAATTCATTAAACCCTTTTTTGCCCATTTTTAATGGGCACAGGGTGTAAAAATATCTGTATACACATTATAGTTAACTTATATTCAAAATAATTTATGCTGAAACCGAATCATAAAACAAACGGGACTTGATATCGAAAATTGAAAATAAACTTGATCTGCGTATGGTATTCTGGAACCTACATTTCAAATTTGAAGTCTCTGGCTCTTATAGTTGCTGAGATCCACGCGTTCATACAGACGGACGAACAGACAGACAGACAGACAGGTGTCAATCGACTCGGCTATTGATACTGAATAAGAATATATATACTTTATATGGTCGGAGATGCTTCCTTCTGCCTGTTACATACATTCACACAAATTTATACACTTTTTTACCCATTTGTAATGGGCACTCTCGCTACTCGCAGATGGAATTGATTTAAAACTAATTAATTAATATCTGCTTTATTTATGGGTCGATTGCTATGAAACTTGCAGCAAATTGCTCAGCGTGAGTTGTACTTCATCGATCTGTTAAGTTAAGGTGTGTTATCTGCAAATTTGAGGCTGTAATAGTTCTTTTCGATTTGCGTGGGCGGATGGTGAGATATCGATAATTGAAAATTATTTTATAGGGTCGGAGATGACTCCATAAACTCCCCTAAAAAAATTCCAACTTTGACCACCTGTTGACAAATTGTCTTTTGTCCGATTTTTGAGATCTTAAAATTATTTTAAAGCTACGGGAATTTCGTATACAATGCTTTATATTTTATTTAGTGATATCTTTTTTGGATCAAAAGATAGAATTTTTGCAAAGTAGAATGAGAAGGCGAGCCACTGTGTAGCGCTTGGCGCCGCACCAAATAGATTATTGCGTTCAGTCCACATTTGGCAATATATATATATATACATCCCGCGTCGATAACAAGTCCGCTGTTATACGGAAAATTTTTTTTTCGTGATCCACGCCAAGAATGTGCCTGGTTCCAGAATTGGTCAGCAGCATAGTGTTGTCAAATCATCGATGGTAGTCCCATCGATAGTTCCTTAAGTTTTTGAAAAAACCATCAATGGCCCAAACACAATCGAAAAACAATCGATTGTTTTTAAATTTTTGCGGCTACGTACTAAATATATAAAAACTTGTTCCAGCCGTATATCCTTTAAATTTTGTTTATTAATTATAACTTTACCTTTTATAATTATTATATTTATTTAAAAAAATTACAGAATTTGTCTTCAAAGTTTTAACTGAATAAGAAAGAGAAAAATACAAATATTTTTGTAATTTAACAATTATTGTCTTAAAATAAAAGTGAATTTAAGATATTAACTATTTGTTTAACTAAACAGTTAACACTCAATGCTACCTTCATGGTACATGTTTGTCCATTTCGTTCATTTTCCCTTTTCCAATAATCACTATATTTAACAAACATTAAAATCCATTCATTTATATCGTAGCAAATCACATTATTCGTGCATCCATATACATAAAAAGAACGCAACATGGACATTTACCGTTTCAGAAAGCAAAGCACCAAGAACATTTACCGTTACAATACACATATGTACACAAGCATGGCTTGAAAGAAAATATTACGACTTTAACATTTAAGTGATCATGTCAACGTATTATATTAAAAATATACACAGATTAGCATATTCTTGATTATGTATATGAAAAACATTAAATATTGTTAAACCATTATTATGTTAAGTTTAAGAGCAACTGGAATGTAACCAACAGCTGACTGAATCGGTTCTTGTAATTTACACATTGTCATTACTTCGTAAGCTGTAGTTACTTCACTGCATTAAATACCTTCAACACGACAAGACGTTGTTCTCTATTTACCTACGATTATATTGATTACTGACCACGCGGTTCTACATTTCCTTATATTTTCCTAACAAAGGTTATGGGCCCAGAATCCGGTATCAAACAATTAAGTTAATTTGAGTGTTACGTCGGCACGGTACCCAAAGTCGCGGTAGTGTCTTATTTCGGTTTTTCGCTAGTCGAAAAGAAAGTCGGAAAAGTGTGTGCAGTCAAGTAATTAAAAGTCAAAATGTCACAGGAACTTATGACTATTGAAAAATTTTCGGGGGACAACTACGAAAGTTGGTCACTTCAAATGAAAAGCTTGTTAATTACATCGGACTATTGGAAACATGTCACGGGTCTAGATGAAACCACTTTAACAGCCACTGAAAGAGTGCTAAGGCCAAGAAACGACGAGAAGGCATTAGCTATGATTATCATGAGTGTGAAACCTAGTGAACTTATTCATATCAGAACATGCACTGGAATAAGCTGCACGATACATTCTTTGCTCGAGGACCAGCTAGAAAAGTTAATCTGTTCAAACAGTTAATAAGGTTCCAGATCAATAGTAGCGAGAGGGTTGCTTCACAAGTAAATAAGTTTTGCACTATTGCGCAGAATTTAAACGAGATCGATGTTAAAGTTCCAGATGAGTTATTGTCAATTTTGCTGCTGTGTAGTTTGCCGGACGACATGGAAAATTTTGTTGTTGCAATGGAATGCAGAGATCAGCTACCGACTCTAAGTCAATTGAAGGTCAAAATATTAGAGGAGGAACATAAAAGAGAAGATAAAGGGCAAAGAAAAGATAATGGAACGGAGCAGATTTATGCGGCAAAGGAAACAAAGAAGTCGAAAAACACTGATAACGATCGAAAGAAAAACATAAAGTGTTTTGCTTGTGGTAAACGTGGGCATATCAGAGCACAATGTAAGAATGACAAGAAAGAGACAAATGCAGCGATGAGTGCCTATAATTGTAAATCGGGAATAAGCAACTACCGTTGGATTTTGGACAGCGGTGCTTCATCTCACATGTGCAGAGAGAGGGCCTACTTCATTAATATGAAACAAAGCAACGAGAGCATAATTATGGCATCAGGTGATAAAGTTAAAGCGCAAGGCGTAGAAGATGTAAAAGTCAAATCACAGTTTTACAGTGACATTTTGCTACGTGACGTGTTATTTGTTCCAGAGCTGAACCACAATTTTTTATCTGTCGGTAAAATAATTAGTTATGGACATTCAGTAAAATTTACAAATAAAACGGCAGAAGTTATAGACGAACAGAATCACAAAGTATTTGAAGCGGTTTTGGATGCTGGAATATTTATGGCTAAGGTGTCGAATAAAAGTTATGAAAAATTATTCAGTGTGTCAGAAACAACAAATTCTAAGTTCGATTTGTGGCATAGTCGATACGGACACTTAAACCTAAGAGATCTACGTGAGCTTTCAAACAAGTGCTTAGTTCGTGGCATGGAATTGAACAATACAAAAAATTTCGAGTGTGTGACATGTGCAACATGTAAAATTGCAAAGAAACCATTTGAGCGATATGATAGCATATACACAACAAACAAACTTGAATTGGTACATACGGACATATGTGGACCGATGCGCGTATCGTCAGTATCGGGCGCTAGCTATGTTATTACATTCATTGATGATTATTCGAGATTTGTGTTTACTTATTTTTTGCGAAAAAAATCGGAGGCGCTGAGTTGTTTTAAAAACTTTATGATTCAAGCGGAGAGACAAACGGGATGCAAAATTAAATGTATGCGTAGTGACAACGGTCTTGAGTATGTCAACGCGAATTTCCACGAATTTCTTCAAAGTCACGGAATTATTCATCAAACCACTGTAAGCTATACACCCCAGCAGAACGGCATAGCCGAAAGGGCCAACCGAACTTTAGTCGAGATGGCCAGGTGTATGCTAAATGCGGCGGCTCTACCACAGTTCTTGTGGGCAGAGGCCATGAATACAGCCACGTACTTGCGGAACCGAGCTATAAGCAAGAAGTTAGGCGACATGACTCCCTATGAATGCTGGTTCAATCGGAAGCCGAGTGTCAGGCACTTAAAAACATTTGGTTGTGACGGTATCAGCTTGAACAAGCAACCAGGTAAATCAAAGTTTGCAACAAAAGGTCTAAAACTTATATTCGTAGGATACTCTGAAAAGTCTAAGGCGTACAGACTTTATGATGTCGACAAAAGGTCTATTATCGTATCCAGAGATGTAATTTTCTTCGAAAAATCATTTTCTATTGGCCGAGATGATGACGACAAAGCCGATGTCATAGATACAGAGCGAGAATATTTTTTTGACACAACTGAAAGCGACAATACAGACGAAAATGCAGACGATGATGCAGACGGCGGGACTGAAAATATAGAAGAAAGGAATGATGGCGACGAAGTGGCAAATCCAGAGGAGTCGAGCGAACAGGAGATCGTGGTACCAGGAGTACGGAAACGCGGTCGTCCAAGGATTCTTCGAACGGGTGAACCTGGCAGGCCACGCAAAGTATACGTTGTTGAGCCGACTGTTAATCTACTGGAGATTTGTAATTCAGACCCAAGGACAGTGTCGGAGGCACTGGATACAAATTACAAAGATGAGTGGATTAAGGCGATGAGTAATGAGTATCAGAGTCTTCTAAAGAATGGTACTTGGGAGCTTGTGGATTTCAACAAGAATTATAATGTTTTAGGTTGTAAATGGGTTTTTACAACGAAACGCAATGCTGATGGCAGCATTGAAAAGCACAAAGCTAGACTCGTAGCACAAGGATGTGGTCAAAGGATGAACGTTGACTATAAAGTAACATACGCTCCTGTGGTTAGATACCCAACTATACGATTAATATTAGCGATGGCGGCGAAATATAATTTATATGTCAATCATGTTGATATCGTGGCGGCGTATTTAAATGGAAATCTGCAAGATGTTTATATGCGACAGCCGGAGATGTTCATCGATGGAAAAAGGCCAAATGCTGTTTGTAAGCTAAAAAAATCAATCTATGGCTTAAAACAGGCAGGGCATGTGTGGAACTCGAAAATATCTGAAGTTTTGTCTGATATAGGGTTCATTCAATGTTTGACGGACAGCTGCGTGTACATCGATCGAAAATCTGATAGCGATATCAATATAATTGGATTATATGTGGATGACATGTTGATTGGGTGTTGGAATCAGAAGAAACTGGCGGCGATTGTGGATGCGTTGAATAAGCATATCGAGGCAGTTGACCGAGGACCAGTACGCTACTATCTGGGACTAGAAATCGAGCGAGACGGGTTACAAGGTGATATATCCATTCATCAGCATCGGTACACACGAAGCTTGTTAGAGGAATGGAGTATGGACCAGTGCAAGCCTGCATTTACACCGTTTGCCGTGGGCACTGTGTTGGAGAAATGCACCGACGAAGGATGCAATGGACAGGATGATATTTCAAAGTACCAATCTTTGATTGGGGCACTCAACTATCTATCTATGGTGTCGAGACCAGACATTACCCACACAATTTCCAGATTGTCTCAGTACAATAATCATCCTCACAAGGAGCATTTCACGGCGGCAAAACACGTTCTTAGATATTTGAAAGGCGCACCCAAAGGTATATCTAAGTTTTGTTCTAATTATGAAAACTTTGTATGTTACACAGATGCAGACTGGGGCTCATCATCCGATCGGAAATCTTATAGCGGCTATGTTCTTATGGTAGCAGGCGCACCGGTGGCTTGGGAGGCCAAAAAGCAAAGCGTCGTGGCTCTTAGCTCAATGGAGGCCGAGTACATCGCCATGTGCCAGGGTGCTAAAGAAATTGCATTCCAGCGCAGTCTTCTTTCTGAGATGGGTTTTCCGAGTTTCGTCGAGGATGCGACTACGATGAAATCAGACAACCAAGCTGCTATTGCGATTGCCAAAAATCCAATGGTACACAAGCGGAGTAAACACATCGACATTCGATACCACTACATTCGAGAGAAATGTGAGAATAAGGAGATCAGGATTGAATACGTCTCTACAACGGATAACGCTGCTGATGTCTTTACCAAGGCCTTATCCAAGGAGAGACATCTAAATTGTTGTAAATTAATAAATTTGAAATGTTAAGTTTATACATCCGAGTTGAGCCGGAGTTTGTTAAACCATTATTATGTTAAGTTTAAGAGCAACTGGAATGTAACCAACAGCTGACTGAATCGGTTCTTGTAATTTACACATTTTCATTACTTCGTAAGCTGTAGTTACTTCACTGCATTAAATACCTTCAACACGACAAGACGTTGTTCTCTATTTACCTACGATTATATTGATTACTGACCACGCGGTTCTACATTTCCTTATATTTTCCTAACAGTAATAAATAAATAATAATAATAATAATAAATAATTTAATAGTTACACAAGTATAATAAACTATGCATTTGTATATAAATAAATATAAATGCATTTATATAAAATAAATACAAATTGTTATCACCCTTATCACCCAGCATCAAAACAAATCTCAGCTGGCTTGCCCTGCAATAGAAAAAGCTGAAAACAAAAACGAACCATAAAGAACATGCATACGTATGCCAACAATGCACACACATATGCACACATACATAAAAACTCATGGCACACAGCAAGCGTCGCGGCGTTCTCCGCTATCGCTTTGCTGTGGCCTCTTCGAGCTCTTGCTGCCGACTAAATCGGCCTCGTCAAATGATTCCGAAAAAGCGAGTGTCTCTGTCGAGTGTCTCTGTCGCATTTTTCGGAATTTCGGAGGTGTCCGTGTCGCAAGCCGTTTCGGCTGTACAGTGGCAATGTATGAAATGGGCCCTCTATAGGTTATTTACTTAGTGATAGTATACAGTAGCAAATTCTGTTTGAAAGGTATCAACTCCATAAAAAAAGGGTTGCAAAGTAGGCTCAACAATTTTTTGAGAGGCTGTTTTGATAGTCGGTATCCAGTACATCAAAACTTTGGGCGCTCAAAAAGTGACTGTCGATTTACAGCACTGTTTCATAAACAGCTGTTGTTTTTTTCTGACAGGTTGAAAGATGAAACTTTTTCATCTTTCGACTAATCAAAATACTTTTGAAGTCATGGCGGCAACAAGCAAGCAATATAAAAAAAGCCGAATTGAAATGTTTGAAGTTCAAGAGGTTCAACAATGACTCATATTTTGGGACTTGACCGACAAAAAGCATTTTGACGGGATTTATTATTTTATTTTATTTATTATTTGTTTGTTGTGCATAGCTGACGTAACAGTGTGACCACTCAACTTTTCAGGTTTTTTTTGGGTAATTTTGGTGTTATGCTGTCACACTGTTTTCTGATTGGCATTAAGAAAATCGAGCATTTAGAGCGCTGAAACTTTTTCGAGCTACTGGATACTACGCTTAAGGAATGAATTTTGATCGCGCGGCCTAATTTGATTTTTGGATCGAAAATATATTTCACTTAAAATAGTGAAGTTACGGCGTTTCTCAAATTAAACAAAGTAGATAATTCATAAATTAAATTAATTATTTTTATACCTGTGCCTATTAAAAATGGACAAAAAAGGTATAATGAATTTGTGCAAATGTATGTAATAGGCACAATGAGGCATCCGCGACCCTATAAAGTATATATATTCTTGATCAGTATCAATCAAGTTAATATTCAGTTTTTGATATCTCACCCCCGTCCACGCAAATCGAAAGAAACTGTTGTAGCCTCAAATTTTAAGATAACTCAGCCTAACATAATATATAGTGTAAGTTTAACTCTGGCTGAGCAATTGGCTGCAAGTGTCAACGATCGACCCACATATAAAGGCGATATTAAGGAATTTGATTTAATTCCATTATTTCATGAAATTGTCAAGTTGCCCAAACACTTAAGAATTTTCCAGCACTGACAAACTGAATGATTACTATTATTATATTAATTTGTATTTGTGATTGCCAAAACGTCTGGTTGACAAATCCACGTTTTTATCATAGTATTAAAATAATTAACATTTTCTGCATTACCAAACCTATATATATAAACATTTCCTTAAATTTAAAAAATAAATGTGTGTGACAGGAAGAAACATGTGGTGTTGCCAGACAACATGCAGAGCAAAAACTTAGTTTGTTGCAATTCTGGTTCTCAAAATACTTTTATCTAAAGACAGGCACAGGGTATCCTACTGTCGCGCCAACTTGACTGATCGGCTTGTTATCATAGTACTTTGACAAGCAATAATTTCCACATCAACAGTCGCAGTCCAGTGTTGCCACAATATCGAAGGCTACATTCGCTGCAAGCAAAATCGATTTCATCGATTTATTTAAATCCCATTATTATCCAAATACTTGTCTTAGAACAGGTACAGGGTTTGAACAGGAACAGGGCTTTCTACAGTCACGCTCGACTGATCGGCTTGTTTTTATAATAATAAATTTAATATATAATATGTAGTCAGGGCTATGCAAATTTTGTACAATAGTGTGCAACAGTCAGGAAAAATGTAGCAGATCAGCATCAACATTCCAGTTTATGTAGTATATATATATAAAACTAAACATTAGATTTATAAATACAATTATTTTTATGTAATCAATTATTATTGTTAAAGTGTCGAGGAAGTTTAAGTCAAAATAATCGATTTCTCTAAAGCCCGTATTTATATCGATATGTACTTATGTACACATATATGTTATGTTATGTTATAAATTAAGCGAAAATGTATTGAATTACAGTTTAGTGTATTAAACAATGTTCACCCTGTGAAGACACTTGACATTTTCATATGTTTTCATAAATTGTTTAAAGGATATAGAACCACGCGGTCTAAATTAATTCCAAATGGCGAACCCATTTAATGTTGAGAAATAAATTTGGACCGCGCGGTCTAATTTCATTTCATGATCGCGGCCTTATTTCATTTTTATAACCTGTGCCCAATAAAAATGGGCCAAAGTGGTATAATGAATTTGTGTGAATGTATGTAACAGGCAGAATGAAGCATCTCCGACCCTATAAGGTATATAAGTTAAATTCTTTTAAGTTTGGTTTTATAAAAAAATTAACTTTATTAAGTCCAATTGGACTGTTCTTGGTTGTTACAATTTTAAGACTAATTAGACTAAGCTAATAAGAACCCTAAGAGAGCTATGTGCATTGGCAGCGACGTTGGCAGAAGCGGCAGCGGCGTTGTGAAACTTTTGGAGCACCTGACTTGTTGCCAAATGTTCCAGGAATTTTGGCAATTGGGTTGCGCGTGCGGGAAGTTGTCCAGACGCTGGGCTCAGCATTATTGGGGCTACTGCACCTGACGGCCGGATCTTGTTGCAGTTGCAGTTTGGAGCATTTTGATATTTTTGTTGTTAACTCTTCCCCCTTAGATTTACACTTGTCCTCAAGTGTGTTTAGAAGAACGGTATATTGTTGAATTCCGTATTTGGCGGCTGGTATATGGCTGTTGTGGGAGTCGGTGTTACTTTGGGTATTTCAGGTTTTATGCTCCCAAGTTGTAGGTTTATCGTCTTCTTTCTACCCTTACACCAATGAAGAGTAAGCGTCAGGATAGCTAGAGATGCTATTGATGCGATGAATGCGACCCTGTTTACAGTTAAGTGGGTTTGGAGTTTGTGCAGTTTTTCAGTGTTGTTTATATGGAGCCCTTCCAGCGCTTCCAGTGATAAGATTCGTAGGCGTTCGATCTCCACGGGAGCAATCTGGATAAGCGGTATGCCCGGTTCAGCGACTTGTATTTCTGTGTTGCTGAACTCTTTGCCGTTGATGATTATTGTCTCGTTCCAGAAGTTTATCGATAGGTTCCCTTTATCTGCTTCGCGTTGCCTGGCCAGGTTATGGTGCCATTGAAGTTGTTTGCTAGGATGATTTCCTCGTCGATCTCCTCCAGTGTAGGTATGTGTTCTGCGTTGGTGAATTCACACATTGCTTGCTCTCCTCTGAGTAGTTTTGGTAAACAACTATTCTGACTTAAATCTTCTATCTTATTTTTATTACAGATTTTTATATTGTAAAGATTCTTACATTGACCTTTAATACCAAACATTTCATTTTTACTTTTGTTTTCGAATATTTCAGTTGCCGGTAGGTTAACAATACCGTTGGTTTTTATTATTGGTTTTATTACATAGTTTTGAAAAGTTGATGTTTCTAAGTTTGGTATCTTTATTAAATATATAAGTGTCGTTCCATTATGCAAAATGGAGACATCCGAGAATTCTAACATTTCTTCGGTAGTTAATGGTGGCATATGGCTATTTTTAAATTGATTATTTACTATGTTTATTTCGTTCTCACTTAACAGGAATGTGTTGATCATGTTTAATTTCGCCCATTGGATGGCGTATTTTATATTAACCACTTCCTCTTTAATGAGTCGAACTTGATTCTGAAAACTGATGGCCAATTCGTTACACAAAAGTGAGTCTCTCTTGATTGAATTTGCAATATCGTTAGAAATTTTGGTCAATTTATTAAGTCTGTCTTCTAGTTGTCTGTTGATTATTACTTGTTTGTTATTATTGGTCGTTAGTTTGTCTATACTATCTGTTATTAAAACCAAGTCGTTATGATCGGGGCTACCTGCCACAAATTTCCAGGCAGTGCCAAGAATGTTAATTGCTCTACTTTTGCGAGAGTGAAATGTAGTAATAGTTTTAAAGATTACAAACGTCTGCGATATTTCGTGCTGTATGGTATGATAAAGGTTATTGTATCTAAGATTTTTATCCGTGTAGAACTGCAAGTTGTTAAGAGCGTCCCGTATTTGTTCCAAATTAATGACATGTAAAATTTTAGTATCGTTGGATCGTATTTTGCCGATTCCTTTATAAATGGTCACTGTCTGTGCGTCGGTATGATTTGTTATTGTAACTGTTGCGTTGGTTAAACCCATCAGCATCCTGTAATTTAATTTGTTAAGTTTTAATATGGCTCTTATGTACTGTACGTCCCGATTCTGTTAGTATTTTAGTGTTCTTGTCCTCCTTTACTATTTCTTTATTGAATCTATTTGATAACTTTGAACCTAATCTTGCATTTATTTTCACAAATATCTCTTCTCCTGCCTCATAGGTTCGAATTGGTTTCTTTCTGCTATTGTGGTCTAGTAGGTCCTCAGTCTGTTTACGTCTCAGTTGTTCGATGTTGTCCAGTCTTGCCTGTTCGTATTGCGTGGGGTCAGTGGTAACTCTTCTACCAAAGAAAACTTCTAGTGGCCTTTTTTTCGTTACCGAATGAATTGAGTAGTTATACTCATAAACGGCTCGATCTAGAAGTTCTTCGAAGTTCCTATGAACTTGATCTCTCTTCAAACATCTCATTATTTCAGAGAGTGTTGAGTGAAATCGTTCAATCTGTCCGTTAACTGTACTCTTGTTGGGAGGTGTTGTATAGATTTGCATTCCTAGTTGGTCAACTAACATAAATCGCATAGATTCAGAATTTAGAGATTTTTCGTTGTCCATTACTATGAACTTCGGTACCCCAAAATAGAAAACTATATCACGAAGTGGTATTCTAATGTCCTCTATTGCTTTTGACTTTATAATTTGAGCTTTTGCTAACTTTGAAAATTTGTCTATTGCTGTGAGTACGAGGTATCGTTCAGTCGAGTAAATGTCGATGTGGATTATGTGTCCGGGGTATTCTGGTATGGGGGTTTCTTTTATCTCTGGGTTAGGAGGATGACGATCATATTTCGTCTCTTTACAAATCTTGCACTGTTTCACTATGTTTGCTATTTTCTGTTTCATTTTTGGAAAATAGAATTCTTCTGATAGCTGGATTTTATTTTCTAACGCATTTCTGTGAGCCCTATTGTGTGTCTTGAGGATTTGTTCACTTGGTCCGTCGTGTTGGTCAGGTCTTTTACTAATGTCTGCGTGAAATGTACTTTGAAATTTTTGAAATGACTTGGATATAACTTTTGTATTTCCCACATTATGTCTTCGGTCGTGTTGATACCGTTTATTACCGAGGGATTCAAATATTTTTTTAGATCAGATAATAGTTCGTCCGGATTGTACTGCGGTCTGTATATGTCATGTCTGTGAAAGGTTGGGAATGGTATGCTGAACTTGTAGTCGGTCATCTCTGCTTTATGAAAAAAGATCTAGTTCTTAAAGGCGTCCCTATGACTTCCATACTTGGTATGAGTTTTTCACCTGAACTCTCGTCGCTGTGCTGCGTCGAGGCTATTGAATTTATTTGCCCTATAGGTGGTATTCTCGATAGTGCATCAGCTACCACATTCTCTTTTCCTGGTTTATAAAATATCTCATAGTCGTATTCCTCTAAGTACGATTTCCACCGTTTGATTCTCGCATTTCCGTTCCAGCTACTCAACGAGTGAGTCAAAGGCTGGTGGTCAGTAAATATTTTGACTTTGGCTTTACCGTACAGGTAATTCTTTAGGCTTTTTAATGCCCAAATAATGGCTAACATCTCCTTTTCATTAGCAGCGTAGTTCTCTTCTGCCTTGGATAATGTTCTTGAGAGAAATGAAATAGGTTGGTTATCTTGCGATAATACTGCACCTACTGCGAAGTTGGAAGCATCGGTTGTCAAGTGAAACTCCTTTCTGAAATCTGGATAACGGAGTATTATATCTTTAGATATAAGGCTACTTTTAAGTTTTTTGAATGCTTCTAGTGCTTGGTTATCAAGCGAAATAGATTTTTTTGACGACATTTTTTTGGACACTCGTCCATCTTCCCCTCTTAAAAGCGAGGTAAGGGGCTTGCCGAGCTTAGCATAATTCTCAATGAATCTCCTGTAGTACCCGGAAAGTCCCAAAAATGATCTTAAATCTTTTAGAGTCTTGGGAAGGGGATACTGGGCTATAGCTGTGACTTTATCAGGATTAGTCTCGATGCCTTTGGCGGAAACAACAAAGCCAAGAAATTCGACTTTGTCCTTCAAGAACTCGCATTTGTCCAATTGACATTTCATATTGGCTTCCTGCAAAGTTCGGAAAACTATGTCCAGATTTTTTAAATGTGATTCGTCATCTTTACTGAATATGATGATGTCATCAATATAGATGAAGCATATTTTGCCAATATGTTCATGAAGTATGTCATCTAGTGCGCGCTGGAAAATTGCTGGCGCGTTCTTTAGTCCAAATGGGAGTCGCGTGAACTCATATTTTCCGTTATTCACGGAGAAGGCAGTTTTTTCTATGTCGGACGTTTTCAATGGAATTTGGTGGAATCCACTCTTTAGATCTAGTACAGAGAATACTTTGTTGTCACCTAATTGAGCGAGAACTTCGTTTATTTCTGGTATAGGGTATTTATCGGCTATGGTAACCAGGTTTAATTTCCTGTAATCTATGACCATACGATATTTTTTTTCTTTTGAGGCGTCTGCCTTTTTAGGTACTATCCATACGGGGGAGTTGTATGGAGACCTTGATGGTCTGATTATACCATCGTTTAGAAGCTCAAGGACTTGTTTGTTTACTTCATCTTTCAAGCTCATTGGATATTGGTAGAACTTTGAGTACACTGGTGTGTCTGAAGAAGTTCGTATTTCTGCCTTCACATTGGTTGTGTAGGTCAGTTTTTGATTTGGCTCTGCGAATAAGTATGGGTTTTTTTTAAGAAGTTCATTTAAGCTGTCACTCTGGGATTTAGTTAAATGTTCAGTTCTAGGTACTATGGTGTTTACTGCCTCAAATTTCTTTTCTTTAATAGGTACGTGAATTCTGTTTTTGATTGTCATGATATTTTTGCTTACTTTAATTTCAGCATTCAGCTCTTTCAAGCTGTCATTGCCCAGAATGGCATCAAATGACTTTAAAGTCGGCAACAAAAACAACTTGACGTTTATGTCGGGGTGGTTGAATAAATTGGCTATTTTATGGTGGGTGACACGAACACTGCCCCCTACGTACACAGCGTTGAAAGGTTTTTGATTAGGAATTGGATTATTGACAAATTTGGGTTGAATATAGTTCCTATTTGAACCTGTATCTATTAATATTTTTAATGTTGTTCCATTCCTCAGCTTGCATTCAAAGTATGGAAGCGAGGAATGCTCTATTCTAAAAAATTCATTCCCGAGTTGTCATAGTATTCAGTTTCTTCGTTGTCGTAGCTGTCAAGGTATTCGTCCAAGGTCTCGTCTCGAGTTCCCTCATCTATCTGGTCAGCAATTGCTTCCTCGTACTCTGCCATAGTGGCGTACGTATCAGCAGGTTGTACTTCGTTCTGTCCGTTTTCGTTTGTTTGTATATTGAAGTTTCTCTGTCTTTTTTGCGTATCGGGCATTGGGCCGGGAGGTCTTTTCCCTAATTCGAAATGTGGTCGATTCATATAATTTACCATTCTTGACCTAATGCTCCGATCTACGTCCATGGGTTCCGGTCTTGGTAACGGTTTTGGCGCAGTTGGCCTGGGTGGTGCAAATGGTTGCTGTCTATATTGGTTGGGATCGTGTTGCTGCGGTGCAGCGAATTGTCGTTGATGTCCAAAGTTAGTGTAGTTTTGTTGCTGTGGGGCTTGTTGATATTGGAACGGACGATTTCTGGGGGGAGCCTGCGGTGGCTGTCGAAAACCTGAGTTAATAAATTGCATGTTTCGCGGAGCTGGTGTTGGTTTGACATTAGCACTTCTGCTATTGGATTGTCCTAAGGTTATTGCATGCATGGACCGATACTTTTGATTTTCCATTTTCAGGCATATGTTTAATGCCGTAGGAAGATCTCTTGGCGCGTGTGCACCCAAGATACGAGGTAGGTCTCCGCGCAGGCCACATACGAATGTATCTGTGGCTTTGTCGCGGTACATTTTCTTCATAAGTTGATGAGCTTCTGCCCCCAAATCCATGCAATTTACCTTGTTTAGGAGAAGGGACAGATGCTGATATACAACCTGATGAAATTCTTCGACCGTTTGATTACCCTGCGACAACATTGTCATCTGATACTCTAGCGTACCAAGATCACGCTTGTCTCCGTAATGCATCGTCAGACACTTAACCATAGCTTTCCAATTTAATGGAACGCTCTATGCTTCTAATGCCATGTCAGAATTACCGGTAATTTTGCTCCTAATCGAGTGAAGTATGCCAAAATATCTTGAAGTACCAACATCCCCTGAATAGGCTTCCATTAGGCGGTCAACGCTCTTTTTCCAAGAGCTGAACTCCGCTGGATTCCCTGAAAATTCTCTTAGGCATTTTACGACATCTGGGACTTTGTCGAGTCCTCCTAAGTTGGCACGATGCTCTGCATTTATACCCTGATCTACTGCGTTACTGAAATCGTGATCGGGGTTATTTAGAGCTTGCACTATTCTCGGGACTTGTTGTGCTATTAATTGTCCCACTAGCTCGGTTATTTGTTCTAAATTTGCCATATTTCTGTTCTGCTGGTGTTCTAATTGTCTCTGTGCTTGTCTTTGTTGTAATCGTTCGTTAACTAAATTGTCTTGGTTCAAAATGGGGGGTCGGATCAGATTATTGGGATTGGCCATAAATTTTCAATTTCAATTTTAGAGAATGTTTTATGTTGTTGAGATAATGTTTAATATCAATATAAATTTTGTTTAATTGTTGGTTTGAAATATAAAAGATATTATTAAATATTAAAAAAATATATAAATGAAATTATAATTATATATTGTGAAAACCAGTAGCTGGTTTGTTCCTTCTACCTTGGAAGGTCCCTATTTTGGGAATCGCAAGATTGGAAATTTTATACTACTCTTGAGGCAGTTATATTTATTTTGTTATCGTTTTACAATTTTTGATTTTCTTGTATTTGTTTTTTTTTTCAAGTTCTTTGTTAGGTTTCTTTAATTTTGATTCACTTAAACACTAGCTTACATTAAAAAGATTGCTGTGGCTGCTCCTCCCGACTGTCCGGATTTCATCCTTTTTGATATTTCTACTGGGGATCCTGCGACCAGTACACGATGAGGATGTTCTGCGAACGGATCATACAAAACTGCAGTCCACCGATGAGCAATGATCAGTTAAGATCCACTGCTTTGCTGATTGAACAATTAAGTTCTTTCAGCGAGTGAAGTATCGACGACACGAATTAACGCGAAGGAGTCTATTCAATAACTTTCACTTGGCCAGCGGTCGGTTGGCAACTATAGGTCTTAACCCGTCACGAACCGAAAAACTTAGATACGGTTTTGCACTTTCGTTTTGTTTCCGCTGGTCCCTGCTCGGGCGCCAGTTAAATTCTTTTAAGTTTGGTTTTATAAAAAAATTAACTTTATTAAGTCCAATTGGACTGTTCTTGGTTGTTACAATTTTAAGACTAATTAGACTAAGCTAATAAGAACCCTAAGAGAGCTATGTGCATTGGCAGCGACGTTGGCAGAAGCGGCAGCGGCGTTGTGAAACTTTTGGAGCACCTGACTTGTTGCCAAATGTTCCAGGAATTTTGGCAATTGGGTTGCGCGTGCGGGAAGTTGTCCAGACGCTGGGCTCAGCATTATTGGGGCTACTGCACCTGACGGCCGGATGTTGTTGCAGTTGCAGTTTGGAGCATTTTGATATTTTTGTTGTTAACTCTTCCCCCTTAGATTTACACTTGTCCTCAAGTGTGTTTAGAAGAACGGTATATTGTTGAATTCCGTATTTGGCGGCTGGTATATGGCTGTTGTGGGAGTCGGTGTTACTTTGGGTATTTCAGGTTTTATGCTCCCAAGTTGTAGGTTTATCGTCTTCTTTCTACCCTTACACCAATGAAGAGTAAGCGTCAGGATAGCTAGAGATGCTATTGATGCGATGAATGCGACCCTGTTTACAGTTAAGTGGGTTTGGAGTTTGTGCAGTTTTTCAGTGTTGTTTATATGGAGCCCTTCCAGCGCTTCCAGTGATAAGATTCGTAGGCGTTCGATCTCCACGGGAGCAATCTGGATAAGCGGTATGCCCGGTTCAGCGACTTGTATTTCTGTGTTGCTGAACTCTTTGCCGTTGATGATTATTGTCTCGTTCCAGAAGTTTATCGATAGGTTCCCTTTATCTGCTTCGCGTTGCCTGGCCAGGTTATGGTGCCATTGAAGTTGTTTGCTAGGATGATTTCCTCGTCGATCTCCTCCAGTGTAGGTATGTGTTCTGCGTTGGTGAATTCACACATTGCTTGCTCTCCTCTGAGTAGTTTTGGTAAACAACTATTCTGACTTAAATCTTCTATCTTATTTTTATTACAGATTTTTATATTGTAAAGATTCTTACATTGACCTTTAATACCAAACATTTCATTTTTACTTTTGTTTTCGAATATTTCAGTTGCCGGTAGGTTAACAATACCGTTGGTTTTTATTATTGGTTTTATTACATAGTTTTGAAAAGTTGATGTTTCTAAGTTTGGTATCTTTATTAAATATATAAGTGTCGTTCCATTATGCAAAATGGAGACATCCGAGAATTCTAACATTTCTTCGGTAGTTAATGGTGGCATATGGCTATTTTTAAATTGATTATTTACTATGTTTATTTCGTTCTCACTTAACAGGAATGTGTTGATCATGTTTAATTTCGCCCATTGGATGGCGTATTTTATATTAACCACTTCCTCTTTAATGAGTCGAACTTGATTCTGAAAACTGATGGCCAATTCGTTACACAAAAGTGAGTCTCTCTTGATTGAATTTGCAATATCGTTAGAAATTTTGGTCAATTTATTAAGTCTGTCTTCTAGTTGTCTGTTGATTATTACTTGTTTGTTATTATTGGTCGTTAGTTTGTCTATACTATCTGTTATTAAAACCAAGTCGTTATGATCGGGGCTACCTGCCACAAATTTCCAGGCAGTGCCAAGAATGTTAATTGCTCTACTTTTGCGAGAGTGAAATGTAGTAATAGTTTTAAAGATTACAAACGTCTGCGATATTTCGTGCTGTATGGTATGATAAAGGTTATTGTATCTAAGATTTTTATCCGTGTAGAACTGCAAGTTGTTAAGAGCGTCCCGTATTTGTTCCAAATTAATGACATGTAAAATTTTAGTATCGTTGGATCGTATTTTGCCGATTCCTTTATAAATGGTCACTGTCTGTGCGTCGGTATGATTTGTTATTGTAACTGTTGCGTTGGTTAAACCCATCAGCATCCTGTAATTTAATTTGTTAAGTTTTAATATGGCTCTTATGTACTGTACGTCCCGATTCTGTTAGTATTTTAGTGTTCTTGTCCTCCTTTACTATTTCTTTATTGAATCTATTTGATAACTTTGAACCTAATCTTGCATTTATTTTCACAAATATCTCTTCTCCTGCCTCATAGGTTCGAATTGGTTTCTTTCTGCTATTGTGGTCTAGTAGGTCCTCAGTCTGTTTACGTCTCAGTTGTTCGATGTTGTCCAGTCTTGCCTGTTCGTATTGCGTGGGGTCAGTGGTAACTCTTCTACCAAAGAAAACTTCTAGTGGCCTTTTTTTCGTTACCGAATGAATTGAGTAGTTATACTCATAAACGGCTCGATCTAGAAGTTCTTCGAAGTTCCTATGAACTTGATCTCTCTTCAAACATCTCATTATTTCAGAGAGTGTTGAGTGAAATCGTTCAATCTGTCCGTTAACTGTACTCTTGTTGGGAGGTGTTGTATAGATTTGCATTCCTAGTTGGTCAACTAACATAAATCGCATAGATTCAGAATTTAGAGATTTTTCGTTGTCCATTACTATGAACTTCGGTACCCCAAAATAGAAAACTATATCACGAAGTGGTATTCTAATGTCCTCTATTGCTTTTGACTTTATAATTTGAGCTTTTGCTAACTTTGAAAATTTGTCTATTGCTGTGAGTACGAGGTATCGTTCAGTCGAGTAAATGTCGATGTGGATTATGTGTCCGGGGTATTCTGGTATGGGGGTTTCTTTTATCTCTGGGTTAGGAGGATGACGATCATATTTCGTCTCTTTACAAATCTTGCACTGTTTCACTATGTTTGCTATTTTCTGTTTCATTTTTGGAAAATAGAATTCTTCTGATAGCTGGATTTTATTTTCTAACGCATTTCTGTGAGCCCTATTGTGTGTCTTGAGGATTTGTTCCTCTTGGTCCGTCGTGTTGGTCAGGTCTTTTACTAATGTCTGCGTGAAATGTACTTTGAAATTTTTGAAATGACTTGGATATAACTTTTGTATTTCCCACATTATGTCTTCGGTCGTGTTGATACCGTTTATTACCGAGGGATTCAAATATTTTTTTAGATCAGATAATAGTTCGTCCGGATTGTACTGCGGTCTGTATATGTCATGTCTGTGAAAGGTTGGGAATGGTATGCTGAACTTGTAGTCGGTCATCTCTGCTTTATGAAAAAAGATCTGGTTCTTAAAGGCGTCCCTATGACTTCCATACTTGGTATGAGTTTTTCACCTGAACTCTCGTCGCTGTGCTGCGTCGAGGCTATTGAATTTATTTGCCCTATAGGTGGTATTCTCGATAGTGCATCAGCTACCACATTCTCTTTTCCTGGTTTATAAAATATCTCATAGTCGTATTCCTCTAAGTACGATTTCCACCGTTTGATTCTCGCATTTCCGTTCCAGCTACTCAACGAGTGAGTCAAAGGCTGGTGGTCAGTAAATATTTTGACTTTGGCTTTACCGTACAGGTAATTCTTTAGGCTTTTTAATGCCCAAATAATGGCTAACATCTCCTTTTCATTAGCAGCGTAGTTCTCTTCTGCCTTGGATAATGTTCTTGAGAGAAATGAAATAGGTTGGTTATCTTGCGATAATACTGCACCTACTGCGAAGTTGGAAGCATCGGTTGTCAAGTGAAACTCCTTTCTGAAATCTGGATAACGGAGTATTATATCTTTAGATATAAGGCTACTTTTAAGTTTTTTGAATGCTTCTAGTGCTTGGTTATCAAGCGAAATAGATTTTTTTGACGACATTTTTTTGGACACTCGTCCATCTTCCCCTCTTAAAAGCGAGGTAAGGGGCTTGCCGAGCTTAGCATAATTCTCAATGAATCTCCTGTAGTACCCGGAAAGTCCCAAAAATGATCTTAAATCTTTTAGAGTCTTGGGAAGGGGATACTGGGCTATAGCTGTGACTTTATCAGGATTAGTCTCGATGCCTTTGGCGGAAACAACAAAGCCAAGAAATTCGACTTTGTCCTTCAAGAACTCGCATTTGTCCAATTGACATTTCATATTGGCTTCCTGCAAAGTTCGGAAAACTATGTCCAGATTTTTTAAATGTGATTCGTCATCTTTACTGAATATGATGATGTCATCAATATAGATGAAGCATATTTTGCCAATATGTTCATGAAGTATGTCATCTAGTGCGCGCTGGAAAATTGCTGGCGCGTTCTTTAGTCCAAATGGGAGTCGCGTGAACTCATATTTTCCGTTATTCACGGAGAAGGCAGTTTTTTCTATATCGGACGTTTTCAATGGAATTTGGTGGAATCCACTCTTTAGATCTAGTACAGAGAATACTTTGTTGTCACCTAATTGAGCGAGAACTTCGTTTATTTCTGGTATAGGGTATTTATCGGCTATGGTAACCAGGTTTAATTTCCTGTAATCTATGACCATACGATATTTTTTTTCTTTTGAGGCGTCTGCCTTTTTAGGTACTATCCATACGGGGGAGTTGTATGGAGACCTTGATGGTCTGATTATACCATCGTTTAGAAGCTCAAGGACTTGTTTGTTTACTTCATCTTTCAAGCTCATTGGATATTGGTAGAACTTTGAGTACACTGGTGTGTCTGAAGAAGTTCGTATTTCTGCCTTCACATTGGTTGTGTAGGTCAGTTTTTGATTTGGCTCTGCGAATAAGTATGGGTATTTTTTAAGAAGTTCATTTAAGCTGTCACTCTGGGATTTAGTTAAATGTTCAGTTCTAGGTACTATGGTGTTTACTGCCTCAAATTTCTTTTCTTTAATAGGTACGTGAATTCTGTTTTTGATTGTCATGATATTTTTGCTTACTTTAATTTCAGCATTCAGCTCTTTCAAGCTGTCATTGCCCAGAATGGCATCAAATGACTTTAAAGTCGGCAACAAAAACAACTTGACGTTTATGTCGGGGTGGTTGAATAAATTGGCTATTTTATGGTGGGTGACACGAACACTGCCCCCTACGTACACAGCGTTGAAAGGTTTTTGATTAGGAATTGGATTATTGACAAATTTGGGTTGAATATAGTTCCTATTTGAACCTGTATCTATTAATATTTTTAATGTTGTTCCATTCCTCAGCTTGCATTCAAAGTATGGAAGCGAGGAATGCTCTATTCTAAAAAATTCATTCCCGAATTGTCATAGTATTCAGTTTCTTCGTTGTCGTAGCTGTCAAGGTATTCGTCCAAGGTCTCGTCTCGAGTTCCCTCATCTATCTGGTCAGCAATTGCTTCCTCGTACTCTGCCATAGTGGCGTACGTATCAGCAGGTTGTACTTCGTTCTGTCCGTTTTCGTTTGTTTGTATATTGAAGTTTCTCTGTCTTTTTTGCGTATCGGGCATTGGGCCGGGAGGTCTTTTCCCTAATTCGAACTGTGGTCGATTCATAATTTACCATTCTTGACCTAATGCTCCGATCTACGTCCATGGGTTCCGGTCTTGGTAACGGTTTTGGCGCAGTTGGCCTGGGTGGTGCAAATGGTTGCTGTCTATATTGGTTGGGATCGTGTTGCTGCGGTGCAGCGAATTGTCGTTGATGTCCAAAGTTAGTGTAGTTTTGTTGCTGTGGGGCTTGTTGATATTGGAACGGACGATTTCTGGGGGGAGCCTGCGGTGGCTGTCGAAAACCTGAGTTAATAAATTGCATGTTTCGCGGAGCTGGTGTTGGTTTGACATTAGCACTTCTGCTATTGGATTGTCCTAAGGTTATTGCATGCATGGACCGATACTTTTGATTTTCCATTTTCAGGCATATGTTTAATGCCGTAGGAAGATCTCTTGGCGCGTGTGCACCCAAGATACGAGGTAGGTCTCCGCGCAGGCCACATACGAATGTATCTGTGGCTTTGTCGCGGTACATTTTCTTCATAAGTTGATGAGCTTCTGCCCCCAAATCCATGCAATTTACCTTGTTTAGGAGAAGGGACAGATGCTGATATACAACCTGATGAAATTCTTCGACCGTTTGATTACCCTGCGACAACATTGTCATCTGATACTCTAGCGTACCAAGATCACGCTTGTCTCCGTAATGCATCGTCAGACACTTAACCATAGCTTTCCAATTTAATGGAACGCTCTATGCTTCTAATGCCGTGTCAGCATTACCGGTAATTTTGCTCCTAATCGAGTGAAGTATGCCAAAATATCTTGAAGTACCAACATCCCCTGAATAGGCTTCCATTAGGCGGTCAACGCTCTTTTTCCAAGAGCTGAACTCCGCTGGATTCCCTGAAAATTCTCTTAGGCATTTTACGACATCTGGGACTTTGTCGAGTCCTCCTAAGTTGGCACGATGCTCTGCATTTATACCCTGATCTACTGCGTTACTGAAATCGTGATCGGGGTTATTTAGAGCTTGCACTATTCTCGGGACTTGTTGTGCTATTAATTGTCCCACTAGCTCGGTTATTTGTTCTAAATTTGCCATATTTCTGTTCTGCTGGTGTTCTAATTGTCTCTGTGCTTGTCTTTGTTGTAATCGTTCGTTAACTAAATTGTCTTGGTTCAAAATGGGGGGTCGGATCAGATTATTGGGATTGGCCATAAATTTTCAATTTCAATTTTAGAGAATGTTTTATGTTGTTGAGAAAATGTTTAATATCAATATAAATTTTGTTTAATTGTTGGTTTGAAATATAAAAGATATTATTAAATATTAAAAAAATATATAAATGAAATTATAATTATATATTGTGAAAACCAGTAGCTGGTTTGTTCCTTCTACCTTGGAAGGTCCCTATTTTGGGAATCGCAAGATTGGAAATTTTATACTACTCTTGAGGCAGTTATATTTATTTTGTTATCGTTTTACAATTTTTGATTTTCTTGTATTTGTTTTTTTTTCAAGTTCTTTGTTAGGTTTCTTTAATTTTGATTCACTTAAACACTAGCTTACATTAAAAAGATTGCTGTGGCTGCTCCTCCCGACTGTCCGGATTTCATCCTTTTTGATATTTCTACTGGGGATCCTGCGACCAGTACACGATGAGGATGTTCTGCGAACGGATCATACAAAACTGCAGTCCACCGATGAGCAATGATCAGTTAAGATCCACTGCTTTGCTGATTGAACAATTAAGTTCTTTCAGCGAGTGAAGTATCGACGACACGAATTAACGCGAAGGAGTCTATTCAATAACTTTCACTTGGCCAGCGGTCGGTTGGCAACTATAGGTCTTAACCCGTCACGAACCGAAAAACTTAGATACGGTTTTGCACTTTCGTTTTGTTTCCGCTGGTCCCTGCTCGGGCGCCAGTTAAATTCTTTTAAGTTTGGTTTTATAAAAAAATTAACTTTATTAAGTCCAATTGGACTGTTCTTGGTTGTTACAATTTTAAGACTAATTAGACTAAGCTAATAAGAACCCTAAGAGAGCTATGTGCATTGGCAGCGACGTTGGCAGAAGCGGCAGCGGCGTTGTGAAACTTTTGGAGCACCTGACTTGTTGCCAAATGTTCCAGGAATTTTGGCAATTGGGTTGCGCGTGCGGGAAGTTGTCCAGACGCTGGGCTCAGCATTATTGGGGCTACTGCACCTGACGGCCGGATCTTGTTGCAGTTGCAGTTTGGAGCATTTTGATATTTTTGTTGTTAACTTATATATTGTTGATCAGCATCAATAGCCGAGTCGATTGACACCTGTCCGTCTGTCCGTCCATCCGTCGGTCTGTCTGTATGAACGCGTGGATCTCGAAATAAGAGCTAGAGACTTCAACTTTGGAATGCAGGTTCCTGAATACCATACGCAGATCAAGGATGTTTTCAATTTTCTATACCAAGTCCCGTTAGTTTTAAAATTAGAAAAATCAGCATAACATAAGCAATGTTAAGGCTAGAGACTTCAGATTTGGCACACATGATAAAAAGCTTAATGTGTCCTGAAAATTTCATTGCGATGCTACGCCCCGTTCGCCCATAACCCGAAAAAGCTGATAACAAGAGCAGTTTTATAGCTAGAGACTTGCGATTTGGCACACATGGTAAGTATCCTACTCTCAATGTGTGCTACAAATTTCAGTCCGATCGGATATTGACCTCAGAAGTTATTCAAGAGACAAATTTATTGCAGCGCAGTCGCATCGCAGTCGCTGCGCTGCGTCAACGATATAACGAACGAAAAGACGCGTGGCGCTAAACTTTAAAAATCAGCAGCTGCAGTCCAGTGTTTCCAGACTACCGCAAGCTACCCACTCTCGATGCAATTAAATCCTATTATAATGAAAATACTTGTCTTTGAAGACCTGCACAGGGTTTCCTACGGTCGCGCGCGCTCGACTGATCGGCTTGTTAAGAATGAATTTAAACCGCGCGGCCTAATTTCATTCTTACTCGCGGCCTTATTTCACGCGGCCTTATTTCACAGAGCCGCTGGTACCTTCAATACAATGAATGATGGTTTCAACTCGAATCGAGGCCACAACAACAACAATCAAAATAATGTCAGAGTAGCCCAAAATAACTCAGGAAACTATCAACAAGCTCCAGATACCCAACAATGAACCACAAGGTTCACACCATAAATCTTAGTCTCAATATATTTGTAACCTTTTTAATGTAGAAACAAATAAAAAACTTGTCCTTTTAATTGACACTGGTGCAGACATATAACTTTTAAAAGAAAATTCTGATATCTTTCATGATATTTAGGAACATAATAAAATTAATATTCAAGGCATAGACCAAGAATTAATACAGTCCAGAGGATTAATTTCCATCGAGATACAGACAGATAAATATATAATTCCACACGATTTTCATATAATACATTTGCATTTCGCTATACCATGTAATGGATTAATAGGCATTGATTTCATAAAGAAATTCAATTGTCCATTAGACTTCAAGCCCACTGAAGATCGGCTTATAATGAGACCAAACAGTTTAAATTTCCCAATTTATGTTTCAATAACATACAGTTCTGGTAATAACTCCATAATTCTATCAGCAAGATCTCAAGTAGTCCGAAAAATTCAGCTATCATCAAATGCAGATAGCGTATTAATTCCCAACCAGGAAATTCACAATGGCATTTATGTTGCAAATACGATTGCAACTATCAAAAATGCATTTATCCGATTACTGAATACAACCGGTACCGATAAAATAGTAAATATTAAAAATTTAAAATATGAAACACTTTCGAACTACGAAATAGTTCAAACTAATCCCGAATTAAGAGAAAAAACTGTCTTATCTCAACTAACAAAAAAAAAGGTCAAAATTAACAGATTTATGCACCCAATATAGTGAATTATTCGGACTCAAAACCGAACCAATAACCACAAATAATTTCTACAAACAAAAGCTAAGATTGAAGGATGATGAACCCGTGTATATAGTCAAAAAGACGAAATACAAGTACAGGTACAAAAAATTATCGACAATAAAATAGTCGAACCGTCTGTATCACCTTAAAACAGCCCACTTTTGTTAGTTCCGAAGAAATCTCTTCCCGGTTCTGACAAGAAAAAATGGCGATTAGTAATTGACTATCGTCAGATTAATAAAAAACTGTTGTCGGATAAATTTCCACTACCTGGAATTGATGATATTTTAGATCAACTAGGAAGAGCGAAATATTTCTCATGCCTAGACTAAATGTCTGGTTTCCATCAAATTGAACTCGAAAAAAGTTCAAGAGATGTAACGTCTTTTTCAACAAGCAATGGTTCATATCGCTTCACGCGACTACCATTCGGCTTAAAAATAGCGCCAAATTCATTTCAGAGAATGATGACTATAGCGTTCTCCGGATAAGAACCTTCTCAAGGTTTCCCTTACATGGATGATTTAATAGTCATTGGTTGTTCCGATAAACATATTCTTAAAAACTTAACTGATGCTTTTGAGAAATGTAGGACATACAATTTAAAATTACATCCGGAAAAATGTTCATTTTCTTGCCAGACGACAAAAAATACCACGTCATCAAAAATTACCCAGTCCAACATGATGCGGACAGCGCTAGACGATTCGTTGCTTTTTGCAATTACCATAGACGTTTTATCTAAAATTTTGCCGAATATTCTCGTCACATAACAAGATTATATAAAAAATATGTAATATTCTAATGGACAGCTGATTGCCAGAATGACTTCGAACGTCTCAAATCGGCACTAATAAATCCAACTTTATTGCAATTTCTTTCAGCAAAGAATTTTGCATAATAACGTATGCAAGTAATCAAGCGTGTGGAGCAGTTTGAACTCAAAAAAAAAATGGACTCCAACTTCCAGTTGCCTATGCATCAAGATCGTTCACTAAGGGTGAAAGTAATAAAAGCACAACAGTACAAGAATTGGCAGCAATTCATTGGGCAATAAATTATTTTACCTCACATACCTGTTCTCTATGATAAATCCAAGCTCAAAGCTAACGCGAATGAGACTTGAACATGAGGAATATAATTTTACAGTCGAATATCTGAAGGGCAAAGATAATTTTGAAGCCGATGCGTTATCAAGAATAACCATCTAACAGCTGCAAGAAGTTACTGGAAATATTTAAAAAGTCACAACACGCTTTCAAAGTAGACAAAAACCATGCGCAGGGATACATCAAATAGAATTGCCAATGCAATCTATAGTCATTAAAAATGACGACGTACGCAAAGTAGTGACCTTTTAAATAAAAAATATGCTATGTTTTTTTAAACATCGAAGAAAAATTATTGCAAGATATGATGTTAGCGATTTATATACTAATGGAATTATTGACTTAGGTCAGTTCTTTCAAAGGCTTGAAGCGCAGGCCGGTATATATAAAATCAGCCAACTCAAAGTGGCACCGTGGGAAAATATCTTTGAACAAGTTTCAATTAATAATTTCAAGCAAATTGGCAATAAAATATTGAATACATTAAGAGTAGCGCTACTCAACCCGGGGACCCAAATAGAAACATTAAAAGAAAAATAAGCTTTATTGTCTACATTCCATGACGATCCAATACAAGGAGGTCACACAGGCATTGCAAAAACCTTGGCCAAGGTCAAAAGATATTATTTTTGGAAAGGAATGATTCGAGATATTACTGAGTACATACGAAAATGTCAGAAATGCCAAAAAGCGAAACAAACAAGCATAATAAGACCTCATTAACAATAACTGATACGCCTATAAATGTTTTCGACAGGGTGATAGTGGACACTATTGGTCCACTACAAAAATCATAAAATGGCAATGAATATGCAGTCACGCTAATATGTTACTTAACTAAATATCTAGTTGCCATACCAGTTGCAAATAAGAGCGTAAATACTGTCGCTAAAGCAATATTTGAATTTTTTACTCTGAAGTACGGTCCAATGAAGACGTTCATTACGGACATGTGAACAGAATATAAAAATTCAATAATTAACGATTTGTGCAAGTATCTTAAAATAAATAATATAACATCAACTGCACACCACCACCAAACAGTTGGAACAGTCGAAATAAGTCACAGAACCCTTAATGAATACATACGTTCATATATATCGGTTGATAAAACCGGTTGGGACGTATGGATTCTTTATTTCGCATACAGTTTTAACCAGGGATTCAAACCGTAACCGAAACCGTAACCGTTAACCGGTATTAACCGATTAAAATTGGGAACCGTAACTGAAACCGTAACCGAAACGATATTTTTTCTACACCGTAACCGAAAAACCGAAATTCAAGCCGAAATAACCGTATCGAAACCGATTTATATATAACGTTTTGTTTCGGTTCTAGCTTGCAAAAAAATCCTCAAAAATAACTCAAACTCGCTAAATTTGTTTCTTAAACATAAGCGTCTGGTGGTCTGAAAATGAAAAAAAGTTTCCTGACTTATATGATTATTAAAAGTTGTCCTTGCGGTCCCACCCACTCAAGTTAGCGTCGAACGCCCCTTTTCTGGAGTCAAATTTATGATAAATATCTTAAGGAACAAATTGAACAATAAAACATTATTTTAATTGTTATTTATTTTTAATATTGACCTAATTTTTGATATTGAGCTCATTAATTTTAAGTTGAAATCTGTTGAAAATGTATTGCTGTACAATAAATTTCCGTATAAATTAAAATGAATGAATGAATATGAATTGTATTATTTATAAACACATTCAGTTTGGTTGGTTTTTATCTGGAGCGTCTGCTCCGTTCTGAGTCTTTATTATGAATATTTCTTAAGTGTTAATGTTGGGTTCAGCTAACCCGAAACATGCAATGCTTATGTCTATGTACTTAGATGTATGTATGCATATATTAGTATATACATATGTATGCAGAAGGCATGCATATGTTATGTATGGTTTGACCACTTGAGCTGCAAAGTGCATGCTCAGCATTCCCACGCGCCGCGATCGGCTTGTATATAAGCGATGGATCGTATTACTTGCGCGCTAGAATGTTTATATAATTCTAAGTGGTCTTTGGGCATTTGTATGTTTGTATTTATTATGACAAAGTTTCACAATGTATTAATGTATTGTTATACCCTTTGATTTACGAAAATGGTAGGGTAGATATGCTACACCTCCTTTTTTAAAGAAATGACGTAATTTAGTGTTAGTATTAATATATTGTATTTAATTTTAAAAAGAAATTAATGTATATTGGAATAGGAAAAGGTTTTATCTCTTTTTCTTAAAACATTTGCGTTTTTGACATATTTTTTTTTATTATTTTTTTTTAAATATATTTGAATCATAATATGAATATATGTTTTATTTTATTTTTAACTTTCTTAGAAGAATAAAAAAAATTTTTTTTTCTTTTGGTTTTTAGGTTGATCAGACCTCCTTTTTTCATGAAACGTTTCATTGAATATATATTTTTAACCTATTTACTTTCTGTTTCTTATCTTTACTATCTTTAATAAAAATATTGTCATTATCTTCTATTTTCTCTACTATATATGGTCCTAAATATACTGGGTCTAATTTGTGACCTACTTCATTTCTTAGTAAAACTTTATTTCCTATTTTTAATTCGAAATTTATTACTTTCCTATCATAATATTCCTTATTCTTAGCTTTAGGTTGTTTTAACATTATTCTGGCTCTTTTATAGGCCTGTTCTAACCTAAACTTAGATTCCTTAGCGTAATCTTCTATATTGTATAATGGATTAATTTTATCTATTGTATTAAAATATTTTGGCAAATTGCTTTGTTTGCCGAAAACTAGCTCATATGGACAATAGTCATGTGCCATAGAGGGGGTCGTGTTGAAACAGTAAACAAAATATTGAAGCCATACATCCCAATCTGTTTTATCAAGCGATATATATGAACGGATGTATTCATTAAAGGTTCTATGACTTCTTTCGACTGTTCCAACAGTTTGGTGGTGGTGTGCTGTAGACGTTATATTGTCTATTTTTAGGTATTTGCACAAATCGCTAATTATGGAATTTCTATATTCAGTTCCCATGTCCGAAATGAACGTCTTCATTGGACCGAACTTCAGTATAAAAGATTCGAATATTGCTTTTGCAACAGTATTAGCATTTTTGTTTGGTACTGGAATAGCTACAAGATATTTCGTTAAATCGCATATCAATGTAATTGCGTATTCGTTGTTATTTTCAGATTTAGGTAGCGGACCTAAGTATCCACTATCACTCTGTCAAAAGCGCTTATTGGTGTGTCAGTTATTGTCATTGGTGTCTTTGTATGGGTCATCGTTTTTGATGTTAGGCATTTATGGCATCTACGTATGTACTCCTTGACATGACGAGTCATGTTTTTCCAATAGTAGTGTCTTTTGATTTTTGCTAGCGTTTTAGTAATTCCTGTATGGCCTCCTTGTATGGGATCATCATGAAATGTAGACAGTATTGCTTCTTTTTCTTTTTCATTATTAAATAGTGTCACCGGCTGGAGTAGCGCTACTCTTAATGATTTTAATATTTTATTGCCCATATTTTTAAAAGTATCTATTGAAACTAATTCAAAGATCTTTTCGCTCGGTGCCACTTTGAGTTGGCTGATCTCGTGTATACCGGCTTGTATTTCAAGCCTTTCAAAAAACTGACCTAAGTCAAGAGTTTCATTGGTGTACAGATCGCTAACATCAATTCTTGCAATAACTTTATTTCCATGTTTTAGAAAACATATTTTATTTGTTAAGTGCAAAGCCACTACTTTTCGTACATCGTCATTTTTGATGACTTCATATACGTTGGGCTTAGAAGCTTTTTGAAGACTTTGCCTTGGCAAAAGTTCTTTTTCATTCCCTGCGCAGGGTTTATTTTGTCTACTTTGTTGCCTGGTAGTGACTTTCAGGACTTTACTTTGTAAATCTTTTAGTGCGGATATAGTTATCCGAGAGAGGGCGTCTGCCACGAAATTATCTTTACCCTTTAGATACTCTACTGTGAAATCGTACTCTTCTAATTCGAGCCGCATGCGTGTTAATTTGGAACTTGGATTGATCATAGAAAATAAATAAGTTAATGGTCTGTGGTCAGTTTTAACTAAGAAATGTTTGCCATAAATATATGGTCGAAAATGAGTAATTGCCCAATGAATTGCTGCTAATTCCTGTTCTGTTGTACTTTTATTACTTTCACCCTTTGTAAATGCTCGTGATGCGTATGCAATTGGAAGTTGGAGTCCGTTATGGTTTTGAGTTAAAACCGCTCCACACGCTTGTTTGCTTGCATCCGTGATTATGCAAAATTCTTTGCTAAAATCTGGGTATTGTAATAATGTTAGACTCATTAAATTTTCTTTTAAGTAGTCGAAAGCTTGTTGACATTGAGGGGTCCATACGAATTCTACGTTCTTTTTACATAAATTTGTAATATAGCGGGAATAATCCGCGAAGTTTTTAATAAATCTTCTATAATAGTTGCAAAATGCAACGAAACGTCTAGCGCTGTCCGCATCGTGTGGAACTGGGTAATTTTTTATGACGTCGTATTTCTTGTCATCTGGCAAGATTCCATTGTCAGTGCATTTATGACCAAGAAAAGTCACTTCATGCATTTCTTTTCTTCTGAGCCTGGAAGGGCTTTCTTTGGAACCAGTAAAAGTGTGCTGTTGTATTCAGACGGTTCGACAATTCCGTCAGAGATCAGTTTTCCAACTTGTTTTTGTATTTCATTAACTTGGCTATGTGGGCTTCGATAGTTCTTAATTTATATTGGTTCATTATCTTTCAATCTCAAATTTTGTTTATAAAAATTATTTGTTGTGATTGATTCGGTGACAGTTTTTTCTCTTGTGTCTTGGTTATTTTGGACTACATCGTAGTTCGAAAGTGGTTAAAATTTTATTTTATCAACGTTGATCAATTGATCGGTACTTGTTGTATTAAGTAAACGGACAAATGTACTTTGATGAGTTGCAACTGTATTTGCAACGAATATACCGGATTGAATTTCTTGATTAGGAATCAATATGTTTTCCTCTTTTGAATTAATTTGTATTTTTCGGACTACTTGGGATCTTGCTGGTAGAAGTATTGAGTTGTTACCAGAGCTGTATGTTATGAGAACATAAATTGGGAAATTTAAATTATTAGGTCTAAGTATAAACCAATCTTCCGATGGCTTAAGATCTATTTGGCAATTGAATATTTTAATAAAGTCAATGCCTATTATTCCATCACATGGTAAGTTTAAATTGAGGATGTGAAAATTGTGTGGAATTATATATTTATGTGTTTGTAGCTCTATAGAGGCTAGGCCTTTAGATTTTATAATGCCTTCCCCTATGCCTTGAATATCTATTGTATTATTAGTTTGAATGTCATGATAGACATCAGAATTTTCTTTTAGTATTGAGATATCTGCACCTGTATCTATTAAAAATACTAAGTTTTTGCTTGTAGATACGTTTTTGAATGTTATGAAAATATTGAGACTGAAATTGATGGTATGAACTTTACTTACTGATGAGTATCTAAGGGTTGCTGGGGGTTTTCCGAATTGTTTTGACCAATTCGGACAGTTCCTCCCTGTCCGTTTCTATTGGTATTATTGCCGTTTCTTTGGTTGCTATTGTTGTTGGATCCACCATTATTATAATCGTTTCTCCTATAGCTTCCACGGCCTCTGCCATTATTGTTATATTGGTTACCGTAATTATTAGAATTATTTCGATAGTAACCACGTCCATTTGAAGTTCTTCCTCTACCTCGATAATTACCTCTAAAGTTATTACCTCGGGAGGCATGTCCTCTTTGAGCGTATAACACTGAACTTGCATTGCCAGTCATTTCTGTACTGCAATGGATGTACTTGCTGATGGCTTCATTCATTGTTTTAAATGTTCCGGCTTCCAATATGGTCTTTAGCTTGCCATGTTCACAATTGGCTAATGGCTTCCTTAGTGCTAAATTTATCTGCATGTTCCGATTTCAATCCCTCATCGATATACGAAGATTCAAGCAACTTTCGTAAATTTTCAATTTCATTTGTGAATTGCGTGGCTGTTTTTCCCTTTTGGTAAACATTGGCCATTTTTGCTTTCACTAGGTCGGATGTTTCACCGACAATTGATTCTTGCAATTTCGTAATGATTGCATTGATGGTTGTCTCATCTTGAATTTTATAGAGGGTTGAACCAATGATCTTTGATTTAATTACTTCGATTGCAATTTTTTCATAAGGTCCCTTTGTTAGGTTGACCAATTTAATTGCTGTAATAAATCGTTGGAGATGGATCTTCTTTCCATCGAATTCTGGTACAGCATGCGATATTCCTTTTATATATGCCCTTTGGGCAGCTGATTCGTCAGTCATGGTAATAGGTTTTTGTTCTATTACGCTTGAGTTTGTATCAGTGTTAAAAAATTCTGATAATTCTGGTATTGTTGATACCGCTGGGAGTGTTAGATCATGTTGATCTTTCTCTTCTGTATTGGTATCTGAGTTGATTGATTCAAGCTCTTCTGGTACAGTTGATTCTGATTCCAGTAAAACTGATTCATCAAACTCAGCCGGAAAATGTAAAGTATTGGGAACTAGAATGTGCAACTTGTGCCGTTCCGCAACATATATAAGATTTTCTTTTTGTCGTTTAAGTACGTCTTTTACTTGAGTCAACTGTAAAGACGTGAATTGCTTTAAGTTGTCAAGAATTATTTGGCGTACTGAATTAAATGTTGTTATCAGTACCCTAATATGTTTGAGCTTAGTGTCATTAGTTATGAGTGCGCTTTTGTTAAGGCACTTAAATGAACTTTCAGATTTGGATCGTAGCTCGCCAATTGTGCTGATTGTTTTATTCCAATCCATTAATAACAATAGGCTACGTAATTAAGTGGTATTGTACTTTAACAGTACCTGTTAAGACTTAATCCTAATATGTTTTTTAAAACATGGAAATAAAGTATAAATTGTTTCTTACTTTTGTAAGCGTACCAACCATATAGTTGCTATACCTAAATACGGGTCTTCTTTTTATAGCCTGTGCCCATTAAAAATGGGCAAAAAAGGCTATAATGAATTTGTGTGAATGTATGTAACAGGCAGAAGGAAGCATCTCCGACCCTATAAAGTATATATATTCTTGATCAGTATCAATAGCCGAGTCGATTTACACCTGTCCGTCTGTCTGTCCGTCCGTCCGTCTGTCTGTCCGTCTGTATGAACGCGTGGATCTCAGCAACTATAAGAGCTAGAGACTTCAAATTTGGAATGTAGGTTCCTGAATACCATACGCAGATCAAGTTTATTTTCAATTTTCGATATCAAGTCACGTTGGTTTTAAAATTAGAAAAATCACCATAACATAAGCAATGTCTAAGCTAGAGACTTCAGATTTGGCACACATGATAAAAAGCTTGGGCTTAATGTGTCCTGAAAATTTCATCGTGATGCCCCGCCCCCTTCGCCCATAACTCGGAAAAGCTGATAACAAGAGCAGTTTTATAGCTAAAGATTTGAGATTTGGCACACATAATAAGTATCCTACTCTCAATGTGTGCAACAAATTTCAGTACGATCGCATATTGACCTCAGAAGTTATTCAAGAAACAAATTTATGCAGCGCAGTAGCAGCGCAGTCGCTGCGCCGCGCCGACGATATAATGAACGAAAAGACGCGTTTGTTCATGTATGTTTAATATGCCTTTCGTCTGCTGTGGCGCTAAACATAAACAATCAACAGCCGCAGTCCAGTGTTGATAGACTATCGCAAGCAACCTACTCTCGATGCAAGCAAAATCAACTTCAAGCGATATATTTAAATCCCATTATAATGAAAATACTTTTCTTTGAAGACCTGCACAGGGTATCCTACTGTCGCGCCCGCTCGACTGATCGGCTTTTTCTATTAGTTTTACCCTGACATATGGTAGTGTTGAAAGTACCATTGCCTTTTCTGCTTTATCGCAGTGTATAAGTGGGCTACAATTTTCACCGAAAGTTTCTATATAATCAGTCTCGAACTGATATATATTCCTTGTGGGAATGTAAAATTCTAATCGCATTAATGCTGAAATTTGGAAAACTTTCGTATACGTGATCTATTTTCTCCTTATTCATTCTTAGATCTTATCCAAGTTATTTGCCCTACTCATATATCTTTTCTTAATAATTTTATTATGCTTAACATAGATTGTAAGCAGAAATTGTAAGACTAATACTATCGTGATAATTAGCAAGAGGATCCACAATGATTGTATATCGTCTGTGTGATTAACTATCTTAACGTTATTTACCACGTTGGCAGTATTGTCTTTTGCCACTTGAATCTTTGAATCACTAAACCCACCCATAATGTATTTTAAGGGTTTCTATATATTCAATGAAAAATAATTTTTTTTTGTTCATGAAAGAAATCAGGTTTTCTGTAAAAAAAATTGTATTTTTCGTAAAAAAATGTTGTGGGTTTTTGTAAAGAAAAAAAATATTTTCTTCTTTGAAAATCAAAAATAATATTTTAGTTGATACATTTTAATGAAATTATATTTTTTTTTTTTAAAAATTTTTGTCATTATACAAATGTTTTATTGCAGCTGAGTATATAGATACCCAGCGCCAGAGACATGAAAATATTAGTAGATATAGAATGTGGTTGGCTCACATTTCAAATTACAATTCATTTGTTTTTTTTTTTTAAAAAAATTCTCCAACCACATTTGTTAGTATAAAGCCTAACAGAGTTTAGTATTTTTCAAGCAGCGGTTTCCCGCATAGGCTCGAGATTATTGCTTATTTTTAAGGCAAATTGGGGCATTCGCAATTATGCAGCCCGTTTGCGTTGTTTCGCACCAATGCGAAGCTGGTCATCTAATTTCTGAAGACGCTCTGTGTAGCGTTGTCGGTCTGATTCGTTTTTGGCCAACTTAATCATGTCCTTGATTAGTCGCCGTTGTTGCAAGAGTTTCACTATTTTTCTGCTTCTCTTGTGTTTTGAAATTGATTTTTTTCTTGTCGAGCCCGGTACTCAGCTATTGTGAGTGGGCGTGGTCCATCGGCTGGATTTGCCTGCAAGGCCTCTTGCAACGTCGGCAAATCCCTTTGCTCGGTAGGAATAGCGTTGTTAAACTGGGGCTCCTCTGCCATGCGCACGTTGCAATTCTGTGGTTGGCCCTGTAGTTGTCGCTTTTCGTTGTTGTTACTGTTTCATCTTGTTGTTGTTGTTGTATATTATGTTGCTATATTACGCGCGCACTACACTTGACAAATACTGCTTTGCATTTTGTATTTTAGTTGGCTTTGTTTAATGGGCACAATCAATGCATTGGCAAAAAATAGTTTTCGTTTGCATCAAGTGTAACCGTATTCACGGCCACAGTTTAGCGCGGATATGCTGCTGTTTTTCTCCTTTTACACTTTTTAACATTTATATTTATTATCGGTTCAACAGTTATTAGTTTATAATTGCATAATTATAACATTGTTTTTATTTTTTTTTTATTTATTTCAGAATATCATGAAATAAAATGTAATGTTTTTTTTTCACTTGTTTGTTTTTCCTGTGACTTTTGTCCCGGTCGCCATGTATTATTTATAAACACATTCAGTTTGGTTGGTTTTTATCTGGAGCGTCTCCGTTCTGAGTCTTTATTATGAATATTTCTTAAGTGTTAATGTTGGGTTCAGCTAACCCGAAACATGCAATGCTTATGTCTATGTACTTAGATGTATGTATGCATATATTAGTATATATGTCGGCGAACACTAAGAGTGTGTGGATCTTAGTGTAAGTGTATGGCTGTACAGGCTCGGGAATTTCACCAGAGGACTAATTTCATCATTATGCTAATATTGCATCAGCCTCTAATTGTGCTGTGATTGGTTGTCTGCAGTTGTCGCTTTAAGAAGTACCGTTTTAGCGGGGCGACAGTGTAGTGTCGCTGTCGCCGAGTGTGGTTCGTTGGTAAGCACAAAGAGAAGAAGGAACTACGCAGGCAGTTGCGTGTAGATCTTCGAAGTGTAAAGACGAAACTCACTGCGCTACGACGATGCCGAAAGAAAGTGATTCTGTTCCAATATCAGAAGTGGGATCTGGCTCGCTACCTAATGAATCAGATGGGCCATGGCGAATGTTAATGGAAATACAAAATAAAAATTTGATCGAGCTTATCAAAGCTGTACAATCAACGACACCTGAACCAACAAATAAAAAAACAATTGTGCTACCAAAATTCAACGCAGACCTCGATGGCGCCGACGCATCGGCGTGGTGTTCAACAGTTAATATAATTTTGGCAGAAAATACCATAAAAGGCAGCGCGTTGGTAATGGCCTTGAGTGCATCGTTGGAAGGTAGTGCGTCGCAGTGGCTTGCGCAAATATGTTATCCTGACATAACTTGGGCCGAGTTTAAGGAACTTTTCATGCAGCGTTTTGGCAGCGTAGAAACAGCAGCGGCTATGTTTCTGACAATGTTAGCTACTTGTCCGACCGATGGTGAATGCCTCTCCAATTCTGCTAGTCGTATGATGACGTCACTTATCACGAAATGGCGCGATATGGATGTGGAGGAAATTGCAGTTTCTGTGACGCTTGCGAAGATGGCTCATGTTGAAAACAGATTGCAGCGTCTAACTTTTACTTCAAATATGCGCTCCAGAAGTGAATTGCAAACCGAGCCTTAAGCATTCATGTTCAACAAAAGAAAGAAAAATCTACAAGAGGAAACATCTTCACCTGACATAAAGCGTCAGAAACTTTCAACAAAATGTCACTTCTGTGGAAAACTAGGCCACAAGATAAGGGAATGTCGAGCTAAACAGCATAAAAATAATCTTTCGTCACATGTTATGAACAGTAACAACAGGAGTGCACAACACCAACAAAAAACGAATGTAACCTGTTTTAAGTGTGGTGAGCATGGTCATATTTCAACACATTGCAGTAAGACCAAAATGGACAGGGGCAAGGATTCGCACCAGATGAAAAGAGTGGAGCTTTGCGAAGTTGTTGAGCCCAAAGGAGAGATGGTTCATCAAGGTGAGACGTTTATAACAACGTTCGATTCTGGAGCGGAATGTTCATTAATAAAACAAAAGATAAGTAATAAATTAGTTGGTAAACGAATTAACAATGTAGTGATGTTGAAGGGTATTGGTAGTGGTGGCATATGTAGCACATTACAAATACTTAGTAACGTAAAAATTAATCAATATTACATTGAAGTATTGTTTCATGTTTTGGACAATGAGTATTTGAAGAATGATATTGTTATTGGACGAGAAGTATTGTCCCCTGGATTCAATGTTGTAATATATCCAGGGAAATTCGAAATTATTAGATCAAAAGCTGTAAACTATTGTTCAAATGATGAGAAATTTTGTGAAATAAATACTGATCTTATTGGAGAAGATAGAGATAAATTACAAGATTTATTGGAAAAATATTCAAAATCTTTTATTAATAGAATTCCTTCGACTAGAGTTAGTTCGAGTGAAATGAAAATTAAATTAGTAGACCCAAGAAAAATTGTTCAAAGAAGACCATATAGGCTAAGTCCAAATGAATGAGAATTGGTACGAGACAAGATTAATGAATTATTGCACTGTAAGATTATAAAGCCAAGTTACTCACCGTACGCAAGTCCCATACTCTTGATTAATAAGAAAGACGGCACGCATCGTTTGTGTGTTGATTACCGCGAATTAAATGTTAATACAGTCGCAGATAGATATCCCCTGCCCCTTATACCAGATCAGATAGCCAGACTTTATGGAGCGAAATATTTTACATGCCTAGATATGGCAAGTGGGTATTATCAAATTCCTATGCACAAAGAATCGGTAGAGTGTACAGCATTTGTCACTCCAGACGGACAATATGAATATTTGGCAATGCCTTTTGGGCTCAAAAATGCACCTTCAGTCTTTCAACGCACAGTCATGCAAGCACTTGAAGACCTTGCAAATACGTTTGTTGTCGTTTATGTGGATGACGTAATGGTGGCTGCTGCAACAAAAAGTGAAGCTTTGGAAAGGTTGCAAATTACTCTTGATTGTCTCACGAATGCTGGATTCTCATTCAATATAAAAAAATGTTCTTTCCTCAAGTCAAAAGTTCAATATTGGGATATGAAGTGAGTGCAGGAGAAATCCGTCCGAATTCGCTTAAAGTTACAGCGTTAACTAGCTTATTGGATTAGCGTCTTATTTTAGGCAATTTATGCAAGGATTTTCTTGTTTCATGAAACCGTTATATTTTTTGACTTCGCAGAAAAATGAGTTTATTTGGAGATCGGACCATGAACAAATAAGACAAAAAGTTATTTCTATCCTTACACAAAAGCCAGTCTTAGTAATTTTTAACCCGAATCATCCTATTGAGTTGCATACCGATGCAAGTTCTCGTGGATACGGTGCCATCTTGTTACACAAAATCAACAACAAGTCTCATGTCATTGAATATTTTAGTAAGGCTGCTTCTCCTGCTGAATCACGTTATCATTCTTATGAATTAGAAACGCTTGCTGTTGTTTTGTCTATAAAACATTTTCGCCATTATTTATTGGGTAGAAATTTTGTTGTCTTCACGGATTTTAACTCACTTAAAGCATCAAGAACTAAACAGGATCTATGTCCCAGAGTGCAAAAATGGTGGGCGTATTTACAGGCATTTACATTTGACATACAATATAGAGAAGGTAAACGAAAGTCTCATGTTGACTTCTTTTCAAGAAATCTGCCCTCAGCGGAATTGACTTACAAAATTCCTGAAAAACGAGTTAATTTGGCAGAAATGTCTGAAAATTGGCTTTTGACCGAACAGCGCCAAGATTCTGACATAGTTAATATTGTAAATAAATTGAAAGAAAATTCTCTTGCTGAGGACATTGCTAAAACTTATGAGTTGAGAGCAGGAATACTATATCGAAAAATTCAACGAAATAGTAGAACTCGATCTTTATCAATTGTTCCTCGATCATTTAGATGGTCCGTAATAAACCAAATCCACGAGTCAATCATGCACTTGGGATGGGAGAAGACGTTAGATAAGGCCTACGACTATTACTGGTTCGATCACATGTCCAAGTATATTCGGAAGTTTGTTGAGAACTGCATTACTTGTAAAATGTCAAAGTCTTCTTCGGGTAAAGTTCAAGTTAGTCTTCATCCAATACCAAAAGTAAATACACCTTGGCACACCATTCACATCGACATAACTGGAAAGTTGAGTGGCAAGTCCGATCAGAAAGAGTATATCATTGTTCAGGTAAACGCTTTTACTAAATCTGTTTATTTAACTCACACGCTTAAAATTTATGCTGAAAATTGCATAAAGGCTGTCACGTCGGCTATATCTTTGTTTGGGGTACCAAATCGCATGATAGCGGATCAGGGCAGATGTTTCGCCAGCACTAGATTTAGTGAGTTTTGCTCACAACAAAAAATTAATCTGTATTTGATTGCGACAAGTGCAAGTAGAGCAAATGGACAAGTTGAACGAATTATGAGCACCTTAAAGAACTTATTAACTGCTGTTGAAACTAGCAGTCGATCTTGGCAAGATGCTTTAGGAGAAGTTCAATTAGCTTTAAACTGTACGGTTAGTCGAGTGACAAGTAGAGGAGGATAGATATATGCTCAGGTCTTTGACAAATAATAGAAAATATAAATATGCTCATGATGACATAAGAAAAATGCCAAATGGACAAATACCAGCTGAATTTGAAAGTTGTGATAAAGATCTAAATAATGTAATCGAAAAAAAAACTGTTGAAAGAGACAGTGATGAAAAAGTTGAAACAGAAACTGTTGAAAGAGACAGTAATTAAACTATGTAAAAAGAAACTGTTAAAAGAGACAGTAATGAAACTATGTAAATAGAAACTGTTGAAAGAGACAGTAATGAAACTAAGTAAAAAGAAACTGTTGGAAGAGACAGTAATAAAATTACAAAAAAAAAGGAACTGTTGAAAGAGACAGAACAGATGCCTTCAGGGCTTATAATGACATTTGTAAAAATAATGTAAGCACAAGTGCAAAACAATTGTTTTGTTCATGGTGTGTGGCGCATTAGATATTATAATGTAAAACCTGTGTGGTTAATAATAATGTAAAATTAAGCTGTGTTAAAGAAAATGACTTTGTATTAGTTAAGAAAGAAACAGAAATATGAAGATGTAATTTGTTAATGGAAAATATAAGTTTAGATGAAAAACTAAAAGTTATATTTGAAAGTTGATTGAATGGTAACAAACCATTTTTGGTAAAATTGCACGAGGTCGTGTAATGGTCAGGATGGCCGTGTCGGCGCACACTAAGAGTGTGTGGATCTTAGTGTAAGTGTATGGTTGTACAGGCTCGGGAATTTCACCAGAGGACTAATTTCATCATTATGCTAATATTGCATCAGCCTCTAATTGTGCTGTGATTGGTTGTCTGCAGTTGTCGCTTTAAGAAGTACCGTTTTAGCGGGGCGACAGTGTAGTGTCGCTGTCGCCGAGTGTGGTTCGTTGGTAAGCACAAAGAGAAGAAGGAACTACGCAGGCAGTTGCGTGTAGATCTTCGAAGTGTAAAGACGAAACTCACTGCGCTACGACGATGCCGAAAGAAAGTGATTCTGTTCCAATATATACATATGTATGCAGAAGGCATGCATATGTTATGTATGGTTTGACCACTTGAGCTGCAAAGTGCATGCTCAGCATTCCCACGCGCCGCGATCGGCTTGAATATAAGCGATGGATCGTATTACTTGCGCGCTGGAATGTTTATATAATTCTAAGTGGTCTTTGGGCATTTGTATGTTTGTATTTATTATGACAAAGTGTCACAATGTATTAATGTATTGTTATACCCTTTGATTTACGAAAATGGTAGGGTAGATATGCTACAGAATATTAAAGTTAAAAATGTATAAAAAATACTTTTTTTTATGAACCGAAATGATACCGGTATTTTGAAACCGAAACTTAGGAATAAGGGTGAACCGTTACGAAACCGATATGAAAAAAATTTTCGTAACCGTTAACCGAAAACCAAAACCCGACCATAACCGAAACCGTAACTGAAACCTTTATTCCTTTCGGTTTGAATCCCTGGTTTTAACACGTCCCATCTATGACACATAACGATTGTCCATATGAACTTGTCTTTGGTAAAACAAATAATTTACCTTAACATTTTAATAGCATAAATACAATAGAACCCATATATAATATAGATGATTATGCTAAGGAAAGTAAATATAGATTAGAAGTAGCGTATAAAAGAGCTAGAATTCTGTTAAGCGAAAGAATAAGAATATATATGATAAAGACGTAAATAACTTAGATATATCAGTAGGTGATAAAGTCTTGCTAAGTAACGAAACAGGTCATAAGTTAGATTCTAAATTTACAGGTCCGTATAAAGTAACGGAAATAGGAGAAAGAAATAACATTATAATAACGAATAATAAAAACAAGAAGCAAACAGTTCATAAGGATAGAATAAAAATTTGTATTTCAAAATCATATTTAGTATGGCTATGCATAGGTATAAATAATTTTCGTAATTTCATTTTCTTTGTTGTTATTAAGTACGATTTTCAAATCAAAAATAAAAATATAATAATAATAATAAATTTTACACTAGGTAAAAAAAAATATTATTTTAATTACAATATACACTAATAAAATAACTACATACAATTACGTTATTTTTCAAAAGGAGGGAGATGTAATATGCTCATATATCGAGGGTACACTGAACCCATCAATAATTGAACAGCAACATATATTTGCATAAATATAAACTAAGCAACGACACTTTGTCGTTACATAAACAAAGCTGAAGTACCCAACAAATTTCAATGTAGCGGGCAACGGCCAGAGCCTAGTCAGCATAACTGCAAGCTTTGACCGTATACATAAGGTACTATGTGCATATAACTCTCTTCCCAGCAGCAACGTTTCCGTTGCTTTACATAAAAACACATTTATGTATTTTATATAAAACGGTGCTCTGCTGGCGGCTTCGCCGGCGTAGCAACGCGCAGCCTTAGCTATGTATATTTTTAAGAATCAATGTACGGATCATTATGAAACAAACACAAGAACATTTGGGCTTTTGAACGGGGCATTTTACATTATAAAGGACGACGGAGTGCTGTGGTTCAGACACGGCCCCACCTGCCTCGGGATTAGGTGGACCCCACTGAAACGGGATCCCGACATTTAGAACAGTCGTCCCAGTGGAAAACGCGCGCGCAAGTGAAGATCGAAGTACAGGAGAGAAAGCTACCCTGGACACTGGGGCCACACGGAGCTTCATCAGCGAGAGCGCCGCTCGCCAACTCAGCCCTCTTGTCCTCAGGGACGTATGCGCCAAGGTAAGCATGACGGATGAAAGCCGCGCGACGGTCTGCAAGGCACTCACCGCTGTGGTACAACTGGGCGAGAAGCACGCCTGCATACCTTTCTTGGTATTGCCAACAGTCGTGGATGAGGTCATCTTTGGCATGGATTTTCTGTGCGCCATCCAAACCACCCTGCCCTGCGGTCACATCCAGTTGCAACTGAGCCCAGCAAGCCTATATCCGCAACCCAATGCGCCACCACCACCCTCGGGCGGCGCCAGCACGGCATGCGCCACCACCACGATGACCACGGCGGGACCCTAGGGCGGTGCCAGCATGGCATGCGCCACCAACACGATGACCACGGCGAGACCCTCGAACGGTGCCAGCATAGCATGCGTCACCAACACGATGACCACGGCGAGACCCTCGGGCGGTGCCCGCATGGCATGCGCCACCACCACGATGACCACGGGCGGTGCCAGAACGGCAAGCGCCACCACCACGACGACCACGGCGAGACCCACGGGCGGTGCTGAGACACCTGGGCACCAAGGAGGCACGCGCTGTATCACCGGCTAGCTCTACGAAGGCACTCGAGTGAACCATGGCAGCGCAGGAGCGATCTCCAGGGTGTTCACGGAAGCCACTTGAGGATGGCGAACCATCCCAACGTCCTCTCTCCTTCGGGGGAACCACCGCGGGAGTCCGCGACCTACGCAGCATACTCCAAGCACAGGACGACCAGGCGATCTCATTCGAGCGGATACACCACATCCTTGAGCGGCTTCGCAATGAACGATACATATCGACATTGGACCTCAAGAGCGGGTACTGGTAAATACCAATGACACGCGGCAATTGGAAATACACGGCGCTCACGGTACACGGTCGAGGATTGTTTCACTGGAAAGTGATGCCGTTTGGCCTCCACTCGGCGCCAGCTACCTTTCAGGTCCTGGACAGCATTATCGGACCCGATATGGAGCCATTCGCCTTCGCATATTTGGATGACATGGTCGTCAGCGGAACCATGCTCGAGCTGCACGTGCGAAACCTCGGGGAGGTCCTGCTAAGGCTGAGGCATGCCAATCTGAGGCTGAACCAAGCCAATTGCAAGTTCTTCCGGCACAGCTTGGTATACCTCGGTCTTGTCATCAGCGGCGAAGGAATCCACACAGATCCTGACAAGATCGCAGCAGTCCGGGAGCTACAACCACCTTCAACGTGTCGAGAACTGAGACGTTGCTTGGGGATCGCCTCGAGCTATGGCCGTTTTGTTCCGAATTTCGGAGCCATGGTCCAACCCATGTCGTCCTTACTTAAGAAGGACTAAAAATGGGAATGGAGACCGGAACAACAAACCGCGTTCGGGGAATTAAAAGCACTTTTGACGGAGGCACCGGTTTTGGCTTGTCCCGTGTAGCATGTGCATATATCGGGTGAACACTGTAATACCACTAAGCATACAATACATAGAGGCGTCAAACAGCGATTTTCGTGAGCACAAAATTTGCAGCAAGCATAGAACCCCAGAATAGCCGAAGTTATAGAACCCCGTTCGTGAGTAGCCGAAGTCATAGAACCCCAGAGCGAACGATCGACACTCAAAAGAACGAGAGCGCACTGCTCAGCGCAGCAAACGATTTCAGTCTTGGACAGACACCAGAACGATGAGCACGTCTGTGACGCTCGCTCTCTCATTTCGATTCTGTGTGTGTGTCCAAGTGTGTACATGCTCACGTTTGCATGTATGCGTGAACTCTATGAAACATGGCAACACCGCAATGGCAATGCTTTGTTTCTCACTTTTTCTATTCTGGCGACGAAAGCGAAGATCAGATGGCTGTGTTGTGTGTACATCTATCCGTTTTGACGTTAGCAACTTAATTGTCGCTTTGGCCGTGTCGGCTAAGTGTCGGAGGACATTTCTGTTCGTGGGTTCGACTCCCCGTCGAGTCATTTGTTCTTTAATTGGAACATATTTATTTTTCGCGCTCTCGTTCTTTTGAGTGTCGATCGTTCGCTTTGGGTTCTATGACTTCGGCTACTCACGAACGGGGTTCTATAACTTCGGCTATTCTGGGGTTCTATGCTTGCTGCAAATTTTGTGCTCACGAAAATCGCTGTTTGACGCCTCTATGTATTGTATGCTTAGTGGTAATACTTAGTTGCAATGCTTACGTAACAAACATAAGCACAACGATAACAACTTTGTCAAGTGCAATTGTAACACGATACAATATAATAAACACCAACGCAGAGGCGCAGCGTTAGCATTATTATGCCGACGGCGCAACTGACCAAAGCCACTTGATGTGCACGTGCAACTCTCTCTCTCTCTCTCTTTGTAGCTATTAGTACATAACAGCATAAGTACATAATGAAGCCGCTCCGCTGCCGGCGTTTCTGGCAGAGCAGCTACGCGGCCTTGGCTAATTTAACTCTAAGACGATAATTGTAATGACATCCAATAAATTAACTCAAATGAAAATTCACGTCTTCTTTCATTGTGAAATATTAAACACATTTTATGAAAACAATAATATGAGGTAACATATTATTAAATGGTGACTGTGATTGCGGCCAAGAGACATCAACAACAACAACAACGATTGGAGAAGAGAAATTGAATGGAAGAGCAGAAAAAACAAAACCAAAGACATTGAAATTAAAGCCACATGGGCTCTATAGCAACAGCAACAACAACGAGGAGCAACAACAAATAGAAACAACAACGACGAGCAACAAGCTGCAGCAGCAGCAACAACAACAAACAGTAGCAGCAACGAGCAGCAGCAACAACAAAAGAAAACAGCATCAACAACAACGGCATGGCATGGAATGGAATAGGATAAACTAAATAAAATCTAAGTGAGTACAGGTGATGAGTACAGGTGGTGAGTTGGTGAACAGAAAAAAGACGTTCTTGGATAAAATAACGCATCCTTTAAATTTCTAAACGGATCTCCCTGTTATTATCAGTAACGGGTTATCCGCTATGTTGGACCATAACTCCAAAGTAGCGGATTCAACCGCAAATAAAATAAACTCTGTCGAGGTTTCAGAACCCGAGTTGAAGTTTATTACAATATTATTAATAATTATTGTCGTGTTAATGTGTGCTAACACTTTTACAAAACTATATAAGCTGCACAATAGGTGCTGAAAGAAAAGTATATAAGTAGGGCAAACGATCTAGATAAAATCTAGGGTAAGAAAAATATTAATAAGAAAAATATATATAGAGAAAGAAGGAAATAAATAAAATTAAAAATAAATAAATATTAAAACTTTGTTTTCTAATTTCTAAAATTGCATTATATTGTTGTCTCCACTGAAAATGAGTGCCTACAAATTGTAAGAAGAAATTAGAAGCTGGAATCCCATGCTCGAAAGTAGAATTTTATTCATACTTTCCGAAGAACCAATAAGTGTGTACCATTTGGAACACTTATATATGTCTACCTACAATTGTGAGTCTTACCCTTTAATCAATTGTTGTAAAAAAAATGCTATTGTTCTTAGTTCATTGTCTAAAGTAGATTTATGTTCAAGTATAACATATCATCCAAATGTTATTGACAATTTCGTGCATAAAGTTTAATGAAACTATTATACCATATTTTTTATGGAATGGTAAAAAATATGCACCATTATTAAACAACAAAGGAGCGAATTCGATTAGTCTTTCAAGTGCCTCAATAAAAGTGCACCAATATCGAATGAGACAAAATTAAAGTATGATGTAAATCTGGTAGAAATATATAATAGCATCCGTCAAATTATTTTCGACAACGCTGCCAGATTACCACAATTGCATTTAACACAAGGAGCTGAGGTGTTAAAAAGATTAAGAGACTGTCTTAAGCACATTTTGGATAGACATAATCTTCATATATTTCTACCAAATGCACTTAATATACAGTCATCATTTGATGAGTCAATACTTATGGATCCTGATTTAACAGACACCAAATCAACTGGTACTGTTACTGAAGATTTAACTGACAATAAATTAAGTAACATTGATGCACAAAATTCCAACATGAGCCCAACAATAACAGATTTTTTGAAGGTAGCCTCTTCTCTAATACCAGAGTTTGATGGCAAAGCAGAAAATCTGCAAAGCTTCACAGATGCATTGAATCTTATACATTCCCTAAAAGGCACTCACGAAGCAACAACGGTAAGTATTATAAAGACAAAATTAAAAGGCCATGCCAGGAACTTATTAAGTAATGAGCAGACTATTGCTGCTATCATTACAAAACTGTCAAGTATAGTAAAATGTGAATCTGTTGAAGTAATTACAGCTAAGCTGCTTAATCTTCAACAAAAGAGCAAAACGGCGAACCAGTACACAAGCGGTGGAAAAATTGACAAAATCCGTAGAAGGAGCTTATTTCAATGATGGTCTAACGCTTGATCTGGCCAATAAATACATCACAACAATTGCTGTTAAGGCCATGAATCAGAACTGCGCAATTGATAAGGTCAAACTTATCATGCAGGCAGGCACATTCAGCACTATGAATGATGCCTAAATTTGTAAACAGATGTACAGAGGCTACGGGACAGACAAACAATGTCCTGTATTTTCAACAACGAACAAATTCAAGATACAACAGAGGTAATTATCGTGGCAGAGGTAATTATCAAAACAACGGATATCGAAACAATAATAGGGGACAAGGCCAGTATAGAGGAAACTCTAGAGGCCGTGGCAACACGAACAGAGGCCACAATAACAACGTCAGAGTAACCCAGAATACTTCGGGAAACTCTCAACAACCTTTAGATACACAAAATGAAAAGACACCAAAGTTCATATTATTAAACATATTCTTAACATCTATGTATCATTTAATCATTTAGTAACAGGGAATAAACTGACATTTCTAATAGATACAGGTGCGGATATTTAATTTTTTTTTAAAATTCTGATGTCTTTCATGGCATACAAGTAAATAATACTATCAATATCCAAGGCATATGAAAGGGAGTATTAAAATCCAAAGGCCTAGCCTCAATTGAGCTGTAGACAGATAAATACATAATTGCACAAAATTTTCATATAGTTGATTTAAATTTTGCAATACCGTGTGATGGAATAATAGGTGTTGATCAGATCCCGGACTGTGCGTATAAAAAGGTCCCGCTACTCGTTAAAACAACAACGATTTGTAGTAATGATAGGTGACTACATTTTATTTCCTATGTGAGAAAATAGTAATTCAAGTGTAATTGTACATTTCAAGTTTTCTTAAATTAATTAACTCACGCTTCGTCGCGTCCAGTAGGTTTCACAAACCATCGTCTAATGACGAAACTTAAAACTTTTCTATATCTGGCCGATTTTCAGTCTTGCCATACTTAATTGTATCAGAGTTACCATACTTACTGGTATCAGCTGATATCAGCGTTACCAGTAAGTAAAATTAACATAAATTTAAGTTTTAAACGGCTTAAGTCATAATTCTTCACAACATCCCCGCCACCGTGAATCTAGCAGGGCTCAGATACACTTAAATCTAACTTAGCGAGCATACAGGCTGGTCGTTGAAATACGGCACCCTGGCCATTCTGAATTGACCATCTTTACCAGGCGTGACTTCGATAATCACTCCCTTCTTTCAAAACGATCTATGCGTGGCTCCATCACAGATCAAAACCAGATCTCCCATAGCTAATGGCTTCACTGGTTGATGCCATTTCGTACGACGACCAAGCTCGGGCAGATATTCGTTTAACCATTTCTTCCAGAAACAATGATCCTATTGCTGCACCTTGCGCCAATCCTTCGTAGTTATCTGATACGCTTCTTCGTCAGGATGTGGAGTCTGGCTGGAATTAGAAGTACCTAAGATAAAGTGATTAGGTGTTTGTGGTTCATCTGTCGGGGAATCTAACGCTATGTGAGCCTTGCATTTACAATATTTTCAGCGACACACATAGGGCTATACAGAACGTCCTCCTTTAGACTTTTACTCAATACAGCGTGTCCCATAGCTTTCTTAACGCTGCGAACCAAGCGTTCCATCCTGAAAACTATGTACAAAATCATCTACATAGTGATTGTTTATAATGGCACTAACTGCCTCCGGGTAGGTCTCCTTGAATCTTAGTGCATCATGATTCTTCACGTATTGTGATGATGCGGGTGAGCATTTTGCACCAAACGTCATCACTTTCATCTGATAAGTTTTCATCTCTTCATCAGGATCTTTAAGCCAGAGTAAGCGTTGAGCACAACAGTCCTCCTGTCTGATTTGAACATGGTGAAACATTTCTCGGATATCCGCGCATATCCCTATTTGCTTCTGACGGAATTTTTCTTAGTACATGTGTTAAGAGTAGTGCGTTATCTGGTCCGTTCATTAACTCCGAGTTTTGAGATACCCCGTGGGCTTCTGCCGTCGCATCGAATACAATGCGCAGCTTTCCCGGCTTGTTCGGGTTAGTGACTCCGAAATGCGGAAGATACCATATCCTTCCCGATTCGGTGTTCAAGTCACTGTCTATTAACAACTCCATATAGTCCTTCTTTTCATAGTCGGCCATTAATCTGCAGTATTCTTAACAATATTCCGGCTTCCGTTGGAACTTTCGTTCTAGGGAGTATTGTCTTTTAATTGCCATTTCTTTGCTATAGGGTAGAGCTACGTTATCAGTTTGTCAGAGGAGTCCAGTTTCAAAACGTTCTCCAACGCACTGTGTTGTCTCTTCTTCTTTTCCAATGCGATTGTTCTTAACGTCTCGAACGCCCATCTCCGCATCTGCGATATAGTCTAGTACTAATTTATCGACCATTTCATCGTTTTCGTTTCTTTTCAGTAAAGTAAACCTCCTTGACTGCCGTGTTATCCGGATGACAACAGCCATAACATACCCAACCAAGCTTGGTAGATGCTATTATTGGACCATCGTATCCAATTGTGCGAACAGCCTTCGGCAAATCCAAGTGCCCATTATCAAGTCCAATAATGATTTCCGGACAGCATGTGAATAGCCTTGTACAGGAAATTTGTTGAGATAAGGATATCTCAAGCGCAGCTTCGAGACGCTTATTGACTGTGTAGGCAACTGCATATTTTTAACAGTGCGAATTCCTTTGATCGATTATATCTGCTTATTGTTGCTGCTAGATATACCAACATCAAAACGACTAGGGAGTTCCGTAGTTTTCCTGTTACCAAACCACTGTAATAAAAGATTCTCTTTCGGTCCTTCAAGACCCAATGCCTCTGCCAACCTTTCGTCCATCAACGAAACTGCTGATCCTTCATCCAAAGAGGCATAGCAAGCCAACGTCTTACTACTCGCATGCAGGGTTACAGGCATGATTTTAAAAAGAATCCCAGATTCGATTACCTGTGAGGCCGTTCCTGTAAGCGCTCCACTCACAGATGGCTCGGCGTCGTTCTTAACTGAGTGTAGCAACTGGTGCAACTTCTTGTCGCAACCATTCGTTTCGCACTTGTGCTGAAAGGTACATGCCGTACTTCTATGTCCTAATCGTAGTTTATTTTCCCTAACTATTTTCCATTTTTTTTCAATTTCCATTTTCGAGAATTGATGACACTTCTCAATGTTGTGCTGGCTTTTGTAAACAACGCACACTTTTAACATGCCTTCTTCCTTGGCAACTTTTTTTGCATGCAAGAATCTCGACTTTTGATTTTTATTCTTTCTCACCGTCAAAGTATCAGCTAAACCAGCATTGTGTATGTCCTCTGACATGTCTTGCAACCATTGACTAAGTGCTTTTACATTAGCATCCGTCTTTGAATCTCGGAGGTAGCGTGCCCACTTAAGACGCTGTTGCGGTGGCAGTTTCATTAAAAGTTGGTACAGTAGAAAAAAGTCATAGAACTTTTAATGAAGACATTCGTTCATAGTATATATCTGATAATAAAACAGATTGGGATGTATGGCTTCAATATTTTGTTTACTGTTTCAACACGACCCCCTCAATGGCACATTCTTACTGTCCATATTAGTTAGTTAGCATAAAAAGCAATTTGCCATCTTACTTTAATACAATAGATATAGTAAACCCATTATATAATATCATAGACAATGCTAAGAAATCAAAGTTTAGGTTAGAACAAGCTTACAAGAGAGCAAGAATAATGCTAAAGCAACATAAAGCTAAGAATAAGTCATATTATGACAAGAAGTAATTAACTTCAAACTAAAAATAGGAGGTAGAGTTGAGAAATGAAACTGGCTATAAACTAGAACCAGTATACCTAGGCCCTTATACAGTAGAAACAATAGAAGATCGAGAAAACATTTTAATTAAAGACAGAAAAAATAAGGTACATAGAGTACATAAGGATAGGTTAAAAGCTTACTACGCATAAACACATAAATAAAAAATAAAAAAAGCCCAGATGTCTTGATCAACCAATCAAACTTCATAAATATAAATTGTTATACACAGTAATTTGAAAACAAATATGTACATTCTTGGATTACAAAACACACAATAAGAACACATACAAACATAGTTATGCTACATTCAACTATAAACTATATTTATAATTAAGAAAGAAAAATGCTAAAGATAAATAAAAAAAAAAAAAATAACTATATGTTAGCATAATAAAACATAATATTATACAACAAAATACTATTAATATAAATTAGAATACCTCCATTATTGATAATTACGTTATTCTTTTAAAAGGGGAGATGTAGCATGTGCATACATCGGGTGAACACTGTAATACTTAGTTGCAATGTTTACGTAACAAACATAAGCACAACGCTCGGCGATTCTGGCAGCGCAGCTACGCGGCTTTGGCTAAGTTAACTCTAAGACGATAATTGTAATGACACTCAATAAATGAACTCAAAACTACACGTCTGCTTTCATTGTAAAATGTTAAACACATTTTATGACAACAATAATATGAGGAAACATATTATTACACCAGATTTCAAGGAAAAATTTGTGTTACAAACTGACGCGAGCAACTGCGGACTCGGAGCCGTCCTCGATCGAGTGATCGCATACCTCAGCCGTCGGTAAGTGAAAGCAGAGGAGAACTACTCAACCACCTTGCGATAGTCTGGGCTATTCGGAAGCTACGGTGCTATTTGGAAAGTTACCGGTTTGAGGTAGTGACCGACCATCTCGCCTTGAAGTGGCTGAAGAGCGTCGACAACCCGACTGGAAGGATCACACGGTGGGCATTGGAGCACCAACACTATCAATTCGATGTAAGCTATTGACGTGGGAAACAGAACATCGTGGCCGACTCATTGTCGCGACAACTCCTGGAAGTGGTGGCACAACTGGCGCAGGGGGAACCCTGAAGTGCGGATGGATCGCTCGGCTCAACAAAGGATCCTGGCGAAACCGGACAAATTCCCAGATTCTTTCATCGAGGGTAGTCAAGTGTACCGGCATCTGGGCTGAGGAAGAGGACTATGTATCTTGGAAGTTGTGCGTCCCGTCCGAGCAGCGACCAAGGGTACTAGCAGAGTGCCATGACCAACAAGGTGCGGGCCATCTAGGGATGGGATTATTTCGTGACGTAGCCCGGTACTCTTATTCCAAAGTGCACCTTCACATGGAGTCGCCCAGAAGTTCCGGGAACTCCCCAGGTCGCCGGACATCGTCCCCCGTGACCGCCGAGGCTGACGGCGTCACCTTGGGGCTCCGCGAGGGTCACAGCGGGATGTACCCGCGCCAACCCCCGGCTCAGATGATTGGACGGGTAGTGCGTATTTCTCCGAGGACAGCCGAGCGACTCCACCCCGGGAGGATGTGACCCTACTCGACTCGGCCGAGCTCAAGGGCCCCTAGATCTGGGCAAACGACGCGCGGGAGGAAGTCCTAGCCGCTGCCGGAGAGATCGAGTTGGATGGGGAGCTCGACTAGGTGGACGGATGGACCTTGCGGGGACTTGCCGGAACGGTACCCGTGGCAATAGTCGACGCCGTGGAACTGGCAAACCACAAAGACCCCCATTAAGTTCCTGGTGGAGGCAGAGGGCCGAAGCTTCCAAGTTAAGTTATCCCACAAGGGCCATGTCATGGTCTCTTTCCATCCCCGGAGTAAAGGGGTGTGTGTCGCAGCATTTAGGCTGACGTCACAAGAACACCACGTATGATTCAACAGGTGACGACCTAAACACATAAAACCAGTACTAAAAATCGATAGAAGTTAAAACCACCCTGGTAGTTTACATAGCTATGTTAAGCGATCGCGATATACCGATAAGTCAATCCCCCTGCTGGTTTTTACATAACTCTGTTAAATATTATCGATATATCGATAAACAGCCCACCATGGTAGTTCGACATAGCTCTGTTAGATGTAAACGATAAATCGATGTTTATCGATATATCGATAAACAGCCCACCATGGTAGTTCGACATAGCTCTGTTAGATGTAAACGATAAATCGATAAGCTAGCGAGGTGGCAAGCCTGTACAATATATCGAAATATCGGTAAGGAAAACGCACACCACTGACCAAGCGGCTCATGGCGGCACTTTTTCGAGCGGGCTCGAGACATATGGACACATAGCTCACAGCTAAGAGGGATGGACGGAAAAGAACGAGAAAATGAAGAACATGAAGAGAAAGAAGCATACAAGGACCACGGGCACAAATCCGGCAGCGACACAGGAAAACGTTCAGAACCATATGAACAGAAATTTAACAGCGGCGAAAGAAACAAGGACAACGACAACACGGAATCAATTTCTTTTGACACGGGACAGCAACGGCAGTGAGGCGAGCAGACGCTTGAGTGTGTGTGTGTGTGTTTTCTCCGATTTTTGTTGTTCGGCGTAGCAGATTTGGCGGGTAAGCGGGCCCGAAGGCACAAATAAAAATCGTTTCTTTGGAGTTTTCTTACATAAAATATATATTCCTTTTTTTGGCCACGTGAAAGAGAGTAAGTTCAGTGACAAAATACCAGTCAACCAGTGTACAACCGGGCAAGTGCGAGGAAACTTTATAAGTGAAACAATAAAGAGTTTATTCCCACGTTTCCTTATAATAATTTCTCGAACTCCGTTGCCTGCGGCGATCGTCGAGGGTATCAGTCACGAGATAATAAAGAGTTACTCCCACATCTCTGACGATAGTCCACGATGTTTGCTAGGTTGGAACCAGGTTCTAGAAAGGCGACCAAAAGGGATTAGCGCTGGAGTGTCGATCGAGGGACAATAAAGAATATTGTTCGTCACAAAATTTAATATCAGTAATTGAATACGCTTTCGTCCCTAGACTTTGGGGGCCACTGTATGCTTGGTTGTACTACCTTATGGTTTTTGATAGTTACCGTTGTTGGACTGTTTATCAATTTCACTTCAAGGAAGAGGAACAAAATAAAATAGGCAATGTCTTTTTAATATATTAAAATTTTTATTAATGCATGCATTTCAGTGTAAAAATTAAAATGACACAATTTTGCTTACGTAAATTTTACATGTTTCTTCCTCCCTTACTCGAGCTCGGTCGCTTTCTTGAATTTTGTTGCGCAATATATATAAACAAATACATATACATATTGCATATAGTCTATAATTTTGTTTATCATAGATTGCAATTAAGTATAAGTTCTTGCAACTTTATTGTTTTAAAAATTTTCTGATCATCCTTGCCTCGTTATTGTTATTAGTTTATCATTTATCGGTATATTTTATATTTTCATTATTAATAATTGAGTTAAGTACAATTATTTGCAGATGATGCTTTTATTATGTATTACTCGTACCTAAACTTTCTGCTTAACTACTTTAAAATACTTTCTACATAACTAACTTAAAATGTATTATGAACTGGCTAAGAGGCGTGAAGAATTATAGGATGTTTTAAATAAGGGTGGTGAAAAGAAAAATAAGTGAGGAAAGAAGGAAAATCAAAGTATTTCAAATTTCCTGCTCTTGAACACATATGTATTTAGTCATTTTATATGTACATAGATTGCTTACAACAAATGGTTTTATCAAATTGAATACCAAACTAAATATAAACATTGAATAAAATAATGAGCAACCGAAGTAAAACTTTGAAGTGAAAGGACTACAAAATTCAGAATGAAAAACCAAGTGGCAATGTGCCAATTCATGCAGTTGCATTAAAAACAAAAATTACCAAACTATTATCTGCAATACGGACTATTCTACGAGCAGTGGTGATACTGGTTGTGCAAATCATATTTATTCATAAAATGTTAATTATTCAGTTAATGAAGAATTTTTGTAATTCTGAAATAAACAAATTTTCAGATGGCTTAAAACTAAGTAGCTCTCCGTTTGCTTTGTGGTATGAATTGAGTGTTGGTGGGATGATGTTTTAGGGATAACATACAACAAATAAATGAAACTAAGTTCTTAATGTGGTAACCATCTTGCGTGTTTACTATTTATACTGTATCGATTTACGTTATTGTAAATACCGTTATTCAAATTCTGTAATAATGTAAAATTTGACAATAAAATCAAATAAAATCGAACATGAGCGTATCAAGTCCAATCGAACGAAAACGATAACGAGTACATACGCAACTACTTCCGGAAAATGTTACATCTGTAGTACTCAATTTACCTGAGCGGTGTGTATAAGTTGTTGTTTTTTATATGACTTTATAATATCAACTTGGAAATAAATTGCACAATTATTCGGGATTTAAACAGTTGCCATGGCCCTTTCAGCCGAACGCCACTTGGCTTGTAATGCTTTGCTTTTGTCAGGCACTATTTTATTTAATTTAATTTCGTATATTTCCTGTTATTATATGTAGGTACACTTATCATTTATTTTTATTTTTCTCTCAATTTTGTATGGGTTTTTTTTAAAGAAATATATGTGCTTTTTGAAATTGTAACTGTTTTGCGATTAAAATCTTTTCAAAATTGTTTTCTTATTCATTCGATTTATTATTTATGTTACATTTTACCCCTGTTCAAGTGTGTGTATGTCATTTATACCTAAATTTGTGTGATCAAAGTTATTTTTCAATGTTTCTTACTATTATATTTGTTTTTTATTATTGTTTATGCCTTGTCGATAAATGTAGAAATTTTCCTTAGATTTTCTTGATTTTAGCAAGCAATTGAATTTTGTTTAATTGCATCAAAAATGCGTATTTGTTTTAGTCTTAAAACAACGAAATACTTAACATTTATTAATATGCATTATACTTTGTTTACTTCTATATTGTTAGTTTAGCATTGATTGTTACATATACTTACGAAAACGATGCTATCTCACATTTACAATACATTTGTTTTCTACTTTAATTAAGTATTGTTTTTCTTTTCTTATATTAATTTTTTGTGTACTTCGTTATCTGTTTAATTATAATCCTTTGTTGTTATCAGTATAAGTCGCCAGTTGCACCCAATGGAATCAATCTCAAGCACGTAAAGGCGCAGCAAAGAAGTATGGATTTAAGCGCTGCAACCGAAAGTGTACATAAATAATCAGTTTTCCGCAATTAATATATGACGATACACATTCAATATACAGCCACATGCATACCAAGCTTAATTGGACAGCCAGCAGCCGTTGGGTATGAGTAGCCAGAGCGTAGAGGGATTTGATTCCTTTTGTCCCGTCATTTTTGACGATTTAACGCGCTTGACATGGAATTGATCTTGGTTTTTTTTAGATTTTTTTTTTATATATATAATAATGCATTTAAATCAATAGTTAATCATTTAAATAACGGTGGATCGTTCGACTCATGTTGAAATGAATTGTTTTAGAAATACATATAGTTTTATAAAATAGTTACATAAGTATATAGAGAAATAACATCGGGGTTTACATGCATACATAACTGCAAGCTGGTTCGGTTTATTTTTCGTTGTGTATGTTCTTGTTGTTGTCGTAAAAAGTCAATTAACAAAATGTGTACACAATTTCGATTTAAATTTTCGCACTCTACAACAGCTAAGCTTATTCCATCAAAAATGTTAACTAATCTATTTGCCAACCTACCGAGTCAACCCTATTGTAGTGTTACTATTCATTATTTTCTATACTCTCAAAGTATATAATACAAGATGAATGTTTTTCGTTTCTTGTTGTGTACAATATTTTTTTCACTGCAATAAAATTAATTTTTAAAATTTACATTCGGTATTTAAAAGAAATCAGTGTATGACAACTTTTGTAATTCTTTTGTATTCAAAAATAAAAAAATTAATAATAAAAAATACAGAAATTACACACAAAAAATAGGTTTTAAGTAACTTTGAGATCATTTAAATGTATTTTTATGCGTGTAAATATGTATGTATAACTTTACTTAGATAAGAGTTTGATAGGACAAACAACAGCAAAGCGCAGTGCAAAGAAACACAGCACATCAGGACACATAGGATCACAACGGGAAACAAGAAAAATCAATTGCAATTAGGCACACAACACTCAGTTAATGCATAATTCAATAGAAAATATCCAACTGCTGGATTGTTTTTGTTGTTTTGAAGGCAACAGTCAATACAATTTGGGGAAGTTCGACAATGCATTATTGTTAGGTACAGACTCAATTTAAGTGGATATCCATAAAAAGGTAAAACAATTATATCAATTATGTGTGCGTCTGTATATATGTAAGTGTTGGTGTGGTTGTGTGTGCTGCGTGTGCGCCTAAATATATGAATGCTAACACTATAGTACAATAGTACTATATGTGCACGCTTAACAAAATGCCACCCACTATTGCCCAGTAGTCTAAATGTCTATCTACTGCTCGCAGTCAGTGTACGTATTCGCATTTGCGGCCACATTAACAATCACTGTCATTGCGGCGCCAACATTCTCCGAGCGGATCATGCGTAGCTCTTGTGTCGCTTTGTCGATGACGTCGTCTCCGGCGGATTTACTGACACCAATGCTGCTCAAATTGAGAGCAGCACTCCCATCAGTTGCATTCAGTAGTGTGTATTCCTGTGGAGACAGTTTTAAAAACTCTTCGAAGGTGTTTAACTGCTGCTGATGTTGTTGCTGATGATCGACGTCAACCTGCTGATGCTGTTTGCTACTATTGTTGGCGTCACATACGCTGTAGGGCGGCGATGAGGGACGGTTCTGGTAAATTATAAGTTGCTGCTGCTTTTCTTGCCGATGTGTGGCATGTTGCTGCAATAATAGACGTGACTCTTGCTGTAATTGTTGTTGATTTTGTTGTTGTGTTTGCGGCTGTTGTTGCAACTGGTAGTATTTTTCTGTCTTCACCTGCGCATAAAGCACCTCATCTATCTGCAGTCCTGAAATGCCACACAGCCGATGATATTGCGGGGACTTTGGGCATTGTTTATTGCTGTTCGAAACAATTTTTTGGCTGCCTTGCGGCAATGCCAAGCGGTTGTTTCCCTTGGTGACTGGTGCATTCGAGTTGATGATGTGGGTTGCGCTTATGGTATTGGTGTTGCTGATGTTCTTGTCTTTGCAAATGACGGCGTTGTTACGGTTGTTGTTCATATGGTTGGTAGTTGTGTTAGTGCTGTTGCAATTGCTGTTGCTATGGTTTTTAGTCGTATTTTTGTTGCTCTTGCTGTATTCGCTAACTTGTGCATTGGTGGGGCTCACGGAAAGAGTAAGCGCTGGCACTGCTTCATGCAGCTCTTGCTATTCCTTTATAAGGCGATATATGTGGTGCGTGGTACCGCTATTCTGCGCCGCCACTTCAAACACATATGCTATACATAGGAGTGTCTCTTCCGTTTCGCGCGCCCGCATTACCTTTTCCAAACAAACCAAGGAAGGTAAGCATAAAAGAAGGGGAAAGAGAAAATGTGTGTTTTTGAGTAATGCTAGATAGAAGATACTGAAAAAACGTCGCTTGCACTCACTTGCAGTATTGTAAAGTTCTCGAGCACACTGTTCATCATGTAGCGTTCAGGTAAATTCTTTAGCTTTTGTATGAAATTGATCATGTACTCGCACATCGGCGAGCGCTGAATGCGATACATGTAGCGATTATTTTCCAGGCGTGAGTACTCTTTCTCGACCTTTTCTACAACCTGTTTGCCAAAAGAGCAAACAATTGTGGAGCAAACGAGTTCAATGTTCTCATTGCTTTCATATCTAAAATAAAGTTGATTTAGATAAATATATACATTGATATAGATCAGTCTTATTAACTTACTGGCTTGTAACACCATAGAAATCACCCGTCTCGCTTCCGGTCGTTACGTCCGTGTTGAGATCCGCCCAGCATTTTACAAGGTAGAACGCATTTTGCGGACCTTTTTCATAGAGATCTTTGAGTCCGCCGGATTTCTCCGGAAATTTATCAAATATTTGTCGAATGTCAACCGTCTGTTAAATAATTTAAAAATCATATTAGAAATATAACTTAATCGTATTTTCTTTTCGGGATAAGTGGTACTCACCTCAAGTAGTGGATCGGAGAAGGAGGGCTTGCCACCCAACTGCACAAATAGATGTCGGTGATACTGCGAGACAGAGAAAAAGTATATGAGATGTCATTAGAGATTGTTTAACATATCGTTAAAAACAAGTTACAAACGAAGTTCTCAACGAAAGCAAGCTAGAAAAGTTTAAATTACTTACGATCTCCTCCCTTTGAATTTCCATGAAGGCTGTGAACTCAAGCAAGCGGAATTTGTGCGTGGCAATGGCGCGACCCTCCCATGGCAGCTGTGCGGGCGAAATACCAGCCTCGATTTCGCCGGACACCGTCGTCGAGGGCTTGCCGGGGGTATAAGGCGACTGGGCGAAGGGCTTAATGCTGTAATCATAAAAACTATTGGTCAATGCAAATGCGTTGTTTTTCCCTGATTTAAATAGGGCAATGCAACTTACTCTTGCGATGTGCTTGGCTGCAGACCGGGCTGCCAAAATTGCTAAACCATCCAAGTAAAATTTTAGAGAAAAAATATACGTTTTAAAAATTTGTTTTTCTACTTATGCCTTATTATATATTTGTGTGCAACATTAAGCAAAAAGTACCGAGAAATTTGAGTTTAAAAAATTTTGGGATTCCGATTGGAACAAATGTTTGTACTTTTAGGTTGGCACTACTGTCGTTAACATCTGTGCAAAAATATGCATTAAAAAATTCTTTAGTGTTTAAGATTTGATTAGTTTTGTACGACGCCAAATGTGCATTGGGCGATTTTTGCAATGTCTGAAATTATTCAACAGCGCAGTTCCATTAAATTTTGTGTGCGGAATAAAATTGGAATGGTGCAGCCCTTCTGAGTTTATAATTCAAGACTTGTCTCGTGTTACGTTTTTTTTTTTTTTTTAATTTTTGTATGAGGCATTTAAAATTAAAAACTAATCTTGACCTGGTATCCAGGAACCTACATACAAATATTAAAGTCTCTAGCTCTAATAGTTGCAGACGCACGGATAGAGCTAACCGATGTCGCTGAAATATAACAGAAATATACCATTTTTAATGGAAATTTTTTTTGTTTTTTTTTTTGAAACTGATAAAGAATATCTTTACTTGTTTAGATCAGAAATGCCTTATTTAATATATTAATATTTTGTGCGCTGTGAACACATGTACATATAAAACCAAAAAAAAAACCAGCCTGAAGGCCTTCGCTGCTCTGGCTATAAAAACAAATTGTAATGTAGGGTTCATTCTAATCTACAGTAATATAAATAAAAAAATAATATGTTGTACGCTGTTGCTGTTGTTAACTGTTAAATCTTTGATTAAATTTAAATGATTATGCGTGCGGGTGGTTTTGAGCAGGTGGTTTTCACGGGGACTGGTCTAGTCACTAAAAGAAGAGTAATGAGTGACTGAAAAAAATAGCAATAGCAGAAACATAATGACTATAACTAGGGATCATGGAGTCGGAAAGTCAAGAGAGCTGATCATGGTGACATTGGACAAAGGGCAGTGGACAGCGGGTAGCGATTGCAACAGAAAGTAGCGATAGAGGTACCGTTGAGGTATCTAGAGGGTCATAAGAAAGGAAGTTAGAAAGAGGGAGTACAGGAACAAGTACGAGTAAACAATAACAAAACATATGATCGCCCGAGCGCATCTAGAGCAAATAAAATATAAAAATATAAAACATATAAGCTTATAAATTGTTGATATAATTAATGGGTGTGAATCGTGTGCATTGGATTTATCGACGTTGATCTGAGGTGAGTTTGAATTGAGTTTTCGATTATTCTGAGCTGAGAGATGCGTTTGCTGTAGTGTTATGTAGTGCGGTGTGTTGTTTTGTGATATGGTATTCTGTCTGCTAGTTGCTCTTGTTAGATTGTTAAGTAATGTGGTGTTGCTATTGGCTGTAGAGTGGTTCGTTAACTTAGCTTGGGTAACTTGAACGGTTGCTTACGTCCGGAAAAACCGGCGAATTATGCAACAACGCAGCTACATCAACAAAACTTTGTGACACTGCACCTGTTGTGGCCCCAATTGGTTTTGGCTGTTGTTGTTATTGCTGTTGTTGTAGTGGCTGCTTGTGTTGCTGCTGCTTCTGTAGGTGGTTAGCTGCTGCAACTGCAACCGCATGGTGTTGATGGTGCGGATGCATATGGCTATGTGTGTAATGCAGCAAGTTATGATGGGAATGGTGGGAATTGTGATGTCGTGGAGACGATGATGACGGCACAGTAACGGCATTGTCCGTCGCACCAACATTAACAGCAGCGGCGGAAGCTGACGGCGACTGCGCTACTGCGTGGGCAGCAGCACCCACATGATGGTGTGGACGGTGTTGGTTATGTTGTGGGTGCTGATGATGAGCGGAATGCAGAAGAGGCTTCGAGGCAAGGCAACGCGACCAGGGCAAGATTACTGACCGCCTGTGCGGAGACAATTTGTGAACTGGTCATTGAGCTCATGGCCTGCAGGGTTTGCTCTTTCTCATTAAGTAAACGCAAGGATAAACCATTGGGTTCCTGGAAAAAGAGTTTCACTTTGACGTGTCTGCGTTTGAGTGAGTGTGTGGGTTGTAACGACACACTTAAGTGTAACGAAGGGCTATAACGGACGTCACACGTCTGGGGAACTCTGACATACATATGTATAAAAATGAAAAGACCCTAACACACACGCAAATGCTAACACAGAACTCTCTCCAGAAAAGTGATTGACTATGGATTTTGAGGTCACTTTCAGATTTTGATGCTAACTGGTGACGTGGCAACTTGCAACAGAGATAATCGTCACCTCTTTTTTTACTGAAACAAAATCAGATCGAACATGTTGTGTTCACATTTGATCTTTCAACAAAACTCAAAGATAAATAAAATCAACCTGTTGTTGTTGAATTCGTTTTTCAGTTCAGTTTTAATCGTATTTCTCATGTTTGAGCAGACGGGCGTGGTAAAATTTAAAAACAAACTTGAACATCGACATCGAGGTATTCAAATTTACATCCCTACGCTGAAGTACCGAAATAAGGAGTGAACGCTATTTGCGTTTTAAAAATAAATCGCTTTGGGACATAACTTTCAGGAAAATTGTCGGCCATGGCAATTACCGACGAACAGTAGCTCGTTTTGATTTTTGAATTTGGAATATAAAAATAAATTGGCTTTAAATGATTGCTGGCCCGTTGAACTTTGTAACACCTTAAATTGGATTCTGTGTAACTTTTGATCAGTTTGTATGAGAAGAATAGCATTGGGATAAAAAATTATGCAAATATCCTCTCCTTTGTACTTTCCATTGTTGATCGTCACGTCGATGAAGTTGTTTATAAGCTTTCTTACAGCCAGTCCCGTTCCAATGCAAAATCGAGTTTGGTTCATTTTACGCCGTATGATGGTGACTAAGTCTACCTTTAATTGCACATTGTGAGGTAGTAGTCCAGGCAATTCAATTGAGCTTCAAAATATGTGGAATAGTTGACAAACTTTTCCTGGTTTAAATTTATGTCAATAGATTTGAAGGAGAGCAACTGTCCCGCAATGAAATCTTGAGTGGTCACCTTGATTCTTCGGGGAATAACTGGAAGATGCAATGCTGTATAAATCTTCGTTTGTTCTGCTTCAAAAAAACTTTTTCAAAGCCTTTTTGATGAGTAATGCGATTTCCAATATTAATAATAAATTCATTGTAAGAAAGAGGACCTCTCCTCGGTGTCCCCTGCAGTAGGCCAACTTTTATCCTAATGTTCCGCCACAAACAACTTCACAAGTAAGACATGCGCAAGGTCCGCTTTATTTTGGGCAAGATTTCGAAAAACAGAGGGCAAGACTGAGCCGCGCAATGCCGATGAAAAAGAGCGTTGTTAAGGGGCAGTAACCAAGCTCGAAGTTGGTGTAACCACCGCAAACTAAGCACAGCTGATTCCTAGGGGAGAGCCAGCCGTGATACGTGGGAACAGAGTAATCACCTGTGTGGACGAGAGGTCGAGGTCCTAGCAGAATGTGTTTCTAAAATAAGCATGATAGGGGATGGACTTTGCAGGATCGATGCCCCCGGGCACGCATTTGACTACCCAAGGGTCAGGCTAACCACGCAAAACTCATCCGGACGGTATGGACGAAGAACCCAGACATGAGGACCGACGATTGGTAGTCCAAGAAGATGAGAAGGTGATGGAGGCTAGCCAGCCATTCATGTTGCTGATCAATGAGGACTGCCTGGCGCAACTGGAATCCAAGGATTACCGTCTATGGTAAGCAGGAAGGCAAACCAATTTGAAAGTCGTCAGAAACGAGTCCCCGGACAACATCCTAGATGAAATGGTAGACACCAGCGGGTTGTTGAGTGATCTTCTTTCCGGGAGGTCGGAACAATGATTGAGGTGAGCCTCTTTTCGATTATGTAATTGTAAAAATATGTATCCGTGGCAGTACACCGACCTTCATATCCCCAAGCAGTTTGGGAAAAGGTATTGCCCTTACACGGCCCTTTTCTGTAGGCGTAAACAACATAAATATAAGTAACTAAATAGTATCTATGCGTCACTCGATCTCCGTTCATAGATCATAGCAAAATACCCGTTCCATAAATGCAATTGATGAGAAAGTTAGAGTTGTAATAAAATATTCAGCAGTCTATACATCCCCAATATTAGTGGCGTACGCTAGGAAGCAATACATATAAAACCAAAAAAAAAAACCAGCCTGAAGGCCTTCACTGCTCTGGCTATAAAAACAAATTGTAATGTATGGTTAATTCTAATCTACAGTAATATAAATAAATAAATAATTTGTTGTACGCTGTTGCTGTTGTTAACTGTTAAATCTATGATTAGATTTAAATGATTATGCGTGCGGGTGGTTTTGAGCAGGTGGTTTTCACGGGGACTGGTCTAGTCACTAGTAAGAAGAGTAATGAGTGACTGAAAAAAATAGCAATAGCAGAAACATAATGACTATAGCTAGGGATCATGGAGTCGGAAAGTCAAGAGAGCTGATCATGGTGACATTGGACAAAGGGCAGTTGACAGCGGGTAGCGATTGCAACAGAAAGTAGCGATAGAGGTACCGTTGAGGTATCTAGAGGGTCATAAGAAAGGAAGTTAGAAAGAGGGAGTACAGGAACAAGTACGAGTAAACAATAACAAAACATATGATCGCCCGAGCGCATCTAGAGCAAATAAAATATAAAAATATAAAACATATAAGCTAATAAATTGTTGATATAATTAATGGGTGTGAATCGTGTGCATTGGATTTATCGACGTTGATCTGAAGTGAGTTTGAATTGAGTTTTCGATTATTCTGAGCTGAGCGATGCGTTTGCTGTAGTGTTATGTAGTGCGGTGTGTTGTTTTGTGATATGGTATGCTGTCTGCAGGGTTTGCTCTTTCTCATTAAGTAAACGCAAGGATAAACCATTGGGTTCCTGGAAAAAGAGTTTCACTTTGACGTGTCTGCGTTTGAGTGAGTGTGTGGGTTGTAACGACACACTTAAGTGTAACGAAGGGCTATAACGGACGTCACACGTCTGGGGAACTCTGACATACATATGTATAAAAATGAAAAGACCCTAACACACACGCAAATGCTAACACAGAACTCTCTCCAGAATAGTGATTGACTATGAATTTTGAGGTCACTTTCAGATTTTGATGCTAACTGGTGACGTGGCAACTTGCAACAGAGATAATCGTCACCTCTTTTTTTACTGAAACAAAATCAGATCGAACATGTTGTGTTCACATTTGATCTTTCAACAAAACTCAAAGATAAATAAAATCAACCTGTTGTTGTTGAATTCGTTTTTCAGTTCAGTTTTAATCGTATTTCTCATGTTTGAGCAGACGGGCGTGGTAAAATTTAAAAACAAACTTGAACATCGACATCGAGGTATTCAAATTTACATCCCTACGCTGAAGTACCGAAATAAGGAGTGAACGCTATTTGCGTTTTAAAAATAAATCGCTTTGGGACATAACTTTCAGGAAAATTGTCGGCCATGGCAATTACCGACGAACAGTAGCTCGTTTTGATTTTTGAATTTGGAATATAAAAATAAATTGGCTTTAAATGATTGCTGGCCCGTTGAACTTTGTAACACCTTAAATTGGATTCTGTGTAACTTTTGATCAGTTTGTATGAGAAGAATAGCATTGGGATAAAAAATTATGCAAATATCCTCTCCTTTGTACTTTCCATTGTTGATCGTCACGTCGATGAAGTTGTTTATAAGCTTTCTTACAGCCAGTCTGGCCAGGGCTGGCAAAAATCCTCTAACTGAACCCTCCACGAGGGTGCCGGCTGGGCAATGGACTCTGCACTATCCCGATCGATCGGGTTATGCATAGTCACTTGCTCGACCGAGGTATTGTGGAGTCTAGCTGAGGCGGCGGTCAGGAACTCTCAGTCGGTTAGGAAACTAATCGATTGAGTGTACTGAACGCTACCATGGTTCAGAGGTGCCTGGCGGATAGGCCTAAAACGCTATGGGGTGGTTCCCAAGAATAAAATTAACCAACCCCCTCCCCTGGATGGAAGTTAAGGACGCAACTCGGGCTGGGATGTCAGCCCAAACGTCGGTGGAAGTCGTGACTGCTACCACCGGCGTGCACGGTGAGGAGCAATCCTCTCTGCGTGTCGCCAGCGGTCACTCTGCAGCGGGCGAAAGTCTGCTTCGACGGCAGGAAGGCGTCGATCTGGAGCCAGTGGCCACCAAATCGGAATTCCTGTTCACAGGCCCGACCATAACGGACCACGAGCTAGCGCTTGCGCTTGCTCGTATGCCGTTGGAGGACGAGCCACAGAACAGGAGGCACGATGAGGTGACTAAAGCTGACACGGTCGCGCCGGAAAGCAACGTCGAAATGGAGGACCTCCGACGCAAACAGCGCTCAGGGTATAAGGCCTCACTCAAGTTCCTTAGGGGACTTGAAGGCCGCAATCCAGAGTCGCTCAACGCGAAGGAGAGGAAGCTGAAGAAAAAGCACGAGTACAACGTGAGACGGTACGAGAAGCTTACCTAGTCTGGTAACACTCAAAACCTCTCGCACAGTAAAGTAGTGCAGTCAGCGGAACCGGTGAAGAAGACTTCTCAGCAGGTGACTGAGGCTGTTTCGAAAAGGGAGGCAATACCTTCCAACTCGAAGCCAGCAGCATCGCCTGCAGGGAAGTCCAACTCCCGGAAAGACCCCTCCAAAGCTGCGCCGACCACACCCCCAAAAAAGGGGAGAACGGAAGGCAAAAATAGCAGCAAAACCTCTGTCACTAAGCGGCAGAGGTCGGACGACTCGGCAAAAGCTTCAGAGAGCAAGCGGATGTGTCCAGAAGGAATTCTGGCCAGCTTAAGCTCGAAGCCAGAGCTTCAGGTGGCCATTATCGACAGAAGCGACCCGGAAGGGAAACTCACTGCTGGTAATTGGCTCACCTTAGAGAAGTCCATTAACCAGGCCCTACATGATGCCATGTTCCGACCAGAGAATCCGTTCCTGGCCGAGTTCGATGGCATCAAGTGGTATAAGGGCGCTAAGGCAGTGGCTTGTGCCAACGAGGAATCCTTGCGGTTTCTCAAAGACACAATCCAAAGCTTTGGTGAACTTTGGCCTGGTGCGAAGATTGACGTCGTTCCCACGGATCTCGTCCCAGAGCGAACGATCATTAAGGTTTGGATTCCACCTCCGATAATGGAGGATCGAACCATCCTTAACATGATCAAGCGCCAGAACGAGGACTGCGTCACCGGGGACTGGACGATCAAGAGAGGACTGGCCCGCGACAAGGGAAACGGCAAGGATCTCTGGATCAGCATTGGTGCAGAGTCCAGGAGCCAAATCCTGAAGAAGCAAGGCCAGTTGAAGCTGGGTCTAGGATGCATCAGAGCGTACATCCCTGGACCAGACGGAAAGGATGCTAGGTCAGCAGGAAAATCTTAGGGTGGTGCAGATCAATCTGCACCATTCTGGGGTTCCCTCGGTTGACCTACTACGGTTCATGGACAGGGAGAGGGTAGACGTGGCTCTCATCCAGGAACCCTGGATCGTGAGTGAGAGGGTCTGTGGATTGGGTTCTCGCGGATACCATCTCCTTGTCCCAAGGACCGTGGGTAAGTCTAGAACCTGTATCGTGGTAAGAGCTGGACTTAATGTTCTTTTCTCCCCTTGTTACAGCAGCGAAGACCTCACGGTGGTACTATGCGAAAGAAGGAACGGGCGTAACCTATACCTGGCATCCGCATATTTACCATACGAGGAACAGGACCCGCCATCGGGAAACATCAGGGCCCTTGTTCAGCACGCGCAGAAGGAGGGCATTGATGTGATACTGGGCTGTGATGCTAACGCTCACCACACGGCGTGGGGAAGTACAGGCATCAACAAGAGAGGGGAGTCGTTGTTCGAATTCGTTCTGTTCACAAATCTTATTGTTTGTAACAGAACCGTGATAAGAACCGTGCAGAGGTTATCGACTTAACCCTAGCGACTAACAACGACTCCCTGACAATAGATAACTGGCACGTATCCACGGAGTGCTCTTTCTCTGATCACTATAGAATAGTGTTTGAGATTAAGTGGCCTCGTGCGGAAAAAACGCCATTCAGAAACCCGAGGCGAACGGACTGGGGTAAGTTTGTTAAGTATGTCAGGGAGTCTCTACCGTCACACCCAGTGGGACATATGAGACACCCTGGCACTCTGGAGAAATCGACCCGGACCATAACCGAGGCGCTCTGTAAAGCCTTTCTTGTATCCTGCCCCATTAGCCGACCTCCAAAGTCCAATCGCAACGCGTGGTGGACACAGGAGCTAGGTCAAGTCAGGAAGGAGACAAGGAGGCTATACAACAAGGCTAAGGCGAGAAATTGTCAGGATGATTGGGACACCTATCACCTGAGTTTCAAGACCTTTAAAAGACTCTGTAGGAAGGCTAAAAGAGACTCATGGGCTGCTTTCTGCGAGGATCTTAGCAGTACCACGGAAGCGTCCAGACTTCGAAGGCTACTGGCTAAGGACCCTGCTAAACCAGGTCTCCTATGCGACCTGGACGGCAATTTCGCGAGAAACAGTCATGAGTCTTTGGAACTTCTCATGAACACCCACTTCCCGGGTTGCTTGGAAGCGGATGACGGGGGCGGGATCACCGCCTCCACTATCAGTGAAGAGCCTGAGGAGGGGGTGTACGTGGAAAGTGGAGCCGTTATAGAGGAAATTATCAATGAAGAGAAGATAATCTGGGCTATCAAGTCATTTCAACCCTACAAATCTGCAGGACCGGATGGCGTTAGACCGGCTATGTTGCAAGCTGCGTGTCATGACCTCTTGCCATGGTTTTTGAGAATCTTCAGAGGATGCCTCTCTATAGGATACATCCCACGTATCTGGAGAGAAGTGAGAGTGGCATTCATTCCCAAAGCAGGAAAGATAAACCACTGCTCAGCGAAGGACTATAGACCAATTAGTCTATCATCGTTTTTATTAAAAACGCTAGAACGACTTCTGGATCTATATCTAAGAACGAAGCTGACTCCAAGTGTATTTAGCAGCTCTCAACATGCCTATCTCAAAGGTAGATCCGTTGAGACAGCACTACATGAGGTAGTCAGTAATATTGAAAACACATTGCATAGAAAGGAGTTTGCGCTGATGGCATTCCTCGATATAGAAGGAGCCTTCAACAATGTCAGGATCGAGTCGATAACGGCAGCACTTGCCAAAATTGGCTCACACCCGATGATCAATCAGTGGCTCAGCAATATGCTCAGCTGCAGAGTGATCAACTCCCAACTTTGCACTTCAAAAATTAGAAAGTTGGCCACGAGGGGGACACCTCAAGGAGGAGTCATATCTCCTCTATTGTGGAATCTCGTTCTCAACGACCTTCTTCTAAAACTGAAAAATAGAGGATGCAGAGTAACGGCCTACGCTGATGACCTGACTTTACTGGTGACTGGCAAGTTCTTGCCAACAATCAGTGAACTGATGGAAAATTCACTCGGCTTTACTCTAAGGTGGGCAGAGCAAAATGGTCTTGGGGCAAACCCACAAAAGACCGAGCTGGTTCTGTTTACAAGAAAGTACAAGATACCGAGCTTTAGACTTCCTACACTAGGAGGGATACAGCTTAGACTGGCAAAGGAGGCAAAGTACCTAGGAGTAATTCTCGACTCGAAACTCTCTTGGAAGAGAAACTCGGAGGAGAGGATGAAAAAGGCACTGCAAGCCTTCTTTGTGTGTAAGAAGACTTTTGGGAAAAGATGGGGGCTACGACCGAATATTATCCACTGGTTTTATACGGCTGTTGTCAGACCCATACTTACTTATGGAGCATTGGTATGGTGGGAAACGGCATGCACCAAATCTCACCTAAATAATCTCCAAAAAGTGCAAAGACTAGCTTGCTTGGGTGTAACGGGATGTATACGTTCCACCCCCCAAGCAGCACTAGACGTCATATTAGACCTGGAACCAATATACATCTTCCTGAAGTACGCGGCAGCCAGGAGTGCGGTCAGGCTTAGAGCTCTGAACCTCCTCAAGCCAAGTACGGTAGGTCACAGCGCCATTCTACGCTCAATAGAAGGCTATGCTGGGCCACACAAGGAGGACTATTGCGTTCCTGAAAACAAGTGGGAAGACAGGTTCAACACTGTGTTCCCATCACGGACCGATTGGCAGCAAGAATCCCCGCTATGTGGGAACGAGCTGTCAATCTACACGGACGGTTCGAAAACGGATGAAGGCACTGGAGCAGGCGTGTACTCCGCACACCCTGCTGCGAACCTTTCATACCGTCTTCCGGACTGGTGCAGTGTTTTCCAGGCGGAGATCTACGCTGTCTGGCAGTCGACCAAACTGATATCCACCTTGGAGGAACCTTCAAGGAACATATCTATTTACGTCGACAGTCAGGCAGCCCTTAAGGCTCTGTCCTCAAACACCACCAAGAGCAAACTCATTCGAAACACAGTCACAGCGCTGAACCGCTGCCACCATTCAATCAGACTTGTCTGGGTACCTGGGCACTCCGGTGTACTAGGAAACGAGATGGCTGACGAATGTGCAAGGCAAGGATCAGCGCTACCGGCAGGTAGTGCGGTGACTGATGTACAAAGACCTCTTCAGCACGTTCTCTCCGAACTAGCAAGAACGGCGAGGACTGCGGCAGAGGAGCAGTGGAAAATGGCTCAGGGATGCAACATATCCAAAGCACTCTGGCCAGACCGCAACCCAAAGCGATCATCTGAACTCCTACACTTTAGCAAGAACAGGATAAGGGTGTTGATAGGAGTCTTGACGGGTCACTGTCCCATTGGCCGAATGGCATTAAGGTATGGTGTACCATCACAAGACTTCTGTCGTAGCTGCGGGAATGAAGAGGAAGAGGAGAGCATCCAACACCTTCTGTGTGACTGCCCTGCACTTCTTAGAAGGAGAATCCGTTTTCTCGGGGAACCCTTTTTCGAGGAACTGGGCAGTCTTGCAAAACTGCGACTGGAGGATCTGGTACTCTTCCTGGACTCCACTGGTTGGTTCCAAAGGCGAATCCCGCCAAACGGGACCAACTAGGGTTTCCGGAAACAGGATAACCCAAACTCCCTTTCCCACTCCCTTCAACCCTCCAACAATCCTTTACTAATCCAACAGGTAACGGGCATCACAATGGGCCGAATGGCCGCCGGGTGATCTCAGCATTCTTTTGAGCGGTCCAAAAAACCTAACCTAACCTAACCTACAGCCAGTCCCGTTTTAATGCAAAATCGAGTTTGGTTCATTTTACGCCGTATGATGGTGACTAAGTCTACCTTTAATTGCACATTGTGAGGTGGTAGTCCAGGCAATTCAATTGAGCTTCAAAATATGTGGAATAGTTGACAACCTTTTCCTGGTTTAAATTTATGTCAATAGATTTGAAGGAGAGCAACTGTCCCGCAATGAAATCTTGAGTGGTCACCTTGATTCTTCGGGGAATAACTGGAAGATGCAATGCTGTATAAATCTTCGTTTGTTCTGCTTCAAAAAAACTTTTTCAAAGCCTTTTTGATGAGTAATGCGATTTCCAATATTAATTATAAATTCATTGTAAGAAAGAGGACCTCTCCTCGGTGTCCCCTGCAGTAGGCCAACTTTTATCCTAATGTTCCGCCACAAACAACTTCACAAGTAAGACATGCGCAAGGTCCGCTTTATTTTGGGCAAGATTTCGAAAAACAGAGGGCAAGACTGAGCCGCGCAATGCCGATGAAAAAGAGCGTTGTTAAGGGGCAGTAACCAAGTTCGAAGTTGGTGTAACCACCGCAAACTAAGCACAGCTGACTCCTAGGGGAGAGCCAGCCGTGATACGTGGGAACAGGGTAATCACCTGTGTGGACGAGAGGTCGAGGTCCTAGCAGAATGTGTTTCTAAAATAAGCATGATAGGGGATGGACTTTGCAGGGTCGATGCCCCCGGGCACGCATTTGACTACCCAAGGGTCAGGCTAACCACGCAAAACTCATCCGGACGGTATGGACGAAGAACCCAGACATGAGGACCGACGATTGGTAGTCCAAGAAGATGAGAAGGTGATGGAGGCTAGCCAGCCATTCATGTTGCTGATCAATGAGGACTGCCTGGCGCAACTGGAATCCAAGGATTACCGTCTATGGTAAGCAGGAAGGCAAACCAATTTGAAAGTCGTCAGAAACGAGTCCCCGGACAACATCCTAGATGAAATGGTAGACACCAGCGGGTTGTTGAGTGATCTTCTCTCCGGGAGGTCGGAACAATGATTGAGGTGAGCCTCTTTTCGATTATGTAATTGTAAAAATATGTATCCGTGGCAGTACACCGACCTTCATATCCCCAAGCAGTTTGGGAAAAGGTTTTGCCCTTACACGGCCCTTTTCTGTAGGCGTAAACAACATAAATATAAGTAACTAAATAGTATCTATGCGTCATTCGATCTCCGTTCATAGATCATAGCAAAATACCCGTTCCATAAATGCAATTGAGGAGAAAGTTAGAGTTGTAATAAAATATTCAGCAGTCTATACATCCCCAATATTAGTGACGTACGCTAGGAAGCGATACATATAAAACCAAAAAAAAAAAAACAGCCTGAAGGCCTTCGCTGCTCTGGCTATAAAAACAAATTGTAATGTATGGTTAATTCTAATCTACAGTAATATAAATAAATAAATAATTTGTTGTACGCTGTTGCTGTTGTTAACTGTTAAATCTATGATTAGATTTAAATGATTATGCGTGCGGGTGGTTTTGAGCAGGTGGTTTTCACGGGGACTGGTCTAGTCACTAGTAAGAAGAGTAATGAGTGACTGAAAAAAATAGCAATAGCAGAAACATAATGACTATAGCTAGGGATCATGGAGTCGGAAAGTCAAGAGAGCTGATCATGGTGACATTGGACAAAGGGCAGTTGACAGCTGGTAGCGATTGCAACAGAAAGTAGCGATAGAGGTACCGTTGAGGTATCTAGAGGGTCATAAGAAAGGAAGTTAGAAAGAGGGAGTACAGGAACAAGTACGAGTAAACAATAACAAAACATATGATCACCCGAGCGCATCTAGAGCAAATAAAATATAAAAATATAAAACATATAAGCTAATAAATTGTTGATATAATTAATGGGTGTGAATCGTGTGCATTGGATTTATCGACGTTGATCTGAAGTGAGTTTGAATTGAGTTTTCGATTATTCTGAGCTGAGCGATGCGTTTGCTGTAGTGTTATGTAGTGCGGTGTGTTGTTTTGTGATATGGTATGCTGTCTGCAGGGTTTGCTCGTTCTCATTAAGTAAACGCAAGGATAAACCATTGGGTTCCTGGAAAAAGAGTTTCACTTTGACGTGTCTGCGTTTGAGTGAGTGTGTGGGTTGTAACGACACACTTAAGTGTAACGAAGGGCTATAACGGACGTCACACGTCTGGGGAACTCTGACATACATATGTATAAAAATGAAAAGACCCTAACACACACGCAAATGCTAACACAGAACTCTCTCCAGAAAAGTGATTGACTATGGATTTTGAGGTCACTTTCAGATTTTGATGCTAACTGGTGACGTGGCAACTTGCAACAGAGATAATCGTCACCTCTTTTTTTACTGAAACAAAATCAGATCGAACATGTTGTGTTCACATTTGATCTTTCAACAAAACTCAAAGATAAATAAAATCAACCTGTTGTTGTTGAATTCGTTTTTCAGTTCAGTTTTAATCGTATTTCTTATGTTTGAGCAGACGGGCGTGGTAAAATTTAAAAACAAACTTGAACATCGACATCGAGGTATTCAAATTTACATCCCTACGCTGAAGTACCGAAATAAGGAGTGAACGCTATTTGCGTTTTAAAAATAAATCGCTTTGGGACATAACTTTCAGGAAAATTGTCGGCCATGGCAATTACCGACAAACAGTAGCTCGTTTTGATTTTTGAATTTGGAATATAAAAATAAATTGGCTTTAAATGATTGCTGGCCCGTTGAACTTTGTAACACCTTAAATTGGATTCTGTGTAACTTTTGATCAGTTTGTATGAGAAGAATAGCATTGGGATAAAAAATTATGCAAATATCCTCTCCTTTGTACTTTCCATTGTTGATCGTCACGTCGATGAAGTTGTTTATAAGCTTTCTTACAGCCAGTCTCGTTCCAATGCAAAATCGAGTTTGGTTCATTTTACGCCGTATGATGGTGACTAAGTCTACCTTTAATTGCACATTGTGAGGTGGTAGTCCAGGCAATTCAATTGAGCTTCAAAATATGTGGAATAGTTGACAAACTTTTCCTGGTTTAAATTTATGTCAATAGATTTGAAGGAGAGCAACTGTCCCGCAATGAAATCTTGAGTGGTCACCTTGATTCTTCGGGGAATAACTGGAAGATGCAATGCTGTATAAATCTTCGTTTGTTCTGCTTCAAAAAACTTTTTCAAAGCCTTTTTGATGAGTAATGCGATTTCAAATATTAATTATAAATTCCTTGTAAGAAAGAGGACCTCTCCTCGGTGTCCCCTGTAGTAGGGCCAACTTTTATCCTAATGTTCCGCCACAAACAACTTGCTTTATTTTGGGCAAGATTTCGAAAAACAGAGGGCAAGACTGAGCCGCGCAATGCTGATGAAAAAGAGCGTTGTTAAGGGGCAGTAACCAAGTTCGAAGTTGGTGTAACCACCGCAAACTAAGCACAGCTGACTCCTAGGGGAGAGCCAGCCGTGATACGTGGGAACAGGGTAATCACCTGTGTGGACGAGAGGTCGAGGTCCTAGCAGAATGTGTTTCTAAAATAAGCATGATAGGGGATGGACTTTGCAGGGTCGATGCCCCCGGGCACGCATTTGACTACCCAAGGGTCAGGCTAACCACGCAAAACTCATCCGGACGGTATGGACGAAGAACCCAGACATGAGGACCGACGATTGGTAGTCCAAGAAGATGAGAAGGTGATGGAGGCTAGCCAGCCATTCATGTTGCTGATCAATGAGGACTGCCTGGCGCAACTGGAATCCAAGGATTACCGTCTATGGTAAGCAGGAAGGCAAACCAATTTGAAAGTCGTCAGAAACGAGTCCCCGGACAACATCCTAGATGAAATGGTAGACACCAGCGGGTTGTTGAGTGATCTTCTCTCCGGGAGGTCGGAACAATGATTGAGGTGAGCCTCTTTTCGATTATGTAATTGTAAAAATATGTATCCGTGGCAGTACACCGACCTTCATGTCCCCAAGCAGTTTGGGAAAAGGTTTTGCCCTTACACGGCCCTTTTCTGTAGGCGTAAACAACATAAATATAAGTAACTAAATAGTATCTATGCGTCATTCGATCTCCGTTCATAGATCATAGCAAAATACCCGTTCCATAAATGCAATTGAGGAGAAAGTTAGAGTTGTAATAAAATATTCAGCAGTCTATACATCCCCAATATTAGTGACGTACGCTAGGAAGCGATACTCACCTTGGTGGAGCCAGGAGCTCGGAAAGCTACGGTAGAAATCTAGGAAATCTTTCAACACATACAATGCGAGTAGTGTTGCAACCCTACAAGGACTTCTTAAAAACATACGAATCGGTTGAAGTTTGGGGAAAAGTAATTCATTATTTTTGTGTGTGTCAACTTTAATATGTTTTGATTTGTAAACTATTGGTCACACTGATTTACACTTGGGCTTCTTGATAAGGTGGGATTCACCTTTTAAAACACACTGTGGCCCGTTCTTTGATAGGGCGATTCTATTGAGAGATACATTTTGTTAAACATGGAGACTAAAAAAAAAAATTTGCGTTTAGTGGGATTGGAAGGGAATTATCTACATTAGGCTGTTTTCATATGGGCCAACACTCAACTCGGACATCGATTGTCAACAATTAGGCCGCTTAAAAATTGCAGATGACGAGAGGCGATCATAATTAACCAATAGGAAAGGTATTGTGTTTCACCAGGACAATGCTAGACCACAAACGGTTATCATCTTTTTTTGTACTCACAAAATTTTTTGAACGGCAAAAAAATTAATTTAATGGAGGACAGCGAAACTATATTGGTCAAGTTTGTTAAAAGCAAGGATCAGAGCTTTTTTCAGAGTGGAATTTTAAAATTATGCTCAAAATGGCAACAAGGCATTGAACAAAATGGAACATACTTGACATAAATTGGACTACCCAAGCCGTAATAAATTAACTTTGAAAATATGGGAAGAAAATGAATTTCTTAAAATATATATATAAAATATAAGTTTTGTTACAATTACGGCACTTGCATTTAAAAATATCTATATGTTAATTATATTAAAATAATCTAATATACGAGGAAGTTTTATCTTACTGATTGTACGATATACATTTTCCACTTGAGCCTAGATTAAAGCAAGCTGAAAACTGCTTCTCACTCAACTTTGAAAAATGATCACTTGTCGCAATCGCCAATATTTAGGGATAGTGCTTTCTGTTCCTCCATTTATGTTGACTTTCGAACGTAAGGAAACTTATTTTTTTTTGGGTAAATACGCCCATCGCAGCCACATTTTTTCTTTTGAGTCGGCGTGGTGGCGGTTATCTAAAAGCTTTGCGCCTATTTCGGATTTGCAATACGCACAATATGCTCTTTTTGGATCAGTGCAATCCTTGCGAATCCATTGCTTAAACTCCTCATCTCGCAGCCAGGCATCACGAAAATTTTGCTTATAAATTTTTGGCATTTTAACCCAAACCCAAAACACAGCAAAAGAGTGAGCAAATACTTTCAAGTTGTTCATTTAATAGAACGACTGAGATAAATACAAATTGCGATATCTTTGTGAACCAATATTAATTGTAATTTGTGCAATCAATTGCAAAAGGATATAAAAATAGGCAAAAATTATAAAGAAAAAAAATGGCTAGTTTTGTAATAAAGTTGCTAAAATTGCTAAATACAAATTAAAAATTGCTAGATTCGTGGCTTATAGCATTTTGTAAAAAAAAGTTGCAAATCTTTTTAAAAATTACCAGATCTAGCAACTAAATTGCTAAAGTGGCAGCACTGGTTGTAGCTAGTTTCCACCCAGTACACAATCGTACGATGCAGATAAGTAACGGAGCTAAATAAGTAGAGTCCCTAAAATGCAGCCGCGTAGTATGGGCTGACATGCACACAGTTACGAAGTCTTCGCACCATCTGCTTATGAGACGAAGACGACACCATGTGCAGCATCATCAATTACACTATTTTAAAGTCATTTTGCTTCAGAGATCTTAATACAGGGCCCATTCAAAATGTGCAAAAAATGGTATAATGAATTTGTGCTAATGTATGTAACAGGCATAAAAAAGCATCTCCGATACTATAAGGTGAATCAGCAACAATCAGTGTTAACATCTAAGGAATATCGATACCAGGAGCGTTATAGATATTAGCAGTCGCATTTAGTCGGAGCACCAAGTAAATAACCTATAGCAGTGTCAGGCAGCGTCGCGACGCGTCGTATGCCCGGGGCATAGGCTTTCGTTCTAAAGCAGCACTGCCTGCTCACGTACAGTATTAACTTTCGTGTGGCTGCTGATCAGCCATAGGGATGCTACGATGTGCAATTTTGACGAATTATACATTGTATACACAGAAAAATAAATGTTTGATGAAGTTTTCGAATAAGAATAAATTAAGACTAATAGCCAACTTGATGCGAAACAAAAATATAAAGGGGTTATAAATGTTCACTAAGACAAGCACATGCTTGACGTCTGTTATCATTCTGTTAATTCGCACAGTAACGCAATGAAACATATGACTGTGCTGGTGCCGACCACTGACCTATAGAGAACGCATTTCATACGGTAGCCACTGTACAGTCAAAACTGCCAGCAGCACGGACACCTCCGAAATTCCGAAAAATGCGAGAGAGACACTCGACAGAGACACTCGCTTTTTCGGAATCATTTGACGTGGCCGAATTAGTCGACAGCAAGAGCTCGTACAGGCCACAGCAAAGCGAGTGCGGAGAACACCGCGCCGCTTGCTGTGCGATATGAGCATTTATGTATGTGTGCATATATGTGTGCAATGTTTGCATATGTATGCCTGTTCTTTATGCTTTGCTTTTGTTTTCAGCTTTTGCTTTTACAGGGCAAGCCAGCTGAGTTTTGTTTTGATGGTGGGTGATAAGGGGTGATAAGAAATTGTATTTATTTTATATAAATGAATTTATATTTATTTATATACAAATGTATAATTAATTATACATGCGTAGTTATTAAATTATTTATTATTATTATTTTTATTTATTAATTACAAAAATATTAATTAAAGCAATTAAATACCTCAACTTAATTAATTGATAAAATTAATACTTAATTAAATTAATAACTAAATACATAATTTATTGATGTTTTATAATAATAATTATAAATAATATATAAATATATACATCCATTCAAATATATTTTATTTTTGATATCTTATCATATCTTATCATGTTTATCATTTCAATTTGACCTCAAAAAAAATCAAATCAAGGTCACTGGCAATTGGACCTAATGAAAATATGTCTCCGCACTACAACACACCCCGTACTTTTTAAGCCTAATTACCCACAATATTATCTATCAAATATACCATTAATTTCTTAAATAAACTAAGGTTATAGATCAAACAAATTTAACGATTTGGTTTATCCATCAAAAGTATTTCATTAACTTTTAAAATAAATAATTAAAAATTATAAAAAGTTCCACCGAAATTCCAAAATTAGCATCGACAGCGAAACAAAGCACTGTTGTCAAAGTTCTGTCTCTGGAATCGAAAAACAACCAATTCAGCCAAATATTTTGTTTTCGGCGGTCGCCAATGCGTGTGCCGGGGCACTATGAAATACCCTGTTCGTCAAAACATTATTATCCCCAATATTTTCTATAGCAGATTGCATGCAATTTTCTAAATAGATAAAGGATGAATTTAAAACAAATGCGTAGCTCAATTAAAAATATTTAATTCACCTTAGACACTTAGTTTTAAAACATTAACGTGTTTAGGGTATCGAAAACTTCAGTCATAATGCAAACAAGAGCATCAAGAAAAGTACGCATACACAAACATATGCATACACATATTAAAGGATACAACAAAGACGTACGACTATATCTGTCCCTCTCTGTCTATAAAAGTATACATGTGTGTAAAGAGGATGGGTAGAATCTCTATATTCACGCAATAGACGAAACGATTGCCAGCGCTTGTGGAAAAATCTGACTTTGCTCAGAGCTTTACCCTTCCGCAACTGAGTACTTTTTCCAAAATTTTGCTTCATAAATCTACTATTGAATTTATTAAATTTATTTCAACATATTTTATTTTTAAAGTAAAATTAATAATAGTCTATATGTACATACAAATAATATATTCTCATCCATATTTTTCTTTAAATTTGCTTAAATAAATTGTATTAATATAATAATATTAACTAATTTTATTTATTTTTATTTTTTTAATACAAACGAATAATATTGTTGTTAATAAGCATACATATAAATATCTTCTAGGTTTAATATATTAAAATAAAATAAGTTCAAATTCGTACGCAAATTTTAGCGTTATTTTTGAAACTGTTGGCGCTATCATTGAGAAATATTTAACAACACACATTCAAAATGTAGGTATTTGCGAGTACTATCAATTGGTATAATAACATAAGTCATAATGTCTCATAAAAAAAAATTGTTCATGCTCAAAGTTCCGTTGCGGACGTTACAGAAAACGGAAGTCATTTTTCTGGTTGGCAAGCATTTTCATCATTTTCAGGGAATTTTCTTCTAAACCAAAAAAAAAAAAGACAACATAAAAGTTGGAGAAATAATTAAAGATAACAGTTATCGACTAACTCTCAACGAGTACACACGTCTTTTCCTGTCAGATTTCGTTCTTAGTTATTTGTCAACTGCAAAATTCATTTTTTTTTCTCTACGAATTTAATTACACAAACACACACACGCGCGTGAGTGACAAAACATAACTACTATCATGGCCTCTGGGCCTCCCAATCTTGGGGACAATCGCTTCAGTTTACTGAGCGATAGCCCTAAAAAGAAAAAAAGAAGAACTTTCCAACCATTCGAAGTCAATTTTCCTGACCTACCAGAAGTGAATTCGAACAACCCCAAATTCTTAATAATATCAGCTAAAAATTCTGAAAAAGCACTAGCGGAATACTCCTGCTTTGCCGTCCACAGAAAGCTAAAAACACTTAGCAAAGAAATCATATCAATATCCACCCTCTGCGATGGAAATCTCCTTATGCTTGTCAAAACAAAGGAAGCAGCAGACAAACTTCTAAAAGCAACTCAACTGCCAAGCATTTGCAAAATCGAATGCAAATTACACGAGTCTTAATGTTGTGAAAGGGACCATATACGAGACGAGTTAAAGTCACAGAACGTGCAAACAATTTTCAAGTTTACTAAACTTTTCGATGGCCAACTCAAACCAACCGGCGTTATACTCGTGTCATTCGACCTATACAACCTACCAAGAAAAAGAGAAAAAGACATATCATGGCACTCTGTAAAGGTCCGATAATATGTCCCCAACCCAATGCGCTGCAAAAAAATGCCAGCTTCTGGGCCATACGAATAAGCACTGTAATAATAATCCAACATGTGTCACATGTGCACTGCCCGAACACTCCATTCCCCTGCACCAGAACCATGTGCGCCAATTGCGAAGAAATACACCCTGCTTCCTCTTCTGAATGCATAAAATGCAAAGAACAAAAAGAGAATTTTGCGACTAAAAACCAAAAATAAATGCAGTTTGAAAGAAGCCAAAGCTCTTCATAGACAAACGCAATTGCTCCCCCACACAGTCTCAAGCTACGCATCGGCTGCTGCCTCCGCAATCAAGTCCACTCAAAAGCAAAACGAATCACACTCTGCTTTATCATCATTTCAAACAAAACAAAACCCACAACCTCCCCTCAAACGTCTTCTTTAGAAGATATCACAGATCAAACGTATTACTCTACCACAAAAACAAACACAAACTATCAAATCGAAACCTCCGCAAATAACTGCTCCTCAACCTCCTCACCAACCATAACAGATGACGAAATGGACGACCTTAATACCTAATTAAGGCCTCCCATTTAGTTAATCCACCACAGACATACAACATCTACTTATACTTAAACTAAAATGTCCATTTCTATAGTTCAATGGAACCTTAATGGTTACATTAACAACTATCACGAATTACTACTTTTAATGAAATCAGAAAATCCAGATGTTACATGTCTCCAGGAAACCCACCTTCCTCACATACACTTAAACATTACAACACCAAAGTCTTATATAGGCTACTTCAAAAAATTTGAAACCAACAATGTTAGCAAACAAGGAATTGGCTTTCTTGTTAAGCGCTCTATACCCCATACATATAGTCAAATCAACTCGTCAATATTGAGCGACAGCCTCATGATCAACACCAACCCAAAATTTACAATTGTTAATTTGTATATACCACCGGCACAAAGCTTCTCTACTGCCAACATCATATCAATCATAAATACTCCAAAAACCCCTATGCTACTTCTTGGGGATGTCAACTCATTGAGCCCTCTTCGGGAAGCTTCTTCAGCCAACTCAAGTGGAAAGAAATTTGAAAACGCAATCTCGCAAGCCAACTTAATAGTTCTAAACGATGGATCCCCGACTCACTTTTCCACTCATCGTACCTTTACACATGTAGACGTTACGATAGTTTCTCCCCAAATCTCCCATAGATGCAAATGGCATATTTCGTCTGATTTACACAGTAGCGACCACTTTCCCATATACACCACCATAATAACCCAATTAAGTGCAGACAAGATAATCCCTATTCCGAAATACAAAACTGACTTTGCCAATTGGAAGAAATTCCAATCCGAGGTCTCGAATAACCTCCAATTAGAACAGTCCAGAAATGTGAACCACAAACCAGTTTACTGGTGGAACAACAATCTAAGCCGCCTGCGAGATACAAAACAAAACAGCTGGCAACTGTACAAACGAAATACTGATCTCCCTAAACTAAGTTGCTTTTAAACAAAAACACAGCACATTTGATGCACTACTGCAAAAACAAGGGTACGCATCTGATGCTCTCTCGACCAGGAACCATGTAACTATACTAAGCACTGACTTCGAGAAGGCTTTTGACCGCGTGGGAATACACGCAGTCCTTGAGCAACTTGTTCTTTGGGGGATCGGTCCAAAGGTCTTTCATATCGTGAAAGCCTTCATGACCCAGCGCCTGTTCAGGGTTCGAGTAAACAACAATTATTCCAAATTTTTCAAACTACATAACGGCGTCCCGCAAGGCTCCCCAATGTCAGTAGTTTTATTTACAATTGCATTTGAAAAACTCAACTCCACAATACTTTCCCACAAACATATTAATCTTTCAATTTATGCAGACGACGCCATCATATACACAAAGCTAAAAGATCCACTCAAAATTCAATCATTACTGTCAAAAATATTAATAGCCATCCAAAAATGGGGAGTTCTATCGGGCGCTACATTATCGATAGAAAAATGTAAAATTTTACACATGCAATAAGCACATATGCAACATGCCAGATATAATTCTCGATAATAAAACAATCGCATACGTAGATAATTTAAAAATTCTAGGCATTATATTTGACAAAAAACTTAACTACAAAAATCAATGTGAAAATCTCAGAAAAAATCTAAACAATATGCAAAATATAATTAAGTTCATTTCATCCAAGTTCTCCCATATACACACAAACACTCTCATAAATATTACTCGGGCTCTGATATTATCCAAACTGGACTATGGACTACCTATCTACGGATGGAACGCCAAAACTGATATAAGGAAAATCTAGCCCCCTTACCACGCAGCAGTTCGTCGTAGCCTTAACGCTTTCCCTACATCGCCTATAAAATGCATCTTAGCCGAACCCGGCCTTCCGTCCGTTACAGAGCGAATAACAGACACCACCTACAAACTGATCCCAAAGCTCAAGCATACACCAAACGGACTGCTTCGCAAACACTACATCAGTGCCATCAAAACCAAAAAGTCGTATAGAGTCAAGTCTACAATCCGAAGAGTCGCAGACTTTGCCAAAGAAATCAACACCTCCAATGTTCCACCCTTACCTAAGGTCAGCTCCCTTCCGCCCTGGCATCTTCACAGTTCCTTTACCAACACTCGATTGCACAAACACAAAAAAGGGAATACAAGTCAAACGGTCTACAAGCAACTATTCCTAGAAGAGAGTCAAGCTTACGAAAACTGGAGATGGCTTTATACAGACGGATCCTTACAGAATGGCAGGGCAGCCTTTGCAGCCGTCGACCACCACAACGATATCGTGTCCTGCGGGATATTGACAGAATGTGCATCTGTGTTTGACGAAGAAGCGCATGCAATTTTAAATGCCTGTAAAACCGCACAGTCATCCGGAAATCGACATGTTGTCTGTACGGACAGCCTGTCAACCATCAAAGCTGTGAAAAACCTTAACGCTAGAAACGAAACCATTGCTCAAATTCGAAACCTTTTAATCAAGCATCGCGGAACGATAGTTTTCTTCTGAACCCCCAGTCACATGGGCATCTCCGGAAACGAAAATGCTGACCAGGCAGCCCACTATGCACTATCGGCACCCCTGATCACAATCGAACCGCTGAACGACGCATCCCTGCAGAGAAAAATCCAAGAACTCCTACACACACTAAAGATGAAAGAACGGTCCACCTTCAACCACTGTTATCGAAGCTTTAATCCCAGCTACTCAAGCATAAAGATACCACCAAATGTATCCAAACCCAAATGGTCAGCATACATACGACTCCGCATAGGGCACACAATTATGACGCATGAGCACCTTCTCAAAGGATCCGCAGCTCCAACTTGCAGATGTGGAGCAGTCATCACAGCCGAACATATTCTTGAAAACTGTCAACTCTACAATGATATCAGAGCCGGAATATTCATAGACACATAATCCCCCTCCGATAGCTTAATATCACCAACCACCGAAAACATCAATAGAATTTACACTTTCCTTAAAAATTGTAAAATATCCGACAATAGAGTCGAAGGTCTAGCTACTAGTACTCTAAGCACTACTGCCCTTAGAATTAATATTGTATATTATATCTAAATTTGTAAATAAATAAATAAATAATTAAATATTAAAAAACAGTTTTCATTGTGGCCAAAAGTGACTGTTCGGTTTTTATTTAAAAAATGGGCCGTTGCGGAAGTTACATAGCGGACGTTACATTTTTTTCACCTTTCAAAAACAGAAAATAAGTACAAAATAACCCTTTTTTTACAAACCAAATGGAACATTTTTATTAGATATTCTATATTTTCTTGTCTTTAAATATTTCTTATTTATTTTTTTTTTTGATTCAGAAGAAAAATTCCCTGAAAATGATGAAAATGCTTGCCATCCAGAAAAATGCCTTTCGACGTCCGCAACGGAACCTTGAGCATGAAATTTTTTTTTTTGAGACACTTATGTTACTACACCTATTGATATACCTATTGATATAATTCCAAAGATTCATTCAAATAAACTTGGGAACTTTTGTCGTAAAATTTGAACTATTGACATAGTTGTGGGTTTTCTTCAATGAACCTATTAGTTGATTGGTACAAGAAACCCACACAGGTTGATATATATCGACCACATCGGTTATATGGCAGCTATATAAAGAATTAGTCCAAATCTAGTAAATTTTAGCAAGTTGTTTTATAAACTGAAAATATGTGAAAAAACCGAGTTTTAGTTCAATTGGTTAAAAACTGCCACTTTAGTGCAAATCGGCTATACAAGTTTCACGGCAGCTTTATATTATATAGTTGTCCGATCCAAAAAAAATTGTGTACATATTAGGTGACCTATAATGCATCAGCATATTAAATTTTGAACTGATAATTTCATTTTAGTCTATAAAATTTTACCTTTTGGGTTGTGTTGAGAACGTTACAAAAATAGCAAAAAATTTTGAAAATACATTATAAAAAATGGTTGCAATGAAAGTTTGAAAAAATAATGAAAACTTTACCAGTTACACAAAAAAAAACATATTTTCCGTTGCGGACGTGACATAAAAAATGCGCAACATTACACCACTTATTTTAATATTTTTCTGAAAAATATCCAAGTATTTTATTTTTATATAAAAGTTCATTTCAATAAGATATGATTCCAAAAAAATCAAGCTTCTAAGTTTAATTTTTATACGTTTTTTAGACAATATTAAAATAAAACCTTTTTTAATGAAATCGTGGAATTTTCAAAGTCAGTCTGGATATAGTCCGATATTTCATATTATACACCCACAAAAACAAATTTTTGGTTCATTCCTCCAAAATTAAATATATATACTTTTACTAAAACCAAAAAAAAATATTGTTCGAGTAACTTTAATTTTTTTTGCTTGGTATACGATTTTTAGGATATGCCTATTTGTATATCATTGCATATGTATTTTAAAAAAGAATGGTACTGAGTTGCGGAAGGGGAAAGCTCTGAGCAACGTCAGATTTTGCCACAAGCGCGGCAATCGTTTCGTCTATTGCGTGAATATAGAGATTCTACCCATCCTCCTTGCACTCATGGATACTTTTATAGACAGAGGGGGACAGATATAGTCGAACGTCTTTGCTGCTGGCTGATCTGATTGTATGTGTATATCTTTTAATATGTGTTTGCATATGTTTGTGTATGCGTACTCTTCTTGCTGATCTTGTTTGCATTATGACTGAAGTTTTCGATACCCTAAACATGTTAAGGTTTTAAAACTGAGTGTCTAAGGTGAATTAAATATTTTTTTAATCATCCTTTATCTATTTAGAAAATTTCATGCAATCTGCTATAGAAAATATTGGGGATAATAATATTTTGACGAACAGGGTATTTCATAGTGCCCCGGCACACGCATTGGCGACCGCCGAAAACAAAATATTTGGCTGAGTTGATTGTTATTCGATTCCAGAGATATAGAACTTTGACAACAGTGCTGTGTTTCGCTGTCGATGCTAATTTTGGAATTTCGGTGGAACTTTTTATACCCTTTAACGGTAAAGTTTTTAATTATTTATTTTAAAAGTTAATGAAATACTTTTGATGGATAAACCAAATTGTTAAATTTGTTTGATCTATAACCTTAGTTTATTTAAGAAATTAATGGATGTGTTGTTACATATTTTCATTAGGTCCAATTGCCAGTGACCTTGATTTGATTTTGTTTTAGGGCAAATTAAAATGATAAACATGATAAGATATGATAAGATATCAAAAATAAAATATATTTGAATGGATGTAAATATTTATATATTATTTATAATTATTTATTATAAAACATCAATAAATTATGTATTTAATTATTAATTTAATTAAGTATTAATTTTATCAATTAATTAACTTGAGGTATTTAATTGCTTTAATTAATATTTTTGTAATTAATAAATAAAAATAATAATAATAAATAATTTAATATTAAGCAAGTATAATTAACTATGCATTTGTATATAAATAAATATAAATTCATTTATATAAAATAAATACAAATTCTTAATTAAGCTTCTTTTTAGGTGGGTACCCCTTATCAGCCACCATCCAAACAAAACTCAGCTGGCTTGTCCTGTAAAAGCAAAAGCTGAAAACAAAAGCAAAGCATAAAGAACAGGCATACATATGCAAACATTGCACACATATATGCACCCATACATAAATGCTCATATCGCACAGCAAGCGGCGCGGCGTTCTCCGCACTCGCTTTGCTGTGGCCTGTACGAGCTCTTGCTGTCGACTAATTCGGCCTCGTCAAATGATTCCGAAAAAGCGAGTGTCTCTGTCGAGTGTCTCTCTCGCATTTTTCGGAATTTCGGAGGTGTCCGTGTAGCTGGCAGTTTTGGCTGTACAGTGGCAACGTATGAAATGCGTTCTCTATAGGTTTTTTACATAGTCGGAGTGAACTGTCGGCTGAGCAGCTAAGGATTTACAAGAAGTATCGAGAGAAGTACAAAGAGGAAGTTCGTTGTTAACCGTCTGGAGTTGCTGGAGTTGCTGCTAAGGCAAAAACACCCGCGAAGCGTAAGCCGTCACCAGTGCGAGAGAGGCAGGCAGAGCGTTCAGCAGAAAAAGGAGAGCCGTCGCACAGTGGCTCGTTTTCTCATTCTACTTTGCAAAAATCATATCTTTTGATCCAGGTAAGATACCACAAAAATTTAAAAAGGGTTTAATAAAAAATACCTGTCGCTTTGAAATGAGTGTAAGATCTTAAAAATCAGACGGCAAATTAATTGTCAGCAGGTGTTCAAAGTTGCATTTTGTGTTTATATGATGATTTTCGTGAAACGCGACATTCATCGTATGCTTTTTTCTGAAATTTATGTGTAAATTTGTGATTCTTTATACATAATTATATGTAAATTAATGTTTTAAATACATCTAAACACTATAGATAACATATTTGATGGATTTCATGTTTCAAATACATATATATCGTATAAATTCCTGTAAAAACAAAATGTAATTTCAATTAAACTTTTATACTATATATTTGATTTAATTTATATTTATATAAATAAATAACAATAAAACTATTCAATTAATGTCCTTGTTAATTTAATTTTCCTCAGCTATGTCTTCAAGTTCGTAACCTATGTACATTAAATCTACCATTTCTTTAGTATAAAACTCTTGCAGATCTTTGCGACTTCACACAAATCTTTTTGTTGATATCAGTGGATCTGAAGAAACTGATAACTTATTAAAATAGTCTTAATTTTGTCTTTACCGTGTCACCTTGCAAGTATTCGAGTACCTATATTTCTTGTACTCCTTGTTTATAGATTTCTGGACTTCTTCTGATAATTCCCCGATTGACAGACATTGGTTTTCGTTGAGATTTCCTCCGTGTACCAAAATTTTATGAAGTTTGTTTTTGATCTTGTCGACCTCCGTCATATTTTCCTTTGCAAAGTATACTGTTCTCATAACGGTCAATATAAACTCTTCTTAGCTTGGAAGATCAATAAACATCTGAAATATATCTCGAATTTTGGAAGACATTTTGCGGTTTCAATATTCGATTTATATTACATAATACTAATCAGCACTGATTTTGTTTAATATCGTGATGGTTTCCAAAAGTAGGCTGTTATACAATGCACCTAAATATTTGAATATATACCCTTAATCCCTACTATTAATTACTAACTAAAGTAGTACAAAAGATTAAACATGTGTAGTCATTTAAAATTTACAAACTTAGATAATTGGGTTTGGTAAACGCGGAAATTGAGTACGAAAAAGGGTTATAAATTACATAATCACTACCTGTTTGCTTGGGTTACATTAGTATATTTAGGTAGACAATGAATTCTTAATATTATGCTTATGTAAACTGTTCAATAAAAGGTCTAGTTTAACGGAAACACGTTCAAATAACGACAATTCCGTACCGTAGGTTGCGCAAAAATGCGAGCCCGGCGCCATTTTGGGTGCGCCACAACGCAATTTTGACCCAGTTTAAAGCGTTGTGCGTGAATTGTTTATTAAATAAAAAGTTAACTGGCACTTCTTGGCACCTAGACTTTCTTGAAGTTGTTGCAGTAATATCCACGGAATAACGTGTATATACCCGTTTGCCTGGAAAAATTTCAAAAACTATGTAAAAAATAGTGCTTTAGTAAAAATATTATTTAAAATACTTCAAAGCAAAAAAATAACAACATTTTTATACCATTCGCTTTAGAATAGACACACGTATTAGATAAAATTAAGAAATTGAAAACTCATTAAACCATTTGGATGCAATTTTATCGCAAAAATGAAAAATTTTTCATAAAAAGCCATTTTTATAAATAAGCGAAATTTTTGTTCATGTTTGATGGGCTCTACAGCCGAAACCGTTTGTCCAAATTAAAAAAAAACTAAACGAATTTATAAATTTTAGACAATTCTCTATTTAAAGATTTTCCATGGCGAGAAATGACCGATTTCTTTTTTGCCACGTGAGTCTCGTGAGTGAGCCACTGTGCGTCGCCAAATACAAAAATGTACGACGCAGAAGATGAAAAAACCAATGCAGAATGAGACAAGGAGCTTAGATTCGCAAAATAACCAAATGTTGCAGCAGCTTGTGCAGTTGCTAACACTTAAAATTTATGCTGATGAAATTGGAAAAGATGATGGGAAATTGGTCATTGAAAACTTTGCAAAAATATTTCCTGAATTTGACGGTGAGAACATGCAAGTAGAAAAAAGGTTTACAAATTTTGAGTTCAACGCCGATGCCTGAACATGAAGCAGAAATTTGTGCAAGCCCGTGCCAAAATGACGCGCACGCCCGCTATATTTTTAGAGTCTACAGAAGTGTATGATTACACTACAATGAGCGATGAGCTGATTCAATAATTTAAACGAGAAGTAATTTGCAGTGCCGAAATACATAAGCAACTGAGTGGACGTACTAAACGAAAAAAAGAGAGCTTCCACGAATATCTGTTGCAGATGAAGTGAATTGCTGCGCGGGGTGTAATAGGTACAGAATCAGTGATCAGATACGTGGTAAACGGCCTAAATTTAAAAAGCGATCTTAAATACAATCTGTATGGATGCACATCATTTTAAGAATCATAAGACAAATACCACGTGTACGAAAGTGTGATTGACACGGATAAACAGGCAAGTGATAAAAAACTATATCAACCAAATAGAAACAACAAAAACTTGATTGTGAAAAGTGACAGAAAGAGGCGTTGTTTTAATTTTGAAGGAGAAGATCACCTGCGAGAAAACTGCAAAGCGGAAGTTAAATGATTTCGCTGTAATAAAAATGGACATATGTCAAAAGAGTGCACGTATGCGTCTGTTGTAAATGAGCCTATGAGGCAAAGCGACTTAAGGAGATCCAAATAAATAAGGTGGTCGTTAATGCACTTGTCGACACTGGGGATGATATGTCGATTTTTAAGATGTCAGTGTTCAAAAGTATTAACGGCGTCCAGTTGCAGAAGAGTGAATCCGTTCTAACAGGCTTGAGCACAAACATGACACATCCAGTCGGCCAATTCAGAGCAAAGGTGGAAATTTATGGCGTTCAAGCAATGCAAAAGTTCCTCGTTGTAGCAGATATTACATTGGGATGGGATGCACTATTTGGATTCAACTTAATCAACAAGTTCACCGTTATAATGACAGCAGCAGGATAACGCAGGTGTTATTCAGCGCTCAGCATCAAACTTTGCCAGCCGTTTGGTAATTGTTAGCAAAAAGACCACTGAGGCAGAAGCTCGGCAGCATAGCTACGTACAGGAGGCTAATGCGATTTTCCTAGCTTGCAAAAAAATTTCGACAGTACATACTGGGTATGCCATCTACACTCGTTACGGACTGCGCTGCATTCAAGCAGACATTTAGCAAGAAAGAAAGTGCCACATGAGGTAGCTCAGTGGGTCCTACACTTGAAGGAATACGAGTTTAAGGTTGAGCACAGAGCAAGAGAACGTCTGAAGCATCTTGATTGTCTAAGCCATTATACAGGATAATGGTGATAATGATGACTTCATCGGAAATCTCAGCCCGAATCAAGAAAGCGCAGCAAGCAGTTATCGAGATACTCAGCAGTCGTTCCTTTGAAAATTCTATAATCAAAGGAGGTCTGTTTTTCAAGTCAGTAGATCGCCTTTGCTTGTAATTCCGAAGGCAATAGAGAAAGAGATCATCGTTGACGCTCACAATGCTGGACACTTTGCCAATCAAAAGACAATCTACTCGGTAAAACAAAAATATTGGTTTCCGTATTTGAAAGGAAGAAATATTTCCTGAATTTGACGGTGAGAACATGCAAGTAGAAAAAAGGTTTACAAATTTTGAGTTCAACGCCGATGCCTGAACATGAAGCAGAAATTTGTGCAAGCCCGTGCCAAAATGACGCGCACGCCCGCTATATTTTTAGAGTCTACAGAAGTGTATGATTACACTACAATGAGCGATGAGCTGATTCAATAATTTAAACGAGAAGTAATTTGCAGTGCCGAAATACATAAGCAACTGAGTGGACGTACTAAACGAAAAAAAGAGAGCTTCCACGAATATCTGTTGCAGATGAAGTGAATTGCTGCGCGGGGTGTAATAGGTACAGAATCAGTGATCAGATACGTGGTAAACGGCCTAAATTTAAAAAGCGATCTTAAATACAATCTGTATGGATGCACATCATTTTAAGAATCATAAGACAAATACCACGTGTACGAAAGTGTGATTGACACGGATAAACAGGCAAGTGATAAAAAACTATATCAACCAAATAGAAACAACAAAAACTTGATTGTGAAAAGTGACAGAAAGAGGCGTTGTTTTAATTTTGAAGGAGAAGATCACCTGCGAGAAAACTGCAAAGCGGAAGTTAAATGATTTCGCTGTAATAAAAATGGACATATGTCAAAAGAGTGCACGTATGCGTCTGTTGTAAATGAGCCTATGAGGCAAAGCGACTTAAGGAGATCCAAATAAATAAGGTGGTCGTTAATGCACTTGTCGACACTGGGGATGATATGTCGATTTTTAAGATGTCAGTGTTCAAAAGTATTAACGGCGTCCAGTTGCAGAAGAGTGAATCCGTTCTAACAGGCTTGAGCACAAACATGACACATCCAGTCGGCCAATTCAGAGCAAAGGTGGAAATTTATGGCGTTCAAGCAATGCAAAAGTTCCTCGTTGTAGCAGATATTACATTGGGATGGGATGCACTATTTGGATTCAACTTAATCAACAAGTTCACCGTTATAATGACAGCAGCAGGATAACGCAGGTGTTATTCAGCGCTCAGCATCAAACTTTGCCAGCCGTTTGGTAATTGTTAGCAAAAAGACCACTGAGGCAGAAGCTCGGCAGCATAGCTACGTACAGGAGGCTAATGCGATTTTCCTAGCTTGCAAAAAAATTTCGACAGTACATACTGGGTATGCCATCTACACTCGTTACGGACTGCGCTGCATTCAAGCAGACATTTAGCAAGAAAGAAAGTGCCACATGAGGTAGCTCAGTGGGTCCTACACTTGAAGGAATACGAGTTTAAGGTTGAGCACAGAGCAAGAGAACGTCTGAAGCATCTTGATTGTCTAAGCCATTATACAGGATAATGGTGATAATGATGACTTCATCGGAAATCTCAGCCCGAATCAAGAAAGCGCAGCAAGCAGTTATCGAGATACTCAGCAGTCGTTCCTTTGAAAATTCTATAATCAAAGGAGGTCTGTTTTTCAAGTCAGTAGATCGCCTTTGCTTGTAATTCCGAAGGCAATAGAGAAAGAGATCATCGTTGACGCTCACAATGCTGGACACTTTGCCAATCAAAAGACAATCTACTCGGTAAAACAAAAATATTGGTTTCCGTATTTGAAAGGAAAGTCGCATTTTTGTAGCCAATTGTGTCAAGTGCATTATCCATAATAAGAAGCTAGGCAAGACAGAGGGATACCTGTATCATGTGGCGAAAGGAGTAGAACCGTTGCACACGCTGCATATAGATCATCTGGGACCGATGGATGCCATTGCTAAGCAGTACAAGTATATATTTGCTATGGTGGATGGATTTACCAAGTTTGTGTGGATGTTTCCAACGAAGACTACAAGCTGCGAAGAAGTCCTCAGGAAACTGGAAAACTAGTTCAAAATTTTTGGTAATACGGTTCGCATCATTAGCGATCGAGGATTTGCATTTACGTCTTCTAATTTTGAGCAGTATATAAAGGAGCAAGGCATCGAGTATGATTGGTCCACATCAGGAGTACCCAGAGGACAAATCGAGCAAGTAAACCGCTCTATACTGAGCATCATTTTTAAGTTGCCATCAGATAATCCGCAAGAATGGTATACGTTTGTGGCAAAAGTTCAAAAAGTTTTAAACAGCCCTGTAAACGTATCGGCAAAGAGAACACCATTCGAGCGTATGTTTGGTGTAAGGATGCGTAACAATGTCGAAGATGACATAGTGAAACTGTTAGAGAAGGAGATATGTGACAACTTTGAAGAGGAAAGACAGGAAATGCGACAAATTGCGGAGAGGGACATTCAGAGCGCTAAAGCGAATACGGATACAATGTTGGAGATTAAGTTGCAATTCGTTACAGTTTGTAGCATTGAAAAAACTGGCAATCGAGTATCTTGGGCCGTATGAGATAACAAATGTAACGCGTAATGGTCATTATGATGTACGCAAAGCTGCTGAAGTAGAAGGACCGACCACTACCACACCAGCTGCAATCACATGAAACTTTGGTGATACGTTATAAACGATGATGAATCTTGGTCATCGGGAGCCGAAGATTAATCAGAATGGCCGAATGTAACATAGGGTATAAAGTGAATCAGCGACAATCAGTGTTAACATCTAAGGAATATCGATACCACGAGCGTTTTCGATATAAGCAGTTGCCTTTAGTCGGAGTGAACTGTCGAAATCAGTTGAAGTAAACTGTCGGAATCAGTCGAGGTGAACAGTCGGAGAAAAACAGCCAAGGAGACAGTCGATATCAGCCGTAAAGATCAGACGTCGGAATCTTTAGTGAGCAAGCCGAGAAGCTACGGATTTTCAAGAAGTATTTAAAAGAAGTTTCGAGAGAAATTGCAGTTCATCTACAGCCTAATAATAATATAATAAACTATTACGTAGTTCATATAATAATAAAAACACTGGTTCATATATAATTAAACTTACATTTGGGGGCCCGTCCTAAAAAAAAAACGTGTCTGTGTTGAAGCGTATGATTACATTTTCCAGCATTATTATTTAGGAGTTATCGAGCACTGAAAGCGCAAACTGATGGTTATAATATAATGCTTAGTATGAACAATTGCCTGTACCCATGTTTGACAATATTACATTTCTAGTACTTAAACAATAATCAATTTCCCCATCAACAGTCGCAGTTCAGTGTTGCCAGACTATCGCTAGCTACCTACCCACGATGCAAGGAAAATCGATTTCAATCGATATATTTATATCCCACTATAATGAAAATACTTTTATATGATAACCTGCACAGGAATCCCTACCGTCGCGCGCGCTCGAGTGATCGGCTTGTTTTCTCCTACAGATTTTGGGATTCTAAACGCGAAAATGAATTTTAAAAAACTGTTCTCTGATTTGTTTTCAAGATATAATTTTTATAACCCTTTTAAAGGAGTTTTTATAGCCTGTGCCCATTAAAAATGGGAAAAAAGGCTATAATGAATTTGTGTGAATGTATGTAACAGGAGGAAGCATCTCCGACCATATAAAGTATATATATTCTTATTCAGTATCAATAGCCGAGTCGATTGACACCTGTCCGTCTGTCTGTCCGTCCGTCTGTCTGTTCGTCTGTATGAACGCGTTAATCTCAGCAACTACAAGAGCTAGAGACTTTAAATTTGGAATGTAGGTTCCTGAATACAATACGCAGATCAAGTTTATTTTTAATTTTCGATATCAAGTCTCGTTGGATTTAAAATTAGAAAAATCACTATAACATAAGCAATGTTAAAGCTTGAGACTTGAGATTTGGCACACATGATAAAAAGCTTTGGCTTAATGAGTCCTGAAAATTCCATCGCGATGTCAAGAGCAGTTTTATAGCTAGAGGCTTGAGATTTGGCACACATGGTAAGTATCCTACTCTTTCAGTACATGAAAGTCGATGTGTTTAACGTGAGCTCCTGCCACATTGGCTTAATCTCACGGTGCAATCACTGGATTAATTTATGCGTCAATCACCGCCCTCTTGGAATAAATTCCGCAAGTACCAATTTTCAGTCACTACTGTTTGATCGTGACTTCCTCCTTGGTGTGGAGCGAGGCCTATCTAAAACCTCTGCCGGTCTATGGTGTCGCGGCACCCGGTTGTATAGCGCAACTCCACGCCGAGCCCAGGCTCTACCGGCAATTGGGCGGTAAACCACAGCCACCACGTTACTCCCCGAAGGGCCGCAACCATAGGCCAGACGGAACAAGTCCGTGGGCATCTGACCGCCCGTGGTACCAGATTAAAGCCTCCGGTCAGGCCTCGTGCCAGCAAGGACACTACCAATTTTAACTCCAAAACAGTTACGGGTTGGTGGCCCATCAAAAGCAATGAACATAGCTGTAAGGAATAGCATGTAAGCCGGCTTTCACCGACCTACAGATGGCGCAGTCTCCAACATGCTCATGGACATGTCTTCACACTGATGGGAGCGAGGTCTATTCCCACCTCTTCCGCAACTGCGGCATTTACATAATTGATCAAAGATCAAACCGTCCAAAGACGGCCAGCTATGTCCCCAACAATCCCTAAGGACTTTAGCGAAATGGGCAGAGGGCTGAGACCGCCTTCAAATCCCAAGACGCCTGTGGTACCAGAAAAGTCCTCTGGTCAAGACTCGTAACCCGAAGGCTACTACCAGTAAAGCTCCATGAAGCTTAGGGACTGGTAACCCAATTATGGCCAATGCTAAGTCCGCGAGTACCATACACACCGTTCAGACGCTCCATTCATATCCCCCATACATAGCCCCCATCAATCAATCCCAAACATTCACGCATTCATACAGCTTCTCAGCCTAACAGCAGTCGCCGTCGGGCAAATGCGGCACGGGCAAACTCATTCATCAAATTAACCCTAACACTAGTAGAGAGTGCTTGACTGACGTCAAACCCCCCTCTAAACTCTCTCACACCAAATGCACTCAGATCCCTAAGATCTTCGTACGACGGGCACTCACAGAGAACATGTTCCCCTGTCTCCTCGCTCGAGCCACAATGGCATTCCTGGCTGCCACTAAGGTTCCTCGAATGCAAGAATGCATTGAGAGAGCCATGGCCAGTCAACAGGAATCCGAGACTTAGGCTAAAGCCAAAGTCCGGTCGGCTACAGACAAACGTGACATCACGAATGTACTGGTAAGTGACCCGTCCATTCACACTTGTGTCCCATCTGACCATCTGCGCCCTCGCACTTGCCTCTATCTCAGCACGCGTACGACCCTCAATCAAAAGAATCAGATCATCCGCATACGCACAACACTTGCAGACCCGTTCGAGCTGCTTCAGCAGGGTATCCATCATGAGGTTCCATATAAATGGACCACATATGGAACCCTGTGGGCAGCCGCGAACCACATCCACACTCACACTTTCATTCCGCCCTACAGCACACGCTCTCCTGCCCGAGAAATAGCTCTCCCAGAGGCCCAATTCTCGGCAGCCACATTCACTCAATTCTCTTAACACACTCGCCCAGCTCAGGTTATCGAACGCCCCCTGGAAGTCTATAAAAACACCAAGGACATAATTGGAGGGGCTGGACTCGACACTGTCGAGAACATACCTCCAAGCGTCCTCAGTGCTTTTGCCCTGCCTGAAGCCAAATTGTCTATCAGACATTTGGTCGCTCACACACTCCTGAAGTCTTTCCACCATTATCCGTTCCAGAACTTTTCCAAGAACTGGAAGGAGACTGATGCCCCGAAAGGATCGCGGATTGCTCCTGGTCCTATCGGGCGACTTCAAGAGCACAATCACCTTCGCACTCTTCCATTCACTGGGGAAATACCCTTCACTCACACACCTTTCATACAACTCTTTCATATATTCTGGAATAGATTTCTAGACACTCTTACACATTTCACCAGTGAAGCCATCCATACCGGGAGACTTCCTCGACTTTAACATCGAGAAAGCCAGCCCCAATTCACCCTCCCGGAGCGGGTCAACGGGAGCCGCCACACTAGGTGGCAACTCCCGATGAATCGCCCGCGGGAAAAATCCATTCAGCAACACATTCATGCAGTCCCTCCATGCTGTTAGCTGAACGCCGTCAACACAGAGGCTGCTCACATCACACGCCCTACCTCTACCTCTAACTATTTTATAAGCACTACCCCAGGGGTCGTGCTTATTGCGCGCCAGGAAAGCGCGCCACTCATCTTCTTTCACACTTACAAGCATTTGCTTGTACTCATTCATGCACCTACGTAGTTCGATCCTAAGCTGGTCTGCGCTATCTGCGCCGGACGATCTGGCCCTTTGGAATCGCTTCCGCAGGGTTCGAACAGACCGGCGCTTAGCGCTCAGTTCACGCGTCCACCACTTCACACGTTTGAGATTCACCTTTCGGCATCTCTCAAACATGCGCCACGCATTACCCCCAACACTATCACGCACAGTGGGGGTATAAGTGATACAAACCTCAATGGGATTGTGATCACTCACACCAAACCCACCCAGTACACGCCATTGAAAAACAAACATACGCAAAGCCGCCTCATTCACCAGGGTGACATCAATGTCACTTTTACCTCTCAGACAATCAAACGTATAGTACTCACTGGGTTCGTTCACGAACCGAGCATCCCGGGACACGGCCCACTCGGCTAGCAATTAACCCCGCTGCTGGTTCGAATGTCCAGACGAAAGTCTGGGCATTTTACTGAACCAAAGGGGGGACACTGCATTCGCATCTAAACCGAGGATGACTGGTACGCTACTCACCAGTAGTAGCACCTCATCCAAATAAGCTATATACGGCTGAAGTTCTTCATTGAACTTACAGTACATGCTTACTACAAAGACCCTGCCAAAATCCCCATTTAGGCACACACATACCCCACAGCGGGTTGAATTCACCAAGGTGCATTCAATGCCCACATCATTCACGACAACGGCAGCGTTGACCCTGCTGTCAGGAAATACCCGCATTCCAGCGGGCAAACCCCGAACGCAACCATTGGTTGCAAAGGGCTCCTGGAGCAGGGCAACAGCATAGCCTCTCTCACAAATCATAGCACCGACATCACACATCACCTTATAGGAACCCTGACAGTTCAACTGGAGAAGCTTGCTAAACATATTAATGTCTAGCGTTCGCCCGAGCCGCGATCATGCTATACACAGGGCATGCCGGAGACATCATAAGATGCCCCGACGGCTTGCCCTTGAACGCACAATTCCGGCAGTTCAGTGCATTGCTGCACTGAGCCACTCGGTGACCCACTTGGCCGCATCGACGACATACGTCATCTTTGGCCCTGCATTCCGCCACCTTATGGTCGAAGCCCAGGCAACGGAAGCAACCCACTACCGGGTCAAAACTTCGAACTCGAAACGAGAACCACTTGACGTAGCAACGTCCGACCTCCAGAAGGGTTTGCATGGCCAGGCCAGCACCCTCCAAGACGACATTCGTCACTCCGTCAGTGGCCACAGACCATGGCCGGCTGACCATGCGGACACCTTTCTTGCAGTCCAGTGTTGCCAGACTATTGCAAGCTACCTACTTTTGATGCAAGCAAAATCGACTTCAAGCGATATATTTAAATCCCATTATAATGAAAATACTTTTCTTTGAAGACCTGCACAGGGTATCCTATTGTCGCGCCCGCTCGACTGATCGGCTTGTTTTAATTAAGTCTTGTGCCACTTTGGGGAATGTTGGCAGGTATGTACAGGTAAAAGTTCACAAATTATGAATGAACTAGGTATGAATTGCAATTTGTTTCTAAACGCGAAAATGAATTTTAAATAAAAAACTGTTCTCTGATTCGTTTTCAAGATATAATTTTTCGATTTTTTTTGAGGTGACTTAGCTTGTAGCATGTGCATATATCGAGTAAACACTGTAACACTTAGATGCAATGTTTTCGTAAGAAACATAGAGTAAGCGCAAGACCCAAAACACTCTTCAAGTGAAATTGTAATATGATCCTTCACTTATGCGAAAGTAACCAACATAAAGGCTAGGCGCACAGTGGCCCGTTGGGGGCGTGTCGCGTGGCAAAAATCATTTTTTTTATCGAAAGCGATCAAAAAATTATTATATGCATCCGATAGAGAATTCTTTAAAGGTAAAGAATCCAAAAGGATTTAAATTAGTTAAAAATTGTGGACGGTACAGCCTCTCAAAGTTGACCCATTATCAAGATCAAGGGTTTTTACCGAAAGTACCTACTTTGAAACTGAATTGTAGACAAATTATGCAACTGATGTAAACATATTTGGTGACATCTGAAAAGTATGTTAGTTTCTAGTAAAAAACAATAAAGTTTTAGATCTACGCACTTTTACTTTTCAAACAAAAAAAGTTTATTAAATACTCTAAAATAAGGCTATTTTTCAACTTTGGTGGAATGGAACTTACAAACTTTTACGAACTTTTCGGCTCGTAAACGAGCCGTCACAACCAACGCGAGCCAACGATAAAACCGCTAGCGATGGCACCACTGGCAACAGCCGGCATCACTGTCCACAGCCAGCATCACTGCCAGCGGCCCGCAAAGTAGCGGTAAATCTCACTCGAGAGCGTAAGCGAAAACCCACCACCGAAACGGTACTAAGTCGCCTTGCCAACAGCCACGAGGCTGTCAACAACGGGCACGGCAGCGACGCACACACACTCACATGCTAAGCCGCAGTCGCGAAATCGATCAAAAGCTGCAATTGAGCGAACCTGCGACGCAGTACCAAAGCTGAGAGAAGCAAAAGAGAACGAAGCCGACAATGGCTGCGGACAGCAGCAGAGCTGCAGCTATGGGCGATCGCAAAGGGCGGCCGCTGCCGGCGTCGCTGCCGCTACAATTACGCAGGCAATAAGCCTGACCTACGCTACAAGGCACGCGCTGCTTTTGCTCTTGCGGGCAGCGACAGAGGCAGGGCAGAATGGTGAAATAGGCTGAGTACGCACAATTAATTTTGTCGCGTGTCAGTCTTCGAGGATCATCGGCAGCGAATAGTACGCAGACTTTAACGGAAACAAACAAACGAGGAGACAACAAAACGCATCGAAGGAAATACGACACGTGGCGGACAACGATTTTGAACAACGATTTTGGAAAAACGATTTTGGACAACTATTCTTGGAACAACGACACACGCCGGATCCCAAGAACAGCAAGGTGAGCGAGTGAAGGTGCGGAGCAACAGAGTGCGGTATAGGCAGGGCTCAGAACGTGGAAAATATTATTGCTTAATAAACGATTGTACTCCTGTGTAGCGTACGTTTTTCCGTGATCTTACTGTTTTCTAGAAATACCCTAACTATCGGAGTCAGTGTAAATTACGCACCCCTTTGCGCCCGCGTGTCGCTTTGCTCCGTTACAATAGTGAACGGTTTATACCCTAGCTTTGTGACGGAACCAAGCCGATCCGGGGCAAAGGACGCCCTTCCCGTTTGTCGCTTGCTCCGCTACACCAGCGAACGGTTGATACCCTTGCGATGTACGGTACCGAGCCCGGTGCAAAGTGTGCCCTACTTGCTACTCCCCCACGTGTCGCTTTACTCCGCTACCACAGCAAACGGTTCATACCGTTGTTGCGTGCGGAACTTAGCCGGTGCAGAAGGGAGTCTTACGTAATACCCTCCGCGTGTCGCTTTACTCCGTTACGGCAGCGAACGGTTGATACCCTTGCTTCGTGCGGAGCCGAGCCAGTGCAGAGTGGGTCTTGCGTAATATCCCCCCCCGCGTGTCGATTTGTTCCGTTACACCAGCGAACGGTTGATACCCTTGTTGTGTACGGAGCCGAACGACCACGCGGACTTGCCCTCCGTTTCAACCTACTTTTCTTCCCTTTGGTCAATAACCTATATTTCTACGGTCCACGCCTAGTGGCCATCGATTTCAAACCCGAGCCGGCCGCTACATTTCCTACCAATAGGTCCCGGCAGCTTACAAATTCTCTGTAAGTGACCCTGGCTAGACTGAGTCATACCTCAGCCTTAGCAAACTTCCTGCAGATATGTACAGGTAAAAGTTCACAAATTATGAATGAAATAGGTATGAATTGCAATTTGTTTACATGAAGTTACTACATACTTATATGAAAGTTACTACCTATATGAGTTAAAAAAGTAATTGTTTTACTTAGATAAAGAAAAGTATCTATATAATGACCTACATTTAATGTTTGCTGACAGATGTGTTTTGACTTCACGAGAGCCATTACATTACATAGGAGTAAATTGTAACCATAGAATTAAAAATTTCTACTTGCTTTGAGTTATTTAGAAACAGTAAAAACGATTTTCAATTTGTGTTGAAAGTCTTCAATTAATTTAATGTTTCATTAGAAAATGCTAGTCCAGCATTAATAAAACAAGAAAGAAATTATAGTTCCGAAATGTTTAGTTTATTGGATATAAATTCCAATGTTGATGAATATTTTGACAAGAATCAGGCATAAAAAAAATAAGGAAAAATAATGAAACTGCTTTAGAAATATAAAACTGTTATTATTTGTGACAAAAATTTTTTTTTTTAAATTAAACACATAAAATATGCAATGAAATAAGTGGTAAACTTTGATCGCCGAGCTTAAAGCACCCTGCAGGCCTAACACCCTGTATGAGCTAATGTGGCCTTCTATTACCAGCTTATTAAATTTTGTAAATATCCTAATTGGTTCAAATGATATGATTTTTGCAAAGCTAGTCGCCCTAAACGGGCCACTGTGCGGCGTTAGCATATTTATGCCGACGGCACAATTGACCAAGCCACTTGATGTGTGCATGCAACTCTCTCTCTCTCTCTCGATATATAAGTAAATACGTAAGACAGCCGCTCCGCTGCCGCTGTTATCGCAAGCGCAGCTATGCGGCTTTAGGATAAACTCATAACTGTTATAGACATAAGATTCATTACAAATAAAGTAGCGATACAGAATACAAGTTCCTCTCTAAAGAAACTATTGTCTTATCATTAAGCGAAGCTCGCTTAAACTTTTTTACAAGCTTATTTTAGCATAAATCAGCTCTTCTAAAGCATTTCCCTACAAGATTTTAAAATCAGTTTTATTGTTTTGATGGAAGACGTTTTAAAAGTTTCAAAAATTAATTTTTTTTTTGTGCCAAAAACACGGAATTTAATATACAAAATAATATTAAAATAATATTAATAGCAAAGAAGGCTGGCAAAAATCCTCTAACTGAACCCTCCACGAGGGTGCCGGCTGGGCAATGGACTCTGCACTATCCCGATCGATCGGGTTATGCATAGTCACTTGCTCGACCGAGGTATTGTGGAGTCTAGCTGAGGCGGCGGTCAGGAACTCTCAGTCGGTTAGGAAACTAATCGATTGAGTGTACTGAACGCTACCATGGTTCAGAGGTGCCTGGCGGATAGGCCTAAAACGCTATGGGGTGGTTCCCAAGAATAAAATTAACCAACCCCCCCCCCCCTGGATGGAAGTTAAGGACGCAACTCGGGCTGGGATGTCAGCCCAAACGTCGGTGGAAGTCGTGACTGCTACCACCGGCGGGCACGGTGAGGAGCAATCCTCTCTGCGTGTCGCCAGCGGTCACTCTGCAGCGGGCGAAAGTCTGCTTCGACGGCAGGAAGGCGTCGATCTGGAGCCAGTGGCCACCAAATCGGAATTCCTGTTCACAGGCCCGACCATAACGGACCACGAGCTAGCGCTTGCGCTTGCTCGTATGCCGTTGGAGGACGAGCCACAGAACAGGAGGCACGATGAGGTGACTAAAGCTGACACGGTCGCGCCGGAAAGCAACGTCGAAATGGAGGACCTCCGACGCAAACAGCGCTCAGGGTATAAGGCCTCACTCAAGTTCCTTAGGGGACTTGAAGGCCGCAATCCAGAGTCGCTCAACGCGAAGGAGAGGAAGCTGAAGAAAAAGCACGAGTACAACGTGAGACGGTACGAGAAGCTTACCGAGTCTGGTAACACTCAAAACCTCTCGCACAGTACAGTAGTGCAGTCAGCGGAACCGGTGAAGAAGACTTCTCAGCAGGTGACTGAGGCTGTTTCGAAAAGGGAGGCAATACCTTCCAACTCGAATCCAGCAGCATCGCCTGCAGGGAAGTCCAACTCCCGGAAAGACCCCTCCAAAGCTGCGCCGACCACACCCCCCAAAAAGGGGAGAACGGAAGGCAAAAATAGCAGCAAAACCTCTGTCACTAAGCGGCAGAGGTCGGACGACTCGGCAAAAGCTTCGGAGAGCAAGCGGATGTGTCCAGAAGGAATTCTGGCCAGCTTAAGCTCGAAGCCAGAGCTTCAGGTGGCCATTATCGACAGAAGCGACCCGGAAGGGAAGCTCACTGCTGGTAATTGTCTCACCTTAGAGAAGTCCATCAACCAGGCCCTACATGATGCCATGTTCCGACCAGAGAATCTGTTCCTGGCCGAGTTCGATGGCATCAAGTGGTATAAGGGCGCTAAGGCAGTGGCTTGTGCCAACGAGGAATCCTTGCGGTTTCTCAAAGACACAATCCAAAGCTTTGGTGAACTTTGGCCTGGTGCGAAGATTGACGTCGTTCCCACGGATCTCGTCCCTGAGCAAACGATCATTAAGGTTTGGATCCCACCTCCGATAATGGAGGATCGAACCATCCTTAACATGATCAAGCGCCAGAACGAGGACTGCGTCACCGGGGACTGGACGATCAAGAGAGGACTGGCCCGCGACAAGGGAAACGGCAAGGATCTCTGGATCAGCATTGGTGCAGAGTCCAGGAGCCAAATCCTGAAGAAGCAAGGCCAGTTGAAGCTGGGTCTAGGATGCATCAGAGCATACATCCCTGGACCAGACGGAAAGGATGCTAGGTCAGCAGGAAAATCTTAGGGTGGTGCAGATCAATCTGCACCATTCTGGGGTTCCCTCGGTTGACCTACTACGGTTCATGGACAGGGAGAGGGTAGACGTGGCTCTCATCCAGGAACCCTGGATCGTGAGTGAGAGGGTCTGTGGATTGGGTTCTCGCGGATACCATCTCCTTGTCCCAAGGACCGTGGGTAAGTCTAGAACCTGTATCGTGGTAAGAGCTGGACTTAATGTTCTTTTCTCCCCTTGTTACAGCAGCGAAGACCTTACGGTGGTACTATGCGAAAGAAGGAACGGGCGTAACCTATACCTGGCATCCGCATATTTACCATACGAGGAACAGGACCCGCCATCGGGAAACATCAGGGCCCTTGTTCAGCACGCGCAGAAGGAGGGCATTGATGTGATACTGGGCTGTGATGCTAACGCTCACCACACGGCGTGGGGAAGTACAGGCATCAACAAGAGAGGGGAGTCGTTGTTCGAATTCGTTCTGTTCACAAATCTTATTGTTTGTAACAGGGGCAACCACCCCACATTTCGCAATAAGAACCATGCAGAGGTTATCGACTTAACCCTAGCGACTAACAACGACTCCCTGACAATAGATAACTGGCACGTATCCACGGAGTGCTCTTTCTCTGATCACTATAGAATAGTGTTTGAGATTAAGTGGCCTCGTGCGGAAAAAACGCCATTCAGAAACCCGAGGCGAACGGACTGGGGTAAGTTTGTTAAGTATGTCAGGGAGTCTCTACCGTCACACCCAGTGGGACATATGAGACACCCTGGCACTCTGGAGAAATCGACCCGGACCATAACCGAGGCGCTCTGTAAAGCCTTTCTTGTATCCTGCCCCATTAGCCGACCTCCAAAGTCCAATCGCAACGCGTGGTGGACACAGGAGCTAGGTCAAGTCAGGAAGGAGACAAGGAGGCAACAAGGCTAAGGCGAGAAATTGTCAGGATGATTGGGACACCTATCACCTGAGTTTCAAGACCTTTAAAAGACTCTGTAGGAAGGCTAAAAGAGACTCATGGGCTGCTTTCTGCGAGGATCTTAGCAGTACCACGGAAGCGTCCAGACTTCGAAGGCTACTGGCTAAGGATCCTGCTAAACCAGGTCTCCTATGCGACCTGGACGGCAATTTCGCGAGAAACAGTCATGAGTCTTTGGAACTTCTCATGAACACCCACTTCCCGGGTTGCTTGGAAGCGGATGACGGGGGCGGGATCACCGCCTCCACTATCAGTGAAGAGCCTGAGGAGGGGGTGTACGTGGAAAGTGGAGCCGTTATAGAGGAAATTATCAATGAAGAGAAGATAATCTGGGCTATCAAGTCATTTCAACCCTACAAATCTGCAGGACCGGATGGCGTTAGACCGGCTATGTTGCAAGCTGCGTGTCATGACCTCTTGCCAGGACTATAGACCAATTAGTCTATCATCGTTTTTATTAAAAACGCTAGAACGACTTCTGGATCTATATCTAAGAACGAAGCTGACTCCAAGTGTATTTAGCAGTTCTCAACATGCCTATCTCAAAGGTAGATCCGTTGAGACAGCACTACATGAGGTAGTCAGTAATATTGAAAACACATTGCATAGAAAGGAGTTTGCGCTGATGGCATTCCTCGATATAGAAGGAGCCTTCAACAATGTCATGATCGAGTCGATAACGGCAGCACTTGCCAAAATTGGCTCACACCCGATGATCAATCAGTGGCTCAGCAATATGCTCAGCTGCAGAGTGATCAACTCCCAACTTTGCACTTCAAAAATTAGAAAGTTGGCCACGAGGGGGACACCTCAAGGAGGAGTCATATCTCCTCTATTGTGGAATCTCGTTCTCAACGACCTTCTTCTAAAACTGAAAAATAGAGGATGCAGAGTAACGGCCTACGCTGATGACCTGACTTTACTGGTGACTGGCAAGTTCTTGCCAACAATCAGTGAACTGATGGAAAATTCACTCGGCTTTACTCTAAGGTGGGCAGAGCAAAATGGTCTTGGGGCAAACCCACAAAAGACCGAGCTGGTTCTGTTTACAAGAAAGTACAAGATACCGAGCTTTAGACTTCCTACACTAGGAGGGATACAGCTTAGACTGGCAAAGGAGGCAAAGTACCTAGGAGTAATTCTCGACTCGAAACTCTCTTGGAAGAGAAACTCGGAGGAGAGGATGAAAAAGGCACTGCAAGCCTTCTTTGTGTGTAAGAAGACTTTTGTGAAAAGATGGGGGCTACGACCGAATATTATCCACTGGTTTTATACGGCTGTTGTCAGACCCATACTTACTTATGGAGCATTGGTATGGTGGGAAACGGCATGCACCAAATCTCACCTAAATAATCTCCAAAAAGTGCAAAGACTAGCTTGCTTGGGTGTAACGGGATGTATACGTTCCACTCCCCAAGCAGCACTAGACGTCATATTAGACCTGGAACCAATAGACATCTTCCTGAAGTACGCGGCAGCCAGGAGTGCGGTCAGGCTTAGAGCTCTGAACCTCCTCAAGCCAAGTACGGTAGGTCACAGCGCCATTCTACGCTCAATAGAAGGCTATGCTGGGCCACACAAGGAGGACTATTGCGTTCCTGAAAACAAGTGGGAAGACAGGTTCAACACTGTGTTCCCATCACGGACCGATTGGCAGCAAGAATCCCCGCTATGTGGGAACGAGCTGTCAATCTACACGGACGGTTCGAAAACGGATGAAGGCACTGGAGCAGGCGTGTACTCCGCACACCCTGCTGCGAACCTTTCATACCGTCTTCCGGACTGGTGCAGTGTTTTCCAGGCGGAGATCTACGCTGTCTGGCAGTCGACCAAACTGATATCCACCTTGGAGGAACCTTCAAGGAACATATCTATTTACGTCGACAGTCAGGCAGCCCTTAAGGCTCTGTCCTCAAACACCACCAAGAGCAAACTCATTCGAAACACAGTCACAGCGCTGAACCGCTGCCACCATTCAATCAGACTTGTCTGGGTACCTGGGCACTCCGGTGTACTAGGAAACGAGATGGCTGACGAAAGTGCAAGGCAAGGATCAGCGCTACCGGCAGGTAGTGCGGTGACTGATGTACAAAGACCTCTTCAGCACGTTCTCTCCGAACTAGCAAGAACGGCGAGGACTGCGGCAGAGGAGCAGTGGAAAATGGCTCAGGGATGCAACATATCCAAAGCACTCTGGCCAGACCGCAACCCAAAGCGATCATCTGAACTCCTACACTTTAGCAAGAACAGGATAAGGGTGTTGATAGGAGTCTTGACGGGTCACTGTCCCATTGGCCGAATGGCATTAAGGTATGGTGTACCATCACAAGACTTCTGTCTTAGCTGCGGGAATGAAGAGGAAGAGGAGAGCATCCAACACCTTTTGTGTGACTGCCCTGCACTTCTTAGAAGGAGAATCCGTTTTCTCGGGGAACCCTTTTTCGAGGAACTGGGCAGTCTTGCAAAACTGCGACTGAAGGATCTAGTACTCTTCCTGGACTCCACTGGTTGGTTCCAAAGGCGAATCCCGCCAAACGGGACCAACTAGGGTTTCCGGAAACAGGATAACCCAAACTCCCTTTCCCACTCCCTTCAACCCTCCAACAATCCTTTACTAATCCTACAGGTAACGGGCATCACAATGGGCCGAATGGCCGCCGGGTGATCTCAGCATTCTGTTGAGCGGTCCGAAAAAACTAACCTAACCTAATAGCATAGAAACGATCGGTCAAAAATGTAATACAGGGCTCTGCAAGGCTTAAAATCTTTGGCATGCCTAAGATAATTTTTCTTTCTGTTTTTTATGTGTGTGCCCATTAAAAATGGGCAAAAAAGGTTATAATGAACTTGTGTGAATGTATGTAACAGGCAGAAGGAAGCATTTTCGACCCTATAAAGTATATATATTCTTGATCAGTATCAATAGCCGAGTCGATTGACACCTGTCCGTCTGTCTGTCCGTCCGTCCGTCTATAAGAACGCGTGGATCTCAGCAACTATAGGAGCTAGAGACTTCAAATTTGGAATGTAGGTTCCTGAATACCATACGCAGATGAAGTTTACTTTCAATTTTCGATATCAGGTCCCGTTAGTTTTAAAATTAGAATAAACACCATAACATAAGAAATGTTAAAGCTATAGACTTCAGATTTGGCACACATGATAAGAAGCTTGGGCTTAATCTGTCCTGAAAATTGCATTGCGATGCCACGTCCCCTTCGCACATAACTCGAAAAAGAGATTTGGCACACATGGTAGGTATCCTACTCTCAATGTGTGCTACAAATTTCAGTACGATCGGATATTGAACTCTATTGAACTGCACGGCAGCGATGATATAACGAACGAAAAGACGCGTTTGATTTGCCTTTCGGCCACTGTAGAGCTAAACATAAAAAATCAAAAGACGCAGTCCAGTGTTGCCTGACTATCGCTAGCTACCTACTCTCGATGCAAGCAAAATCGACTTCAAGCGATATATTTAAGTCCCATTATAATGAAAATACTTTTCTTTGAATATCTGCACAGGGTTTCCTACTGTCGCGCGCGCTCGTTTGAATGATAGCATTAACTTTATTTTGTTGGATTGTGTCTATCTTTTTTTTTGTTCGTGTTAATATACAATGTTTTGCAAACTTACGACTTTGATTTTGGCTTGGATTTCCCGAAGTTTTCGTCTGGCAAGCACTTGTATATGGGAGCTCACTTGTTTACGGGTTCTCGTCTTGCCGGTGCGCAATTTGATGTAACGCGCGATTAACTCGTTGCGCCCTGTAAGAATTCACAGAATCAAAATTTTATAAATGTTGCAGTCAAACGTAAACAGGTAACAAATTAAGTTATTATTCAGGCCTCTTCCGGGTTTCACTTTTATTGTGTAAATTTGAGCGACCCCATAAAGTATACATATTCTTGATCAGCATCAATAGCCGAGTCGACATAGCCTCGTCCGTACGAACGAAAGGATCACAGAGATGGTAAAAACTAGAAGCTTAAACTTGTTCTCCCAGCACCGCTAATATTCGCAGGCAAGTCAAGTTTATCTTTAATTTTGGAAACTTGGAAGATCGCTGTATTATTTTAAAGCACACTTTGCATTTGACCGACAAAAAAAACGATAGTAATACTCAAGATTTGACAGACATGAGTATCTTAGGATCGATGTGCCCAGAAAATTTGATCATGATGTCAAGTCCCGTTCGCCCACATATGGGAAACCTCATAACAAGAGCATTTTTTAGCTAGAGACTTGAGATTTGGCACACATTATGAGTATTTCGGGGTCGAAGTGAATAAAATTTTTTATCACGATGCCATGTCCCCTTCGCCCACAAATTGAAAAAAAGTGTTTCAAAAGAATTACTTCGGGAGCGAATTTGAACGGGGCCCTGTATTGCCACAGGTCGGGTTCCCGAGTGTTCGGCTTGTTTACTTTGCATTTACGAAGACATGCCAATCAAAACGTCGAATTAATGGATAATCTGTCTTATAACCCTGATTAGTCAGATTCAGATCTAAATAATATACAACTAATATATGGCAATGAAATGACTTAAAATTATTGTATTAAAAACCGTTTACACCATCCGTATCATTTATAATAACTATTTTAATATCTATAAGTTTTCTCTCTGGGAAAGTTATTTTATACACCCATGGAATCACTGATATTAATTTTATTTTATTGTTTTTTTTAGCAAGAGAAAAATTCAGCTTTGACTTTAAAGAGAATGTTTAAACGTATACAGTAGGGGTGCGCTTAAATATATAAAAATAAAAAAATAAATAAATACCAGGTCTCTCTTAGTTGGATTTGACTGTAACTCAGGGTATCCTACTATCGCGCCTGCTTAAGTGTCGCTTTGGCCGTGTCGGCTAAGTTGTCGGAGGACTTTTCTGCTTGTGGGTTCGACTCCCCGTCGAGTCGTTTATTCTTTAATTGTGACATATTTATATTTCCTTTTTTATTATTTAATAATTAATCTTATTATTTTCAAAATAATTATTATTTATTATAAATGTTTTAGAAAAGTGGATTATTATAGAATCAAACTTAGAATTGGTAAATGGTAATTTTGCTGTTGTCGATACAAGTGCTTGACGCTGGTCATGTCTGTTACTTTGATTGGGCGCGGTTTTCTTTTGTTTTTTTATAGCCTGTGCCCATTAAAAATGGGCAAAAAAGGCTATAATGAATTTGTGTGAATGTATGTAACAGGCAGAAGGATGCATCTCCGACCATATAAAGTATATATATTCTTATTCAGTATCAATAGCCGAGTCGATTGACACCTGTCCGTCTTTCTGTCCGTCTGTCCGTCTGTATGAACGCGTGGATCTCAGCAACTATAAGAGCTAGAGACTTCAAATTTGGAATGTATGTTCCTAAATACCATGCGCAGATCAAGATTATTTTCAATTTTCGATATCAAGTCCCGTTGATTTAAAAATTAGAAAAATCACCATAACATAAGCAATGTTAAAGCTAGAGACTTGAGATTTGGCACACATGATTAAAAGCTTGGGCTTAATGAGTCCTGAAAATTTCATAGCGATGTCACGCCCCCTTCGCCCATAACTCGATAATGCTGATAACAAAAGCAGTTTTATAGCTAGAGGCTTGAGATTTGGCACACATGGTAAGTATCCTACTCTTTCAGTACGATCGGATATTGAACTCAGATATTATTCAAGAAACAAATTTATGCAGCGCAGCAGATGCGTTGCAGCGCAGTAGCAGCGCAGTAGCAGCGCAGTAGCAGCGCAGTAGCAGCGCAGTCGCTGCGCCACGCCGACGATATAATGAACGAAAAGACGCGTTGCGCTGTGGCGCTAAACATAAGCAATCAGCAGCTGCAGTCCAGTGTTGCCAGACTATCGCAAGCTACCTACTCTTGATGCAAGCAAAATCGACTTCAAGCGATATATTTAAATCCCATTATAATGAAAATACTTTTCTTTGAAGACCTGCACAGGGTATCCTACTGTCGCGCCCGCTCGACTGATCGGCTTGTTTCTGATTTGGTTTGCTTTGATTTTAAAATAATCCACTTTTCTAAAACATTTATAACAAATAGTAACTATTTTGAAAATAATAAGATTAATTATTAAATTATAAAAAATTAAATAAAAATATGTCACAATTAAAGAATAAACGACTCGACGGGGAGTCGAAACCACGAACAGAAATGTCCTCCGACAACTTAGCGAACACGGCCAAAGCGACACTTAAGCGGGCGGCGTGGCATCGTGTGAAATTTACTGGACACATCGACCACAAAATATTCAACATGTTTACCAAATCTGAAAAATGCTCTAGCTGTAAAAATGCTCTCGTTATGAAGTTTTCCGATTTGTGGGTAAAGCGGGTGTTGCATCGTGATACAATTTTATGGACACATCTACCCTAAGATACTCATCATGTATGCTAAATCTCAAGTCTCTAGCTTTACAATTTCTTATCTTATGAGCTTTTTCTCGATTTGTAGGCGAAGGGGGCGTGGTATCCGAAAAAAGATGAACGTGATCTGCCTGCAAAAATTTTCAGTGCTGGCAGACCAAGTTCAAGCTTCTAGCTCCTACCATCTCTAAGATCCTTTCGTTCATACGGACGGACAGACGGACATGAATATATCGACTCAACTATTGATACTCATTAAGAATATATATACTTTATGGGGTCGGCCACGATTCCTTGTGCCCGTTACATACTTTAAAAAAAACTTAATATACCTCCACAGCATATAAAAAGAAAATTTCAATAGAATTACATGGGGAGTGAAATTTGAGCGGCGTCCTGTACTCCCACAGTGCCTATTACGGTTCCGGCTAATTGTATATTAAATGTGTTTGTATGGAACTTTTTTTACCTCTAAGTGACTAAGTTTTTAGACCCTGTGCTTAAAAAAAGTACAAGACTCTATTAAGTTTGTCAAAAATAACGAGCCGATCAGTCGAGCGGGCGCGACAGTAGGATACCCTGTGCAGGTCTTTAAATAAAAATACTTTGAGAACCAGAATTGCCACAATCTAATTTTTTGCTCTGCATGTCGTCTGGCAACACCACCTGTTTCTTTTTCTCACACACAACTGTTATTTTATTGTGGGCCAAACCATTTATTTTTTAAATTTAAGGAGATGTTTATATATATATGGGTTTAGTAATGCAGACAATTTAATTACATTAATACTATGATCAAAACGTGGATTTGTCAACCATACGTGTTTGCAATCGCAAATATAAATGTATATAATAATAGTAATTATTCAGTTTACCAGTGCTAGACAACACTTAAACTATTTGTAGGACAGTGTTGGACATTCCTACATTCCAAATTTGAAGTCTCTAGCTCTTATAGTTGCTGAAATGTGCTAGAAAGTGAAATTATGTTAAACCAGTCGGTAAGGCTACAGTCGAAGTCGACTATGAGAGACCCTTTACTTATTCTTCAAAATGGAAATAAGAGTAACACTAAAAGTACCCCATAACGCGTTGTAACGTCAATATGCTCTTCTTCTTCCTTTGGCCCGACACTGAGTAATATTGTGCTTTGAATAACTTCCGAGTTTATCGATCGCGATGAAATTTTCAGGATACATTAGGACGCCGATTCTTTTCCTGTGTGCCAAAATTCAAGGCTCCAGTTTTAAAATTGACCATTATGGGATACGTTGGGACCCTGATATTCGTCCTGTGTGCCAAAATTCAGGACTCTAGCATTAATATTTTTCGTTTTATGGGATTTCAAAAATTTTGTTTTCGATTTACGGAGGCGGAAGGGGGCGTGTCAAAATTTTAAGATAAACTTGATCTGCTTAGCCCATTGACAAACCACTTTATCAAATTTGGTGACTCTAGCTCTTATAGTCTCTGAGATCTAGGCGTTCATACAGCAGGACAGACGGACAGCAGGACAGACGGACATGGCTATATCGTCTCGGCTGGTGATGCTGATCAAGAATATATATACTTTATGGGGTCTGCCGGACTTCCTTCGACCTATTACGCACATTTTTTTTTGACAAACTTAATAGACCCTATTTTACTTTTTTTTAAAAAGTAAAGGGTCTAAAAAAACACATAATAATAAAGAAAGAAATATGTATAAGATCCGGTTTGATAAATGCAATCATTTATTTACTTATCCGTCACACTTAAAATATTGAATGTCGTGCAGATTCACCGATCCCTAGGGAACGGGAAATTCCAACCGGGATTCAAACTAGATTTCTTACATGAATTCCAACTAGAATCGCAACCAAAATTTCTCTAAACGTTTGACTACGTAGCTTACTTTGCTGCAGGTTTTAGAGAATTCCCACCGAATTACCCCGGCCACGCATGTGAAAAAGCGAATGATATTTTTACGCGAACTGGCTACAATCTTCTCATAGGCTAATTTATATACTTCTCTTCACAAAATGGACTAATGGGAAGATAGTTGGATTTTTCTTAATACAACCATGAATCTCTTAGTTTTCCAAGTATCCGGCCAAAATTTGCAAGTTTGACTTAAGTTTATGCTATTAATAAATACTTTGGAAACAGTTCGGAAAACTATATCATATAGCTCCCAAAG
>OY282582.1:11365821-11426760 GCA_958299025.2 Drosophila histrio
ATACCTTGTGGTGGTCGACCCCACGAAGTACTATATATATTCTTAATCAGCATCAATTGCCGATATTGCCATATCCGTCTGTCTACCTCTCCGTTTTTCTGCCCGCATGATCTAAGAGATGGTTATATCAAGAAGCTTGAACTTCGTCTCCCAGCACTGCCAATGTCGACAGGCAAATCAAGTTTATTTTTTAGTTTTTTTTTAGTTTGGAATACCACGCTTCCTTCGTACACAAATCAACAAAACAGCTCATTATAAAAACAGTTATGTCGCTAGAGACTTGCGATTTTGGCACTCATGACGAGTATCTTTCAATCTTGCAATCTAGAAATCCATTTCATAAAGTTGAAATAGACACAACCAAGCTAGGTGAGTACAAAATTAGAACTTAATTTATTTCTTAAAATCATAGTCTTACGTAGCTAACACGAAAATCTTATTTTCTAACACACTTCTAGTGGAAGGGCGCCTCGATATCTGCCTGACATGTGCTGCACACATGTATTTCTTCCTTTCCAGCCGTTCTTATGAAGTACATTGAAGCTCTTATCTTAGGTTATTTCAGGGTCACGTCACATTGTCGGGTGTTTTCAGGACATATTTTATGCTGGACAGATGTTCATGCTTGAACGTTCTGCCAGGGGCCTAAAAGGGTTATGATCAGTAATAATTTGTGCTTATATTATAACATTTACTATTTGAACATTTTATACAGGGCTTGGAAAGGCTATAGCTTGTAATCTTCTTTTTACATTTAGTTTTCTTATAGCATATATAATTAATATTAATATTATAATTACACCAATACCTAGGGACAGGTGCCCAGACATATGATGAAACTTAAGTTCTTTTAATTTAAAGTGATGATCTTTAATTTCTTTTAACTTAATTTTTAATTGATCTTTTTCTGCTGTGTGATTGATTGTGGGAGATCTTAGAGATTTCCATATTTTTTTTGGAGCTTCGCTTATTTCGCTTATATATGTTGTTGAAACAGTTTCATAGCTTATTGAGTGGTTTGCAATTAATATCTTATCTAATGCTCTAACAGTGCAATCTGAGTTAATAATAGTATGCCTTGATCTGGTAAACTTATGAGATCTTGTTGTGCATGGCTACACTGAATATTTGCTTTTGTATTATTTGGAACCAGGGATTCAAACCGAAAGGAATAAAGGTTTCAGTTACGGTTTCAGTTATGGTCGGATTTTGGTTTTCGGTTAACGGTTACGAACATTTTTTTCATATCGGTCTCGCAACGGTTCACCGTTATTCCTAAGTTTCGGTTTCAAAATACCGGTATCCTTTCGGTTCATAAAAAAAAGTATTTTGAAAAAGACGCCTTTTTTATACATATTTAACTTTAATATTCTTATTCATTCATTCATTTTATTTTATACGGAAATTTATTATACAGCAATACATTTTCAACAGATACTTCTATTTAAACTTAAAATTAATGAGCTCAATATTCAAAAATTAGTTCAATATTAAAAATAAATAACAATTAATTTAATGTTTTATTGTTCAATTTGATCCTTAAGATATTCATCATAAATTTTTCATAACTTTGAAGTTTTCGTTTACTTCAGTTATAGTTTTCTTAAGAATATTTTCCGTGGAGTCTATCACTGAAGCTTGTTTTTTGATTAAATCGTCTAAATTATTATTTTCTATGTTATCTATTTGACGTTGTATGTTAGTAAGAACCAAATTACATTGATCATCAAAATCATGAAGTTTGATACATACATTTCTCATTTTTATAGCCTGTGCCCATTAAAAATGGGCAAAAAAGGCTATAATGAATTTGTGTGAATGTATGTAACAGGCAGAAGGAAGCATCTCCGACCATATAAAGTATATATATTTTTATTCAGTATCAATAGCCGAGACGATTGACACCTGTCCGTCCGTCTGTCCGTCCGTCCGTCTGTCCGTCCGTCCGTCTGTCCGCCCGTCCGTCTGTCCGTCCGTCCGTCTGTCCGTCCGTCCGTCTGTCCGTCTGTCCGTCCGTCCGTCTGTCCGTCCGTCTGTCCGTCCGTCTGTCCGTCCGTCCGTCTGTCCGTCCGTCCGTCTGTATGAACGCGTGGATCTCAGCAACTATAAGAGCTAGAGACTTCAATTTTGGAATGTATGTTCCTGAATACCATACGCAGATCAAGTTTATTATCAATTTTCGATATCAAGTCCCGTTGGTTTTAAAATTAGAAAAATCACCATAACATAAGCAATGTTAAAGCTAGAGACTTGAGATTTGGCACACATGATAAAAAGCTTGGGCTTAATGAGTCCTGAAAATTTCATCGCGATGTCACGCCCCCTTCGCACATAACTCGATAATGCTGATAACAAGAGCAGTTTTATAGCTAGAGGCTTGAGATTTGGCACACATGGTAAGTATCCTACTCTTTCAGTACGATCGCATATTGAACTCAGATATTATTCAAGAAACAAATTTATGCAGCGCAGCAGATGCGTTGCAGCGCAGTAGCAGCGCAGTCGCTGCGCCGCGCCGACAATATAATGAACGAAAAGACGCGTGGCGCTGTGGCGCTAAACATAAGCAATCAGCAGCTGCAGTCCAGTGTTGCCAGACTATCGCAAGCTAGCTACTCTTGATGCAAGCAAAATCGACTTCAAGCGATATATTTAAATCCCATTATAATGAAAATACTTTTCTTTGAAGACCTGCACAGGGTATCCTACTGTCGCGCCCGCTCGACTGATTGGCTTGTTTGTATTAAATTTGTACTCTATTCTATCATAGCGATATATGTATCCATGTCATAAAACACAACTAAATCCCAAGACGACGTTATAATTTCTATTTCACCCATCGGATCTAATTATATCGAAGCTTTACTGTTAATGCTTTTGATTGCCCATTTTTTCTGTTCGTTACCTAATGAAGTTGCATTTGAAAGCTGGCAAACATAACTTTTTTCTTTTCAGCATCATTTTCCGATGCATTGATTCCAATTGGAGCACATATTTTATTAATTGGTCGAGTAACTAAACCTTCTTGAACTCTTATTTTCACTACTCTCACTTTTTCATCTCCACCTATATGAACCTCTTCAATTTTTCCAAGAGACCATCTTGCTGAGTGGCAATTCTCAGATTTTATCAAGACTATCTGCCCTTCTTCGATATTTTGAGATTCTCTTTTCCATTTATTTCTTTGCTTTAGTGTATGCAGATAATCTTTTTTTCATTTAATCCAAAATTCTCTCTTCAGCTTTTGAACTAATTTCCACCTATCTAAGTTACCGATTCTTTCATCGGCTATGGACTCAACAACATCTAAGTTTGGTCTACCAATTAAAAAATGACCAGGAGTTAGTACTTCTGTATCGTCTCTATCATTACTGGTTGTGTAAAGAGTTAGTGAATTTAATACTCCTTCAATTGGACATAAGAGGGTTGACAATTCTTCAAATGATAGACTGCTGTCCCCTATTGTTCTTTTTAAATGATATTTCATCGACTTTAACCCAGCTTCCCAGATACCTCCGAAGTGAGGTCCTGTCGGGGGAATAAAGTGCCATTCAATCCCATATTTTTCTTAAATCGGCACTATTTTGAGGTTGTCTCTGAGGGCTATTTGATATTCTTCATCTAATTTTCTTGAAGCACCTACGAAATTAGTCCCATTATCAGAGTAAATGTTTGCACATTTGCCTCTTCTTGCAATAAATCTTCGTAGTATGGCTAGAAAGGCATGCGTTGTTAGATCGCCTACAACTTCTAGATGGATAGCTTTGGTTGCCATACATACGAAGACTGCAACGTAACCTTTATTAGATTTTATTCCACGGTTTTTGGAACATTTTATATGGTAAGGTCCTGCATAGTTTACACCTGTTTTTACAAATGGGTATGACATTGTTATTCTTTGCTCTATTGTAACTTGTCGATACCTTGCACAGGTTACACATTTCTTTAACACCTGTTTTAAACTATTTCTTAGCCAAAATATCCAAAATTTTCTTTGAATGTAATTTCTCATAAGGTTCATTCCCCCATGAAGGGTTTCCTAATGTGCTTTTTTAATAATTAGATACGATATGTGGCATTTGTTTAAAATTATTGGGTGTTTTACTTCGAAACTTGCACTAGAGTTTCGTAGTCTACCTCCAACTCTCAAAAGCCCATCGTGGTCTAAGAATGGATGTTTAGTATTTTACTTTTAATATTAATTTCCTTTTTGTTCATTAAACAGTTAATTTCTGAGTTAAATTGAGCTGCCTGTTGTTGTTTGATTATTAGATTTCTTGCTGATTTTAGTTCAAGGACTGTTAAATATGCCGGCAATACTTTATTTTCGACATTTATTTCTATAAAACGTAATATGTATAAAAGTACTCGTTCAAGTTTTTGAATGCATGAAAATTTTTCTTCTTATTCCTGTACAATGTTATTCTTATCGTTAATTACTGTTGTATTAACAAAAGTATTGTTTTCGAATTGATTTTCTTGTGGCCAATTTTCTTTGGCGTCAGCAAGCCATTGAGGTCCTTTCCACCATATCGCACAATATTTTAATTTGTCGGCACAAATTCCCCTTGAAGCTACATCTGCTGGGTTGTCTTCTGATCTAACATGCTTCCATACGATTCCTTTAATTTTTCGTATCTCATCTGTTCGATGTCATATAAACTTGTTTTTATTATCTCCCTTTCTTATCCAGGCTAGAGTATTTTTCCAGTCACTCCATGCGTATGTTTCTGTAAAGTCTACTACATCTTCTTTAACTCTACCAATTAATTTAGCAAGAAAGTGAGCTGCACGTTATTCTAGCATTGGAATTGTTTTTCTGTTTTTCTTTGGATTCACTTTGCTTTTACTGGCTATAATCGTAACTGAAAAGCCAATTTTGGCGTATACTACAGCTGCATATACTTTCTCCGAGGCATCCGCAAACCCATGTATTTGCGCTACTGCCTTTGTCTGCATTTTAAGCCACCTTGGTATTCTAAGATCTTCTAGGGTTTTTAGCTTTTCTAGAAAGGAATCCCAATAATTGGCATCTTCCATTTGTAAATATTGATCCCATTTTTGTTTAGCTAACCATAATTTTTGTATGAACAGTTTATCTACTATTGTTACAGGAAATAACCAGCCTAATGGGTCATAAATCTTAGCTAAAATGGATAAAACTGATCTTTTATTAATTTTATTTTTTTCTCGCAGCACAAGTTAAATTTCGATTCATCACCCTTAGATTCCCATTGTAACCCTTGCGTTTTTACTGAATAATTTTCTTCAATAAATAAAAATTTTGTTCTCTTCCGAACGGAAGCTTATGGAAGCTGTAACTTCTAAAATATTTGATATCCATTTCCTTAAATTAAATCCAACTTTTTCTAATTCACTAGATGCTAATATTACTAGTTCTTTAGCTTCTTCTTCGGTATCAGCGCCTGTCATTAAATCGTCCATGTAAAAATCGTTTTGAATTATTTTTTTAATATTTATATTTTTACAATTATTTGTTGTTAATTTAAAATATTTCAATTTATGTTTTGGAGAATCTCTCCAAATTATGTGTACGTATTTTTGATCCTCTTCAATATTGATCTTTTTTAAATAGGATCTTTACGTTAACCTAACATTTTTATCTTGTTTTGTGGTTTCTGTAAAATGTTTTTCGCAGACTGCTGCTTCTTCGTCTTCCCTTTCATCATCTTCTATTTCCCGAAACCGTTCTAAATTATTAATTTCAATCGTCGTCGAAGTTATAACTGCATTTCCTTTGGATTTTGTTCATCTGGATACAAGCCATCCAAATTCTGTGTTTTGTCCCAACAATCCATCAATCTTAACAATCCCATTTTACATAATTTGAGGATATAAATCTGCTCCTATAATTATGTGAATTCTACTGGGCCTATCAAATTTTGAGTCAGCTAGTATATAGCTTCGCCACTTTGATTTGTTAATATCAATTGCTTTGATTGGTAGAGCTTTCATTAGTTTTGGCAACACAATTCCCTCTATACTAAATGGCTTTTTATCGTTGTTTAGAGGTTTCATTCTTAATTCGACTTTATAATTTGATAAAACTCAGCTTATTTCAATAAGTGCTTTGATCCTAGCTAATTTAAGAATCTAAACAGCTTCTTCTGAAATAATAGTGCATTGTGATCCGCTACCAATCACTGTTCTTAATGCTTCATAATTCCCACATTTTGATTTAACACTTACCACTGCTGTAGCTAACAGTGCTTGATCTTTTGTTACACATGTGTTAACTATTTCCTGTTTTCCATTTGGAAAATGAAGCATTGTGTAATGAGGCTTCTTGCAGATTGTACATAAATAATCGCAAGAGCATTTCTTAAATTTTGAGCCTTTTAAGCTTAGGCCCTTTGTGCATAACTGCAGGTTTTTAGCCGAATCGCCCGTCTCTGTCGGATTCATGGCATGAAATTCGTAGCACTGTACCACTTTGTGTTCTGGTACTTTGCAAATTGGACAATTTTCTTTATCAGTTGTAAAATTTTTTGATACTTTTTTGTCGTCACTTTTGATTGAGCTTACGGAACCTAGCTCTTGCTCTAAAAATTCTAATACATCAGAAAGTAACTGAATCTCTTTTGTCTTTTTGACATGGGCTTCGTACAACTGTAATGTATCTTTGCTAAATCTTCTCAAAATAACATGAGCAAATACTGTATCCACTTCATCACTTAAGTGGGATTTAATTTTAATTATCTGGACAGCCTCATTTGTTTATGTGTTTGCCTGAATCGATGTTCAGACTTGGCAGTTCAATTAAACGATTAAATTATTTGGTAAAAATTTTTCTTTTATTTTCATACCGTTTGGTAAAATACCAAACGGTATGATAATTATTAACGGAGCCAATGAGCAAATGCGATACCATGCTTCTGGCTTCACCTCTTAATGCTGACTTTAAATAATTAAATTTGGCGGACACACTGAGGTCTTCTCTGTAATGAATTATGTCCATGAATAATTCATAAAACATGTCATATTCTTTAGATTCACCAAAGAAGTTGGGAACTCTAATTTTTAATCTCTAACATTTTTACTAAGTTGTCGACGTCAAACTCTAACTCTGTGACGCCCTCGTTGTATGAGATGTCTTTACTGGCTAACTCCTGCGCTCTTTCGTCTATCCTATTCCATAGATATTTAATTTTATTATTTCTTATTATGCACTCATCAGTGCAGGCAGTAGCTAAGCCTATCATAGACTCACTCAAAAAGCTTTGAAGCTGTTTTATATTTTCATAGCCTGTGCCCATTAAAAATGGGCAAAAAAGGCTATAATGAATTTGTGTGAATGTATGTAACAGGCAGAAGGAAGCATCTCCGACCATATAAAGTATATATATTCTTATTCAGTATCAATAGCCGAGTCGATTGACACCTGTCCGTCTGTCTGTCCGTCTGTCCGTCCGTTCGTCTGTATGAACGCGTGGATCTCAGCAACTATAAGAGCTAGAGACTTCAAATTTGGAATGTATGTTCCTGAATACCATACGCAGATCAAGTTTATTTTCAATTTTCGATATCAAGTCCCGTTGGTTTTAAAATTAGAAAAATCACCATTACATAAGCAATGTTAAAGCTAGAGACTTGAGATTTGGCACACATGGTAAGTATCCTACTCTTTCAGTACGATCGGATATTGAACTCAGATATTATTCAAGAAACAAATTTATGCAGCGCAGCAGATGCGTTGCAGCGCATTAGCAGTGCAGTAGCAGCGCAGTCGCTGCGCCGCTCCGACGATATAATGAACGAAAAGACGCGTGGCGCTGTGGCGCTAAACATAAGCAATCAGCAGCTGCTGTCCAGTGTGTCCAGACTATCGAAAGCTACCTACTCTCGATGCAAGCAAAATCGACTTCAAGCGATATATTTAAATCCCATTATAATGAAAATACTTTTCTTTGAAGACCTGCACAGGGTATCCTACTGTCGCGTCCGCTCGACTGATCGGCTTGTTTCATTTAAATCTGCAGTTTTACGATCATCATCGTACTTATTAAGTGTTTCAGTTCGAAGGTCTAATATCTCCTTGGAACATGACACTTCTGCAATTAATTTATTAATAACAGTTAACGTGTTCTCATAATGACCCTTTTTGAAATATTCATAATCGATTATTCCAATTGAGTAGCGTATTATGTTTAGCTATAAATTGTTTTTTGTTATTTTCTAATATGGGGATTGAATCCCTGGAAAGTATTCCTCCAGCTTCAACCCCCCTAACTTATTTAAATAATGACGATTGAGCCGTCAATAATTCAATAGTAGCTTGTGATAACATTTCGAGTTATTTAATTTTAATTTTGAAAACCTACGACAAGAAAATTGTTGTTATTGTGGGCATACGGTTGGCTGACAATTTGTATTTAAACAATTAATGATCGAACCGTATGTGTTAATACAAAGCCTATCAGTGGTTAGTATTTTCCAAGCAGCATTGCACGCATCGGCTTGGGATAGACAATTAAAATTATACAATTACAATTACAAAGTGAGGCACTGATATTAATGCAGCCCTTTTGCGTTTCTTCGCACCAGTGCAATGTTGTTGTTAAATTTTCCTTGTAGCGTTATCTGTCTGCTGTTGACGTTCCTTGCTGCTGTTGCTACTTCTTTTTCGCTGTTGGTGTTGCCGCTGCTCGATGCTGATATTGCCACTGATGTTATTGTAGCCGATTCTCACTGTATGTGGTGATGCTTTATTGCTATTGTAGTTGCCGCTGCTGGATGCTGGTCTTGCCACTGATGTTATTGTAGCCGCTTCTCGCTGTAGGTAGTGACGCATCGTTGCTGTTGTATTGTATTTTTTTTAAAAAAACATGCACACACTTTCTGATGTAAGCCTCAGAAACGCTGTAATATTTTTCCGATGTCTGCCTCTGAAACGCAACTATACTTTCACTTCTAAGTGTTCAATTTAGATTTTTTTATACCTTGTCTCTACTACTGGTAACGAAGAACAAGCGTTTTATTTTTTATTATTGCAATTGGATGCTATTTTATGACTCTGTGTTTCTTACCACTGGCGGGGAAACAACAGAGTTTAAAAACAAATTTTAGCAACCTTTAGCTACAACCTTAGTAGACTTTAAGATGCTGGTTATTTCTGTGTCTCTTACCACTGGGTGGGGGAAACAACAGAACGCTTGAAGGACCAAATGAAATGGACACAACCAAGCTATGTGAGTACAAAATTAGAACTGAATTTATTTCTTAAAATCATAGTCTTACGTAGCTAACATGAAATTCTTATTTTCAAACTCACTTCCAGTCATTGGAAGGACGCCTCGATATCTGTCTGACATGTGCTGCATACATGTCTTTCTTCCTTTCCAGCCGTTCCTATGAAGTACATTGCAGCTATTATCTTAGGTTACAAGTACATTGGGGTTGTTTATATCACATTTCAGGGTCCCGTCACCTTGTCGGGTGTTTTCGGGAAATATTTTATGCCAGACAGATGTTCATGCTTAAAAAGCTACTATCACAGTTATTGTAAGGTTCAATATTCAGGAACGATATTACTAAGACTTCAGGTACTTCTGGGTCTACGAATTTAGAATTAAGACAAATTACTTCATCACTAATGTGTGGTCGTATTTTGTCTATTTTCCTTTAATTTATTCCCCGTTTGTCCAGTATTTATTGCCCATTGAAAATTTACAGCGTAGTACTCTCGCTTGGCAGTCGTTAATATACCCTGTGCCCATTAAAAATGGGCAACAAATGGTATAATGAATTTGTGTGAATGTATGTAACAGGCAAAAGGAGAAATCTCCGACCTTATAAAGTATATATATTCTTGATAAGCATCGACAGCCGAGTCATGCCCGTCTGTCCGTCTGTCTGTATGAGCGCCGAGATCTCAGAGACTATGGGCTAAGCAGATCAAGTTTATGTTGAAATTTTGACACGCCCCCTTCCGCCTCCATAAATCGAAAACAAAATTTTTTAATCCCATTAAACGAAAAATATTAAAGCCCAATGTATCCTAACATTTCATCACAATCGGATAATAAACTCGGAAGTTATTCAAAACACAATATTACTTAGTGTCGGGCCAAAGGAAGAAGAGCATATTGACGTTACAACGCGCTATGAGGTACTATTAGTGTCACTCTTATTTTCTTTTTAAAGAATAAGTAACTATTGAAATGAACTTTTATATAAAAATATTAAACTTTTGAATATTTTTCAGAAAAATATTTTAAAAAAAAGTGATGTAATGCTAGAAATATCGTAGATTTGGGCTAATTCTTTATATAACTGCCATATAACCGATCTGCTCAATGTAGATCAACCTGTGTGGGTTTCTTGTACCAAGCAAATCATAGGTTAATTATGACAAAACACTGCAAAATTGAAGAAAACCCGCAACTATGTCAATAATTCATATTTTACGATAAAAATTCCCAAGTTAATTTGTATGAATCTTTAGGTCTTAAGGGCGTCGGCCTACACTTATAACATTACTTTATTGAGTTTCCAAAATCTGCATAATTTTTAAAACTTGAAACTTGAATATAAGGGCTGGCCATGCCATATTAAATTGCAGGGAGATTTTGACTCTTTTCAGTCATGGTGCTGTGTGAATCTATTAAATTTAAACAGTTCAAAATGTAACGCAATGTCAATTTATCGATCCAACCCTTATTTGGCGGAATACTCACTGTATGAAGTTCATCTTAACAGGATTACTATCGTGAATGATCTAGGTACTCTTCTAGATCATAAACTTAAATTTTCTGGCCATATTTCTGAGACTGCCCTCATATGCTAGTAGACTTCAATTAATTAACCTTCCCTATTTATTTAATCGTAGAATAATGTTTGGTGTAGCTTTATAAACTTACTGTCGGTGACATTGACTCTGTGGAATTAATGTCAGAGCTCAACTTTTCTGTTCCCTTTAGAGTATATAGAAATTATACACCTCTTCTTCTTCGTCTTTGTAGATCAAAGTACGCATTGCATGAGCCTTTTAGAATCTTATGTTCTGACTATGGAAGACTCTATCATGTTTTCTCGAATGCTAACTCAAGTTTCCAACTTAAAATTTTACTACTAACTCACTTAGCTCACAATTAGTTAAATTTTCTATTTTTTCCTTCCGTTTTCCTACTTATGTCCGTGTTAAGGAACGGATCATCTTTGTTTGTTAAGAAACGAATCATCTTGAACAATTATTAACTTCTTCTTTCTCATTTGATATTCTTTTCTTTCATTAACATTCTACGCAGTAGACAATTATGTACACATTTCTTTGCAACATTGTCCCTGCAACATTGTGAAATCATATATCGACATTTGTACAACAACGCATATTGTATGGACCAAGTTAGTTTTAAATTGACGGCAGATCAGTGTGGACGCGCCTGTGGCGGTCTATTAATACAATATAAAGAAAAATTATAGAACACTCTGTTTTATTCCTAATCAGTCCGTAACTCCATATCTTTCTGTTCTCGCGTTCTATAATATATTTCGAATGCCCAAAATTGGACCACTTGAACGTGCATAATTTTTACGTCAATGCCCAAACATAAATTTACTAAGTCTTGAATAACTTCCGAGTTTATTATCCGATGAAATTTTCTGGATACAGTAGGACACCGATGCTTGTCCTGTGGCCAAAATTCGGGACTCTAGCTTTAGTAATTTTCGTTATATGGAATTTTAAAAATGTTGTTTTCGATTTACGGAGGCGGAAGGGGGCGTGTCAAAATTTTAAGATAAACTGGATCTGCTTAGCCCATAGGCGAACCACCATACCAAATTTGGTGACTCTAGCTTTTATAGTCTCTGAGATCTAGGCGGTCATACAGACAGACGGTCGGACAGACGGACATGGCTATATCGACTCGGCTGGTGATGCTGATCAAGAATATATATACTTCCTTCGACCTGTTACGCACATTTACTTTTTTAAAGTAAAGGTTCTAAAAAGGGTGACAGAATCGGTACAAAAATATTTTGCCAACCTGTTCTGCTAGGCGGTATGGATAGTAGAAAAATTATGGAGTTGTCAGATTATTGGCTGGCATTGTCCAACACTGTTTCTCAAACAGCTGATGATAATCAAGTAGGCTAGAACAACATTGAATATTCAGTGTTTTGCTAGCAGAATATGCTCAAAAGTGAAATGGCCGCCACCAAAAACAAAACTCGCCTTGAGCAATTTAGTATTGAAGATAAGATTCTACTAATTCAAGAGGTGCAATTAAAACCAATTCTGTGGGTTTTTACGGACACTAAGCATTTCGATGGCATATTTAAAAAAAAGGCTGGGAAAGCGTGGCAGAGGTGTTGTACAAGCCGACTCAATTTTCAATTTATTATTTGTTTTGTTTAAATTGTGCACAGCTGACGCAACAGTGTGACCACTCAACTTTTCTGGGATTATTTGGGATTTTTGGTTATTTTTGGTGTAATGCTGTCACACTGCCGTTTTGCTAGCCGGCTGCAAGAATATTGACTACTTTGTTTTAGCATAATATTCGGAGCAACTCCGGGGCTTTACTGAAAATTTCATTGTGCACCAAAGAATTCTAGCATGCCACAATGTTACATTCAACTATATCTACAACCTACGCTATGCCGCATACCAGAAGCTTTTTACTGTGACACCGTGTAATCAATTTATGAACAAAAATCACACCAAGAGTTTTTCTACGATGGATTAAACACGGAAGATTTAGTCCAGTAGTGGAGTACAATGGTAAACGAAGGTTGGGATCCCCTTTTTAAACCACGTAAGGCAAAAAACAAAAATTGGATAGGACGAACTAGAGAAACATATATGAGTTTAATGGTGCAAGGATCGTTGAATACTTTCGACCAGCGTTTAATAAAACTAAGCCCTGGCCACTTTGAATATAGTGAATTGCAAATCAATTTGCAGTCAAATATAACTCCAAGGTCTTTCACAGTAGAAATACGACGAAAAGTATAACTGAATAAATGGGGCCTAGTGCGGTTAAATGTCATGAGCATACACTTAGAACAAATAAGATACTATTGATTTGCCGAACACCCTAATTGCGTAGCGTTTAAATAATCTTGTAGACGATAATGAAGTAGGGGATCAGTTAATGAGAAAATAAGGTTAACATCATATACATATATAAGAATGTAAGAATGAGATAGAATGGAGGGAAGGTCGTTATTGATAACGGTAAAAAATAAAGGTCCCAAGTGACTACCTTGAGGTACCCCAGAAGAAACGTCAACCGAACTAGAGACGGTAGACCTCAGGAACGCTTTTTGGGTTCTACCATTTAAGTAGGTGGATATCCAACTTAAAAAGGCGAGAGGAAAGCCTATACATTCAAGTTTATGTAGTAATAGGTTGTGGTTCACGGAGTCAAAGGCTTTACTGAAGTCAGTATAAATAACATCAGTTTGCCTTTTCTTTTGAAATGCCTCATTTACCAAGGTGGAAAACACATGCAAATTGGTGGTGGTAGACCGACCCCTTACTAAGCCATGTTGGACAGGAGAAATAATTGATTTACAGAAATGTTGCAAAGTCGAAACAAAGATTTTTTCAAAAAGTTGTTGTACAGCTGATAGCTTTTCAATCCCTCTGTAATTTGAAATATTAGACTAACCGCATTTTTTGTGAACGGAAATGATATAAGATTTTTTCCAAATATATGGAGAGATTGACGATTTCAGGAATAGATTGAAAACCTTTAGCAACGGTGTGCTTAGAGAGAGAGAGATAATAGAAGAAGTTTTTGTAAGAGATATAGGGAGCAAATATATTGATAGAGGATATTGTGTTATAGAGATAAGAAAAATTAGTAGTGGAGATAGGAGAATAGGTTGATTGGAAGAATTTTGCAAATAATTCAGCGGTTGCAGAATCGTCAGAAAAAAAGAAAGAAAAAATTCGGAGATTTACGCTTCAAGTTTATACAATTGTTTTGGGACACGGGTAAATTGTCTCTTGCAACGAGCTAGATAGTTCTCGTACCAATAAGAGTTTAGTAGAGCGAAGTTCGACTTGGCCACAGAATATTTAGACCAATAAAAACTTGAACCCGACTTCTGAAATTTTTAAAATATTTAGATTTCAAATTCTTTAAAAAAGATAGTCTAGGTGTAAGCCAAGGGGGCTTTGAAGAACACGTCAACGGTATAAAATTGGGGATACACATCAAGGAGTGTGATCAAGGTCATATAGAAGATAGTAAGGACAGTATTAATGTCCACCGCTTTTTCTGAAAAGGATCAGTCGGTTGCAAAAATAATTTCATTAAGCAGTGAATAATTTTCTTTGCGAAAACAGCGACGTGGTAATTGTTTGCATAGTAAAAGCGGATTAAGGGGTCTAAAAATCGAAATAGAAATATCTGGCAGGATGATGTAAGTCTTCAGGGACTGATAGTGGGAATGACCTAGAGACGGCAGTATTTGCAGTCATTGATAAATACCACATCAAGGATTCTTGACTGACTTAATTTGAAATAATGAAAAATCAAGCACACAATCTAACAAATCATGTTGTTTTAAAGGAACAAGATAGTTTGCTCTATTGAAGAAAGAACATTAAATGTTAGTTAAATGCAAAATAAAATCAACCAACACAACAATAAGGTCGTTGTCCCTCACTTGAAGGAAGACTTCTTTTAAACAAGCAAAATGTTGCATACAAACTTGAATATCAGAAGACGGTGGAATGTAGGAGAAAGTGACACAAATGTATTGATGTGGAAACGTTACTTTAACAGCAACGATTAAAACGAGTAAAAGAAATACGTTCCGAATAAAGAGAAGATTAAGTGGCAATCAGCACACCACCACCTCAAGGAATTAATCGATCGTTTATTTATATAGGCTAGTTGTTTGACCAAATTTTCTCAATAAGATACTGTTGGAGTTAGTCAAGACTCAGATAAAGCGATAATGTTAGAATCAAAGGAAGAGCTACTCAAAAATAGTGTGTTTTGAGTTTGGATAAAATGCCACTAACATTCTGGTATTTAATAAGGATTGAGTCCACCATTGCTGGTGGTTGAGGCAGAATGGATATCAGGAATGTTTAATAATTGGGGATTCGGAACAGAATTGGATGTTGACTCAAATTTAAATCAAAACTAGAGTCAAAATCAGTCGAAAGAAGCTTGGCCAAATTATTTAACTTTAAGAATTGATTCCTCACAGAATTATACATTCTTGAAAAATTAATTTGTATGGCGCTATATTCAGGGCAAAACCATTTGTAGTCACTACAATCTTTTTTAGCGACCTGAAAGCCGTGCACACTTAGCGTGCATGATATTATCACACAACCAGAAGTGTACAAACTGTGGCTGCACCGTATTATCAGCACGTTTGAAAGTGCAGGCTTTCTTGCAGCACGACATATTTCCAACAGAGGTTCAATCAAAAAAGGTATACAAATACGGCGCGCGAAAATAGCACAAAACACACAATCTTAGCTTTGAGCAAAAGAGATAAGACGGCCGCAACAGTAGCTCGCGAGAATGCAGTGCAACAACAAATGCACAAATAATGCTGTATTTAGACTAGTTGAAAAACAAGTCAATGTTGATATCAACTCAATCAATCCTAGTGTAAACAGCTATCAACTTGATCAACTGTTGCGTTGCCTGTAGACTGACAGTTCGAAAAACTTTAGTCGACCTTACAAGTCTGAACATAGTGTGAATGCTTTCTGTCAACAGTTGAAGTCACTATTGGCGCATTGACAACCCAAAATTAAGTTGACTTCATGTTCATTCTTTTGTTTTGTGTTGGCAAGCTTAATGTACATATTAGAGGTGGCAACACTTCGATTCGACATCTGATATAATTAATATTGTCTGTTTGTTTTAACAGTGCAGTTTATAAAAAACTATAATTAATAATAAAAACCGATTTAAAAATATATTTTAAGTTATTTATGTACAATGTACATTTTTCTTAACGATACTTAAATATCGAAAATATAAGTGCTACAGTTGCGGGCGATAGCTTTCGCACATGGTATATCGATATTTGGCCGCCTTTTAGATACAGATCTTGAACCCATATGGTTCGTTTACGTATTTTTACTTCTTCTTCCTCCTAGTCCTCTAGAGTTAGCATCAAAACCATCGCTGCAGCCTTTTCCCATTTATTTGCTGATGCCATTGTACTCATTTTATATTATAGCATACAAATTTCATATTAATTAGTTTTAAAATATATATGAATGAGTATTTATCACTGCTTCAAAACATAAACAATATACAATATCGATGAATGTCACTCTCGATACACACACAATATCGACGTCAACAATAAATGCATTAGCAACGTGAGCATCAACGAATGTGCATATTAACTAATTTAAATTACCGGCAACTTCATCTTCAGCGCGCTGACATCTTGCGAGTTGCTCAAGTCGGTTTATTTGTCAACTCAGTCAACTAATGTTAACACAAGTAATGTGTTGAGCTTGGACGCCAATTGTTGATATCACGAGAATTGACGATGAGTCAACTAGTCTAAATGCAGCATTACACACGCACAAACAATTCCAAATTTGAAGTCTCTTGTTACGGACTGATTTTTTTCCTCGGGGCCGCGCCGACCAGCTCATCGGTCATCAGGGGTAGTCCGACCCTGGCCCTCAGTCCGAACAATCGATACGTTCTTATCGATTCATCGCATCATTGACATCGAACTGCTTATCGCTGAACAGCTGGAGATGCAGCCAAAACAAAGGTAAACAATGACAGAAACTGGGAATACGGACATTAACTGACGGTGGTGAGTACAAAAAAAACAGAAAACAAAAAAAAACTTATTCACGGATCCTCGTCATCCAAACAGGGCCTCCACTGGACCCAGGCGTACCCGCCCTGCCTGAGACGGCCACAGCGACGCCGTCTCCCTCGTGTTGGCCATCGCCACCGCGCCTCGCAGCCGGTAGGTGTGCTTTTCGTTTCCCCTCCCCTCTACAATCACAAAACTAGCCGGACATGGTTGTTCTTTTCATCAGGTGAGTATAATTCTTGTATTATCCTTAGATACTAACATTTATTTTTTTGGTTTTATTCGCTTGGTACAGATGCGTGTGAAATTTATTAACAACAAAACAGCCAGACGAGGAACAACATGACGAACAATTGGCTGTGTAAGTATGCCTGGACAAGTGATAAAGTGTTGGCATGGATGTGTATGTGTATATGTTTGTTCAAATTGTGTACCAGGTGTGCATGTATTTCACATGCAGCTGGAAAAAAGGAAATGTACTATGTTGATCGCTTATGATTACCTTAACCTGCCTAAAGAGCTCTCTGGGTGGTATAAGGGGCGATGTTGAGTAGCATATATCTGGGTGCACATGTACATATATATATATACATGCATGCGTTCAACAAAATTTTAAATCGTGTGCGCTTTGTGTTGTCCCTACTCTGTTTGATTCGTCTAACAATTGTTCGTTATTACTTGATTTTTTGTTTCTTAATTTCAAATTTTATGTGAATTTTAATAATTTATCTTCAATTTAAACTTTTATATCTAATCCTGTTTTATTATTATTTTTTTTCCTTTTTTTGGTTTTATATTTGCATTTCAGATTTTTTTATTCTTTCTTTATTTTATTTTGTTACTTATAATTTATTTTTAGGTCGAATATTTATTTTGTCTAAGTCTGTCGACTAATAAATACGTACGCCCTTGGCGCAATTAAACATAGTTTTCTATTCAATATTTTTGCAGCACAGGGACACACGGTAAATGGACGGCGCAGCGGCTCGGCAGCTCTTCTGGCACTAGGGACTCTTGGCACTAGCGCCCTTGGGGTGGCGACGGAACGGACTCACTCGTGCTTCTGACTCTGTGGCTAGCTTCCGTCGCTTTTGCGCAACCGCTGTAGTGCCCCCAGAGTCGGTGGCTGCTGCCTCGCTGCCCTGGTCCAGAACCCTGCTGGCCTTTCGTCGCGCCAAAAACTCGGTGTTGCTTCCCGGTCCCCTTTGTGAAAATCACACTGTAGCTGCAGTCCGGTCTGGTCGACTCCTCTGCCTTACTCTTTTTTCTTTTTGCTGTTATTCTTGTCGCGGGACACCTCCGTCCTCGTTGACATTGACTATTCGACTCTTCCTAATTCGCAGCAACGTGTTTTTCAGACCCAAAAACAAATCTCTGCCTCTGCGTTTTCCTTTCTATTCCTCTTGTTGCTGCCATCCATCCTCCCTTCCCCTCTCGGCCAGTGGGCATCTACAATATTGCCGTCTTTATCTCACATTTCCCCTATCAGGGTCGGGCTAATAGTGGGTTGCCACCCTCTATCAGTTCCTGCAATATTTCCCACTATTCCGGCCGGGAAAAATATCGATAGGACTATCGGTGACCCCCCCCTTAGATCGAACATATGCTGGCGCAAACGATAGACAATTGAATTGTAACACTCTAGTTCTTATAGTTGCTAAGATACACGCGTTCATACATACTGACGGACACACAGCCATTATACCCTTTTTGCCCATTTTTAAAGGGGACAGGGTACAAAAACAGAACTTAAATGGATGAATTCAGATGACTGGCTCTAGGCTCAGTGGTGCAGGCCGTCGCAACCAAAACATCATGTGTTGAATTCGATATTTTATACCCTGTGCCCATTAAAAATGGGCAAAAACGGTATCTTGAATTTGTGTGAATGTATGTAACAGGCAGGAGGAGGCATCTCCGACTCGATAAAGTATATATACTCTTGATCTGTCTGTCTTTCCGTCTGATTGAACGCGTGGATCTCAGAAACTATAAAAGCTAGAGACTTCAAATTCGGAAAGGGTTCCTGAATACCATACGTAGATCAAGTTTTTTTTTTCAATTTTCGATATCAAGCCCCGTTTGTTTTAAAATTAGAAAAATCACCATAACATAAGCAATGTTAAAGCTAGAGACTTGAGATTTGGGACACATGATAAGAAACTTGGGCTTAATGTGCCAAAATTTCATCGCGATGCCACGCCCCCTTCGCCAACAATTGGAAAAGGCTGATAACAAGAGCAGTTTCATAGCTTGTTTTCTCAAAAGACTATTGTTATAAGACCTGTACAGGGTATCCTACTGTCGCGGCAGCTCGACTGATCTGCTTGTTTCGATGGATAGACAGACGGACCTGAATATATCGACTCGTACCCTTCGGGTACTGGGCTTTGTATGTTGTCAAGTCTCCGATGATCTATAAACATTTAATTTGTAGTACTTACATCGCTCATGTCGCCAACATCCAAATTTTTGCTATCCACTATGCTCCCATTTGTGTCTGCCGATCCGAGTGGACCTGATGGACCGGCATTCAGTGGAGCCCAAGGAGATGGTATGGTGCCAGGTCCAACTGCAATAAAAAAAACAGCAATAAAAGTAAAAGGTGTTAAGTCAATGAAGTTAATGGCATTGATAATTTTGCGTTAAGCACCGTAAAAAATTGATTATTTCTTTGAAAATGACACACTTAATCGAAAACTTCAACAACAAATTTTGTATGAAACCATCGTGAAATCACAAAAGAGTAATAATGCGGTACGATTCCTAGTACCCGAAATATTGGCAAAAAAGGTATAATGCATTTGTGCAAATGTATGTAACAGGCGTAAAGAGGCATCTCCGAGTATATATATGCTTGATCAGTATCAATAACAGTCGACTGACACCTGTCCTTCCGTCTTTCTGCCTGTCCGTCCGTCTGTATGAACGTGTGAATCTCAGCAACTATAAGAGCTAGAGACCTCAAATGTGCAATGTAGGTTCCTGAATACCCTACGCAGATCAAGTTTATTTTCAATGTTCGATATCTCACCCCCGCCCACTCAAATCTTAAATTTTAAGATAACTCAGCCTAACATAACAGATAGTTCAAGTATAACTCACGGTGAGCAATTTACTGCAAGTTTCATAACGATCGAGCCATAAATAAAGGTAATATTAAGGAATTTTGCTTAATGCCATTATTTCATAGCGTTTGGCCAGAGCGAGAACACATATGATAAACTTCTTTGCGCTATTGCTCGCCTTGTCTTTTTTTCCGGAACGTAAATTTAATATTAGTGATTGTTTACACTCATGTTTGTTAAGATTGCACATCTTTAACTAACAGTATAACAACGCTTAACAATTTGCTGCCAGTTTTATGGCGATCGACCCATAAATAAAGTTGATATTAAGGAGTTTGTTTTAATGCTTTATAATTGATGGCCAGACCGAGAAAGAATATGATATTTTGGGCACATTAAGTCCAAGTTTCTTATCATGTGTCCCAAATCTTAAGTCTCTAGCTTTAACATTGCTTATGTTATGGTGATTTTTCTAATTTCAAAACAAACAAGGTTTGATATCGAAAATTGAAAAAAAACTTGATCAGGAACCTACATTCCGAATTTGAAGTCTCTAGCTTTTATAGTTGCTGAGATCCACGCTTTCATACAGACGGAAAGACAGTCGGACAGGTGTCAATCGACGCGGCTATTGATACTGATCAAGAATATATATACTTTATAGGGTCGGAGATGCCTCCTTCTGCCTGTTACATACATTCACACAAATTCAATCTACCCTTTTCTGCCCATTTTTAATGGGCACAGGGTATACAAATGCAAATTTACCAGAAAATTATTTAATATAATATATACCATTTTAGGTCATGCTCTAGAAAACTCAAATTGCTTTGTAGTGAATTTTTTGGTAGCAGAATTCAAATCTGTCAACCTCTTTTATTTTTCATTATTATTTTTGAGATATTAGCATAAATATAATCAACTAAGCGGCATTTACTAAATTAGCACCTGTGAGCGAATGACCTAATCAATTTAAATCAATTAAAGCTTAAAATGGTCATGCGTTAAATAAGTAAAGTTAATTTACAAGAAAGGTTAACAGTCAGACAAAAGCTAGTAAATTGTTTCTTCAAAGTACAAAATTAAAGTTTAAATAACAAAATCGGGAGTTATCGAGTTAAAGAAGCTAAAAACAAAGATTTCAAAAGCTATCGGGAGCAATTATCTAGAAAAATCAGATCAATCATGGGTAAAACAAAATTACGATGTTTTCAATAGATTATTTATAAGTTCTGATTCTTTAATCACATCTTTATCCGACATACTCAAAAAAACGATTCAGATAATGATATATATACAGATACAGATACCGAAACATATGCAGATACAAATACTCATACACATACACATATACATACATTATAATGATTAACTAGATATGTAGCTCACTATCAACTTTTTTTGTCTTAATATTAATTTAAAACAAATATTTTTAAACGACTAAAAAAATAATTTTATTTTTGGAATATTTTAGTTTGGTTCAAATTAATAATCAATGTAAAATTTCCTGCCAATCTTTGTTAAAAAAAGAAAAATACGGAGTCATATAAATTTCGCCTAATTTACAAAAGTTTTTAATTAATTAAAAATATTAGGAAAAAAATTTTTTTTAAAACCAATTTTTTTTTATTAAGTGAATTAAAATTTATAAGAAAATATTATAGCGGCTACCGTATTATGTTCGGTTGATTTGATCTACATTTTGGCCAATGCATCCCCACTGTAAAACGACAGGGTCTATGCTCCTTGGACTCAGACAGTGGCTGAGACCCGGGATGTCAACTTACCGGATAGGGTCTCCAATTCCTCAAGGGAATCCAAATGATTGAAGAACGGCGCCAATTTGGAGCCAATATTGATATCGTTTTTGAAATAAATAAATACAAATTCACAGCACAAATGCGTAAAATCGTATTCACACAAGCAATGGAAAAACAAAATAGCAGACTAATCTTTAGACTTATAAAATATATTGAAAATATAACAACTCCTTTGGTGGGGTAATGAGATTGGGAACGAGGACATGAATAAAGCTGAGGAAACTAACTGAACTTCACAGAATCAAAAATATTTTCTATCGACGCACACACTAGAAATAAAAAGTAAAATGCGTCTGTTTGATTACAACGCGAAGTGGAAACTGAAATGCCTTTCATTACTTCCTAATTTTTCGCGTTTTGTTTTGAACGCTCCCTCTGGGTTGGGCTTGTTCCTACTACAGGGGATGGTTCTATGTGCGACAGGATGTAGTCCCAGTTTTAGTCACACTCGCACATACACATAATTAAGGGAAGGCGACAAAAAATGCCAACGGCAAAGGCAACGTCGTACATGAAAATCTGAGAAATTTAAAGAACCGCCAGAAAGGAAATTTAATTTCATGTGATGAATTTCAGTAAGCTAAGGGATTCAGCCCTCGTATCCCAAACCGTTAAAATTCCGACTATATGTTTAAAGCTCGAGGTTTGCTAGCAACTGCCAGCTGTACATTTCATTTGAAAGTATGGGAGTTTAGTAAGGGCGACTATTTTAAAATAATGTATGCGAGGGCAGCATTGTCCGGCTACAGGGTTGCTCTTGTTCTTGCATCTGCATACACACTTTTAGGGGTGGCTGTGCTGTTTCTCATAATCTCACTCACTCACACTTTCAATGTGAACATCTGTAAAACATTATCATATTAATTTTCGAGAAATTTTTGGGTAATTTCCAATTACCAAAATCAAATGCCCTAGGCCCGACTGAGACAAACCGACACACTCAGAGTCCGTCCTGAATCACTGAAGCTGCTGCTGTAGATGTCGGGAATTAATAAAAGGATATGTGTGTTTCGATTTGTCTTTGTTACCCCTGATGTTTGCTGGCCATAGGAATTTGTACAATTTTGTATTTTATTTATTGCTTGCATTTCTGTAATTCTTTTGATTTTTCACGACTGTGACCATAAAAAGCTGAAAGCCATTGGTGGTGGTGGTTGTGGTGCAGTTACTGCGCTTCGTGATAGTAATGTTGGTGGTGGTGCTGCTGCAGTATTAGTCACCCCACTTAAAATGATAGTGATGCCTCACGATGCGTGAGGCTAAATGCAGCTCTTAATAGGGAGAAACCTGTTCGCATCTGTACCGTGCTCCACAAAAATGTTGTACAATGTATAATAAAATTATATGAAGTAAAAGAAAGCAAATTTATCCCAAACCTACACTACACAATCGGCCTTTCTTGTGCGCAGGTTATCAAATACATCCATGGACATCCAAGCAAACCCAAAAGCAAAACGGCACAAAAACAGATGCTTTTGGAAGGTTACACATTTGCATAACATATGTCCTTACATAGATCCTTTCACAAGAGCTCAATTTTGGATTCACATTCATAACATGCGGCAGTTCCCACCCTTAAGGAATTTTCCAACACATTTTTATACAGCCTTTGCACAATGGTTACACAACGGCATAAAAACGAAAAATTTATGAAAATATTTTTTTTATATAAACAAAATTTTGATAAATAAATAGAATAAATAAACAGAATAAACATTTTTTGTTGAGCTTTGTTGCTACCCTGTTAATTTGGCAAGCTCATTTAACCAGCTGATCGATGACCTTCTTGCCTCTTGCTAACTGGCGCAACTTTTTTGGCAACTTTTAATTGTAATAAAATTTGTTTCATTTGAGTAAAAATAAAAGTATAAGTATGGAAAAAAAAGGTTAAGGTATGTATAATCAATTAAAAAACTTTTTCGTGATAACATTATATATTTGTATTTTCAAATGTGTTGTGCATCTCTATATAGCAGGAATGTGTAACAAAAGTAGTTGTGTTTTGTCGAGTGTTACTTTCGCAACGCATAAGCAGCAGCTAACAAGCTCAAGTTAATTATAAATATATATAGATACATATTTAATAAGTCTGCTTTGTTCGTTTTTGCTCGATTTTGAAAAGATTATCAGATATCGTGCTCCAAGATAAAAGATCAAAAAATGTTATACATTATTTTTGAAGATATACTTGATTTCCTGATATACCCTGAAGTTCACCAAGCGATACTTTAACGCTTACCACGTCTCTAGGAGCTACCACATAAATCCAAATTCGGATTTTATGTTAGCACATAAATATCACTTATGTGTGTAAACATCGCATCGCGTTGACAGGCCGCTGAACTGATTTTAACAGAATGATAAATGTATCGATAATTAATATAAATTTAACAGAATGCTAGAATGGATCGAATAATGAATATTCCAGAACACCGCTGGTGGTGCGAAGCAGAATGCGGATATTTATATTCTTTATATGTCAATAAATACTACTATTCATTACAAACGGAGTAATAATCAGTTAACTAGGAAAGCACCACTTGGAAGCCGGTGTGTTTCCTTTATGTGTGATTTTATATAATACTGAGTAAACACAATTCAAAATTAAACATTACTTAATAAATTATTTGTAACTATTCGAAATCTCTCGAAAATCGCTTGTACAATATGCAATTCGTTGTTGACGTGCAAAACCGTCCCGAACACGAGAGATGCAACCTAGTATTGGAATTAATTTAACATGACTCGGAGTATTTATAATGTAATTGTAATTGCGCTTTATTATGTCTAAAGAACATAACAATATTGTAATGAAGTAGACAGATTAGTGTAGACTAAATAAAAATACTGCAGCCCATCTTTTTATACCCTGTGCCCATTAAAAATGGGCAAAAGCGGTATAATGAATTTGTGTGAATGTATGTAAGAGGCAGAAGGAAGCATTTCCGACCCTATAAAGTATATATATTCTTCATCAGTACCAATAACCGAGTCGAATTACACCTGTCCGTCTGTCTGTCCGTCTGTCCGTCCGTCTGTATGAACGCGTGGATCTCAGCAACTATAGGAGTTAGAGACTTCAAATTTAGAATGGAGGTTCCTGAATACCATACGCAGATCAAGTTTATTTTCAATTTTCGATACCAAGACCCGTTGGTTCTAAAATTAGAAAAATACCATAACATAAGCAATGTTAAAGCTTGGGCTTAATGTGTCCTGAAAATTTCATCGCGATGCCATGCCCCCTTCGCCCATAACTCGAAAAAGCTGATAACAAGAGCAGTTTTATAGGCTTGAGATTTGACACATATGGTAGGTATCCTACTCTCAATGTGTGCTACAAATTTCAGTACGATCGGATATTGAACTCAGAAGGTTTTCAAGAAATAAATTTATGCAGCGCAGTCGCTGCGTCGCGGCGAAGATATAACGAACGAAAAGACGCGTGGCTCTGTGGCGTTAAACATAAACAATCAACAGCTGCAGTCCAGTTTTGCCAGACTATCGCAAGCTACCTACTCTCGATGCAAGCAAAATCGACTTCGAGCGATATACTTAAATCCCGATATAATAAAAATACCTTTCTTTGAAGACCTGCACAGGGTTTCCAAATGTCGCGCGCGCTCGACTGATCGGCTTGTTTAATGATATATATTAGCAAAATTATGCCCATTATTTCTTACTTATTATTAAAGTAATATCGATATAATAATAAAAATAAATGAAACTGATATCTCAACTGAAAGAATGTTATCGTGGCATAGAAATGTTATTTATGCTCATAAATTCGGTTTTGGTGCTTAAAATTCCACTAGTCCCCTCAATTAGATGCCAAATATTAAAATTGATTCAATTATCTTGAAAAATGTCAAAGTTATTAAAATTTGTCCCGATCGTTTGTATTCATTATATATTTAGAATATTTTCCTAGATTTTTGGTAAAAATTTCATAATGATATCACCACTAAAAGTATTTTTGGCCGCGGCACCAAACAAGTCCAGCCACTGTGCAGGGGTGCGCAAACCCAGCAAAACTTTACGCCTTACTAAAAGTACTGCTGGAAGCACTACATGTCATGCGAAAAGTAGTTACAAAACCTAGCGTCTTCCATTCGCATTTATACAGGGCTACAACACTGAAAGAACGATTACTTTGGAAGCTAGTTTGGCGGGGTTCTGTTATTGCTCTTCAACTCTTATTTCCCGTTCCAACTCCCATTTCCAAAAACTACATTACAGAATCCTTCTATTGGTAGGCTGAAAAACAGGTCATGCTGCGTTCGCTACTAGAACAACATATCCAGAAGGCATTGCTTTGCAAGGTACTTAGAAGGCATTGTTCTGCAGGGCACCAATACGGCATTCCAAAATAAATTAATATTTTAATTACAAAATTTAATAATGATTTTAAATTAAAAATATATATATATATTTTTGAAAAAATTTGACAATCCGGATTTTTTCAAGAATAACAAATTTAATTCGTGTTATTGTCGATATTATAGTTGATGTCACAGTTGATGTAACAGGCAGAAGGAAGCCTCTCCGACCCTATAAATTATATATATTCTTGATCAGTATCAATAGCCGAGTCGATTGACACCTGTCCATCTGTCTGTCCGTCCGTCCGTCTGTATGAACGCGTCGATCTCAGCAACTATAAGAGCTAGAGACTTCAAATTTGGAATGTAGGTTCCTGAATACCATATGCAGATCAAGTTTATTTTCAATTTTCGATACCAAGTCCCGTTAGTTTATAAATTAGAAAAATCACCATAACATAAGCAAGATTTGGCACACATGATAAAAAGCTTGGGCGTAATGTGTCCTGAAAATTTCATTGCGATGCTACGCCCCGTTCGCCCATAACTCGAAAAAGCTGATAACAAGATCAGTTTAATAGCTAGAGACTTGAGAATTGGCACACATGGTATGTATCCTACTCTCATCCTACTTTCAGTACGATCGGATATTGAACTCAGAAGTTATTTAAGAAACAAATTTATTGCAGCGCAGTCGCTGCGCCCCGTCGACGATATAACGAACGAAAAGACACGTGGCGCTAAACTTTAACAATCAGCAGCTGCAGTCCAGTGTTGCCAGACTATCGCAAGCTACCTACTCTCGATGCAAGCAAAATCGACTTCAAACGATATATTTAAATCCTATTATAATGAAAATACTTGTCTTTGAAGACCTGCACAGGGTTTCCTACTGTCGCGCGCGCTCGACTGATCGGCTCTTTAAGAATGAATTAAGACCGCGCGGCCTAATTTCATTCTTACTCGCGACCTTATTTCACGCGGTTTTATTTCACGGAGCCGTTTTTGAGCTACAAAACTGATTGATTTATGAGTTTTTCATTAATTTGTGGGCGAAGGGGCGTGGCATCGCGATAAAATTTTCTGGACACATTGACCCTAAGATTCTTATCATTTGTGCCAAATCTCAAGTCTCTAACTGTAATATTGCTCTTGTTATAAACTTTTCCGTTTTGTAGGCAAGGGGTGCGTGGCATCGTGATAAAATTTTCTGGACACATTGACCACAAATTATTTATCATATGTGCCAAATCTCAAGTCTCTAGCTACAAAACTAATATTGCTATGAGGTTTTTGAGCTACAAAACTGCTTGCTTTATAAGCTTTTACTTAATTTGTGGGCAAAGAGGGCGTGGCATCCAAAAAAAAATAAACTTGATCTGCCTGCAAAAATTACCAGTGCTGGGACACCAAGCTCTTACCATCTCTAAGGTCCTTTCGTTCATACGGACGGACTGACGGACAGACGGACATGGCTATATCGACTCGGCAATTGATGCTGATCAAGAATAAATATACTTTATTGGGTCGGTCATGCTTCCTTCTGCCCGTTACATACTTTTAGCAAACTTAATATACCCCCACAGGGTGTAATAAACACTTACTTGCAAAAAACAAATTTATTTTCTTTATTGGAAAGATGTTTTTGCAGTAAAGGGCTAAGTTTTATTTACGTCGTGCAGATCATCGGAAAGTTAAAGTAAAACAAGCCGATCAGTCGAGCGTGCGCGACAGTAGGAAACCCTGTGCAGATCTTCAAAGAGAAGTATTTTCATTATAATGGGATATAAATATATCGCTTGAAGTCGATTTTGCTTGCATCGAGAGTAGGTTGCTTGCGATAGTTTATGTTTAGCGCCATAGCAGACGAAAGGCATATTAAACATACATGAACAAACGCGTCTTTTCGTTCATTAAATCGTCGGCGCGTCGCAGCGACTGCGCTGTACCGCGCTGCTACTACACTGCATAAATTTGTTTATTGAATAACTTTTGAGTTCAACATCTGATCGTACTGAAATTTGTTGCACTCATTGAGAGTAGGATACTTATCTCAAATCTCTAGCTATAAAACTGCTCTTGCTATCAGCTTTTCCGAGTTATGGGCGAAAGGGGCGTGGCATCGCGATGAAATTTTCAGGACACATTAAACCCAAGATTTTTATCATGTGTGCCAAATCTCAAGCCTCTAGCTTTAACATTGCTTATGATATGGTGATTTTTCTAAATTTAAAACCAAAGGGACTTGATAACGAAAATTAAAAAATAAACTTGATCTGCGTATGGTATTCAGGAACCTAGATTCCAAACTTGAAGTCTCTAGCTCTTATAGTTGCTGAGATCGACGCGTTCATACAGACGGACGGACAGACGGACAGACTGATAGACGGACAGACGGACAGGTGTAAATCGACTCGGCTATTGATACTGATCAAGAATATATATACTTTATAGGGTCGGAGATGCTTCCTTCTGCCTGTTACATACATTCACACAAATTCATTATAGCCTTTTTTGCCCATTTTTAATGGGCACAGGCTATAACAAGCCGATCAGTCGAGCGGGCGCGACAGTAGGATACCCTGTGCAGGTCTTCAAAGAAAAGTATTTTCATTATAATGGGATTTAAATATATGGCTTGAAGTCGATTTTGCTTGCATCGAGAGTAGGTAGCTTGCGATAGTCTGGCAACACTGGACTGCGGCTGTTGATTGTTTATGCTCAGCGCCACAGCAGACGAAAGGCATATCAAACATACATGAACAAACGCGTCATTTCGTTCATTATATCGTCGGCGCGGCGCAGCGACTGCGCTGCTACTGCGCTGCGACGCATCTGCTGCGCTGCATAAATTTGTTACTTGAATAACTTCTGAGTTCAATATCCGATCGTACTGAAATTTGTTGCACACATTGAGAGTAGGATACTTATTATGTGTGCCAAATCTCAAGTCTCTAGCTATAAAACTGCTCTTGTTATCAGGTTTTCCGAGTTATGGGCGAAGGGGGCGTGGCATCGCGATTAAATTTTCAGGACACATTAAGCCCAAGCTTTTTATCATGTGTGCCCAAATCTCAAGTTTCTAGCTTTAACATTGCTTATAATATGGTGATTTTTAATTTTAAAACAAAAGGGGCTTGATATCGAAAATTGAAAATAATCTTAATTTGCGTATGGTATTCAGGAACCATGTCGCAATGTCGAGATGGATTACCTCCGATGCTAACAGGGCTCAGGGTACAAAGCCTCACTCAAGTTTCTCAGAGAACTTAAAGGCCGCAATCCAGAGCCGCTGAACGCGAAGGAGAGGAAATTGAAGAAAAAGCACGAGTACAACGTGAGGCGGTACGAGAGGCTTACCGAGTCTGGTAACAATCAAAGCCCCTCGCACAGAACAGTATTACAATCAGTGGAAACGGCGAAGAAGATTTCTCAACAGGTGACTGAGGCTGCTTCGAAAAGGGAGGCAATACTTTCCAACTCGAAGCCAGCAGCATCACTTACAGGGAAATCCAACTCCCGGAAAGACCCCTCCATAGCTGCGCCGAGCACACTCCACAAAAAGGGAAACGGAAGGCAACAAGAGCAGCAAAACCTCTGTCACTAAGCGGCATAGGTCGGACGACTCGGCAAAGGCTTCAGAGAGCAAGCGGATGTGTCCAGAAGGAATTCTGGCCAGCTTAAGCTCGAAGCCGGAACTTCAGGTGGCCATTATCGACAGAAGCGATCCGGAAGGGAAACTCACTGCTGGTAATTGGCTCACCTTAGACAAGTCCATAAGAGAAGTCCAGGCCCTACATGACGGCATGTTCCGTCCAGAGAATCCGTTCCTGGTCGAGTTCGATGGCTCCAAGTGGTATAAGGGCGCTAAGGCAGGGGCTTGTGCCAACGAGGAATCCTTGCGATTTCTCAAAGACACAATCCAAAGTTTTGGTGAACTATGGAATGGTGCGAAGATCGACGTCGTTCCCTGAGCGAACGATCATTAAGGCTTGGATCCCACCTCCGATAATGGAGGATCGAACCATCCTTAACATGATCAAGTTCCAGAACGAGGATTGCGTTACCGGGGATTGGACGATCAGACGAGGGATGGCCCGCGACAAGGGAAACGGCACGGATCTCTGGATCAGCATTGGTGCAGAGTCCAGGAGCCAACTCCTGAAAAATCAAGGCCAGTTGAAGAAGTGACTAGGATGTATCAGAGCATACATCCCTGGACCAGGCGGAAAGGAAGCTAGGTCAACCGGAAAATCTTAGGGTAGTGCAGATTAATCTGCATCATTCTGGAATTCCCTCGGCTGACCTCCTACGGTTCATGGACTGGGAGAGGGTTGCCAACAATCAGTGAACTGTTAGAAAATTAACTCGGCTTCACTCTAACGTGGGCGGAGCAGAATGGTCTTGGGGCAAACCCACAAAAGAACGAGTTGGTCCTGTTCATAAGAAAATATAAGATACCGAGCTTTAGACTTCCTACACTACACAGCTCAGACTGGCAAAGGAGACAAAGTACCTAGGAGGTTTCTCGACTCGAAACTCTCTTGGAAGAGAAACTCGGAGAGGATGAAAAAGGCACTACAAGCCTTCTTTGTTTGTAAGAAGACCTTTAGGAAAAGATGGGGGCTATAACCGTATATTATCCACTGGTTTTATTCGGCTGTTGTCAGACCCATACTTACTTATGGAGCACAAGTATGGTGGGAAACGGCCTGCACCAAATCTCACCTAGTAAAACTCCAAAAAGTGCAAAGGGATTGCTTGGGTGTAACGGGATGTATACGTTCAACTTCCCAAGCAGCCCTAACCGTCATGTTAGACCTGGAACCAATAGACATCTTCCTGAAGTACGCAGCAGCCAGGTATGCGGTCAGGCTTAGAGCTCTGAGCCTTCTTAAGCCAAGTACGGTAGGTCACAGCGCCATTCTACGCTCAGTAGAAAGCAATGCTGGTCCACACATGGAGGACTATTGCGTTCCTGAAAATAAGTGGGAAGACAGGTTCAACATTGTGTTCCCACCACGGACCGACTGGCAGCAAAAAACCCGTCTATGTGGGAACGAGCTGTCAATCTATTCGGATGGTTCGAAAACGGATGAAAGCACTGGAGCAGGTGAGTACTCTATATACCCTGCTGCGAATCTCTCATACCGTCTTCCGGACTGGTGCAGTGTTTTCCAGGCGGATATCTATGCTGTCTGGCAGTCGACCAAACTGATATCCACCTTGGAGGAACCTTCAAGGAACATATCTATTTATGTCGACAGTCAGGCAGCCCTTAAGGCTCTGTCCTCAAACACCACCAAGAGCAAACTCATTCGAAACACAGTCACAGCGCAGAATCGTTGCCACCATTCAATCAGACTTGTCTGGGTACCTGGGCACTCCGGTGTACTAGGAAACGAGAGGGCTGACGAATGTGCAAGGCAAGGATCAGCGCTACCGGCAGGTAGTGCGGTGACTGATGTACAAAGACCTCTTCAGCACGTTCTCTCCGAACTAGCAAGAACTGCGGCAGAGGAGCAGTGGAAAATGGCTCAGGGATGCAACATATCCAAAGCACTCTGGCCAGACCGCAACACAAAGCGATCATCTGAACTTCTACACTTTAGCAAGAACAGGATAAGGGTGTTGATAGCAGTCTTGACGGGTCACTGTCCCATTGGCCGAATGGCATTAAGGTATGGTGTACCATCACAAGACTTCTGTCGTAGCTGCGGAAATGAAGAGGAAGAGGAGAGCATCCAACACCTTCTGTGTGACTGCCCTGCACTTCTTAGAAGGAGAACCCGTTTTCTCGGGGAACCCTTTTTTGAGGAAGTGGATAGTCTCGCAAAACGGCGACTGGAGGATCTGGTACTCTTCCTGGACTTCACTGGTTGGTTCCAGAGGCGAATCCCGCCAAACGGGAGCAATTAGGGTTTTCGGGACCAGGACAACTCAAACTCCCTTTCCCGCTACCTTCAACCTCCAACAATCCTTTCTATTCCTACAGGCGACGGACATCACAATGGCCGAATGGCCTCGGGGTGAACTCGACATTCTGTTGAGCAGTCCGATTAACCTAACCTAACACAACCTAACCTAGCAAATATGATCTATGAAGTTATCCTAAACAAGGGAGGTTCTACCCATTATTGAAATTGATTTATTAAATCATTCTTTATATAATAAACGCAGTAAAAGTTGTTGAAGTAAATAAAATAATATTTAGTATAGTTTAAAACAAAGTGTGCTATTCAAGTGAAACAAAATGTACGCGCTATTTTTTGATTATTTAGATTTTAAGCGCTATAACTTGAAAAATGCTCAATAAATTTTGGTTTCCTTTATTGTTACTTAAAACTAAATACTTTACCTATAAATTGAAGTCGTTAAATATTATTTTCTTTTATTTGGTTAAAAGCTACTGTGAAATGAAATGCACTTTGCCAAGTGTTCTATTCAAGTGAAACGCAGTGTATATACTTTATGGGGTCGGACAGGCCTCCTTCAGCATGTAACACACTTTTAACAAACTAAATATACTCCCAAAGGGGAACACAAAATAGTTTTTCTTTCCAAGTCTAGCTTCTTCTGACCAAAAATAACTTTTTGCGTAGTGCCGCATGACAAACTATAGTAAAAAAATCTTTTTTAAGTATAATGATTTCAAAATTTCATTGTCATTGGAATGGTTAGTTTAATTTGGGTAAAAAAGTACCGCTCGTCACTTATTTCAAGAAATGGGGCTTTATGATCCAACCGTAATAGAGGGAGGATTGATTAATAGTAATCTATTAAATACGTTGGCAACTGAATATCCGTGGGTAACCAGAATATTACGTTAAGCAATCTCGAATAAAGCCTTCTTATTTGTTTTTATTATGTGCGTAACAGGTCGATGGAAGTCTGTCAGACCCATAAAGTATATATATTCTTGATCAGCATCAATAGTCGAGCCATGTCCGTCTGTCTGTATGAGCGCCTAGATCTTAGAGACTATAAGAGGAAGAGTCACCAAATTTGGTATGGTGGTTCATCTATGGGCTAAGCAGATCAAGCCCATCAAGATCACAGCCCTTCCGCTTTCGTAAATCGAAAACTAAATTTTTAAAATCCCATAAATTAAAAAAAATTTAAGCTAGAGTCCTGAACCCAAAACGATAATCAGGGTCCCAATGTGTCTTGAAAATTTCATCGCGATCGGATAATAATCTCTGTCGGGCCAAAGGAGGAAGACGTTACAACGCGCTATGGCGTACTATTAGTGTCACTCTTATTTTTTAATTTAATTTTATTTTGACTGATTTGTCTTCGTGCAACATGGGGATTGTTAAAGGACGTCAATTAAAGCTGTTATGTTTTAATTTATACAAAGACACCACCATCATATATACACTATGGATAACTCTTCTTTCATTGGTATGGGTATGTGCAGCGCATATTTTCCGAGTAGCGCAAGCTGATGCTGGTGTCGCCCATATTCGATCTTATTAAGTCTGTGGTGAAGATAATTTTTCAGATCTTATCGCTAGAATGCTTTGAATGTTCTGGCACCTGCTCCTGTGGCTGATAGACTTGACTCTCAAGACGTTGTCTCAGAAAATTCGGACGCTGCTGCGACAAATAGCCAAGTAGGGGACACACCAACTGGGTGGCAGGCGGGGCAGGATCAAAAGACATCAGTTCGCCAAAGTAAACGTGGCGCAGCATATGAAACTGACAGATGACCTCCTTGAGGTACATGTTATGTAGTCCATGATAAACCTGCGTCCACGACGGCAGAGTCGCAATACTCCACAACTGACATGAGTGCGTGGCAAAAGTCCCCTGCTTCGTATCGGCCACGAAAGTTACGCAGCCGGCAAGTAGGTAATGCTTGCGCCACTGGGCCAGCAATTTAGGATGTAGGAGCTGCTTTGGATTGAAGGGTTGATCGTAGCATAGTTGGGCTGCACCCCACAAATATGAAACAAACTGATAATCATCTATCGAGTAGACGCCCTGGAAGCCCGCCGGTTTTAGACCAAACTGCATCTGCAGTCGTCGTACACAGGTCAAATAGCGATTGAAGAGCATCAATGCGGCAGCAGGCTCATCCGAAGGCAGCAGCACCTTTGATCGAAACAGTGCGCACAGAAAGAACAAAAAACTTAACTCATGTCCCGTGCCATAGTCCAGACGAGTCTGACTGCCAAACGAACCTGCCAGATACTGACCTAGCTCACCCGCATGCTCGCACATGTTGGGGGGCACTGCCTGCTCCACCATTCTAAAGATGCCACGCAGCATGAGACGCGACCAGTTGCGGTACGATTCCACCATCGGGGTGCCGCTGATTTTGCCTCGCTGTGATGACAACAATTGAATAAGGCGATCAAAAATGTTGCACAGTCGCTGCATCGTTGCGCTAACGGGATATTCGCCCTGATTGAACTGCTGTACACCCTGGATCGCTGTGCTCGTCCTGCCGATGAAGGCGATTAGTTCTTGGTAGGCTATTGAGTTGTGCCACAGAACAGTGTCCGATTCCTTGCGCACCCGCTGTACCGTTCCATAGTTGGGTTTCCCAAAGAAACTGAACACCTTGAATTCCGTTGACTTGCAATATAAGTTTCTCGACTCATAGGGTTGGTTATCCATTTTAAATTTTTGTTTTACAGAACTCTTCCGAATGTGGGTCGTAAATTTCAGAATAGTAAATTTTAGTTTGTTTATTTTGTGTACTGCCAAAGTGAACTATTAACTAAATTGAACGATGAATGAAAGAAATAATGCAAAATTCAACATTTTGACGACCTATTATTAACATTAACATCCCAATAAAAATATATGCTGAGTTCCACTCTAAACTTTGAGGAGTAAGGACGTTCGACTAGTCAACCAAGCGGCCAGCGAGAGCTTATCAGCATTTGAGACCAACCAACCAAACAAACAAGTGAACAAAACATAAAAAAAGAACAACAACACATACATAAAGTGTAGTTACAAAAGTGATAAAGCCCCAGAGCTCGAGCCCAACAAAAATTACAATGACACGTCCACCTAATTTACAGTAGTGTTGGATACATTGAAAACACAAAAAACGAACCCAAGGATATAATAATCAACAGGACAGACAATTAAACCTTCGAAAACACATCACCTTTTCTAATTAAAAAAACAATAGACTATAGAAATAGACAATAGAAATTGAAACGTGCAAAAAAACTAGAGCAGTCACATTGTTAATTAAAACCAAAAACTCCCTACAAGCTGAAAAACTCTTGAAACTCACGAAGTTTGGGGAGCACCCAATCACAGTCAGCGAGCACAAAACACTCAACGTCTCCAAAGGAGTGATCTACTTCAATGACCTCCGTAACGTATCAGAGAAAGAAATACATAAGGAACTCAAACCACAATACGTCACAGAAGTACGAAAAATAATGATAACAGAAAACAATATGCCAAAAGAGACCGGACTCATAATCGTCACTTTTGCTTCACTCAACCTCCCAGAAAAACTGATGATAGGATACGACATAGTAAATATTCGCCCATATATACCTCTTCCCCTCAGATGTGGCAACTGACTTCGCCTTGGACACCCCACCACTACTTGTAAAAGCCCAAAAGGCTGCACTAACTGCTCCGCCGAACAACACACGGCAGATAAGGAAACATCTATTGCTATGGTCACTACACCAACACAGCATCACAACTAACAGAAGATCTCAAACTAAAAATATTCTTAAAAAAACAAAACACACACGGCAAGCCCCTTAAACCTAACATCGAAACAAAACAAAAACAACTCACGATGTACAATATTATTCAAATTTTTAGCTTAAACCTCGCTAATTAGTCTAAACGACGGATCACCAACCCACTTTTCAGCCCACCGCACCTTCACGCACGTCGACCTTTCCTTTGCCTCACCACAAATCTTTCTCCACTCAAAATGAATCACAGACTCTTCACTATCAGACAGCAATAACTTTCTTATGCACATAAACCTCTTTCACTAAAACAACAATTATCACGCAAACACTATGCATATATTCATTACCTCCAAAGCAAACTGAAAATCCTTTGAACATCTAGCAGAGCAATTCAACAAAGACAGCAAAAATCATCAGAATAATTCTACAAAGCGCCAATCAAGCTATCCCTCAATCATCTTCTAAAAAACAAAACAAATTTAATGTGGGATTAAAAACTACAACCACGGTTGCCACAATTGGCGTTTTTGCGCCAAAACTGGCTCTTTTTTTCTGTTGGCACAATGACACTTTATTTTCCTAGAATTGGCTCTTTCTTCCTTATGATTCGGCTTTAGCAAAAATAATCTGTAATGTAACTTGGATATTTTTTTTTAATACTGAAAGTTATCGAAACAACGGCGATTCTTTAAATACTTATTTACATTTAACGCGCCCGCATGGGTTTTTAGCCGGTGTCGGTTACGTTATTAAGTCAAAGTGTATCCAAATAACTTTAGGAAAATGGACAAGTAAGTATAAAATTAGACATATTAATATAATTTGTGCTTTATAAGATTATTATATATATAAATGTGTAGATTTCTTACAAAAAAAAGTGCAACTGTCACTGATTCCCCTCAAAAGGACGCTGACACTACAGTCAAAAGCACACCAGAGGATAGTAAAAGGTGAGTTTGGAAAACTTTTTACATTGGCAGCCGCATTATTTTAATTCCTGTCTTAGATCTGCTGCTCCGGCAAACCGAAAATTTGGGACCGAATCGCTTGATAAGTTTCGGTGGCTCCGAAATGTGGACGGACGGTCATTTTGTGCTGCTTGTGCAAAAGTCTACTTAACCATCTGAACGGTCTTCATAGGTATGAAAAACTAGCTGTGCATATAAGAAATGTCCAATCCAAGGAGAACCAAGTTGAAATGGATGCCTTCACCAAGGAAAATACTACACATAGCAGGAATGCTCAGAATGCGGAATACGCACTGATCATGTTCCTAGTGATCTGTTGATGGAATATTTGACAAATTTGCTGCGGGTGTGCTATCCGGAATCGAAAATTGCAAAGGACATTAAATGTGGTAAAACCAAGGCGACACAGATAACCAAGGAACTTGGCAGTAAATCTTTAAGCAATATTTTAAACGATTTTGGGATGCACTCCAGTTATTTTTTTGGCTCAGACCCTTGGAGTAGACAACATAAAACCAAAGGAGGTAGCCAGTCTTATGTTCGATTGAGAGGTAAAAATATATTTATATTTTTTTAATTTTAAAAATTATAAACGATTTAAACACCGAGTTTTAATCAGAGTGCATCCGGCTACCTTATCTTTACGTAAGATTGGAAGCTACCATAAAAGTTATTCTAAATAATTTTGCTTTCCAATCTTACGTAAAATATGTGGATCTGCAAAATGTTAATGTTAAAAGCTTAAAATCGCATTTATTGTCGACTGTAAAAATTTGTATTGGTGTTGAGGCTGAGCAATATATTGAAAGGAAGTACATGGGTATTTCCATAATTTTAAAAGTGAGCTGGTCTCACAAATAGTGCAGCGGTTTGACTTTGGTCAAAAGGATCTTAAGTCCCTTATTTTGATCACTCCGACTAAAATAATATCCAAGGAGGAGTTAGATATAATGCGACTTATTAAAATTTTTGATTATTTATGTGATTCAGATCCGGACGCTTTAATTACCCAATGGTCCATGCTTAAGCTAACTGCCAATAATATTAAAAGAGAAGAGGATATAACTCTATTTTGGGAAGAGGTTTCAAAGATAAAAAATGGGCTTAATGAGGAAGTTTTTAAATATTTGGTCAGATTTATACGAAATATATTGTCCCTGCCACATAGCTCTGCAGCGGCTGAGCGCACATTTTTTGAAAAAAGCTTAATCAAAACAAAATTAAGAAACAAGCTCGAATTTAATTCAATGTCCAACATAATGCTATTTAATGAGCTGTGTAAAATTACAGATCCACATTATGTGTGGTCGATAAAAGACTTATGAATAAAAAAAAAAAAACTTATCTCTAAGAAAGTTTGATCTATGATCTATGATCTAATTTATGATCTCTGTTTTCTTTAATAGTGTTAAGAGATTGATATATGAAATTTTTTTTACTTATGTAATGAAGAATAATCAAGGGAAAGTTATTGTTTTTGGTTTTTATAATGTTATGAAATGAATATTTGCGAAATATATATAAGTTTTGTTTAATTAAATGAAGAAATAACATAAACTGTCGAAATTGGTTAGTGAAATTGGTTTTTTTTTCCCCATTTTTGGCTCATTCTGAATTATTTGGGTGGCAACCGCGACTCCAACAACTAAAAGATAAAAATAATGAAGAATGGTACAAACTTAAGCACAATATCTCCACAAGCACTATTTAAAACTACAAAAAAGCTAACGCACTACTCAAAAGAGAAATAAAAATTAGAAAACGCCTCTCAACCCTCCAATTTACTTCGGAAATAAACCCAAACACGCTATCTCCAAAATATGGTCCAACATAAACAGATTCTAAGGCCTAAAAACCCGCCACAGTATACACTACCAAAACAACCCACTTAACCCTAACCAAACAACTAGAAGTCAACTCAAAATTGCAGAAGCGCTATACGAAAACTGGTCAAATCTAACATCAGATTCTAACATCTCATCAACCTATATTCATCATAAGATAGCTGACACCTGAAGCTATGTACCTGGAAAAAGAAATAACACTTGCATTACTACAATCTGTTCTCTCCAAAGTAAGAGGCAAGACGCCAGGTAGAGACCGCATAAACTACCAAATGATCCTACCCTTACCTTTCTCTGTGTCACTATACATGGTATACGGACACGACACTGGGAACTATACATTTTGTGATAAGCTGAATGCTACAGGCTAACGTACATTTATTATTAACGATTGCTTGCACGCATGTTGGTTAAAATAACACAGCTTAACTTAAGAGTTTAACAAAATATAACAATTTTCTGCAAGTTTCACAGTGATCAACCCACAAATAAAGGAGATATTAAGGAATTTATTTTAATGCCATTATTTCATAATTGTTGGCCAGAGCGAAAGAGCATATGAAAATTCAATATTCACATCAACAATCGCTGACCAGTGTTGGCAGACTATCGCAATCAAAATCGAATTCAAGCGGTATATTTAAATCCCATTAAAGTAAAAATACTTTTTTTGAAGACCTACAAGGGTTTCCTACTGTCCTTAGACCTATATATTTTTATGCCCTGTGCACATTAAAAATGGGCAAAAAAGAGTATAATGAATTTGTGCAAATGTATGTAACAGGTTTAAGGAGGCATCTCCGACCATATAAATTATATATATTCTGAATCAGTATGAATAGCCGAGCCGATTGACACCTATCCGTCTGTCCATACACAGTGCAAAATACTGACGGTCACACTCAGAACTATATTTTGTGTGAAAAGCTGAATGCTACAGGGTAACGCAAAATTAATTGTTTACACGCATGTTTGTTAAGATAACACATGATTTAACAAAATATAACAATTTGCTACAAGTTTTATCGCGAATGACCCATTAATAAAGGTGATATTAAGGAATTTGTTGTAAATCCATTATTTCATAGTTGTTGACCAGAGCAAGCGTGCATATGAAAATGCCGTTTGCGCCAGCGAGAGCGCATGTGGTAATTTGATTTGCCTTTCGGCCGCAGTGGCGCTATACATATACAATTAACAGCCGCAGTCCAGTGTTGCCAGACTATCGCAGGCTACCTACTCTCGATGCAAGCAAAATCTATTTCAAGCGATATATTTAAATTCCATTATAATGAAAATACTTTTCTTTGAAGACCTGCACAGGGTTTCCTACTGTCGCGCGCGCTCGACTGATCGGCTTGTTTTGAGTTTTGAAAGAGATAATCTGCACAGGGTTCAAAATCTCGTGAATAGTGGGGATGAGAAAAATCTCTTAGTGTAATTCACACAATTTCATCATGGCGACAACACTTTTGTAAGCGGGAGCATTGTCCTGGTGAAAAATAACCTTTTTTCTTCATGTGCAGCCTTTTTCTTCAGTTCTGAATCGAATCGTCTCTAAAGGTTACAATAGTATTCTCCAGTAATATTTCTGCCTTTTTCGGGCATCCAAGAAAACCATATCCTTGTTATAAAGTAAAGAGTCTAAAAATAGTTTCATATAAGCAACAGAAGTTTGCGAGGTCACGACCTCCAGCGCAAGAGTCTAGTGCAGCATTCACTAAACCAACGAGCCTACGGTCAGCCAACTGCTAATTTCGAACATTTTTACAGAACTGTAATTATCCTTACATACTGCTGTCGTCGTTGCTGTTGTTATAGTACCAAGAAAAATGTGTAATATATTGCAAAATCGAGTTATCTCAGATATAAGATTTTTATAACTACAATATATTGAAAATTGATCAAAATCGTAGGCGCTGTTCTCTTATTAATGGCATAATAATGCAAGCATACAACATTTTTCATTTAATTTTGGGAACAGCTCATAAGACTTAATATTTTAATAGCTTTTCAACGACTTATCGGATTAGGATTACACGCTGTAACAGTCAAAAAATTCTGGGATGCGACATAGCGAAGGTTATAGATATAGTTTAATGTAACATTGTGGCGTACTATTTTTTTTTTTTTTGGTGCACATCGAGTTTTTGAATAACGGTAAAAAAAAAAACGTTTTTTCGAGGTTGATACGGTAAAAATGCATATGTCTTAAACTATGCATGCTACAATTGTAATACTTCATTTGAAAGAGAAAATAAACACTCTTTTAACGGTGTATTACACTGAAATCTCGAATAAAAATGAGGGAACTACATGACAAAATATATGGATTTTTTCAGTTTTTTGCGACTTTACCGAACTTTGAACGAAAATTAATAAGTCAAATTTGTATAAAACTTTTTAAGTTTGGGATAAGGTTTTAAAAAACATTTAATTCTGCGTCTTCTTTAGTTTATTAAAATCGAGTCATATTTAATTGCGCTATTCAATTTTTAAATAAAATAAAATAATAAAATAGTGTTCAAAATCATCACCGAAGTCAAACAATTTAAAAAAAACACAAATAAAAGGCTTTTTTACCGGTATTCAAAATTTTGATGTGCACCAAAAAAATCTAGTATGCAAAAAATATCTATTATCTATACCTACAACCTTCGCTATGTCCCATCCCAGAAGTTTTGTTTTGAGTTTTTTTTGTAACAGTGTGTTATTGAGGTACCGATCGATGCGTACTTAATTGGCACTTAAATTGTTCAACATGGTTTCCAAAAGACACCAACGGCCCCATCAGCCCCATCGCAACAACTGTTTCTCCACCCTGTATATCTATAGCACAAAAATTAAAACGCTATATCTTTCGAACCAGGGGCGTTATTTCACATCCAAAAGTACATAACGCCCACTGGCATTATTGGTAATAGTCGGGGTAATAGTCGGCCCATCTAAAAAAAAATTCCAAATAGAAGGCGATTTATGATGAATTTAGAGATACCTACAAATTAGTTGGGAGTCTTAATTGGATTTCTAAAATATTAATAAAAAATGTCAATGTTACGCGACCCGTTTACCAACATTACTTTTTTGTGATCTGTCCTCTTCAGAAACGCAGAATCTAATAGATGTTTAAATATTATTGTATAAATCTAAAAACAATTTCATGAAAAATATCTATACATTTCAATATTTTGCGAAGTTTCAATTAAGTTGAAAAAGAATATCGAGAACTAAAGGAATAGGCGAACGGAATCGGAGACTGTACAACGGATTGTTAAAATTGAGGAATATTTATACCCTGTGCCCATTAAAAATGGGCAAAAGCGGTATAATGAATTTGTGTGAATGTATGTAACAGGCAGAAGGAAGCATCTCCGCCCCTATAAAGTGTATATATTCTGAATCGGTGTCAATAGCCGAGTCGATTGACACATGTCCGTCTGTCTGTCCGTCCGTCTGTCTGTATGAACGCGTTGATCTCAGCAACTACAAGAGCTAGAGACTTCAAATTTGGAATGTAGGTTCCTGAATACAATACGCAGATCAAGTTTATTTTTAATTTTCGATATCAAGTCCCGTTGGATTTAAAATTAGAAAAATCACTATAACATAAGCAATCTTAAAGCTAGGGACTTGAGATTTCTCTCACATGATAAAAAGCTTGGGATTAATGTGTCTTGAAAATTTCATCGCGATACCACGCCCCTTCGCCTATAACTCGGAAAAGCTGATAACAAGAGCAGTTTTATAGCTAGCTATTTTTATAGCCTACTCTCAATGAGTGCAACAAATATCAGTACGATCGGATGTTGAACTCAAAAGTTATTCAAGAAACAAATTTATGCAGCGCAGCAGATGCGTCGCAGCGCAGTAGCAGCGCAGTCGCTGCGCCATGGCGACGATATAACGATCGAAAAGACGCGTTTGTTCATATTTTTGATTTGCCTTTCGGCGCTAGGCATAAACAATCAACAGTCGCAGTCCAGTGTTGCCAGACTATCGCAAGCTACCTTCTCTCGATGCAAGCAAAATCGACTTCAAGCGATATATTTAAATCCCATTATAATGAAAATACTTTTCTTTGGGGACCTGCACAGGGTTTCCTACTGTCGCGCTCGCTCGACTGATCGGCTTGTTTTATTTTGTTTTACTGGTATATTTTATAATAACTTTCTACTATTTGTCGGCAATATGGGCAGGGCAATAGGGAGTTATTTTTAAAAATTTATTAAGCTCATGGGCGTTATATCTAAAAGTGTAAAAACGCCCACGGGCCTTTGTTCACACTAGTCGTGGGCGTTATTGCAATTTAAAAAGTGCAATAATGTCCGTGGGCGGTAATGCACTTTTGGATGTGAAATTACGCCTTTGGGCGTTATTGCACTGGGCGTTATTGCGTGCACCCATTTTGCGGGCTTGTAAAAAACATGTTATTTTTACATCGTGTAATGATCTTGCAAAGATAAATTTATACTTAGCCTTTCAAATGACGTATAGGCATTTAACACTCATAAGGAGGCCTCTCCGAACCTATAAATAATATATATATGTATATATTCTAAATCAGTATCAGTAGCCAAGTCAATTGACACCTGTCCGTCTGGCCCTCAGTCCGTCCGCCTCTATGAACGCCTCGATTTAAGCAAGTTTGGAATATAAGTTCCTGAAAACCATAAAGGTCAAGTTTATTTTCAATTTGCGATATCTCACCCCCGTTCACAAAAAGAAAAAAAACCACAGTCTTACATTTTAAAGTGACAATGTGTAACTTAATATTCAGTTGAAGTATATCAAACGATGAGCAATTTGAGCAATTAAGGAGATATTAAGGAATTTGTTTTAAATCTATTATTTCATAATTGTTTGCTAGAGTGAGAGAGCGTATGAAAATTCCGGTTGTGTAAACGAGAGCGCTTATGATTATCTGGTTTGCGCTGTCGATCGCATTGGCGCTATATGAACATTTTATTGGTGCAAAAAATCCAAAGGCTACATTGTGTTGGTGAAGAAATGCTGATTGCTACCGGCTAACGTAAAATTAATATTAGCGATTTTTTACACGCATGTTTGTTAAGATAACACAGCCTAACTTATCAGGGTATCACAATAAAACAATTTACTGCAAGTGTCACAGCGATTGACCCATGAATAAATGAGATATTAAGAAATTTGTTTTAATTCAATTATTTCATATTTGTTGCCCAGAGCGAGCGCTATATGATATTTTCCAGCACTATGTATGTTTTAGTATGTTTTCGTCACTAGAGTTTAACGTCGTGTAGAGTTTTTAGTGGGATAGTATAATTTTTTGGGGCTCCATAACAATAATAATAATAATACAATTAAATGTGTTAAATGAGGTCCTAAAAATTTGGGTAGTTGTGTAACTATTACTTTTTGGCCGAGCATGTATGCATATTATGTGTAAAAGCTTTCAGCTACAGACACCTATAATTCAATCATATGCAATTATGTTCGCACCTTACGCTCGCTGAAATGTGTTGCCCGCCGCTCTAACTTCTTTAGAATTATTCGTATCGAATAGAAAAACCTAATATGTAATTTCATTTGCATGCTTCGGGAATTGAACCGGCATGCATATGCAAAACGGTGGAGTTTGTCTACTAAAAAGACCACAGTATTTATTTTAAAAAAATATAAGGGACTATTAAATTTAAAAAAAAAAAATGTGCGTAACAGGTCTAAAGAAGTCGGTCAGACCCCATAAAGTATATATCAGCATTAAAAGCCGAGTCGATATAGCTATGTCTGTCTGTCTGTCTGTATGAGCGCCTAGATCTCAGAGACTATAAGAGCAAGAGGCATCAAATTTGTTGTGTTTGTCCGCCCATAGCTAAGCAGAACCAGTTTGGGTTAAAATTTAGCTACGCCATCCGCCCCCGTAAATTAAAAACAAAATTTTGAAAGACGATTAACAAGTTTAAAATATAGATACTTCTGATTCTGTATACACAAAGATTACTATTTCCGAGATGTGTGCTGACAATTTCATTAAGATCGGATAATAAATGCCAAAGATGTCAAAAAACTAAATTATCCCTTGTACAGATTTGGGGTGGAGCAACATGCAGCATTATTTATTTATTTATACAAAATAGACAGCAGTGCAGTACTGTAAACAATACTACAATTTGTTAAAGGGCTGAACATAGGCCAGGTGGTCGACGGACTAGGTGTCGATGTGTCCAAATGGGTCAGTGGTTCGATACCCAGCTTCGCTCGATAATAACTTTTTGTTTTATTATTATATAACCTTTTGCAAAGAAACATGTAATTTTTAATTTGTTGTTCTATAATTTTATATTTATTATTATTGTTATTAATTTTTTTATTATTATTATTTATTTATTATTAAAATATGTAAATATAACAAATGAAACAACATTTCTAAAACAAATTCTATTATAAATGCCAATGTATTATAATCAAACACATGCATACATGTATATTAAAATGAGACAATTTTGTGTATAAATACATAGAATACATAAGTAGAAAAGTAAAAGAAAAAAGTAGAATATTTACTTACTTACTTTTTGCGCAATCATTTCGAGATTTTTCGAGAATTCGATTCCCCACGCTTGCATTTATTTTAAATGTTAGTCAATATGTTGGCCTTTGTATGTTAATGAATCATGTGTATGTATGTACATATGCATGTTAAACTAGAAACTCCGTATATTTTACGCGTGCTTACATATGTATGGATGCGTGTACTTAACAGATTTTGGATTTGCGCGATGCGCTCTCTCTAATGCTTAACGCATATGTATATCCATTGTATAGTTATTTATAAATCTTTAAGATATATTACTTTACTTAATTATTATATTATTTAATTATTAACATACTAATATATTATAGTTACAGTATACATTTTTGTGGAGATAGCAGAAAATTAACATTTTTGGAAAACGTTGGGGTTTTTTATACAATTGAAGTCGATTCGTAAGTCCTCAAAAACTGATTTTTGGTAAAATATCTCCCTTTACATCCGTAGTAGCCCCTGTGGTTTTCCCTGGGTACCGATTATATTTTATTAATCGGAAGCTAATTTGAGCGGCGACAAAATTGGTACTATTTTTTTCTTTTGGAAGAATAAGTAAAGCGTCTCTCTAAAACGACTTCGAGTTTAGCCTTTCCGACTAGTTATTTTCCCAATAATCAGAACTACAATTCATTTACATGCATCTTACGTTTATGCTGAAATAATAAATTATTTGCACATTAACAATGTGATATCTTGCAAAAAGTAATTATCCCAGATAAAGGTTAGGCAGAATTAGAATTAGGATAAAGGCATTAGACTTCATTTTTGAATAACTTTTAAACGAGTTATAACTTATTCTGGATATCTGGTATTCCAATTTTTACAAAATTCGATTGCAATTAAATTAAAAATGAATCAAATTAAAATAAAAATGCTACAAATATTATAAAAAAATAAATTTAAAACACGCAAAACGGATGTTTGTGGCATTCGAACCCCGGACCTCTTGCTCACTAAGCCAACGAGTTTACGATCTGGTAAAAACCTAATATCTTGTAAAAACGAATTATCGCAAATATGAGCTAAATTTGCGTAATTTCAATAACTACAAGCAGATCAGTCGAGCGCGAAAAGTATTTTCATTATAATGGGATTTAAATATATCGCTTGAAATCGATTTTACTTGCATTGAGATAAGATATCTTGCGATATTCTGGTAAAAATGGACTGCGACTATTGATTTGGAAATTGTTCATTGTTTAAGTATTATGATAGATATGTAATATTGTCAAACATGCGTATAGGCAATTGTTCATATTAAGTATTATATTATAGCCTTCAGTTTGAGTTTTCAGAGCTCGATAACTCGTGAACAATAGAGCTGGAAAAAAATAGTGCGTTTTCGCTCTGCAGCGCCACAGCGCTATATATCTATGAAATAATGGATTAAAAAAAATTCCTTAATATCTCCTTTATTTATGAGTCGATCGCTATGAAACTTCCAGAAAATTGCACAGCTTGAGTTATACATCAACTATTTGTTAAGTTAAGATGTATTACCTGAAAATTTGAGGCTGTGATAGTTTGTTGCGATTTGCGTGGGCGGATGGTGATATATCGAAAATTTGATAAACCTTGACCTGCGTATGGTATTCATTATAGTTGCTGAGATCCACGCGTTCATACAGACGGACGGACTGGTGTCTATCGATTCGGCTATTGATACTGATCAGGAATATATATACTTTATAGGATCGGAGATGCCTCCTTATGCCTGCTACATTCATTTGCACAAATTCATTGTATCCCTTTTTGTCCATTATTAATGGGCACTGGGTATAATAACATATTGAAAATAGATCACATAAGGCTTAATATTTGAATTTCTTTGAAACGAGATATCAACTTTAAGGTATGCCAAGGGGATCCCCTACTTCTCCAGTAACAGCTGACTTTCAAGAAACTAAAATACACACCTAATGCACAACTATTAACAGATGTGGAAATAAACTAAAAATAAAATGGTATAGAAAACCAACATCGTCTGAAAGAATACTCAACTTCTTCTCGAAACATCCCAGGACAATGATAATGAACACAGAGTTAAGCTGTATACAAAGAATGAAAACATTAATTGACTCAATATACCATACAGAAATACAAAAGCAAATAATAGAGATACTACAATTAAATGATTCCCCAAAATACATAATTAAAATACTGATAAAAAGTCAACAACAAAAGAAATCACTACAAAAAGAAGAGCAGCCCAAGCCATATCGGTCCCTTACATATATGTATACCGAGTATATCCGAACGCTTCAACAAACCGCAATGTTTTGAAAATCAAAATGTACAACTAGCACACAAACCCACAATCACGACAAAAAACTGTTTTAACAAAACGAAAAGTAAGGTATTTCCAATAGACAAGAGTAACGTAATGAGATAACCCTGAAGTGGACATCATATCGATAAATGTAACAAGGTTTATGTTGACACTACAAAATCAAAACTAAAAACAAGAATATCCCAACATATGTAAATCAGACAGCAGCCTACCAAAAACCGTAAAAAACATACACTGGGTAGCTAACCAGTGTATGCAAAACGGTCACATGGCGGATTTCGAGGAAGATATTACAACAGGAACAAGAATATAGAAAACGCTACACAGTTGAGATGCTGAATATCATAAATACACCAACAAACAAACGATTAAACTACAAAACAGACACTGATGACGACAACCGACGGCAGTCGAAATGTATCAGCAAATAATTTTCAATAAATAAATAATTTAATCAAGACCCCGCGGCAGTCAAACAACTCATATAAAAAGTAGAAAGGTCGCTAAATATCACGTTTTATTTAAATAATATTTATTGTTTTAACCACACTAGGCAATTGAGATTTTACCTTTTCTAGCGTTTTCTCGACAAACTATAATAGTTTCATTTTGATATTGTATCAAAAATTGGTTCAAACAAACAAACAGACAAGATTTTCATTTCAACTCGATGAAAATTCTCTTAAAATGAAATTTCCATTTTATTTGGAATGGATAGTCAGAATCTGGTGAATAAAGTACCGCTCGACGCGTCCTGCATCCAAGAAATGAGGCTTTGTGCCCTTTTGCAATCGGGCAAAACATGTCAAAGATATGTAAATGTCATTATCGCGAAAAATATCTAACTTATCATCAGTAAGTCTTATTTAAACAACATGAAATGCCTTTCGAACGATATATCACTCATTGCAGTCGGTCCAGCCGATCTCTATATCTAATATTACGTGCATACATATATAGCTTGTGGCCTGCAGTCCAGCAAACTTCACTACGTGTACGTTTTTGGGGTCTTCTTCCGTCATTAGCGTGGACTGCCATCCACAATAATACATGAATGCATGTGATTTGTTTATAATACACTACGCAACGTAACCGCACCTGCGCTTGCGGTCAGCTTGATGTATAATATTTAGTATTGTTAATGAATAAATGTTCTTTTATTAGACCCTTTACTTTAAAAAAAAGTATAAGGGTCTATTAAGTTTGTCAAAAAAAGTGCGTAACAGGTCTAAGGAAGTCTAGCAGACCTCATAAAGTATATACTATATTCTTAATCAGCATCAACAGCCGAGTTGATATAGCAATGTCCGTCTGTCCTGCTGTCCGTCTGTATGAACACCTAGATCTCAAAAACTATAATAGCTAGAGTAACCAAATTTGGTGACAGTACTCCTAAGGCCTCCACAAAGGTCAATTTTGCTTTAGAATCTTGCCACGCCCAATTCGCCCACAAAAATCTGAAAAACCCGAATAACACGAGTAAGGTACAAGTTCTAATAATTTAATTGCGATCTGTACTGAAAATTTAATCGCAATCGGAAAATAAACACCGGAGATATGAAGCAAATAAATGGTCGAACATACAGTATGTCAACTAATTGTTTGCAAAAGCAACTTACTCACTAAAGTTGAAGGGAACTTGTAACAGAGAACTGCAAAAAGCCAACGGCACTTAAGGTGCACCGGGTAAATGTAGGGTGATTTTGACACCCTGGTGATTTTAACCACTGGACAACCGAGTACAATCGCTCGCCTTACAATAAGGAATGATTGTTTGGGCACACAAGCAACAAAAGTGAGTTGGTATTTTTTTGCATATGTGCGTATGGCATACGTCGCCACATCGGCGTCGAAAGAAGGATGGGTGAAAGGGAAAGCACAAAAATTAAGACACAAAATGTATAGTGTCTTGGGTTTTAGTGTATTTTTTGTGCAAGCCTTCACTTGTGTTGCTATTTTAGTACCTGCTGTTGCAAAGCGTCGCTTAGTGCGCAGTACGAAAAATAAATACTAAATATAAATTAAATAGAATATAAATTAAATTATTTTGTATTGCTTCAGTGCATTATACTTAAAATAAAGCGGCCGATAATTAGACATGCACACACAGACACCCGGGTGATACATATGTGTTTTGCCTACTTCTGTTTGCTGCGCATTGCATTTTTTTTCGCTCGCGCTTATTCCTACATTCCTTTTGAGTATGAGTGCTTATTCCTACATTCCTTTTGAGTATGAGTGCGACCGTGTCGGTCTAAAAGTGCCTGGGCGCAAGTAAAGAAAAATACGGGACATTGTATGAGCGAGTGCGTGATATTGCCTGCACTCGCAGCACACCCGAAACTTTTGATGAGTGTGTGTCTTTGCATTTCTTAGCCGGCGGTGAGTGGCACCGGGCCACACATTTCAATGGGTGTGAGTAGGGTGGCAAAAAGTGACACACTTGCAGTTCTCTGACTTGTAACTTGCCAGATAATCGACTATGACTGCATTGGCGCAATGGTTAGAGTGTCGAACTCTTGCGGTGTGGTTCTGGAGCTCGACACCTACCAGACCCACACTATTTTAAATTATTATTTATTATTTACAAATTTATTACGGTTTATACTAATATTTTTTTTTAAGGATATGTAAAGGGTCTCTCATAGTTGACTTCGACTATAGTTATTGTTCTTAGTTTTAGTTCCGATTTTGAACCATAATAAACGGTTGTATTTTTTTTTATCAAACCCCAAAACGGGATATGTTAATTGGTGTCCGAGCAAAGACCATTAACTAAAGTCCTTTAAAAGCACGTGTTGCAATAAGGGCCTCAAGTAGCTACATACGCGCATCGCAAAAAAAAGTGAATCAAGCAGCCACAAAGTTCGTATTGTCCCCAGTGCTTCTAAAAAGAGCCACCTAAGCGAGTGAACTTCCGGTCGTCGAAAATGCATGTCACGCGTAAAGACGTTTAAAACAAGCCGATCAGTCGAGCGGGCGCGACAGTAGGATACCCTGTGCAGGTCTTCAAAGAAAAGTATTTTCATTATAATGGGATTTAAATATATCGCTTGAAGTCGATTTTGCTTGTATCGAGAGTAGGTTGCTTACGATAGTCTGGCAACACTGGACTGTGGCTGTTGATTGTTTATGTTTGGCGCCACAGCAGACGAAAGGAATATCAAACATACATGAACAAACGCGTCTTTTCGTTCATTATATCGTCGGCGCTACGGCGCTGCAACGCATCTGCTGCGCTGCATAAGTTTGTTTCTTGAATAACTTCTGAGTTCAATATCCGATCGTACTGAAACTTGTTGCACACATTGAGAGTAGGATACTTATTATGTGTGCCAAATCTCAAGTCTCTAGCTGTAAAACTGCTCTTGCTTTTCCGAGTTATGGGCGAAACGGGCGGGGCATCGCGATGAAATTTTCAGGATACAATAGGCCCAAGCTTTTTATCATGTGTGCCAAATTTCAAGTCTCTAGCTTAGACATTGCTTATGTTATGGTGATGTTCCTAATTTTAGAACCAACGGGACTTGATATCGAAAATTGAAAATAAACTTGATCTGCGTATGGTATTCAGGAACCTACATTCCAAATTTGAAGTCTCTAGCTCTTATAGTTGCTGAGATCCACGCGTTCATACAGATGGACGGACAGACAGACGGACAGGTGTAAATCGACTCGGCTATTGATACTGATCAAGAATATATATACTTTATAGTGTCGGAGATGCTTCCTTCTGCCTGTTACATACATTCACACAAATTCATTATAGCCTTTTTTGCCCATTTTTAATGGGCACAGGCTATAAAAAACAGGAAAGCTGCATTACAGGATGGTGTATTTAGAGCAGTGGTCGGCATAAGCCGTACAGGACGCATAGGTATTTTCTCTGCCGCAGCGCTGCCTGCACACGAACAGTATAAACTTTCGTGTGGAGTCGTTGCTCCAACTTGTTTCTGTTAAGTCGCTGTCGTGGCGCTGTGACGCTGTAATGCCGCTGTTGAGGCGAAGCAAAATGAATCAGCTGCTGATCAGCCATTGTGATGCTACGCAAAACAACTTTTACAAAATATACATTGTATACACAGAAAAATAAATGTTTGATGAAGTTTTTGAAAAAGTTTTCTTTTTTATACAAATGATGACCAACATATAGCCGACTTAATGCGAATTAAAAATATAAAGGGGATATAAATGGGGATGACATAGTAAAAACATTTCACTAAGGCAAGAAACGGCACATGCTTGCATTCTGTTAATTCGTATACTAACCCAGTGTTAACATATGGCTGTGTTGGTGCCGACCACTGATTAAGAGTTATCCATGTTTTTAATACCCTTTTTACACTGGGCCGCATCATTGAATTTTTCCGTTATATGGAACATGCGGCAATGGTGCCCATAAGAAGCCTATGGATAGAAGAAGACAATCATGCGGCCGCATTTTAAATCATGCGGCGCATTATTGGCAAATGTTGCCGTATTTTATCTAGTATTTTTACGAAATACTGCAATTTTTCGGGGAATCGAAGGGGTATCGATAGCAAACAGCTGTTTTTGTCACAACAAACAATAAATTCAATTCAAAAATATTATCGCAAGATGAGCAGCAAGGAAAAACAAAAATAGAAGTTTACAGAGGCGGCGGAGAATGTCTTAATAGACTTGTGGGAAGAGAAGATGGAAGATTTGCGTGGGTTGAGCAGGAATACCCACATTTACGAGGAGATGAGAGAGTACCACTTGAAAATTAAATGTGGTCGCCCGCAATTTTTGTTCGGTGCAGCCAACGATAGCTTCACATACATCGGACTCCTCCTTAACAAGCTTTATAAACAATTGGGTGATCGTAGGGTAACTCCCAAATGCACCACATTTAAAAATAAATCGCTCATTATTTTGGTTATTCCTTTAACTTTCAATAAAAATGCGTTTCCTCTTTTCTTCTTACTTATAGCGTTTGTTTACATTAGCAGGCCGAACAGCTGACAAATGATGCGAAAAAAATGCTGTCTCGGTGTAAACGCCTCGCATAATTTTTCCGCACCTGCGGCAGGGTAAATACCCTATTACATGAAAGAATGTGAGAATGTTGCGTCAAACCTAGAGCAATATTTAAAGAAGACACATCTAGAATTTCAATTAAAAGCAATCAAAAGCGATTTGCGTAGGCTTAGGCCACCTAAAATAACGACTCGCTCTATTGATTCTCTAGGAACAATGTGAAAATGGCTGGCTGGTACACCAGACAGAACCGATCCCGAGATCCTGACCGCAAAACTTAACGAACAATTGGAAAACAATAACAGACAGGTTTTCATTAATAACCAGTCGGAAAGGCTACAGTCTAAGTTGACTATAAGAGACCCTTTACTTATTCCTTAAACCCTTAAATAATAGTAACAAACATAGATACTTATATATAAACATTCAGGTTTTAATTATTTCAATAAAATGGGCAAATAACGTCAATGTGCCCTTCTTCTTCCTTTGGCTCGACACTGAGTAATATTGTGTTTTGACTAACTTCCAAATTTATTATCCGATCGTGATGAAATTTTCAGGATGCATTAGGACGATGCTCGTCCTGTGTGCCAGGATTCTAGCTTTAATATTTTTGGTTTTATGGGATATCAAAAATTTTGTTTTCGATTTTTGGCGGCGGGAGGGGGCGTCAAACTTGACCTTTTCGGGGGCCGCAGCAGTATTGTCACCAAATTTGGTGACCCTAGCTCTTATGGTCTCTGAGATCTAGGTGTTTATACAGCAGGACAGACGGACATTGCTGTATCGACTCGGCTGTTGATGCTGATCAAGAATATATACACTTTATGGGGTCTGCCAGACTTCCTTCGACCTGTTACGCACAGTTTTTTTGACAAACTTAATAGACCCGTATACTTTTTTAAAGTAAAGGGTCTAAAAACATTTTTAGGCAGTGCCGAATGCCAAAATTGATTTTCTAGTTTTGAGATATCGAAGAAAGTTTAAATGCAGCTTTAAAATTGATAAAATTTTGAATAATAATCAGAAAAAAATGGTCTTGGATATTGGGTTCATTCTTCATGAATATGAAACGTTTATTTCGGTATGTGGCAATTGTTAGTATAAGTTTTGACTTTTCTTAGTTCATTACCATAAAGAAAGTTTTCATAAAGACACTGTATATTTTATTTATATTTTTAGAAAACGGTCTAAAAAACTACATATTTTTGGTTATTATTGGACATAAAGTTTTTCATCGGGTTAGATCCGTCTTTTAAATTATTTTTAAAAAAAGTTTCAATATTAAACTTTATGTCCCAAAAAAAATTAGTATGCCCTTTTTTGCCTTTTCTTAGAAAATTTTATTATAGCAATCGGCAGCTCTGGAACATTTGCGCGCATTAACAATACGAATTCTTCATTGAAAGCAATTGGTCAGCTGTTTTTGCATCTGTTTTGTTTGTTTACTTGATATGCGCGATATTCAAATTGGAGAAGTGTCTGCAGAGACAACTACAGGATATACTTATTCAATTTTGAAAAAAAATCAGTATTGGATAGTCTTAAACTTCCTATGTTTCGAGAAAAAAAAAATATTTTGCAAAAACAGGTAAATATTTTTTATTTTTTAATTCTAAAAAAAAATATTTCACAAAATAATTGTAACATTTGAGTTTTTTTTTTAAATACTTTAATACTCTTAAAAATATGGCTTCACAATATTTTTGCTACAGAGCTCCGCTGAATTATCGCACGATTTAGGCTTTTTCGCCCCACTGTTCGACACTGAGTAATATTGTTTATTATCCGTTTTGAAATTTTCAAGATACATTATACATTTAAAAGATGCTTGTCCTGTGTGCCAAAATTCAAGGGTCCAGTTTTAAAATTTACCATTTTATGGGATTAAAATTTTTTTTTTAATAATGTCCGAGTTTATTTTTTCCTAATCGGGCAAACTTCTAATTGGAACAAGCCGATCAGTCGAGCGGGCGCGACAGAAAGAAAAGTATTTTCATTATAATGGGATTTAAATATATCGCTTGAAGTCGATTTTGCTTGCATCGAGAGTAGGTTGCTTACGATAGTCTGGCAACACTGGACTGCGGCTGTTGATTGTTTATGTTTAGCGCCAGAGCAGACGAATGGCAAATCAAACATACATGAACAAACGCGTCTTTTCGTTCATTATATCGTCGACGCGGTGCAGAAACTGCGCTGCAACGCATTTGCTGCGCTGCATAAATTTGTTTCTTATATAAGTTCAATTTTCGATCGTACTGAAATTTGTAGCACACATTGAGAGTAGGATACTTACCATGTGTGCAAATCTCAAGTCTCTAGCTATTAAACTGCTCTTGTTATCAGCTTTTCCGAGTTATGGGCGAAGGGGGCGGGGCATCGCGATTTTCAGGACACATTAAGCACAAGCTTTTTATCATGTGTGACAAATCCCATTTTTAATGGGCACAGGCTATAAAAATATAGCGTTTTCAGTTTGGTGCCGTAAGAAAAATCGGCCGAGAAATCAGTTGTTAGATTGGAGCTGATCTGGCCGATGTATGGCACATGTTCTTAACATGGAAGAATATGAGAATGTTGCATGAAATCTAGAGCAATCTTTAAAGAAGATTGATATCACCCACCAATTGTACCCATACCTAGAGTTTGAATTAAAAACAATCAAAGGGATTTGCGTAGCCTTAGGCCACCTAAAAGAAAGACTCTCCAGGATTCTCTAGGAACAATGTGGAAATGGCTGGCCAGTACAGGACAGAAGCGATCACGAGATCCTGACGGCAAAAATTAACGATCAGTTGGAAAACAATAACAGACAGGTTATTATTTATAACAAGCCGATCAGTCGAGCGGGCGCGACAGTAGGATAGCCTGTGCAGGTCTTCAAAGAAAAGTATTTTCATTATAATGGGATTTAAATATATCGCTTGAAGTCGATTTTGCTTGCATCGAGAGTAGGTTGCTTACGATAGTCTGGCAACACTGGACTGCGGCTGTTGATTGTTTATGTTTAGCGCCAGAGCAGACGAATGGCAAATCAAACATACATGAACAAACGCGTCTTTTCGTTCATTATATCGTCGACGCGGTGCAGAAACTGCGCTGCAACGCATTTGCTGCGCTGCATAAATTTGTTTCTTATATAAGTTCAATTTTCGATCGTACTGAAATTTGTAGCACACATTGAGAGTAGGATACTTACCATGTGTGCAAATCTCAAGTCTCTAGCTATTAAACTGCTCTTGTTATCAGCTTTTCCGAGTTATGGGCGAAGGGGGCGGGGCATCGCGATTTTCAGGACACATTAAGCACAAGCTTTTTATCATGTGTGACAAATCCCATTTTTAATGGGCACAGGCTATAAAAATATAGCGTTTTCAGTTTGGTGCCGTAAGAAAAATCGGCCGAGAAATCAGTTGTTAGATTGGAGCTGATCTGGCCGATGTATGGCACATGTTCCTAACATGGAAGAATATGAGAATGTTGCATGAAATCTAGAGCAATCTTTAAAGAAGATTGATATCACCCACCAATTGTACCCATACCTAGAGTTTGAATTAAAAACAATCAAAGGGATTTGCGTAGCCTTAGGCCACCTAAAAGAAAGACTCTCCAGGATTCTCTAGGAACAATGTGGAAATGGCTGGCCAGTACAGGACAGAAGCGATCACGAGATCCTGACGGCAAAAATTAACGATCAGTTGGAAAACAATAACAGACAGGTTATTATTTATAACAAGCCGATCAGTCGAGCGGGCGCGACAGTAGGATAGCCTGTGCAGGTCTTCAAAGAAAAGTATTTTCATTATAATGGGATTTAAATATATCGCTTGAAGTCGATTTTGCTTGCATCGAGAGTAGGTTGCTTACGATAGTCTGGCAACACTGGACTGCGGCTGTTGATTGTTTATGTTTAGCGCCAGAGCAGACGAATGGCAAATCAAACATACATGAACAAACGCGTCTTTTCGTTCATTATATCGTCGACGCGGTGCAGAAACTGCGCTGCAACGCATTTGCTGCGCTGCATAAATTTGTTTCTTATATAAGTTCAATTTTCGATCGTACTGAAATTTGTAGCACACATTGAGAGTAGGATACTTACCATGTGTGCAAATCTCAAGTCTCTAGCTATTAAACTGCTCTTGTTATCAGCTTTTCCGAGTTATGGGCGAAGGGGGCGGGGCATCGCGATTTTCAGCACACATTAAGCACAAGCTTTTTATCATGTGTGACAAATCCCATTTTTAATGGGCACAGGCTATAAAAATATAGCGTTTTCAGTTTGGTGCCGTAAGAAAAATCGGCCGAGAAATCAGTTGTTAGATTGGAGCTGATCTGGCCGATGTATGGCACATGTTCTTAACATGGAAGAATATGAGAATGTTGCATGAAATCTAGAGCAATCTTTAAAGAAGATTGATATCACCCACCAATTGTACCCATACCTAGAGTTTGAATTAAAAACAATCAAAGGGATTTGCGTAGCCTTAGGCCACCTAAAAGAAAGACTCTCCAGGATTCTCTAGGAACAATGTGGAAATGGCTGGCCAGTACAGGACAGAAGCGATCACGAGATCCTGACGGCAAAAATTAACGATCAGTTGGAAAACAATAACAGACAGGTTATTATTTATAACAAGCCGATCAGTCGAGCGGGCGCGACAGTAGGATAGCCTGTGCAGGTCTTCAAAGAAAAGTATTTTCATTATAATGGGATTTAAATATATCGCTTGAAGTCGATTTTGCTTGCATCGAGAGTAGGTAGCTTGCGATAGTCTGGCAACACTGGACTGTTGCTGTTGATTGTTTATGCTCAGCGCCACAGCAGACGAAAGGCATTTCAAACATACATGAACAAACGCGTCTTTTCGTTCATTATATCGTCGGCGCGGCGCAGCGACTGCGCTGCGACGCATCTGCTGCGCTGCATAAATTTGTTACTTGAATAACTTCTGAGTTCAATAGTCGATCGTACTAAAATTTGTTGCACACATTGAGAGTAGGATACTTATTATTTGTGTCAAATCTCAAGTCTCTAGCTATAAAACTGCTCTTGTTATCAGCTTTTCCGAGTTATGGGCTAAGGGGGCGTGGCATCGCGATGAAATTTTCAGGACACATTAAACCCAAGCTTTTTATCATGTGTGCCAAATCTCAAGTTTCTAGCTTAGACATTGCTTATGTTATGGTGATTTTTCTAATTTTAAAACCAACGGGACTCGATATCGAAAATTGAAAATAAACTTGATCTGCGTATGGTACTCAGGAACCTACATTCCAAATTTGAAGTCTCTAGCTCCTATAGTTGCTGAGATCCACGCGTTCATACAGACGGACGGACGGACAGACAGACGGACAGGTGTAAATCGACTCGGCTATTGATACTGATCAAGAATATATATACTTTATAGGGTCGGAGATGCTTCCTTCTGCCTGTTACATACATTCACACAAATTCATTATAGCCTTTTTTGCCCATTTTTAATGGCACACGCTATAAAAATACTCTAAAATAAGGTTATTTTCCACTTTGGTGGAATAGAACTTACAAACTTTTACGAACTTTTCGGCCAAACTTTCTAGAATGCTTAACTGAATATTACTCTAACTAACTTATGTAATGCAATCGACGAACGATGAACTAGGTATGAATTGTAATTTGTTTACATGAAGTTACTACCTACTTATATGGAAGTTACTACCTATTTGAGTTAAAAAAGTAATGGTTTTACTTAGATAAAGAAAAGTATTAATATAATGAACTACATTCATTGTTTGCTGACAGTTGTGTTGTGACTTCACGAGAGCCATTACATACATTAGGAGTAAATTGTAACCATGGAATTAAAAAAAATTCAGAAACAGTAAAAACGATTTTCAATTTGCGTTGAAAGTCTTAAAAGAATTAAATGTTTCATTAGAAAATACTAGTCCAGCATTAATAAAACAAGAAAGAAATTATAGTTCCGAAATTTGAAGTTTATTGGATATAAATCCCAATGTTGATGAATATTTTGACGAGAATCAGGCATAAACAAGCCGATCAATCGAGCGGGCGCGACAGTAGGATACCCTGTGCAGGTCTTAAAAAAAAAAAGTATTTTCATTATAATGGGATTTGAAGTCGATTTTGCTTTCATCGAGAATAGGTAGCTTGCAATAGTCTGGCAACACTGGACTGCGACTGTTGATTGTTTATGTTTAGCGCCACAGCAGACGAATGGCAAATCAAACATACATACATGAACAAACGCGTCTTTTCGTTCATTATATCGTCGACGAGGCGCAGCGACTGCGCTGCTACTGCGCTGCAACGAATCCGCTGCGCTGCATAAATTTGTTTCTTGAATTTCTTTTGAGTTCAATATCCGATCGTACTGAAATTTGTAGCACACATTGAGAGTAGGATACTTATTATGTGTGCCAAATCTCAAGTCTCTAGCTATAAAACTGCTATTGTTATCAGCTTTTCCAAGTTATGGGCGAAGGAGGCGGGGCATCGCGATGAAATTTTCAGGACACATTAAGCACAAGCTTTTTATCATGTGTGCCAAATCTCAAGTCTCTAGCTTTAACATTGCTTATGTTATGGTGATTTTTATAATTTTAAAACCAACGGGACTTGATATCGAAAATTGAAAATAAACTTGATCTGCGTATGGTATTCAGGAACCTACATTCCAAATTTGAAGTCTCTAGCTCTTATAGTTGCTGAGATCCACGCGTTCATACAGACGGACAGACAGACGGACAGGTGTCAATCGACTCGGCTATTGATACTGATTAAGAATATATATACTTTATATGGTCGGAGATGCTTTCTTCTGCCCGTTACATACATTCACACGAATTCATTATAGCCTTTTTTGCCCATTTTTAATGGGCACAGGCTATAAAAAGTTAAGCAATATTACAAATTCATTGATACTAGAGTACACAAGAAATAATAAGGATTTTCAAGAACATCTTGAATCCACTTTAAAGTACCGACTCCAACGATAAAGTAATAAATGACATCAAACATGAAAATATAATGATTTGCAATAAAACAATATATGCCTATATAGAAGAACTCATAGCGATAAGACCGTTTGACCGAAATAATACAGTAAATTTAAGTAATAACTCCTGCATAACACCACTCAGGCAACATCAAAGACCACACTGCAAGCCTGTCGACAGTCAACACATTCCAGACTACCAAGAAATAGTGACCGGCACCATCCTACTCAACGATTTCAAAGGAAAAACAAGCCGATCAGTCGAGCGCGCGCGACACTAGGAAACCCTGTGCAGGTCTTCAGAGGATTGAAATGAAGTCGATTTTGCTTGCATCTAGAGTAGGTAGCTTGCGATAGTCTGGCAACACTGGATCGCGGCTGTTGATTGTTTATGTTAAGCGCCATAGGGGCGAAAGGTAAATCAAAATATAGTTCTGAGTGTGACCGTCAGTATTTTGCACTGGATGACGCCACGTGACACAATGTATAGCGCCACAGTGGCCGACAGAGCAAATTATCAGATTATCATATGCGTTCTCGATTGCGCAAATGGGATTTTCATATGCTCTCTCGCTCTGACCAACAATTATGAAATGATGGATGCAAAACAAATTTCTTTATATCTCCATTTTTTATGGGTCGATCGCCATTAAACGTGCAGCAAATTGCTCAGCGAGAGTTATACTTCAGCTAACTGTTATGTTAGGCTGAGTTATCTGAGGCTGTGATAGTATTCTTCGATTTGCGTGAGCGGGGGAGAAAATTTAAAATAAACTTGATCTGCGTATGGTAATGCGTGTGCTTTTTCTCTTAAGACACTTTTAATTTTAATCAAAAGTTTGTCGCGCCGCCATCGTAAATTGGACATAGAACATTAAAGGTTTTTGGTTTCAGGTGAGACACGGTACACCCCGCACTCAACCGATCTTAAATATTTATATCTCAAAATTACGTGCTAATTATGTGCTAATTATGGCCAACAATCAAAAATTTTGTGCTCGAAAAAAAACCCTTTTTTAAAAGGACGAAAATGTGGGGTGTACCATGGCAACGGTGCGTACACCCCGCATGCGAAAAACCGATTTCCAGATATCGTACAGATATCGTATATATCCCTGAATTAAGTGCTAATTACGTGCTCCAAGATAAAAAAAAGATCAAAAAAATTCATCCAATATTTCCGGAGATATACTTGATATACTCATTTACCCCTATATACACCCAGCGATACCTTAACGCTGGCCACGCCTTTAGGATCTAGCACAAAAATCCAAATTGGGTTTTTATGTTAGCACATAAATAGCACTTAAATATAAAAGTGATAGACCCCGGAAAAGTTCCATATTTTGGGAGATATTACCGATGGGCGATACACCCCGCATACCCAAACGATACTTTTCCACTTGCCACGCCTTTAGGAGCTAGCACAAAAATCCAAATTGGGTTTTTATGTTAGCACATAAATAGCACTTAAATATAAAAGTGATAGACCCCGGAAAAGTTCCATATTTTGGGAGATATTACCGATGGGCGATACACCCCGCATACCCAAACGATACTTTTGTACTGGCCGC
>OY282582.1:11426960-11816195 GCA_958299025.2 Drosophila histrio
TCCTGGAAATACACATAACGTTCGAGTCTTAGACGCGTATCGAGAAATATTTCGAACTACAAATATAATATATTAATATCATATCAATTAACATGATGCTAGAATATTAAGTTAATTAGTTGCAGCAAGTTGAGAACACACACATTCAACTTTAAGGGACAATCGTAACAACAACAACATTTGTTTACATTTTTTTTGGTATTCGCTTGTTACTCAGCAGAGAACTTGGCGCCGCTTTTCCATAGAAAAGGCGATAGCAGGCAACGAAAGAGACGACCACACATTTCAGTAACATTGTTTTGGTTGCCTTTCGTCTTTCCACGATCGTTCGTCTGTTGTGTGTATGAAACAACAACATTTTTTTTACACACTATTGTATTTTGATGTTTTGCAAAGAGAAGCTCGAATATAACGGTGTGCGGGGTGTATCGCCCATCGGCTATATCTCCCAAAATATGGAACTTTTCCGGGGTCTACCATATTCACATTTTTGTGCTATTTACGTGCTAACATAAAAACCCAATTTGGATTTTTGTGCTAGCTCCTAGAGGCGTGGCCAGTACAAAAGTATCGTTTGGGTATGCGGGGTGTATCGCCCATCGGTAATATCTCCCAAAATATGGAACTTTTCCGGGGTCTATCACTTTTATATTTAAGTGCTATTTATGTGCTAACATAAAAACCCAATTTGGATTTTTGTGCTAGCTCCTAAAGGCGTGGCAAGTGGAAAAGTATCGTTTGGGTATGCGGGGTGTATCGCCCATCGGCTATATCTCCCAAAATATGGAACTTTTCCGGGGTCTATCACTTTTATATTTAAGTGCTATTTATGTGCTAACATAAAAACCCAATTTGGATTTTTGTGCTAGCTCCTAAAGGCGTGGCAAGTGGAAAAGTATCGTTTGGGTATGCGGGGTGTATCGCCCATCGGCTATATCTCCCAAAATATGGAACTTTTCCGGGGTCTATCACTTTTATATTTAAGTGCTATTTATGTGCTAACATAAAAACCCAATTTGGATTTTTGTGCTAGCTCCTAAAGGCGTGGCAAGTGGAAAAGTATCGTTTGGGTATGCGGGGTGTATCGCCCATCGGCTATATCTCCCAAAATATGGAACTTTTCCGGGGTCTATCACTTTTATATTTAAGTGCTATTTATGTGCTAACATAAAAACCCAATTTGGATTTTTGTGCTAGCTCCTAAAGGCGTGGCAAGTGGAAAAGTATCGTTTGGATATGCGGGGTGTATCGCCCATCGGCTATATCTCCCAAAATATGGAACTTTTCCGGGGTCTATCACTTTTATATTTAAGTGCTATTTATGTGCTAACATAAAAACCCAATTTGGATTTTTGTGCTAGCTCCTAAAGGCGTGGCCAGTACAAAAGTATCGTTTGGGTATGCGGGGTGTATCGCCCATCGGCTATATCTCCCAAAATATGGAACTTTTCCGGGGTCTATCACTTTTATATTTAAGTGCTATTTATGTGCTAACATAAAAACCCAATTTGGATTTTTGTGCTACCTCCTAGAGGCGTGGCCAGTACAAAAGTATCGTTTGGTTATGCGGGGTGTATCGCCCATCGGTAATATCTCCCAAAATATGGAACTTTTCCGGGGTCTATCACTTTTATATTTAAGTGCTATTTATGTGCTAACATAAAAACCCAATTTGGATTTTTGTGCTAGCTCCTAAAGGCGTGGCAAGTGGAAAAGTATCGTTTGGGTATGCGGGGTGTATCGCCCATCGGTAATATCTCCCAAAATATGGAACTTTTCCGGGGTCTATCACTTTTATATTTAAGTGCTATTTATGTGCTAACATAAAAACCCAATTTGGATTTTTGTGCTAGATCCTAAAGGCGTGGCCAGCGTTAAGGTATCGCTGGGTGTATATAGGGGTAAATGAGTATATCAAGTATATCTCCGGAAATATTGGATTAATTTTTTTGATCTTTTTTTTATCTTGGAGCACGTAATTAGCACTTAATTCAGGGATATATACGATATCTGTACGATATCTGGAAATCGGTTTTTCGCATGCGGGGTGTACGCACCGTTGCCATGGTACACCCCACATTTTCGTCCTTTTAAAAAAGGGTTTTTTTTCGAGCACAAAATTTTTGATTGTTGGCCATAATTAGCACATAATTAGCACGTAATTTTGAGATATAAATTTTTAAGATCGGTTGAGTGCGGGGTGTACCGTGTCTCACCTTTTGGTTTCATGCATGCGTACTTTGTATGCAGATGAGTAAAAATAATAATAATAAAGCATCACGGCGATATCTAGAAAAATTAAAACAGATCCCGGCAAGCGCCAGAAGTACCTGGAAAATTCTGCAATAAGAATGAGAATACGGCGCCCGAAATTGAAGAAATTCGCGAACAAAAACAAGTAGCTCAAGCAGCCTAATATTTCGCTTATTTAACATGTGTTTCTTATTATTATTATTATTGTTACAGGTGTAAGTGTTGAAGTTATATTTTTTATTTTTCTAAATAAAATGTGATGAATAAGTTCTTGTCACAAACAAATTGGAAATCTTGTCACGTTCGCGATGTATGTGTAATATATAAAATAGTAATAGTAATATATAAAAATAATTCTTATAAATGAAAAACAATATTATTATACCCTGGCCCATTAAAAATGGGCAAAAAAGGGTATAATGAATTTGTATGAATGTATGTAACAGGCATAAGGACACATCTACGACCATATAAAGTATATATATTCTGAATCAGTATGAATAGCCGAGCCGATTGACCTGTCCGTCCGTCCGTCTGTACTAACGCGTGGATCTCAGCAACTATAAGAGTTAGAGACTTCAAATTTGGAATGTAGGTTCCTGCATACGCAGATCAAGTATATTTTCAATTTTTGATATCTTACACCCCCACCACCCACGCAAATCGATGAAAGCTGTCACAGCCTCTGATAACTAAGTATAACTCACAATGAGCAATTTGCTGCAAGTACCGATCGACCCATAAATATTACAGGATCGAGAAAGCGACATTCGTACGTCTTTAAATGAACAAAATGTGGCAAAAACTATTTTAAAAATTGTTTTTTTTACGTTTTTAATTCATTTTATTAGAACTATTTTTTATTAAAAGACAAGTCATGAATACTTGTCGTTTTCGAATTATTTATTGATAACAATGCATCGCTAAAGCGACAAAAAATGGAAGTCATTTTGACTTCATCTTGAAAAATGCGAAATGTGGCGAGTAATTTGAAAGAAAATACTCTTAAACCATAATAAAAACAAGTCGATCAGTCAAGTGGGAGCGAATTAGGATACCCTGTGCAGGTTTTCAAATAAAAGTATTTTGAGAACCAGAATTGCCACAAACTAAATTTTTGCTCTGGATGTAATCTGGCAACACCACATGTTTCTCCCTCTCACACAAAGCTGTTATTTATTGCCCGCCAAGCGCAAATTGGGTTACCAATCGCTAATATAAATTATTATAATAATTTTAATCATTCAGTTTGTCAGTACTGGACAACTCTTAAGATTTTGTTTGACCGTGTTGGACAACCGGCCAATTTTATGAAATAATGGAATTTAATCAAATCTCAATCGTTATGAAACTTGCATCAAATTTCTAAGCGTTGTTATACTGTCAATTTAAGCTGTGTTATCTCAATGAACATGAGTGTAAACAGTCGCTAATATTAATTTAGGTAACAATGTATAGTTCTGAGTGTGGCCGTCAGTATTTTGCGCTGAATAGCGCCACTGCAGCCAATAGCGTAAATCATCAGATTATCATATGCGTTGTCGTTTGCGCAAATGGGATTTTCATATACGCTCTCGCTTTGGCCAACAATTATGAAAAAATGGATTTAAAACAATTTCCTTAATATCTCCTTTATTTATAGGTCGATCGCCATGAAACTTGCAGCAAATTGCTCAGCGTGCGTTATACTTCAACTATATGTTATGTTAGTCTGAGGTATCTGAGGCAGTGATAGTTTTCTTCGATTTGCGTGGGCGGTGGGTGAGATATTGAAAATTGAAAATAAACTTGATCTGCGTATGGTATTCAAGAACCTACTTTCCAAATTTGAAGTCGAGCTTTTATAGTTGCTGAGGTCTACGCGTTCATACAGACGGACAGACAAATGGACAGGTGTCAATCGACTCGGCTATTAATACTGATCAAGAATATATGTACTTTATATGATCGGAGATGCCTCCTTACGCCTGTTACATATATTCACACAAATTAATGACACCCGTTAATGCCCATTTTTAATGTGCATAAAATTGTTTTTAAAACTTGAATTTATTAAAACAAACAATTATTAGGAGTGTTATTTTTATAGCCTGTGCCCATTAAAAATGGGCAAAAAAGGCTATAATAAATTTGTGTGAATGTATGTAACAGGCAGAAGGAAGCATCTCCGACCCTATAAAGTATATATATTCTTGATCAGTATCAATAGCCGATTCGATTTACACCTGTCCGTCTGTATGAACGCGTGGATCTCAGCAACTATAAGAGCTAGAGACTTCAAATTTGGAATGTAGGTTCCTGAATACCATACGCAGATCAAGTTTATTTTCAATTTTCGATATCAAGTCCAGTTGGTTCTAAAATTAGGAACATCACCATAACATAAGCAATGTCTAAGCTAGAGACTTGAAATTTGGCACACATGATAAAAAGCTTGGGCCTATTGTATCCTGAAAATTTCATCGCGATGCCCCGCCCATTTCGCCCATAACTCGGAAAAGCTGATAACAAGAGCAGTTTTACAGCTAGAGACTTGAGATTGTGTGCAACAAATTTCAGTACGATCGGATATTGAACTCAGAAGTTATTCAAGAAACAAACTTATGCAGCGCAGCAGATGCGTTGCAGCGCCGTAGCGCCGACGATATAATGAACGAAAAGACGCGTTTGTTCATGTATGTTTGATATGCCTTTCGTCTGCTGTGGCGCCAAACATAAACAATCAACAGCCGCAGTCCAGTGTTGCCAGACTATCGTAAGCAACCTACTCTCGATACAAGCAAAATCGACTTCAAGCGATATATTTAAATCCCATTATAATGAAAATACTTTTCTTTGAAGACCTGCACAGGGTATCCCACTGTCGCGCCCGCTCGACTGATCGGCTTGGCTTGTTTTTTAATGACTGTATGTTGAGTGCCTAGTACTTAAAAGGAAGGTGAAGAGAGAAGAGGAGGTTTTAAACCTGTGTTGGCCCCCACCCCCCTAACTGAAAAGCTGCCCACGCCCTTGTACACATGTATCGTCCATGAGTACGCATGTAATTCAGATAGGGAAAAGATAATAGGGAGAGAAATAATAACGCACCTGCTTCTGGTTTACCAACAACAGCGACGTATAATTCGCTGTTACTGAGGTTGTTCTGCACTTGCAGCAGCCCAGTGCCGCAAGTGCTTGAGCTGTTTATGTTTTTCATGCAGCCAGTTTATTTTGTATTTATGTATGTTTAAATATATATATATATATAACAGTATTTTGTAGCCGGTAACTGTTTTGACTGTTGTGCTTTTTCTGTTATCAGAATTGATAACGTCTAACGCGTTGTACTTGGTAGCGTGCTTCAAAACACTCCTTCTTGCACACTGTTTCGTCAAGAACTAGAAAAATTGCAAAGATTTACAAAATGAAAGTTGGGAAATTTGAGTTAAAATCTTTTTAATTGCTAAGCGCTGTTTTTGCTGCTGCTTCTCTGGGTTTACGCTTGCGTCTCTTTGTATGTGGCTGTATACGTGTAAGCACAAATCGCAACTACTACGACACCATTGGACATTGGTATGATCCGAGTTTTTTTCGGGACCCTCGGCTGCGGATGTAACCGATTGTAAAATAGTTAAAAGTATGTGACAGGCGTGGCCGACCCCATAAAGTATATCGATATGGCCGAGTCCGTCTCAGCGTATGAACGAATCGACCCAAGAGATAATAGAAACTAGAAGTCTGAACTTAATTTCATAGCCCTCCTAAAATTTCCTGGAAGATCGAGTATATCTTAAATTTATGATATCGGTAAAAGGTCATAAAGAATGCAATTTGAATGCTAGATACTGCTTGATATGCGACATATAAGATAAGTGTCTTGAAGTCGATGTGCTAGAAAATGTTATCGAGCTGTCACGCCCCCTTTGCCACAAATTGAAAAACTAATTACAAGAGAACTACATCGGGATCGAATTTGAGCCGGGTATATTACGGACGGGTTCCCGATAATCCGGCTTGTTTCTTCTGTTATTTTGCTTGATCAACGCAATTCAATGCGTCTTTTAATAAATTTGTTTTTTTGGGCGTGGGCTCTATCCTGCGCGTATACAAATACTGACATCTGTTTCTTAAGTAGATCCACTTAACCCATTAGGTTGACCACACGCACACAACCATCTTTGCTTGTCGTTTTAGCACATGTATTCATTTTTTATGCACCATAGTTACATATGTTCATATGTATTATCATAAAAGCTGCACAACGCACTCAGTAATAAAAAAGGGGGCCAATTGAAATAAATTTCGAATTTACAGTGCGGCTTTCATTGTTGATCTTGTGATTTTTGTACTCTAGTTTGTAATATTCTGGACAAAACAACCAATGGAAATTCGAGAGCCCTGGCGCCTCTCCCATCTCCTTGGCAGCGATCGCGTGTAATGATCAGGCAACATACATATGTATGTATATATTAACATATATGTACGTACATATTGGAAGTTGAACAAAACAACATTGCCAGAAAAACACGCGCACCGCCTAAATTAAACTGAGTTATCACATACACATAATTAATTACATATGCCGATGAATATACAAAGCATCGAAGCAGCAGCAAAAAAAAATTAAAAACATAAATGTTAATTTCAGTTAATCAACACAAAAAGTATAACTAAACACAATGCACCAGAAAAAATTAGCAAAAAAATCGCCCCAAAAAGCAAATAAAACACATCTACACAAAATGAAATACACACAAATAAATGCATAGAGTAGCACGGGGTGTGGGGGGGGGGGGTAATCGCGGCAACGATGACGACAACGAAATAATCGCGGAAACACGCAACGCGCAGAAGCGAGAGAAACTCATCGACTGAATCTCAGTCAATACAAAGAACGACAGTAGCTCGATGGGCTGACTGACTGGCAACTGCTTCGTGTCCGGGCACTGTTGCTGGTGCCTGTTTGACTGGCTGGCTCTGGATGTTTCTGCTTAGTTTGCCAAGACAAACAATGACAACCAGAACCGCACAATGTGATCAAGCCCCATCGCAATACAGCACACTAACACCACAAAAGCAGAATCGTGCTCTCATACATATGTATGTACACACATGCATAAAAACAACGCTGTTTAAAGACGAGTTGGCACTCTTTTCTTCTTTTGCCTGCGGGTATCAGTGTTGCCAGAAAATAATGGGCTAAACTAGATACGAGGGCACTTCAATAAGTATTTACAAAACGATATAGATTTTTATTGATTCAGGCCTATTCAATTCGGTCAGCGATTATCAACGCGCGCACGACAGTAGAATGCCCTGTGCAACTTTTCAAAAAAGTTGTTTGAAAGTAATGAAATTTCTGGAGCCGGTTTTCTATTAGAAAGACATAGCCTTGACTGTTCTTTGTCTCTGGAGTACAGTGGTGTTTCTATATTTCAATGGCGACGAAAAAACACATCAAAATTATGATGATAAATTTTTAAACAGACCTCTGATTATGTCACAAGATTGTGTTTGTTTTCAAGTGTCAGCAAACGGGGCAGCTATCTTATTGATGCGAGGGCTGCCCCTTATATTTCTAGCCCAGTAGTGAAATAACGGTAAAACATATTTGACACCCATACTGTCGTTTGCTGTTTTTTTAGGCTTATATGCAGGCTTCGTCACTTCTTTCGAATTTATAGCTGTCCTTTGTGGCGCGGTTGTATTTTTTGACCATTTCCTTACACCAATCGACACAAGACAATTGTTTCTGACTGCTTTTGGCCGACATTAACGGATTTCGTCCTGCAGCGAACAACGGCTACGAGTGAAAGCGTTGTACCAGTTTTATGGTGGCGAAACTTGATGCTTCATAGCCAAAAAAAGAAGTTGATCGAAGCATGTCGAAAACATGAACAACTATCACACGCATATGTTCACGGTAAAACCACTAAGTATACAATACATAGAGAAACAGCGATTTTTGTGAGCGCAAAGTATGCTGCAAGCATAGAACCCCAGAATAGCCGAAGTTATAGAACCCCGTTCGTGAGTAGCCGAAGTCTTAGAACCCCAGAGCGAACGATCGACACTCAAAAGAACGAAAGCGCACTGCTGCAAACGATTTCAGTCTTGGACAGACACCAGAACGATGAGCACGTCTGTGACGCTCGCTCTCTCATTTCGATTCTGTGTGTGTGTCAAGTATGTACATGCTCACGTTTGCTTGTATGCGTGAGCTCTATGAAACATGGCAACACCGCAATGGCAATGCTTTGTTTCTCAATTTTTCTGTTCTGGCGACGAAAGCGAAGATCAGATGGCGGTGTTGTGTGTACATCTATCGGTTATGACGTCGACAGCTTAAGTGTCGCTTTGGTCGTGTTGGCTAAGTTGTCGGAGGACATATTATATTATATATTCGTGAGTTATATTCGTGAGTTCGACTCCCCGTCGTGTCATTTGTTCTTTAATTGGAAAATATTTATTTTTCTTTTGTATTATTTAATAATTATTCTTATTATTTTTAAAAGAGTTATCATTTATTATAAATGTTTTAGAAAAGTGGATTATTATAAAATCAGTGGATTATTATATATGTATGTACATATATATATTTAAATACATCGCTCAAAATCGATGTTGCTGGCGTTTAGAGTTGTTTGCTTGCGATAGTCTGGCAACATTTAAGAAATCAAGGAAAATATCTTAATGCGTAAATTGTTTATTATTATAATACTATGTTAGATATGCCAAATTGTCAAATATGATTAGAAACAGTCGCTTATATTAATTAATATAATCACCAATTATAAATATTCAGCGCGCGACAACTCTTAAACACTAGTGCTGAAAAATTGATCATATAGCCATAAATAAAAAATATTTAGAGCAATTTCCTGCGTATCTTCTATATTTGTAATACTGTTAAGTTATTGAATACTGTTAAGTGTGTGAAAGCAACTGTCAATCATTTGTATTATATTTATTTTTTGGGTCAATAGCTATGAAACTTTCTGAAAATTACTTAACGTTTGTTACACCTCAACTACTTATTTAGCCGTGTTATCTGACTGAGATAGGTTTTCCGACTTGCGTAGGCATGGTGCTTTTTTTAATAACCAAATTTCTGGATTTATTAAAAATGAAACATTTTCCAGCGTGCTGTTTGAGGGAGCAAATACTGGAGTTTCAAGGGTTGAGTTACTAGACCTCACAGGTCATCATGTCTGTAGTGTAAGTGTAGCGATTATAAATGGCAGTAGGATGGTATTTACAAATGGCAGATGTTATGTGTAGGGATGATGTATGGCGGTGGGATGGAATTTACAATTGGCGATAAGTTGTGTATGCCAGTGGGGTGTAATTTTTTAAGTATATTGTTCTGCGTCTCCTTCCATGACGTCTGGCGAAAATAAAACTAACCTGCATATTGTATTTAGGAAACTACATTTCATATTTGAAATCTCTAGATCACATGTACATATGTATAGTTGCTGAGAAAACCCATTATACCATTTTTTGACCATTTTAAATAGGCACAGAGTATTCAAATGAAAGGACGCTATAGAAAATTGATTTTTTTTGAGCAGTTTTAGATTGAGTAAATAAAAAACAGACTTTTTCTATACTCCCGAGCCCATTAATTATGGACCAAACTTTATGACTTTGTGGAAATGTATGTGGAAGTCAAGTATATCAAAATGAGCCGAGTTAGCTCTATCTGTCTGTCTGTACGTACATATGTATCTATCTTAGCAGATAGATTCCTGGATACCATACGTAGATTAAGTGTGGTTTTGGTAATCGCCACGATTCAAAACAGTCGGAAAATGAATATATTCGAGAAACAATTTTACTCAGGAATGAGAAGGAACTAGGAATAAAGTGCCAAAAGTAGTCAACATTTTTTGCAAATGGTTTATTTTTTGCAAATTTAAAATAGATAATGCCGGCTATAAAATAGCTTTAATGGCACCACTGGTTTGTATACTTGTGAATAATACAGCGTGGAGAACTAACCCAGTCGGCTTTTCGTTCAGGCATCTCAAATTCATACGGAGCGAGCACGGAAAATTTCATGTGCTGGGGATCGAAGTCTTACGATTTGCTAAGCTCCCTATAGCGCTCTGCTGCATGAAACGCTGCACAGAATTCCCGGCTTATGGTGCGAATTGTATGCAGCTGCGTTAGCTACGAAGTCATACGATTTACTGAGTCTGTCTTAGCGTTCTGCTGCATGAAACGCTGCTTAGAATTTGACAATTTACCATTTAAACTTCAACTTTTTCAGTTGGCTGCATCAACTCCAAAGTTTCAAGTTATTAGAGGACGGATATTTAATTAATTATTAAATGCATAAATATACTATATATCCTATAATATAGTATATATGATAAGAAAATTTAAAGTGGATGAATATAAATTTTAAGATTCCTCTTTTATTATTACTTATTAATATAAATAAAATTAATGGAAAATTAATCTTTTACTTAAAAATTATGTCACAGTAAAAAAAATAATGTTATAGTAAACATTTAGAATATCGATAAACGTTATTTGTAGGCATCGACATTAGATTAATGCTTGAAATAAATAAATTATTTATTAAATGCATTTTGTCATTGAAAATTAAATTGATGCAGTAATCGATAAATTCAAAGGGCTGCAATGCTACAATCGATTACACCTTATATGAGTGTGTATCCCTGTCTTTGTTAGCATGTGTTTTTCAACAATAAATTGAAAAATGGTAAATTGTGACTATTTATTATGCAATAATTATAATTTCCAATGTTCGTTTTAAAGTAATATATCCTATTTTATACATTACAGTGTTGAAAATACATAAATGCATGCATATGTCGCTGTTTGCCAATATGTGAGGTAAGTTACTGCTTAAATAACTTAAATTCGAAATATATGTATCATATTTGTAATTGTTATTATTTTCTTTAAGATCAACTGAATGGACATACAAAGTAAGTAAATTAATTAAATTAGCAAAAGTGGTTAATATATAAAACTAATGCATTTACATATACTTTTTGTTTCTTTTCAGGGATAATATATATATTATATAAGTTTAGTTTAAGTAAATTTAAGAAAATATTATTGAAAATAAAAATGTACAATTATGCAATTAAAAAGATTATAGACCCAGTCGTCCATTTTGTGCAGAAAAGTATACAAATTTGCTCATGAGCGCTCACAAGGTTGTACAGCCCGTTCGCGTAAAACTTTAATTCGCTTTTATACATGCGTGGCCGGGGTAATTCGGTAGGAAATATCTAAAAGCATGCGGCCCGGTCAGCTACGAAGTCGAACGTTTTGCTGAGCGCGCCATAGCGCTCGGCTGCATACTGTTCAGATCGCTATGTGTGCTATAGGGAAATTTGGTTGGGATTAAATTTGATATTCTAGTTGAAATTCGTATTTGGAATCCAGTTGGAAAGAATGTTGAAATTCCTTTTAAAATTTCCTACCCCCAGGGACCGCGCAAATCTGCGCGACGGCATTGAAATAAAATATTCTATAATCTTTTTAATTGCATAATTGTAAATTTTTATTTTCAATAATATTTTCTTAAATTTACTTAAACTAAACTTATATAATATTTATATTATCCCTGAAAAGAAACAAAAAGTATATGTAAATGCATTAGTTGTATATATTAACCACTTTTGCTAATTTAATTAATTTACTTACTTGTATGTCCATTCAGTTGATCTTAAAGAAAATAATAACATTTTCAAATATGATACATATATTTCGAATTTAAGTCATTTACGCAGTAACTTACCTCACATAATGGCAAACAGCGACATATGCATGCATTTATGTATTTTCAACACTGTAATGTATAAAATAGGATATTTTACTTTAAAACAAACATTGGAAATTATAATTATTTCATAATAAAAGTCACAACTTACCATTTTTATAGCCTGTGCCCATTAAAAATGGGCAAAAAAGGCTATAATGAATTTGTGTGAATGTATGTAACAGGCAGAAGGAAGCATCTCCGACCATATAAAGTATATATATTCTTAATCAGTATCAATAGCCGAGTCGATTGACACCTGCCCGTCTGTCTGTCCGTCCGTCTGTCAGTCTGTCCGTCTGTCCGTCTGTATGAACGCGTGGATCTCAGCAACTATAAGAGCTAGAGACTTCAAATTTGGAATGTAGGTTCCTGAATACCATACGCAGATCAAGTTTATTTTCTATTTTGGATATCAAGTCCCGTTGGTTTTAAAATTAGAAAAATCACCATAACATAAGCAATGTTAAAACTAGAGACTGTACAACGTCAGCTGTACAACTTCGATGGCTATCGGATACGCTTATCACCAACAACTGTGCGTTGGGGCATGGGCAGCGTTGAGCAGATTACTGGATGCATCATCGTGCATAGCTTGCGGCAAAATGTTGATAAGAATAGAATAATATAGAATTTCCTGAACGACGATGTCAAAGGTTGGATAATGTGGAACACTCCATGGAAACGTATAGACCTAGCTCTAAGATGGGGAAAAGGAGGAAAAAACTCTAAAAACAGTAGAAGAGCCTTGTCGCTAGTATCTCTAACTTTCGTTTAGCTCATCATCTCCAGCTTCGCAAGCACAAGTCGCCCACTTTGATCTCTGGTTAAGGAGATTTTAGTGTAGTGTAAACTATTCTAATATAAATAAATAGTTTTCCATTCCGCACATTGCGCAAAAAGGTACAGCATTTGTGTACTTTAAAAACCATTCTGCGCATTGCCGAATGTCAAACTATTTTTTAGACCCTTTACTTTTTGAAAAAAAAGTAAAAAAGGGTCTATTAACTTTGTCAAAATGTGCGTAACAGGTCGAAGGAAGTCCGGCAGACCCCATAAAGTAAATATATTCTTGATCAGCATCACCAGCCGAGTCGATATAGCCATGTCCGTCTGTCCGTCTGTCCGTCACACGATAATAAAAAGCTTGGGCTTAATGTGTCCTGAAAATTTCATCGCGATGCCCCGCCCCTTCACCCATAACTCGGAAAAGCTGATAACAAGAGCAGTTTTATGGCTAGAGACTTGAAATTTGGCACACATGGTAAGTATCATACTTTCAATGTGTGCTACACTCGGATATTGAACTCAAGAGTTATTCAAGAATCAAATTTATGCAGCGCAGTAGAGCGTCGCGGCGCAGTAGCAGCGCAGTCGCTGCGCCGCGCCGACGATATAATGAACGAAAAGACGCGTTTGTTCATGTATGTTCGATTTGCCTTTCGTCTGCTTTGGCGCTAAACATAAGCAATCAACAGCCGTAGTCCAGTGTTGCCAGACTATCGCAAGCAACCTACTCTCGATGCAAGCAAAATCGACTTCAAGCGATATATTTAAATCCCATTATAATGAAAATACTTTTCTTTGAAGACCTGCACAGGCTATCCTACTGTCGCGCCCGCTCGACTGATCGGCTTGTTCAATTTATTGTTGAAAAACACTTGCTAACAAAGACAGGGATACACACTCATATAAGGTGTAATCGATTGTAGCATTGCAGCCCTCTGAATTTATCGATTACTGCATCAATTTAATTTTCAATGACAAAATGCATTTAATAAATAATTTATTTATTTCAAGCATTAATCTAATGTCGATGCCTACAAATAACGTTTATCAATATTCTAAATATTTACTATAACATTATTTTTTTTTACTGTGACATAATTTTTAAGTAAAAGATTAATTTTCCATTAATTTTATTTATATTAATAAGTAATAATACAAGAGGAATCTTAAAATTTATATTCATCCATTTTAAATTTACTTATCATATATACTATATTATAGGATATATAGTATATTTATGCATTTAATAATTAATTAAATATCCGTCCTCTAATAACTTGAAGCTTTGGAGTTTATGCAGCCAACTGAAAAAGTTGAAGTTTAAATGGTTAAGTGTCAAATTCTGTGCAGCGTTTCATGCAGCAGAACGCTAAGACAGACTCAGTAAATCGTATGACTTCGTAGCTAACGCAGCTGCATACAATTCGCACCATATGCCGGGAATTCTGTGCAGCGTTTCATGCAGCAGAGCGCTATAGGGAGCTCAGCAAATCGTAAGACTTCGTAGCTTACGCAGCCGCATACTATTCGCTCTATAAGACAAGAGTTCTGTGCAGCGTTTCATGCAGCCCAGCGCTATGACTCGCTCAGTAAAACCCAAGACATCGTAGCTTACGCAGCTGCGGGGAACTCAAATCGTCAGATGAGAATTCTTTGCAGCGTTTCATGCAGCGCAGCGCTATGGCTTGCTCAGTAAACCCCAAGACTTCGTAGCTTACGCGGATGCGGGGATTTCGCACCAAGAAACGCTCGATTCTTATTACAGAACTAGCTAATTAAGGGTTGCGGCTCTAGGTATGTGATCCCCTGCACATGAAATTTTCCGTGCTCGCTCTGTACCGAATTTGGGACGTCCTGAACGAAAAGCCGACTGGGAACTTTTACGCGAACGGGCTGTACAACCTTGTGAGCGATTATGGGCAAATTTGTATACTTTTCTGCACAATTTGGACGACTGGGTGTACTCAAATCAGGTAGGCGAACTTCATACATATACACATACTAACGAATATTGGGCTGGTGCGATTTAAATAACAATCAGTACATAAACATGTATTCCTTTTAAATGTAGTACATACTATACACGATATCATACATAATACCATTTCGGTTTGGTTCAAGATAGTTATGCTAGAAGGATTTTTGGGTAATTAAACATAGAGATTGTACATACATATATATCGTAAATAAATATGGATACAGTTTTTTGATTTGTTGGCAAATATGTAAACATAATAAATGTGGGGGACTTGCATATTCAAAGGAAGTGTAAACTCTTTATTAGAACACAATATAATTAAATGGTAGAGGTGGAGAACTTTTCAGCGTTCAAATATACTCAAATATATACATACTTACATATATATTTAGACAATCTTAAGTGCATACATGTATACTTACTTAAGAAGTCAGCAAATAAGTTTAGCAACTGTTAATCAGAGTCGATATAGCCGTGCTCGACTATACATATGTCCATATGAACACATTGATATAAGAGATTATAAGAGATAGAGCAACCAAATTTAGCAGACAGACTTCTGCGAGTGTGGATCAAGTTTGTTTAAAATTTTACCCACGCCGCTTTACGTCCCGAAATTCAATAAGAACGTCTATCATTTACCCTGTTAGAGGTAAGTACTTTAAATTTGGTGGACAGGTGTGTAATATTCCGGCGGACATCACAGTGTTTTCAAAACTCGCTCCGCCGTGTTCTGCCCGCAAATCGCAAAAGAACGCCCATAGTTTTTAGGCGAACGTTTTCCTTTATTTTAATCAATTCAACTATTTAACAGCATCGATATAAAAGTTAACTAGGGGGCTTTGCCCCCTGCTCCCTTCGCTCGCAAAAATCTCGGGAAGAAATGTGAAGTGCAAGTGGGGAACACTTTTCAGAGATATCGCCGGGGCATGACGATCAAAGCGTCACTGCATGTTATGTTACACTTGAATCAATAACATACAAATGTTACTATTAACATACAAATACTATGTTAATACATGTATGTAATGCATACATACATTATTAAATATAATTCATTGGCATTTATGGTAGAATTTGCTTATAAAAATAAAATATTGTTTTATTTTATTTAATTACTGTACTTACAAATTTAAAATATAATAATAACCAGTCGGAAAGGCTACAGTCGAAGTCGACTATAAGAGACCCTTTACTTATTCTTCAAAATGGAAATAAGAGTAACACTAATAGTTCCCATAACGCGTTGTAACGTCAATATGCTCTTCTTCTTCCTTTGGCCCGACACTGAGTAATATTAAGTCTTGAATAACTTCCGAGTTTATTATCCGAGCGCGATGCAATTTTCAGGATACATTAGGATCCCGATTCTTGTCCTGTGTGCCAAAATTCAAGGCTCCAGTTTTTTATATGGGGTTTAAAGTTTTTTTTTAATAACATCCGAGATTATTATCCGATCGCGATAAAATCCAGGATATGTTAGGACCCTGATACCCATCCTGTGTACCAAAATTTGGGACTTTAGCTTTAATATTTTTCGTTTTATGGGATTTCAAAAATTTTGTTTTCGATTTACGGAGGCGGAAGGGGACGTGTCAAAATTCTAAGATAAACTTGATCTGCTTAGCCTATAGACGAACCACCATACCAAATTTGGTGACTCTAGCTCTTATAGTCTCTGAGATCTAGGCACTCCTACAGACGGACGGACAGACGGTCGGACGGACAGACGGACATGGCTATATCGACTCGACTTCCTTCGACCTGTGACGCACATTTTGACAAACTTAATAGAACCTTTTTACTTTTTATACCCTGTGGGGGTATATTAAGTTTGTTAAAAGTATGTAACGGGCAGAAGCAAGCATGGCCGACCCAATAAAGTATATATATTCTTGATCAGCATCAATAGTCGAGTCGATATAGCCATGTCCGTCGGTCTGTCGGTCTTTCGGTCCGTCCGTATGAACGAAAGGATCTCTGAGATGGTAAGAGCTAGAAGCTTGAACTTGGTGTCCCAGCACTGGTAATTTTTGCAGGCAGATCAAGTTTATCTTTTTTTTGGATTAAGTAAAAGCTTATAAAGCAAGCAGTTTTGTAGCTCAAAAACCTCATAACAAGATCAGTTTTGTAGCTAGAGACTTGAGATTTGGCACATATGATAAATATTTTGTGGTCAATGTGTCCAGAAAATTTTATTACGATGCCACGCCCCCTTGCCTACAAAACGGAAAAGCTTATAACAAGAGCAATATTACAGTTAGAGACTTGAGATTTTGCACATATGATAAGTATCTTGGGGTCAATGTGTCCAGAAAATTTTATCGCGATGACACGCCACCTTCGCCCACAAATTAATCAAAAGCTCATAAAGCAAGCAGTTTTGTAGCTCAAAAACCTCATAACAAGAGAAATATTACAGCTATAAACTTCACATTTACCACACATGATGAGTATCTTGGGGTCGATGTGTGCAGAAAATTTTTTCACGATGCCACGCTCCCCTCGCCCACAAAACGGAAAAGCTTTTAACAAGAGCAATATTACAGTTAGAGAATTTAGATTTGGGACACATGATGAATATTTTGTGGTCCATGGGTCCAGAAAACTGTATTGCGATGCCACGCCCCTTTTGCCCACAAATTAAATAAAAGCTCATAAAGCAAGCAGTTTTGTAGCTCAAAAAACTCATAACAAAAGCAGTTTTGTAGCTAGAGACTTGAGATTTAGCACACATGATGATGCCACACCCCCTTCGCCCACAAATTTAAAAAAACGAATTATTAGAGAATTTCATCTGGAATGAATTTGAGTGGGTTCCTGTAGACCCACAGGGTATATTACGGTCGGGGTTCCGACTGTTCCGCTTGTTTTTAAAAGGTAAGGGTCTAAAAACAGAAAAAAAGTGTGCCTCTGGTAGGTCTCGAACTCCAGACCATTGCGCCAATGAAGCCATTGTCGATTATTTAACAATTTTTAAAAACAGAAAAAAATGTGCCACTGGCAGGATTCGAACCCTAGACCCCACCGCAAGAATTCGACATTCTAACCGCTGCACCAATGAGGCCATATTCACTAGTTTGCCAATTACTAGTTTTCTACAGAAGTGCAATTAATAATTCAATGCCTTAAGTTGCTGCCTGCACATTTCCTGCCATTGTACATTCGATAATTTGTTTGCTTCAAATCTCCGGTGTTTATTGTCCGATATTGATAAAATTTTCAGTACGAATCGGAAGGAATGTAAATTTTATGTATGCCGATTTTGGAATCTTTTGCATCTTTTAAATTACTCGAGTTATTCGGGTTTTTCCGATTTTTGGGGGCAGGAGGGGGCGTGGCTAAATTCTAAAACAAACTTGACCCTTCGGGGGCCACCACCATTGTCACCAAATTTGGTGACCGCAGCTCTTATAGTTTCTGAGATCTATGTGTTCATACAGCAGGTCAGGTCTACACAAAGATCATGTTTTTTTTAGAATTCTGTCACGCCTCCTTCCGTTTGACAATTTTTATTGAATAAATTAACAACTTAAGAACGAAACAATACATTTGGAATGAAAATGGGCATTGAAAATGGGAAAAGCGGTATAATGAATTTGTGTGAATGTATGTAACAGGCAGAATGAAGCTACTCCGACCCTATAAAGTGTATACATTCTTGATCAGTATCAATAGCCCAGTCTATTGACACCTGTGCGTCTATCCGTCCGTCTGTCCGTCCGTCTGTCCGTCCGTCTGTCCGTTCGTCTGTCCGTCCGTCTGTCCATCCGTCCGTCTGTATGAACGTGTGGATCTCAGCAACTATAAGCGCTAGAGACTTCAAATTTGGAATGTAGGTTCCTGAATACCATACGCAGATCAAGTTTATTTTCAATTTTCGATATCTCACCCTCCGGCCACGCAAATAGATAAAAACCTCCAATTCTAAGATAATTCAGCCTAACATGACTGATAGTTGAAGTATAACTCACGCTGAGCAATTTGCTGCAAGTTTCATCGCGATCGACCCATAAATAATGGAGATATTACGGAATTTGTTTTAATTCCATTTTTTGGCAAAAGCCAGAAAAATGGAAAATTCCATTCGTGCAAAAGAGAAAGCATATGATAATCTGATGATTTGCGCTGTCGGCCGCTGTGTGGCGCGTTTTTCATTGTGTCATGTGGCGCCATACATTGGCTACACTCAGAAATATATTTTGCTGAATGCTACAGGCAAACGTAAAATATATATTAGCAATTGCTTACACGCATGTTTGCTAAGATGCCACTTAATGTAACAAAATATAACAATTTGCTACAAGTCTTATCGCGATTGACCCACAACTAAAGGAGATATTAAAGCATTTGTTTTGCGAGAGCATACATGACAATCTTCTTTGCACTATCGCTCGCTTTGTCTTTCTTTCAAGAATCCAAAATTAATGTTTGCGACTATTTACGCTCATCTTCGTTGAGATAACACACCTTAAATTGACAGTACAACAACGATAAGCAATTTGCTGCAAGTTTCAAAGCGATCGACCACCAAATAAAGGAGATATTATGGAATTTCTTTTCTTGCCATTATTTCATTATAATTGGCCAGTTGTCCAACACTGTTGAACAACAGTTTGAGAGTTGTCCAGCACTGATAAACTGAATAATTACTATTATTATATTAATTTATATTTGCGATTGCTTACACGTATGGTTGACAAATTCACGTTTCTATCAAAGTATTAAAATAAGTAAATTTGTTACAAAAACCCATATATATAAACATTTCCTTAAATTTCAAAAATAAATGGTTTGGCGCGCAATAAGATAACTGCTGTGTGTGAGACTACATGCAGAGCAAAAATTTAGTTTGTTGCAATTCTGGACACAAGCAACATCGTTTTCGAGCGATTCCGATAACGATCTTCAATTTATTCGTTCTAATTTAAATAATTCAATTAAGTTGGAAAAGTATATTGGCCTCCCCGTGGTGTACCCTGGGAACCGATTAAATTAAACCGGAAGCTAATTCGAGCGGCGATATATTTAAATGTATATGTAGACAAAAATAAAAGCACTTCCACTATAATTAAAATACTTTTTCTAAAAAACTTTTATTTTTAGGCCTGCACAGGGTATCCACCTGTCGCGCCCGCTCGACTGATCGGCTTGTTTGGATTGGACTTATATTATCAATAATACTAAAGATTGCAAAATTTCGGATTCCAAGGTATTTGTACCAAATTTGCAAGTTTGACGTATTGTTATCAAATTTGGTCAACTGTATCATATAGCTCCCACAGCAACAATCGGACAAACTACTCGTACAAGCTTTTTTGTAAAAAACTCTTTGTTTTAATTTTAGGATTTTTTTTCATGGTACGCTATCGTGTGGATCGCGTTGGATGCTATTGAACAGCTGATATAACGTACGGATATGAGAAATTACCAATAGTGACCATATGCACTCTGTTGATTTTGAACATTACTGGGGATTGTGTGACAGCCCAAGTGAACCAAGACGGTGAGTAAAAATATAAAAGCATTATAAAATTATAAACAACCAATCTTTTTATAGCCTGTGCCCATTAAAAATGGGCAAAAAAGGCTATAATGAATTTGTGTGAATGTATGTAACAGGCAGAAGGAAGCATCTCCGACCCTATAAAGTATATATATTCTTAATCAGTATCAATAGCCGAGTCGATTGACACCTGTCCGTCTGTCTGTCCGTCTGTCCGTCTGTCTTTCCGTCTGTATGAACGCGTGGATCTCAGCAACTGTAAGAGCTAGAGACTTCAAATTTGGAATGTAAGTTCCTGAATACCATACGCAGATCAAGTTTATTTTCAATTTTGGATATCAAGTCCCGTTGGTTTTAAAATTAGAAAAATCACCATAACATAAGCAATGTTAAAACTAGAGACTTGAGATTTGGCACACATGATAAAAAGCTTGGGCTTAATGTGTCCTGAAAATTTCATCGCGATGCCCCGCCCCTTCACCCATAACTCGGAAAAGCTGATAACAAGAGCAGTTTTATGGCTAGAGACTTGAAATTTGGCACACATGGTAAGTATCACACTTTCAATGTGTGCTACACTCGGATATTGAACTCAAGAGTTATTCAAGAATCAAATTTATGCAGCGCAGTAGAGCGTCGCGGCGCAGTAGCAGCGCAGTCGCTGCGCCGCGCCGACGATATAATGAACGAAAAGACGCGTTTGTTCATGTATGTTTGATTTGCCTTTCGTCTGCTTTGGCGCTAAACATAAACAATCAACAGCCGTAGTCCAGTGTTGCCAGACTATCGCAAGCAACCTACTCTCGATGCAAGCAAAATCGACTTCAAGCGATATATTTAAATCCCATTATAATGAAAATACTTTTCTTTGAAGACCTGCACAGGGTATCCTACTGTCGCGCCCGCTCGACTGATCGGCTTGTTAGTAAGTGCCTGCTAGTAAGTATGTCTTTCGCTGAGAGACAGTCTACGCTTGAAAGAAGCCGAGGAAAAGTGGTAGTGATGGAAGAATTTCATTGGAAGCCCAACGGAAAATGACCCCATTGATTGTTTTCCCCACATCTGTTGTCGTGGGACAAATTAGTACTTGAAATTTAATGTTATGTTGTCGATGTCTATGTTAAAAGTTATCGATAATTTAGTATTTTTGGTGTCCGACGAAAGGGTCACACTGACTAGTATAAAAACCAATGAATTTGCATAATTTAAGCGTCTAGGAAAGCGCGGGATTAGGAGGTAGGGATGTTGATATATTTAAAAATATCTATATCGACGATATTTCGATAAGAAAAATATAATTTTAGTATTGTCGCGGGACGATATTCGATATTTAATGTTAAGGCTATGTTATAAGTTATCGATAGTTTAGCATTTTTGGTGTCGGACGAATGGTTCACACTTGTTAGTATATAAACAAATTAATTTGCATAAATTAGGCGTCGAAGTTGAAAAAGCGCGGGATTAGGAGGAGTCACTGCGGTAAGCGCTAAGTAATCTAGTTGTAATGATATTGTTATTTATTTCTAATTCTACGGAATAAAATCTTACAAACGATAAACTGTTTTTATCATCTGCTAGTTCCGTGTACGACGGTGTTCTTTTATTCGCAGACCACACATAGCAGCGAATCGCTTATTCGCTTCATGTGTGTCTGAGCGTCTGCAAGGACAGCTTGCGCGGCATATTGACGTGGACTGTTGCAGGAACTGCAGAGTGTGTGCCCGGTGAAGCACAGCCAGGATACCTGGAAATGCCAATTGAGCATTCGCCCACAAGAAGTGCGCGACTACAAGGGAGTAAAATGGACGAACAGGCTTCTACATGCGCCACAGCGAAATCGCCAACCCCTACAGGGAGACCTGTTGCAGCTCCGTCGCAACGATAGCACACGCCCAGTACAACTAGAGGAGTGAGTGCCCAGGCTGCAGCCGCCATCATGCCGCATGGTGCAGCAAAGACGACGGATGAAGTGTGTGCGAGCACCAGTGACAACTCTGGAGCAACACGTATCAGCGAGACTCAGGTGGCGAGTCTGCTGCAGAAGATCGCCATATTGGAGGAGCCCCTCAAAATGGCGCAGTTGAGCGCGACGCTATCTTCGAGTGCAAATGCAGTGAATGAAACTCGAACAATGGCGGGATCAGCGCCATCTTTATATGTGCCGTGCGTCAGTGCATGTTTGAGTGATAACTTGGCGCCAAATCTGCGCGCTTCATGTGCAAGTGTGAGTGGCCTGTCAGTATCAGTGCCATCTTGCTACATAACCACGATCCACGCGACGCCATATTATACCGCACCACCACATATAAGTCCCATGCCTACGCCATCAAATGTGCTTTATGGATCCATGGCGTCATCAATGGGCGTACGCAAGTTGCCAGATTGTCCAAAATTTGGAGGAAAGCCGAAAGATTGTCGTCTGTTCTTCTATGCTTTTATGGAGACATCTGCAGCGTATGGATGCACCGACCTGGAGAACAACATGCGACATAGCGTTGAAGGGTGAGGCACGCGAGACCGTGAAGTGCCTGTTGATTCACCCAAGCAATGTGAACGCTGTGCTGGATCAGTTGCGCTTCAGGTATGGACGACCGGAGCAGCTCATACGAAGCCAACTGCAAAGCGTACGGGACCTGCCACCAATCCAGGAGCAGCATTTGGCAAAGATCATACCGTTTGCCAGTCAGGTCAGCAATCTGGGAGCGTTTAAGCAGTCACTGCCCAACGGAGAGCATTATTTGAGTAACCCGACCCTAATCGAGGAGCTGATTTCCAAGCTGCCACTAACCTGGAGAGTGGAGTGGGCGAAAAACGCCAGTACGCTGCTAGTTTACCCGACCGTCGTGCATTTCAGTACATGGTTAACTAAATTTGCCAACGTTGTTTGCTCAATAACCGATGTCGAGGAAAACGAAGTGTCGACTTCTGCACGTGATCATTAAAGACTATACACTGTCCAATTTTCGAGGGGAAACATGGCACGAACAATTGTAAGGACTTCAAGAGAGCTTCGACTGCATCTAGATGGCGATACATCCGCGAGCACGGATTGTGCTTCTCATGTCTTCGCAATGGGCACATGGCCAGGAGCTATCGTGCGGATAACAGATGTAACGTGGTTGGATGCCAAGGACGACATCACGCATTGCTACATGAGCCGTCTAGCAATTTTTGGAGATCTCCATCGCCAGTGAGTACCAGAGACCACAACGTTGCACATCCAGCGAGCAGTAGTCGGAACAGTAGTCGAAGGTCACTGGCGAAGGAAGTGCCTCTAGAGAGGAATTTCAGCTGCGTTGACCCAAAGGTAGAACAGCTGCTCTTCCGTATACTGCCAAATACGTTGTTTGAAGCGGAACACAAGAGGCTGGATACATATGCGCTTTTCGACGAAGGTTCATCCGTATCAATGATAGACGACGAACTGAGGCGGGCGTTGTATTTATCTGGAGAGCGACGAGAATTCAACATCAATTGGTTCGGTTGCAGATCGGCGAGAGAGCATGCGACTGTCGTCGACTTACAAATCAGTGGATTAAGGAAACGCGAACGCTATGATATGCGTAATGTAAACGCAGTGCGGGACTTAAGTTTAACGATGCAGAGCTTGCGACGAAGCGAAATCCAAGGACTGATCGATGATGAGCATCTTCCAATTAAACTGTACGATTGTGCAGTGCCGAAGTATCGGCCACTAAGTTAGGATGACTGGTCTTTGATTCCACTGAGAAGTACGGAGGAGTAGCATCGTCGATGTCGTGCCATCTGACTGTGTTACTGGAAGTTGCGGTACAGACGATGGTAAGCAAATATTTTGAGGCAGAGATGGAGTAAAGCTCGCATCGCCAGTAGCAGAAGATGCTCCAAGATACTACTACAAGGTTGGTTCAACTTTTCCAAACTGGACTCTAGTGGAAGAACGACAAAATCGTAAAGCCACAGATCGATGATATGGTGCTCAAGAGACTGGTGAGCATTGAGACGAAGATGAAGCGAGACGATCAATTTGGCCTAGCATACAGGCAAATTATGAGAGACTACGACGCACAGTGGCTCACTCACGAGACTCACGTGGCAAAAAAGAAATCGGTCATTTCTAGCCCTAGAAAATCCTTAAATGCAGTTTGATAGAGAATTGTCCAAAATTTATAAATCCGTTTAGATTTTTTAATTTGAGCAAACAGTTTCGGCGGTAGAGCCCATGAAACATGAAAAAAATTTCGCTTTTTTATAAAAATGGTTTTTTATGAAAAATTGTTCATTTTTGCGATGAAATTGCATCCAAATTGTTCAATGAATTTTCAATTTTTTAATTTTATCTAATAATGTTCAGGCTACGCAGTTCAACCAAAGGATCACCCTGTCTAAGCAAAGAACAATTGTGCAGTGAGAGCACAAGAACTGTGGAAGTAGCACTGTTACTCTCTGTTCTCTATTCTCTTTTCATCTTCCTACTCGTTCACAATGCTTCTTTTCTTGCATGTACGCGCTTATCTCTCACTTTTTATACCCTGTGCCCATTAAAAATGGGCAAAAGCGGTATAATGAATTTGTGTGAATGTATGTAACAGGCAGAAGGAAGCATCTCCGACCCTATAAAGTATATATATTCTTGATCAGTATCAATAGCCGAGTCGATTTACACCTGTCCGTCTGTCTGTCCGTCTGTCCGTCCGTCCGTCCGTCTGTATGAACGCGTGGATCTCAGCAACTATAAGAGCTAGAGACTTCAAATTTGGAATGTAGGTTCCTGAATACCATACGCAGATCAAGTTTATTTTCAATTTTCGATATCTCACCCTCCGCCCACGCAAATAGAAGAAAACCTAAAATTCCAAGATAATGCAGCTCAACATGACTGATAGTTGAAGTATAACTCGTGCTGAACAATTTGCTGCAAGTTTCATCGCGATCGATCCATAAATAAGGGAGATATTAAGGAATTTGTTTTAATTCCATTTTTTGGCAAAAGCGAGAGAGCATAAGAAAATTCCATTTGCGCAAACGAGAAAGCATATGATTATCTGATGAGTTGCGATGTCGGCCGCTGCATGGCGCATTGTGTTATGTGGCATGTGGCGCCATCCATCGGCCACACCCAGAACTATACATTGTAGTGTGAATTAATATTAGAGATTGCTTACAATCTTTGTTAAGATAATACAGCTGAAATTAACAGAATAACCACGCTAAGCAATTTGTTGCAAGTTTCATAGCGATCGAACCACAAATAAAGGAGATATTAAGGAATTTCTATTATTATTTCATTATAATTGGCCAGTTGTCCAACACTGTCCAACCACAGTTTGAGAGTTGTCCAGCAATGATAAACTGAATAATTACTATTATTATATTAATTTATATTTGAGATTGCTTACACGTATGGTTGACAAATTCGCGTTTCTATCAAAGTATTAAAATAATTAAATTGTTCTGCATTACAAAAACCCATATATATAAACATTTCCTTAAATTTCAAAAATAAATGGTTTGGCGCGCAATAAGATAACTGTTGTGTGTGAGAGAGAGAAACATGTAGTGCTGCCAGACTACATCCAGAGTAAAATTTAGTTTGTTGCAATTCAGGCCGCAAGCAACATCGATTTCGAGCGATTCCGATAACGATCTTCAATTTATTCGTTCTAATTTAAATAATTCAAATAAGTGGGAAAAGTGTCCCATTTACAATTGTATTGATATATTTAAATGTATATGTAGACATAAATAAAAGCACTTCCACTATAATTAAAATACTTTTTCAAAAAAACTTTTATTTTAAGACCTGCACAGGGTATCCACCTGTCGCGCCCGCTCGACTGATCGGCTTGTTTTTAAAACGACTCAGCGAGCTCACACACATTTTTGTTACTTACATTTATAATTGTATTTCTAACTTAAATAAAGTATATATTAAATTAGCATATTGCGTTCGTACTCCACGCATATTCTGGATCATATTCGCCAGCTTTGTGGATGCCTCAAAGCCGCCTGAGGGAAATAGTTGAAGGCCGCATTTTTTATTTCGTGCAGTTTGGGGCTCCGCCAACCTCTTGGTCGCAGCCGTAGCCAACACATTTTGGTGCCTCCTGTGAGGGACTATTCACATCGTCTGGACGGGATTTGTACTCTGGATTCGTGTAAACAGCTAACGGATTAAGCTGTGCTCATACACCCGCATTTCTCCCTAACCTAAAACGCAAAGTAAGTGTAGTTTATATCAACAACAGTTAGGTGCAATCATGTCTGAAAATCTCACTTACATAATTTCGGAGCAATACGCAGTGTTCAACTCACTGAAGAAGAGCTTACAGAAACACAAAGGTGATGCTACTTTGAAGACAGAGACACATTTACAAGCGAGACTTGAGTCGTTGGCCAACTTACAGAGTGATTTTAGGACAAATCATCAGAACCTGGTCTACGCTGGGGACAACGAATAGGTAAAAACAATGTGTATCGACACCGAGATTCGGGTTGAGTTTGAGGAAATATATATCGAAGGCGTGGCGGACTTGAAGTGTGAATTCAATATGCTGCAACGTAGTCTTCATCGAGGATCCTCTACGCCATTCGACGAATCGGCTATGCACCATACCGTGCTACCAGCTTATGATGAAGTAAAGCTTCCCAGAGTTAAGCTACCAAATTTCAGTGGCAAGTTCGTAGAATGGCCAGCGATTAAGGAGGTGTTTCAAGCACGTGTGCACAACTGTTCGCGATTAAGTGTCCTACATCGGTTCCACTATTTGAAGGATTCGTTAACAGAAGATGCTGCGCGGGATATTCATCATTTAACGCTGATAGAATCAAACTATCAAGTGGCATGGAATATGTTGAAAAATCTATATGACAACAAGCGAGTGTTGTTTCAACATTACATGGACGTGTTCGATCAGCAACTACCAGTTCAACATGGGAATGCAGAGTCTCTGAAGTGTTTCGTTCAAACGTGTCGGTCATGTGTAAACTCACTATACAAGGTGTCCGCTGATCTGCAACAGCAAACCCAGGTGCTAGTCTACTTTATGATGAAGAAGCTACCTGGTGATATACGAGTGGATTGGGAGAAATCACTTTCCTCGGCGCAACATTTACCTACGTTCGACGAACTATGTAAATTCCTCGATGTCCAATACCGAACTATGATTACGTCACATTCGGGTAGTTGCGCAGCGGCATCAAAGGGTCAGCGTCCGAGTGCAAAGCAGGGCTCCGATTCAGGGATGAAGGAAGTCAAGGCCACATTCAACGTTCGACAAGCGAACGTCTGCATCGTGTGTGGGAAGGAGGAACATCCAATTCGCATCTGCAAGGTTTTCAACGACATTTTCGTGTCTGAACGCAAGGCGGCAGTTTCCAAACATCGACTATGTTTTAACTGTCTTGGATTTAATCATCAATCGGCGACATGTGGAAGCCGACAAAATTGTATGAAATGTGCTGAACGACATCATACTCTCATCCACCTGGATAAGCGTGAACCCTCCGGATGCGTCCAGGAACGACCCACCGGGTCAGGACACGAGTAGTCAGCAAATATCCACGCATGTGGTTAGTGGATAAAATGCAGCTTTGTCTGCGACAAAGCGAGAAGTTCTATTGCCGACAGCAATAATTACAATCGACTCAGCCACATGTCAAACACTCCAGTTTCGAGCGTTCTTAGATCAAGGTTCCCAAGCATCTTTTATCACGGAAAGCGATGCTCAACAACTGAGACTCCCAAAACAGAAAGCGTTTATCCAGATCAATGGCTTGGCGAATGCACACATTACAAAGGCATCGGCTGCAATGGAGTTGAACTTGGGCTCAGTACATAACAGCAAGGTAAAATATAAAGTCGCAGCTTATATTTTGCCTAAGGTAAGCAAGAAAATGCCTGACAGACGAGTGTCAGCATCAAACTGGTCTCATTTAAAGCATTTGTGTTTAGCAGATCCTAATTATTTCATTCCTCAAGGCTTCGATTTGTAGCTAGGAAGCGACATTTATGACGAACTTATGCTCAGCGACATCAATCGAGGACCAAGCGGTTCACCTATTGCTCAAAACACACTGTTAGGATATATAATTTCGGGCAAGATCGAGCAGTGTGCAAAGTCCGTAGGGGTTCCGAGGAGCTCGACCAGTTATTACGAAAATTTTGGCAGTTGGAACAGCTTAGCGAAGAATCTGCACACTTGTCTAACGAGGATAAGTGGTGCGAGGATTTCTTCTTAAGTACATTTAGGCGACTATCTACAGGCAAATATATGGTTAGGTTGCCGTTACTCACACAACTAAACCCACACATGGTAATCGGAGCATCGTATCGTTCAGCGTTGAAACGCTTAGCCCACTTGGAGCGACGATTCCGAATGGATAACCATTTGGAGAGTGTATATACACAAACCATCATGGAGTATCTTCATTTGCGAAAAATAAAAGCTGTAGCTCCAGAGCATCGGCTAGGCTCACATATCGGGTCAACGGGGGGAGCCACGCACTGCTATTTGCCTCAACACCCCGTTATAAAGGAGTCGTCTTCGACCACCAAAATCAGGGTCGTTTTCGACGGTTCAATGAAAACAAGCAACGGGCGCTCATTAAATGACATCTTGGCTACAGGACCAAAACTTCACACTGATTTGCCGGCAATACTGATCAACTGGCGTTCATTGAAGTATGTATTCATGGCAGACGTGCAAATGATGTATCGATGTATTGACATCAACGAAGATGATGCGCAATTTCAGCGCATACTATGGAAAGGCGAGGACGAGGGATCTCTAAACGAATTCTACTGTTCCACCGTCATGTTCGGAACAAGTTCTGCACCTTATCTGGCTATCCGCGTCATGCATCAACTTGCAGCCGACGAAGCAAAGAATATTCCATTAACGGTTGACGTGATCAAGCATCAAATGTATGTCGACGACATATTGTCCGGAGCAGACGATCTGGAACAAGCTGATAACATAAAAGGTCAAGTTATTGGAATGATGCGCAGTGGCACATTTGAACTACGTAAATGGGCAAGCAATGATACACAAATTTTGCAAAATATTCCTCCTCTCGAAACAAAAGTAATATTGGATGTGCCTGCGCATACGGTGCAGCGGCGTATTTACGCGTACCAATAGGAAACGAAGACTATCATGTTGAACTGCTTCTAGCGAAAAGCAAGGTCATGCCTATTAAACCACAACTTACTATACCTATAGCAGAATTATGCGCTGCAGTAGTAGCGGCCGAATAGTGGAGCACATTTCTTCTTCCGAACTATCCAATGGGCTTATTTATGCCGTTCGTCTTGTACAAATGTCATCGTTCCCGGCCGAGTGGAAAGCTGTATCGTGCGGAAAACCATTTTCGAAGGACAGCACATTATTACCGCTGAACCCCTATTTTGACATAAAGGAACAAGTCATACGTCTAGGTGGCAGATTACGCGACGCACTGCTACCTGAAAACGAAAAACATCCATACATTTTGCCGTATAAACACCACTTTACAGATCTCGTCGTTTGTCATAGCCACGCGTCCACTCTCCACGGTGGCACTGCGCTTACACTCAATTATGTTAGAAAGACTTTCTGGATTATAAATGGGCGCAACTCTGTTCGGTTCATCATACACAAGTGTGTTACCTGTTTTAGACAAAAGCCTCACTTTGCAACACAGCAAATGGGCAGCCTACCGGCGGTACGCGTACGGCCAGCTCGAGCTTTTTCAGCGGTCGGCGTAGATTATGCAGGACCAGTAAGCGTATCACCTTCGAAAGGCAGGGGGCGCACTGCAGTCAAAGGATACATTGCAATTTTTGTTTGTCTGGCTACGAAAGCCATACATTTGGAGCCCGTAGGAGACTTATCAGCCGATGCATTTATCGGTGCACTACAGCGCTTTAACGGCAGGCGTGGACTTTGCCACAAGATCTACAGTGATCGCGGCACTAACTTCGTTGGAGCTAACAAAAAACTACAAGCAGATAAAATGACATATACATCGTTTATCGCCAAATCTGTTGCACCGCAGTTAGCCAACCAAGGAATTACTTGGCACTTCATTCCACCAGCAGCCCCACACTTCGGTGGCTTATGGGAGGCCGGCGTAAAATCTATGAAACACCACCTTAAGAGATGCACTGGCGAACGGGTACTAACGTTCGAGGAATGGGCGACAACGCTCGCACAGATTGAAGCTTGCCTCAACTCCAAACCTCTATGTCCAATGTCAAACGACCCTGAGGACTTGTTGGTGTTAACACCCGGACATTTCTTGACTGGAGACGCACTTTTAGCTCAACCCACGGCAGAACTCACTACGCTCAGTTCAATGGATCGCTGGCGCAATTGTAAATTTTATGCTCAACAATTCTGGCGAAACTGGAGTTCAGAGTATTTGTGCCGTCTGCAACGACGACCGAAATGGTTGCAATCAAAGGAAAACCAACAGAAAGGAGACCTAGTTCTCATCAAGGATGAACGTTTTCCGAGCAATCGATGGCCATTGGGACGCATTTTAGAAACCCATGCGGGGTCTGATGGTTTAATCGGAGTTGTCACTCTCATATCCAACGGTGGCGTTTTTAAGAGTCTTATTATTAAACTTTGCCCCTTACCTACACACGACAATTGGCATGATACAAGCACCGAGACTAATTGTTGATATTAAATTACACTTTGTACTTACAGCACGTTTTAGAGTTAGGTGGCGAGTTACTACTCATCTCAATCTCAAGAAGATCTACGTAGGAGTTCATTTGATGATGCATTGTGGACTTAACATCCATCATCAACGGGGGGAGAATGTTCAGGCTACGCAGTTCAACCAAAGGATCACCCTGTTTAAGCAAAGAACAATTGTGCAGTGAGAGCATAAGAACTGTGGAAGTAGCACCGTTACTCTCTGTTCTCTATTCTCTTTTCATCTTCCTACTCGTTCACAATGCTTCTTTTCTTGCATGTACGCGCTTATCTCTCACTTTTTTTTAAAACGACTCAGCGAGCACACACACATTTTTTTTTACTTAAATTTATAATTGTATTTCTAACTTAAATAAAGTATATATTAAATTAGCATATTGCGTTCGTACTTCACGCATATTCTGGATCATATTCGCCAGCTTTGTGGATGCCTCAAAGCCGCCTCAGGGAAATAGCTGAAGGCCGCATTTTTTATTTCGTGCATTTGGGGCTCCGCCAACCTCTTGGTCGCAGCCGTAGCCAACACAAAGTGTGTCGATTCTAAAGCAAATGGTATAAAAATGGTTTTTTTTTTTGATTTGAAGTATTTTAAATAATATTTTTACTAAAGCACTATTTTTGACATCGTTTTTGAACTTTAGATATACTTTTAGCATAAAGTCCGGGCTTGTCCAGGCAAACGGGTATATACACGTTATTCTGTGGGTATTTGTGCAACAACTTCAAGAAAGTCTAGGTGCCGAGACGTGTCAGTTAACTTTTTATTTAATAAACAATTAACGCACACCGCTTTTAAATGGGTCAAAATTGCGTTGCTGCGCACCCAAAATGGCGCTGCGCTCGCATTTTTGCGCAACCTATGCTACGGAATGGTCGTCATTTGAACGTGTTTCCGTTAAACTAGACTTTTATTGATATATATAAATATTATAAATATAATATTAAGAATTCATTGTCTACCTAAATATATTAATGTAACCCAAAAAACAGGTAATGATTATGTTATTTATAAGCCTTTCTCGTAGTCAATTTCCGCGTTTACTAAATGGAAGACCAAATTGAAATGGGATGATCATGTGCCAATGGAGATACAAAAGGATTGGGTCAAATTCGTCAAGGAGCTGCCAAACATCGCAAGCATAAGAGTACCACGATACATTCAAGGTTGTTCATCAAGCAACGTTGGACAACTACATATCTTCTGCGATGCGTCCGCCTGCGCATACGGTGCAGCGGCGTATTTACGCGTACCAATAGGAAACGAAGACTATCATGTTGAACTGCTTCTAGCGAAAAGCAAGGTCATGCCTATTAAACCACAACTTACTATACATAGAGCAGAATTATGCGCTGCAGTAGTAGCGGCACAGATATATAAATACTTTAAACTTACTTTGCGAATTAATGTTAAACTAACTGAAACTATCTTTTGGTCAGATTCTATGATCACGCTGGGCTGGATTCGAGGTGGTCCTGCTCGATTTAATGCGTTCGTGGCCAATCGCATTAACAAAATTTTGGAACTAACAGAGGAGCGACAGTGGCGGCATGTAGCGTCCGAAGACAATCCTGCAGATCTTTTAAGCCGTGGGATGAGTGCGACAAACCTTGCGGCATGCTCTCTCTGGTGGCACGGACCATCCTGGCTGCAGTCTTCACAAACGAAGTGGCCTGTTGCAAGTTCCAGTCAGACATCAAAACCTATTATCACAGATAATGAGTTAAGGATCGTTAATAGTCGCGCCCTAACAGTCACAAATGATGTGGGACGCTCTATATTGGATCGCTTTTCATCTTACACCCGACTTATACGAGTCTTAGCATATGTTCATCGGTTCATACAAAACTGCCGAATGGAGAAGACTGACCGAATAGTGGAGCACATTTCTTCTACCGAACTATCCAATGGGCTTGTACAAATGTCATCGTTCCCGGCCGAGTGGAAAGCTGTATCGTGCGGAAAACCATTTTCGAAGGACAGCACATTATTACCGCTGAACCCCTATTTTGACATAAAGGAACAAGTCATACGTCTAGGTGGCAGATTATGCGACGCACTGCTACCTGAAAACGAAAAACATCCATACATTTTGCCGTATAAACACCACTTTACAGATCTCGTCGTTTGTCATAGCCACGCTTCCACTCTCCACGGTGGCACTGCGCTTACACTCAATTATGTTAGAAAGACTTTCTGGATTATAAATGGACGCAACTCTGTTCGGTTCATCATACACAAGTGTGTTACCTGTTTTAGACAAAAGCCTCACTTTGCAACACAGCAAATGGGCAGCCTACCGGCGGTACGCGTACGGCCAGCTCGAGCTTTTTCAGCGGTCGGCGTAGATTATGCAGGACCAGTAAGCGTATCACCTTCGAAAGGCAGGGGGCGCACTGCAGTCAAAGGATACATTGCAATTTTTGTTTGTCTGGCTACGAAAGCCATACATTTGGAGCCCGTAGGAGACTTATCAGCCGATGCATTTATCGGTGCACTACAGCGCTTTATCGGCAGGCGTGGACTTTGCCACAATATCTACAGTGATCGCGGCACTAACTTCGTTGGAGCTAACAAAAAACTACAAGCAGATAAAATGGCATATACATCGTTTATCGCCAAATCTGTTGCACCGCAGTTAGCCAACCAAGGAATTACTTGGCACTTCATTCCACCAGTAGCCCCACACTTCGGTGGCTTATGGGAGGCCGGCGTAAAATCTATGAAACACCACCTTAAGAGATGCACTGGCGAACGGGTACTAACGTTCGAGGAATGGGCGATAACGCTCGCACAGATTGAAGCTTGCCTCAACTCCAGACCTCTATGTCCAATGTCTAACGACCCTGAGGACTTGTTGGTGTTAACACCCGGACATTTCTTGACTGGAGACGCACTTTTAGCTCAACCCACGGCAGAACTCACTACGCTCAGTTCAATGGATCGCTGACGCAATTGTCAATTTTATGCTCAACAATTCTGGCGAAACTGGAGTTCAGAGTATTTGTGCCGTTTGCAACGACGACCGAAATGGTTGCAATTAAAGGAAAACCAACAGAAAGGAGACCTAGTTCTCATCAAGGATGAACGTTTTCCAAGCAATCGATGGCCATTGGGACGCATTTTAGAAACCCATGCGGGGTCTGATGGTTTAATCCGAGTTGTCACTCTCATATCCAACGGTGGCGTTTTTAAGAGTCCTATTATTAAACTTTGCCCCTTACCTACACACGACAATTGGCATGATACAAGCACCGAGACTAATTGTTGATACTAAATTACACTTTGTACTTACAGCACGTTTTAGAGTAAGGTGGCGAGTTACTACTCATCTCAATCTCAAGAAGATCTACGTAGGAATTCATTTGATGATGCATTGTGGACTTAACATCCATCATCAACGGGGGGAGAATGTTCAGGCTACGCAGTTCAACCAAAGGATCACCCTGTTTAAGCAAAGAACAATTGTGCAGTGAGAGCATAAGAACTGTGGAAGTAGCACCGTTACTCTCTGTTCTCTATTCTCTTTCCATCTTCCTACTCGTTCACAATGCTTCTTTTCTTGCATGTACGCGCTTATCTCTCACTTTTTTTTAAAACGACTCAGCGAGCACACACACATTTTTTTTTACTTAAATTTATAATTGTATTTCTAACTTAAATAAAGTATATATTAAATTAGCATATTGCGTTCGTACTTCACGCATATTCTGGATCATATTCGCCAGCTTTGTGGATGCCTCAAAGCCGCCTCAGGGAAATAGCTGAAGGCCGCATTTTTTATTTCGTGCATTTGGGGCTCCGCCAACCTCTTGGTCGCAGCCGTAGCCAACACAAAGTGTGTCGATTCTAAAGCAAATGGTATAAAAATGGTATTTTTTGATTTGAAGTATTTTAAATAATATTTTTACTAAAGCACAATTTTTGACATAGTTTTTGAACTTTAGATAGACTTTTAGCATAAAGTCCGGGCTTGTCCAGGCAAACGGGTATATACACGTTATTCTGTGGGTATTTGTGCAACAACTTAAAGAAAGTCTAGGTGCCGAGACGTATCAGTTAACTTTTTATTTAATAAACAATTAACGCACACCGCTTTTAAATGGGTCAAAATTGCGTTGCTGCGCACCCAAAATGGCGCTGGGCTCGCATTTTTGCGCAACCTATGCTACGGAATGGTCGTCATTTGAACGTGTTTCCGTTAAACTAGACTTTTATTGATATATATAAATATTATAAATATAATATTATATATATAATATTTATTGATATATATAAATATTATAAATATAATATTAAGAATTCATTGTCTACCTAAATATATTAATGTAACCCAAAAAACAGGTAATGATTATGTTATTAAGCCTTTTTCGTACTCAATTTCCGCGTTTACTAAATGGAAGACCAAATTGAAATGGGATGATCATGTGCCAATGGAGATACAAAAGGATTGGGTCAAATTCGTCAAGGAGCTGCCAAACATCGCAAGCATAAGAGTACCACGATACATTCAAGGTTGTTCATCAAGCAACGTTGGACAACTACATATCTTCTGCGATGCGTCCGCCTGCGCATACGGTGCAGCGGCGTATTTACGCGTACCAATAGGAAACGAAGACTATCATGTTGAACTGCTTCTAGCGAAAAGCAAGGTCATGCCTATTAAACCACAACTTACTATACCTAGAGCAGAATTATGCGCTGCAGTAGTAGCGGCACAGATATATAAATACTTTAAACTTACTTTGCGAATTAATGTTAAACTAACTGAAACTATCTTTTGGTCAGATTCTATGATCACGCTGGGCTGGATTCGAGGTGGTCCTGCTCGATTTAATGCGTTCGTGGCCAATCGCATTAACAAAATTTTGGAACTAACAGAGGAGCGACAGTGGCGGCATGTAGCGTCCGAAGACAATCCTGCAGATCTTTTAAGCCGTGGGATGAGTGCGACAAACCTTGCGGCATGCTCTCTCTGGTGGCACGGACCATCCTGGCTGCAGTCTTCACAAACGAAGTGGCCTGTTGCAAGTTCCAGTCAGACATCAAAACCTATTATCACAGATAATGAGTTAAGGATCGTTAATAGTCGCGCCCTAACAGTCACAAATGATGTGGGACGCTCTATATTGGATCGCTTTTCATCTTACACCCGACTTATACGAGTCTTAGCATATGTTCATCGGTTCATACAAAACTGCCGAATGGAGAAGACTGACCGAATAGTGGAGCACATTTCTTCTACCGAACTATCCAATGGGCTTATTTATTCCGTTCGTCTTGTACAAATGTCATCGTTCCCGGCCGAGTGGAAAGCTGTATCGTGCGGAAAACCATTTTCGAAGGCGGCACATTATTACCGCTGAACCCCTATTTTGACATAAAGGAACAAGTCATACGTCTAGGTGGCAGATTATGCGACGCACTGCTACCTGAAAACGAAAAACATCCATACATTTTGCCGTATAAACACCACTTTACAGATCTCGTCGTTTGTCATAGCCACGCTTCCACTCTCCACGGTGGCACTGCGCTTACACTCAATTATGTTAGAAAGACTTTCTGGATTATAAATGGACGCAACTCTGTTCGGTTCATCATACACAAGTGTGTTACCTGTTTTAGACAAAAGCCTCACTTTGCAACACAGCAAATGGGCAGCCTACCGGCGGTACGCGTACGGCCAGCTCGAGCTTTTTCAGCGGTCGGCGTAGATTATGCAGGACCAGTAAGCGTATCACCTTCGAAAGGCAGGGGGCGCACTGCAGTCAAAGGATACATTGCAATTTTTGTTTGTCTGGCTACGAAAGCCATACATTTGGAGCCCGTAGGAGACTTATCAGCCGATGCATTTATCGGTGCACTACAGCGCTTTATCGGCAGGCGTGGACTTTGCCACAATATCTACAGTGATCGCGGCACTAACTTCGTTGGAGCTAACAAAAAACTACAAGCAGATAAAATGGCATATACATCGTTTATCGCCAAATCTGTTGCACCGCAGTTAGCCAACCAAGGAATTACTTGGCACTTCATTCCACCAGCAGCCCCACACTTCGGTGGCTTATGGGAGGCCGGCGTAAAATCTATGAAACACCACCTTAAGAGATGCACTGGCGAACGGGTACTAACGTTCGAGGAATGGGCGATAACGCTCGCACAGATTGAAGCTTGCCTCAACTCCAGACCTCTATGTCCAATGTCTAACGACCCTGAGGACTTGTTGGTGTTAACACCCGGACATTTCTTGACTGGAGACGCACTTTTAGCTCAACCCACGGCAGAACTCACTACGCTCAGTTCAATGGATCGCTGGCGCAATTGTCAATTTTATGCTCAACAATTCTGGCGAAACTGGAGTTCAGAGTATTTGTGCCGTTTGCAACGACGACCGAAATGGTTGCAATTAAAGGAAAACCAACAGAAAGGAGACCTAGTTCTCATCAAGGATGAACGTTTTCCAAGCAATCGATGGCCATTGGGACGCATTTTAGAAACCCATGCGGGGTCTGATGGTTTAATCCGAGTTGTCACTCTCATATCCAACGGTGGCGTTTTTAAGAGTCCTATTATTAAACTTTGCCCCTTACCTACACACGACAATTGGCATGATACAAGCACCGAGACTAATTGTTGATACTAAATTACACTTTGTACTTACAGCACGTTTTAGAGTAAGGTGGCGAGTTACTACTCATCTCAATCTCAAGAAGATCTACGTAGGAATTCATTTGATGATGCATTGTGGACTTAACATCCATCATCAACGGGGGGAGAATGTTCAGGCTACGCAGTTCAACCAAAGGATCACCCTGTTTAAGCAAAGAACAATTGTGCAGTGAGAGCATAAGAACTGTGGAAGTAGCACCGTTACTCTCTGTTCTCTATTCTCTTTCCATCTTCCTACTCGTTCACAATGCTTCTTTTCTTGCATGTACGCGCTTATCTCTCACTTTTTTTTAAAACGACTCAGCGAGCACACACACATTTTTTTTTACTTAAATTTATAATTGTATTTCTAACTTAAATAAAGTATATATTAAATTAGCATATTGCGTTCGTACTTCACGCATATTCTGGATCATATTCGCCAGCTTTGTGGATGCCTCAAAGCCGCCTCAGGGAAATAGCTGAAGGCCGCATTTTTTATTTCGTGCATTTGGGGCTCCGCCAACCTCTTGGTCGCAGCCGTAGCCAACACAAAGTGTGTCGATTCTAAAGCAAATGGTATAAAAATGGTATTTTTTGATTTGAAGTATTTTAAATAATATTTTTACTAAAGCACAATTTTTGACATAGTTTTTGAACTTTAGATAGACTTTTAGCATAAAGTCCGGGCTTGTCCAGGCAAACGGGTATATACACGTTATTCTGTGGGTATTTGTGCAACAACTTAAAGAAAGTCTAGGTGCCGAGACGTATCAGTTAACTTTTTATTTAATAAACAATTAACGCACACCGCTTTTAAATGGGTCAAAATTGCGTTGCTGCGCACCCAAAATGGCGCTGGGCTCGCATTTTTGCGCAACCTATGCTACGGAATGGTCGTCATTTGAACGTGTTTCCGTTGAACTAGACCTTTTATTGAACACTTTACATAAATATAATATTAAGAATTCATTGTCTACCTAAATATACTAATGTAACCCAAGCAAACAGGTAGTGATTATGTAATTTATAACCCTCTTTCGTACTCAATTTCCGCGTTTACCAAACCCAATTATCTAAGTTTGTAAATTTTAAATGACTACACATGTTTAATCTTTTGTACTACTTAAGTTGGTAATTAATAGTAGGGATTAAGAGTATATATTCAAATATTTAGGTGCATTGTATCACAGTCTACTTTTGGCAACCATCACGATATTAAACAAAATCAGTCCTGATTAGTATTATGTAATATAAATCAAATATTGAAACCACAAAATGTCTTCCAAAATTCGAGATGTATTTCAGATGTTTATGGATGCTCCAAGCTAAGAAGAGTTTATATTGACCGTTATGAGTACAATAGACTTTGCTTAGGAAAATATGACGGAGGTCGACAAGATCAAAAACAAACTTCATAAAATTTTGGCACACGGAGGAGATCTTAACGAAAACCAATGTCTGTCAATCGGGAAATATCAGAAGAAATATAGGTACTCGAATACTTACAAGGTGACACGGAAGAGACAAAATTAAGACTATTTTTATAAGTTATCAGTCTCTTCAGATCCACTGATATCAACAAAAAGATTTGTGTGAAGTCGCAAAGAACTGCAAGAGTTTTATACTAAAAAAATGGTAGATTTAATGTACATAGGTTACGAACTTGAAGACATAGCTGAGGAAAATTAAATAAACACGAACATTAATTGAATACGTTTATTGTTATTAATTTATATAATAATGAATTAAAACAAATATATTATACAAAAGTTTTATTAAAACTAGCTTTTGTTTTTTCGGGAATTTATACGATATATTTATATTGGAAACATGAAATCCATCAAATATGTTATCTATAGTGTTTAGATGTATTTAAAACATTAATTTACATATAATTATGTATAAAGAATCACAAATTTACACATAAATTTCAGAAAAAGCATACGATGAATGTCGCGTTTCACGAAAATCATCGTATAAACACAAAATCCAACTTTGAACACCTGCTGACAATTTATCTGCCGTCCGATTTTTAAGATCTTACGCTCATTTTAAAGCTACAGGTATTCTTTATTTTTAAATTTTGGTGATATCCTACTTGGATCACAAGATATGATTTTTGAAAAGTAGGATGATAAAACGAGCCACTGTGCTACGCTACGGAATGGTCGTCATTTGAACGTGTTTCCGTTAAACTAGACTTTTATTGATATATGGGCATTTCCACGATGTCGCACGGGACAGTCGTACACATTGTAAGTGGTAAAAAGGTCAAAGTAAGACGGATTTTCAAAATTATTTTTCCAATTAAAAGTAGTTCTTGATTAGCCCTATAATTGGTGCTAAGGTCGATTTTGAGGAACTATTCGTATTGTAGATTTTTACAAAAAATCAAGGCATTCGCACGGGACAAAAATAGAAGTGGTTTTTTTGGAGATCAATTTAATCTCAGATTTCAGCGAGAGTTTGGGCAATATATTCACGCAAATTTCTGATAAATGTTATGCATTGATGTCTCTTTAAAATGGTTATAGTTTTGCTCAAATAAGATTTCTAGTTTTTTTTTAAATTAAATAAAGCCGTATTCGCACGGGACATGTCGCACGGGACACCGAAATATGCGATAATGCAAAGCCGAAATTATCGTAGCTTGCAATCGCATACTTTCTTATACATTATTTTTTGACTCTTTGTACCTTTTTCAAAGATTTGGAGTACCATAAGACAATGCATAATAACATATTCTGAGAATTTGTATCAAAACAAAATGTACACTAGAAATGCCCAAATGAGAAAAGTTTCACTTGTTCGACGTTGTATCCCAATATTTCGAAATGGGTTATGAATAAAGACGAAATTTTGTTACATTAGTTAAATTAGATTGCTTTCCTATTAAAATATCGACTATACACCCTATTTTTATAATGAAACAAGTTGGTTTTAAACACTTTGAATGTTTTGGTCTCGGTGGACCTTTTGGTGGAAATGCCCATATATAAACCCAAAACACAGGTAATGATTATGTTATTTATAACCCTTTTTCGTACTCAATTTCCGCGTTTACTAAACCCAATTACCTAAGTTTGTAGATTTTAAAGGACTGAACATATTTAATCTGTGCTACCTAAGTTGGTAATTAATAATAGGGATTAAGTCTCTTTGTTAAGTCACAGTCTACTTTTGCCAACCATCACGATATTAGTCAATGTCAGTGCTGATTAGTATTTTGTAATATAAATCCAATATTGAAACCGCAAAATGTCTTTCAAAATTCGAGAAGTTTTTCAGATGTTTATTGATGCTCCAAGCTAAGAAGAGTGTATATTGACCGTTATGAGTACAGTAGACTGTGCAAAGAAAAATATGACGGAGGTCGACAAGATCAAAAACAAACTTCATACAATTTTGGCACACGGAGGAAATCTCAACGAAAACCAATGTCTGTCAATCGGGGAATTATCAGAAGAAGTCCAGAAATCTATAAACAAGGAGTACAAGAAATATAGGTACTCGAATACTTGCAAGGTGACACGGTAGAGACAAGATGAAGACTATTTTAATATGGTATCAGTTTCCTCAGATCCACTGATATCAACAAAAAGATTTGTGAGAAGTCGCAATGAACTGCAATAGTTTTATACTAAAGAAATGGTAGATTAAGAAGACAAGGCTGAGGAAAATTAAATAAACAAGAACATTAATTGAATACTTTTATTGTTATTAATTTATATAAATATAAAATAAACCAAATATATAATATAAAAGTTTAGTTGAAATTTTATTTTGTTTTAACAAGAATTTATACGATATATTTGTATTGGAAACATGACATCCATCAAATATGTTCTCCATAGTGTATATATGTATTTAAAATATTTATTTATATATAATTATGTATATAAAATCACAAATTTACACATAAATTACAATAAAAGCATACGATGAATGTCGCGTGTCACGAAAATCATCGTATAAACACAAAATCCAACTTTGAACACCTACTGACAAATTGTCTATTGTCCGATTTTTAAGACCTTACACTCATTTCAAAGCTACAGGAATTCTCTATTAAATGCTTTTTAAATTTTGGTGATATCTTACTTGAATCAAAAGATATGATTTTTGCAAAGTAGAATGAGAAAACGAGCCACTGTGCGACGCCAAAAGATACGCCCGATGCTTGGAGCTAGACGAGATTGTCCTGACCCCGGAAAGCAAGTTTGGGTACTTGCCACACTTTGGTGTGATGAATTCAAACAAGCCAGGGAAGCTGCGACAAGGGTCCACAGCACTCCAAGCTCTTCCACTTCCGGGAAGATGCTGTTGGAGTCTGTACTGACATTAAGGAAATGTTTCATCAGGTTATGATACGGCAACAAGACAGACGTGCGCAACGCTTTCTGTGGCGAGATTGAGACGACCAAAGGGACCCGGAGGTCTATGAGATGATGGTCATGACGTTTGGAGCAGTCTGCATACCGAGTGCGGCGCACTACGTGAAAACGGTCAATGCGATGGAGCATCAGACCACGTGCAGTCAGTGCAATCACCGACTACTACTACGCCATAAGCTCGACGATGCGAGTGAGGCAAATTCATGCTGAGGCAGGTTTGAGCTATGCCAGTTTTCCTCGCAAACTGTGATTGACGCGTTGAGCCAGTACGGTGCGGCTAAGAGCGTGCAATGGTGTAAAGCGAAAGAGAAGATCTGGGGATGTACTGGCAGCCAGCTACGGACGAGTTTAAATTCAATGTTAAGTTTCACAAGGTGCCAAGGACTGTGATGACTGGCAAAAGACGCCCACAAAAAGGGAGTTCCTGAGCATGTTGATGTCAACATTTGACCCATTGGGATTTTTGTGCTGCTACATGGTCACCGCTAAACTGTTGCTGAGGGACATCTGGCGACGAAACATCCACTGGGATGAGTCCCTACCGAATGGGCTCAGGAATATTAAACGTGGAAAAGTTTCGGTGTCCACTCTACTATTTTGGACCAGGAAAGATCGTGAGCACCCAGCTGCACATATTCGTAGATTCCAGCCAATCAGCGATTGTCGCAGTAGCTTACTGGAGGGTCCCAAGCGCGGACGATGTGGGATTACATTTTGTATGTGCTAAGACGAAATGTGCCCCAATGAGGACGATGTCCATTCCACGTCTGGAGTTGCACAGTATTGAGATCAATGACGTCATACTCTGGACGGTCTCCAAAACAGTGCTGCACTGGATCGGCAGTACACACAGGCGATACAAGCTGTTCGTCGGAAATCGGGTGACAGAGATTTTGGAGTCGACAGGTATCGCACAATGGCGATGGGCACCCGCAGCTTACGATGCGACAAGGGGTCAGTCCGACGTGGACTGTTCAGTGCGTCAAGAGAGTTATGCGCAGCTGTCCCCTTTAGACCATATAAATTTAAGTAAAAATGTTGAATAAATACAATAAATCGTAGTAGTAAAATTATATAAAATATAAAATTTCTAAACAAATTGAATTATTGTTCGCTCCAATACGGAATTCAAGCCATTTTAAGGAGAAAATATAGAAACAAGCTAAATCTTGCTGTTAATCAAGTAAATGCGGTTTCAGAAAAAGGAAATGGTATTGGAACTATAAAAGAAGTAGTAATTAACTTTTTTCGGGAATTAACAACACGTGGAAATTATGCTCCTAATAAATTACGCCTTTGTGAGAATAGATGGTCGGAAAAGGCCATCAGAAAATGTTCTGCAAATTTTTTGAAATTGTGGATGCACTAAATAGTTATATTGAACATAAGGGAACCCTGGCACAACAAAGTCTGCATTCCAGCTTAATTCTGCGGTGACAAGGCCAGCGTTATTCTTTGTTCCAAAGGTAATTGAAAAGTATTCAAACCAAAATCTAACATTCAGAAAATGTCAATAGACTTTATTACCGTTGGTCAGCACATTGAAAATATATTACATATTCTTAATAATGATCACATTAATGCAGGAGAATTCACTAAAGAAATTATTGCCAAGTCGTGCGTCAGACGATCTATAACTAGACATGACACTGTCACGTATTACTGAAAAAAACAAGCCGATCAGTCGAGCGGGCGCGACAGTAGGATACCCTGTGCAGGTCTTCAAAGAAAAGTATTTTCATTATAATGGGATTTAAATATATCGCTTGAAGTCGATTTTGCTTGTATCGAGAGTAGGTTGCTTGCGATAGTCTGGCAACACTGGACTGCGGCTGTTGATTGTTTATGTTTGGCGCCACAGCAGACGAAAGGCATATCAGACATACATGAACAAACGCGTCTTTTCGTTCATTATATCGTCGGCGCGGTGCAGCGACTGCGCTGCTACGCATCTGCTGCGCTGCATAAATTTGTTTCTTGAATAACTTCTGAGTTCAATATCCGATCGTACTAAAATTTGTTGCACACATTGAGAGTAGGATACTTATTATGTGTGCCAAATCTCAAGTCTCTAGCTATAAAACTGCTCTTGTTATCAGCTTTTCCGAGTTATGGCATCGCGATGAAATTTTTAGGATACATTAAGCCCAAGCTTTTTATCATGTGTGCCAAATTCGAAGTTTCTAGCTTTAACATTGCTTATGTTATGGTGATTTTTCTAATTTTAAAACCAACGGGACTTGATATCGAAAATTGAAAATAAACTTGATCTGCGTATAACATTCAGGAACCTACATTCCAAATTTGAAGTCTCTAGCTCTTATAGTTGCTGAGACATTGATACAGACGGACGGACAGACAGACGGACAGGTGTAAATCGACTCGGCTATTGATACTGATCAAGAATAAATATACTTTATAGGGTCGGAGATGCTTCCTTCTACCTGTTACATACATTCACACAAATTCATTATAGCCTTTTTTGCCCATTTTTAATGGGCACAGGCTATAAAAATTCTCCTGCAGTAAATGAAATTTAATACTGTCGGAGCTCTATAATTATACCGTAGATTCATTGATTACAGCTTTGAAAATACGATTTTAAAATAAAAACATACTAGCTTTGTCGCTGTCCAAATTGCACCCACTGTACGAGAATCAGGTTATAACATCTAGTGAACAGGTTAATAAAAACCATTTCCAAAAAATTTTTAACATAAATTTCGGTGGGGAAATAACTCTTTGGTACAATCTTCGGAAGAAAAATAACTTGACCGAAAATAACTCAAGGAATATTGATCTTGTAGAACTATTAATAAATATATTTCTACTTGGAGCTCCTCACTATGCAAAGCAAAGACTATGGAGCCATTTTTTAGTACTCTTTGTAGAGTAAAAACGTGGCTGAGGAGCTCAATAGGGCAGGATAGACTTACCGGACTATGTCTCATGAGCGTGGATAGGAAAATCGACAACGAAAATCTTTAGAAGATTAAAAACAAAACAAACTAACAAGATTGCCACAAATCCAAGCCGTTTATTATTATATTATTATAATTTTTATTTCTTTTGTCGTCCACGGAATTAGCAGATGCTAGGAACGCTCGATAAAAACCATTTATCGTGTGTAGGATTTTATTCTGTAGAATTGGAATTAAATAACAATATCATTGCAACTAGATTACTTAGCGCTTACCGCAGTGACTTCTCCTTATCCCGTGATTTCTTGACTTAGACGCTTAATTTTTGCCAATTCATTTGTTTATATAGTACTAAGTGTGACCCTTTCGTTTGACACCAAAATGCTAAACAATCGATAACTTATAACATAGCCCTAACATTAAATATCGAATATCGTCCCGCGACAATAGTAGTTTACAAATAACTAAATAACATAATACAACAATAATAATATAAATTTTGTAATAATAGAAAAATGTATGAGTTTTTTTTTTAAAGATTTAAAGATAACGATTATAATAAAACACTCTAGATCTAAACGCCCATAATGTATTTAGAAGTAATGAAAGCAACGAAAATAGACAATTGCGTTAATCATTAAAGAAAGCAAGAGAGCGCAACGAGAAAACCCAAAAAACTCGTATGTATATATACATTTGAGTTGTATCAAATCGATCGGATTAAGATGAATTAAACTAATCACTAAGTTGAACGAGCGAACTAATAGGCTATTTCCAAGACAGCACATTCGACGCCATTTTCATCATCCAGACCGAATGTTCTGTGCATGCCTGTATAAATCCCATAAGGCCTTGATGTTCGGTTCGCCGAAAATTTGGATGATGTCATTCGTTGCTAACGACCCTGTCTAATTTCAGTATTTTTTTTTATCGAACACACAATATTTATCGATAGTAATTGTGTTGCGGACTGATTTTTTTCTTGGGGCCGCGCCGACTAGCTCATCGGTCATCAGGGGTAGTCCGACCGTGGCCCTCAGCCCGAACAATCGATACATCATTGTCGATTCATCGTTGTCGATATATCGAAACTATTCAACACTAAACAGATGGAGGGATGCAGCCAAAAGAAAACGTAAACAATGGAAAAAACTTGATATATGGACATTAACCGACAATGGTGAGTACAAAATAAAGAAAACACTTAAAAATACTGTTCACGGATCCTCATCATCCAAACAGGGCCTCAATTGGACCCAGGCGTACCCGCCCTGCCTGAGACGGCCACAGTGACGCCGTCTCCCTTGTGTTGGCCATCGCCACCGATGCCTCGTAGCCTGTAGGTCTGCGTTATGTTTCCCCTCCCTCTGTATGTATAAGTTAACAACCTTTAAACTTAAACTACAACCAAAACGCTGGTTCAGCGTCTACACAATTTCCTGCACACGCCAAGTAAACAATTCTAAGAAGCTCGCCAACATAGCGGCAGTTCTGGACAACACATTGCAACATCGCCCAATTCTACTGATGCAGCTAAGTCCACAACGCTGCCAACACAGGCTGCGCCGCAACCACAGTTGCAGTCATAAACAATGCAGTGTCCAAAACTGCTGACGCTACCAATTTTCCCAACGCCACCAACGCAGCCGCTGTCGCCGTCAACCAAGCCGCTGCCGCCGTCAAGCGAGCCGCTGCCGCCGTCAACACAAGCTGCGTCGCTGCCAGCAGCGCCAAGCCGCTGCCTCCGTTTTGATTGTTACCCACAGCTAGCTAGGGTCCCAATTATTCTTTTATATAATGTTCTTTAATAAATAATTAAATAAATACACAGTATCACTTCAACCTCCACAGAGATAAGACGTGCTACAGCAATTCAAAAATCCACTCTTCGCAAACCAAAAAGCTTATCAGTAAAATTTCGACAAACAAACATCAAACACAAAAGAAACAAAAAACAAAAACAAACACACATTAATAACCGCTATAACGGGCTTGAGCCCAATAACAACAACCATGCCCGAACCGCCTGATATAGGCAAATACACCAACACACAACTAGGCGAACCCAAATATATCATCTTAAAAAGAAATGACAACAACTCATTTGAAAATGTATCACCATTCGTCATTAAAAAAAACCATAGACTATGCTTGCGGAGGAGAAGTCGAATCTAGCAAAAAAAACAAGAGACGGCTCCCTTCTGATAAAAACAAAAAACCAACTGCAGGCTATAAAACTGCTAAAATTAAACAAAATGACAAACATGGAAATAACTGCAACAGAGCACAAAACCCTAAACTTTTCCAAAGGCGTTATATATTGCAACGAACTTCGCAACATAAGTGAAACCGAAATTCTTCAAGAACTAAAGACCCAAAAGGTCACTGAAATAAGAAAAATATTAAAAAAGCAACAAATCAACACAAAGCGTGAAGACAACAATACATTAATAGAAACTGGACTTATCACAATAACATTCGCAACACATAAACTACCAGAAACATTAAAAATTGGCTACGAAACCGTCCGCGTACGACCCTACATCCCCCTTCCTGTCCGATGCAAAAAATGCCTACGCTTTGGACTCCCCACCCCCATCTGCAAGAGCTCAGAAACATGCAAAAACTGCTCCGAAGAAAAACACACAGACGAAGGGGAACCCACACAAACAACAGCGACAGCGAATCTATCTAAAAAAAAAACTAACCTAAGCTTAAACTTAAACTACACTCCACCCTATACTCACCTTTAACTTAAGTATAAACACTTAACAAAAAACCTAATATAATTTAATATAAAGAATGTCATTAAAAGTAATACAATGGAACATCAAAGGCTACACAAACAACTACAACCAACTCCTCATCCTTATCAAAAGTCACTCCCCACAAATCATCTCTCTCCAAGAAACTCACATACAATATACCAATAACATACCGATCCCAATTAACTACAAACTGATCTCAAAAAATGCCACCAACAGATTTGGCGGCGTAGCACTGCTTATACACAAATCAATTCAACACACTGACCACAACACCCACAGCGAAATAGAAGTCATAGCAACCAACATTCAATCTAAACAAAACTTAAATATCTTTTCCACATATATATCCCCAAATAAGAAAATCACAATCAACAACCTCATAAACTCACTCAACACCCAACAAACACCCTCAATAGTCACTGGTGACTTCAATGGCTGGCACCCATCTTGGGGTTCATCGACAACAAACACACGAGGAAAAATAGTTCACAAATTTATCGAAAACTCACAACTTATACTATTAAACGACAAATCTCCCACCCATTTCTCAACACACAAGACTCTCACACACATAGACCTCTCACTCTGCTCCCCCACAATAGCTCCATACACAAAATGGAAAATTCTCGATGACCTCCACGGCAGCGACCACTTCCCTATAGTTATCTCCCTTTTCCCAACACCTCAAAGGAACAGCATCAACAGACCACGCTTTAAACTAAAAGATGCCAACTGAGAACAGTATGAAATTCTCACACATCGCGCAAACTCAAAATACCCCGCCTCCGAAAATATAAATAAGGAGTCAGCACAAATCAACAGAATAATTCTGACAAGTGCAAACCTAGCTATCCCCCAAACCTCACCAAACAGACAACCCCACAAAGTACCCTGGTGGAACAAAAATCTCAGCCTATTAAGAAGAGCTAAACAGAAAGTCTGGAAAACACTAAACAGTAACATCACCACAGAAAACATTATAAACTATAGACGAACCAACGCCAAACTTAAATTTGAAATTAAACAAGCCGATCAGTCGAGCGGGCGCGACAGTAGGATACCCTGTGCAGGTCTTCAAAGAAAAGTATTTTCATGATAATGGGATTTGAAAATATCGCTTGAAGTCGATTGTGCTTGCATCGAGAGTAGGTTGCTTGCGATAGTTTATGTTTAGCGCCACAGCAGACGAAAGGCATTTTAAACATGCATGAACAAACGCGTTTTTGCGTTCATTATATCGTCGGCGCGTCGCAGCGACTGCGCTGCTACCGCGCTGCTACTACTCTGCATAAACTTGTTTCTTGAATAACTTTTGAGATCAACATCCGATCGTACTGAAATTTGTTGCACTCATTGAGAGTAGGATACTTATTATTTGTGTCAAATCTCAAGTCTCTAGCTATAAAACTGCTCTTGTTATCAGCTTTTCCGAGTTATGGCATCGCGATGAAATTTTTAGGATACATTAAGCCCAAGCTTTTTATCATGTGTGCCAAACTCGAAGTTTCTAGCTTAGACATTGCTTATGTTATGGTGATTTTTCTAATTTTAAAACCAACGGGACTTGATATCGAAAATTAAAAAATAAACTTGATCTGCGTATGGTATTCAGGAACCTACATTCCAAACTTGAAGTCTCTAGCTCTTATAGTTGCTGAGATCGACGCGTTCATACAGACGGACGGACAGACTGATAGACGGACAGACGGACAGGTGTAAATCGACTCGGCTATTGATACTGATTAAGAATTTATATACTTTATATGGTCGGAGATGCTTCCTTCTGCCTGTTACATACATTCACACAAATTCATTATAGCCTTTTTTGCCCATTTTTTATGGGCACAGGCTATAACAAGCCGATCAGTCGAGCGGGCGCGACAGTAGGATACCCTGTGCAGGTCTTCAAAGAAAAGTACTTTCATTATAATGGGATTTAAATATATCGCTTGAAGTCGATTTTGCTTGCATCGAGAGTAGGTAGCTTGCGATAGTCTGGCAACACTGGACTGCGGCTGTTGATTGTTTATGTTTGGCGCCACAGCAGACGAAAGGCATATCAGACATTCATGAACAAACGCGTCTTTTCGTTCATTATATCGTCGGCGCGGCGCAGCGACTGCGCTGCTACTGCGCTGCGACGCATCTGCTGCGCTGCATAAATTTGTTACTTGAATAACTTCTGAGTTCAATATCCGATCGTACTGAAATTTGTTGCACACATTGAGAGTAGGATACTTATTATGTGTGCCAAATCTCAAGTCTCTAAAACTATAAAAGCTATAAAACTGCTATTGTTATCAGCTTTTCCGAGTTATGGGCGAAGGGGGCGTGGCATCGCGATGAAATTTTCAGGACACATTAAGCCCAAGCTTTTTATCATGTGTGCCAAATATCAAGTTTCTAGCTTAGACATTGCTTATGTTAAGGTGATTTTTCTAATTTTAAAACTAACGGGACTCGATATCGAAAATTGAAACTAAACTTGATCTGCGTATGGTATTCAGGAACCTACATTCCAAATTTGAAGTCTCTAGCTCTTATAGTTGCTGAGATCCACGCGTTCATACAAACGGACGGACGGACGGACGGACGGACAGACAGACGGACAGACAGACGGACAGACGGACAGACAGACGGACAGACAGACGGACAGGTGTAAATCGGCTCGGCTATTGATACTGATCAAGAATATATATACTTTATAGGGTCGGAGATGCTTCCTTCTGCTTGTTACATACATTCACACAAATTCATTATAGCCTTTTTTGCCCATTTTTAATGGGCTCAGGCTATAAAAAAGCAAACAAGAGGCCTCCAACTCATTTACCTTATCTATTCAACCCGCAACACCCTCATCACAAATACACGCCATATCCAACCCACACACTAGACAAATAACCACAAACAACCACGAAATAGCCAACATTTTTGCCCAACACTGGTCAGACCTAGCAAAAGACTCTACCTTCACACAAGAGTTTCGAAACAATAAGTACAAAACGTCCAATCAAAACTACCTTCCATGCTTAACTGCACAAAAAATAGAAAAAAACATTACCTATCTTGAACTCACATCGGCACTACAAACACTGAAAGGATCCACCCCAGGCCTAAACAGGATATCCTATAAAATGATAAAAAATAGCTCTCCTACTACTAAAAACAGAATCACTAACCTATTTAACCAAATCCTTAACCACCAAATACCACAATCCTACAAAAATAGCCTAATTATACCAATACATAACCAAATACCAACAAAACAGAACCCACCTCTTACAGACCGATTTCCCTAAACTGCTGCCTCTCAAAAACCTTGGACAAAATAATAGCCAAAAGACTATGGTGGTTCGTCACCCACAACAACTTATTAAGCGCAAACCAATTTGGCTTTAAAAAAGGCAAATCGACTTCAGATAGTCTTCTCTATGTAGACTACCTCATAATGAAGTCACGAAAGCACACCTCACTCATCAGTCTTGACTTCTCAAGAGCTTTTGACCGAGTAGGTGTACATACCATAGTCGACCAACTCCAAGAATGGAAAATCGGACCTAAAATAATTAACTATATTAAAAATTTCATGCACAATGGGAAAATAATTGTCCGTGTCGGACCACAAACTTCCAACATGCTGCCTCTATCCAACGGTATCCCCCAAGGATCCCCCATATCCGTAATCCTGTTCCTCATAGCCTTCAACAAACTATCAAACATCATCTCCCTATACAAAGACATCAACTTTAATGCATACGCTGACGATTTTTTCCTTATAATAAACTGCAATAAAACCCGGAACTATAACTTAGACAACCTATTCCACGAAATATGCAACTGGGGCTCCTACTCAGGAGCTTCGTTGTCCTTATCAAAATGCCAACACCAACACATATGCCAAAAACACAATTGCACATACACAATACACTGTAGCACCATCCAAATCCCCAACGTTGACTCCCTAAAGATACTAGGCATAACTATGAATAACAAATACAAATGGAACACACATATAAAATCCCTTCTACCATCACTCTATTCAAAAATAAACATAGTCAAATGCCTGGCCTGCCACAAATTTAAATGCAACACGCTCACACTCCTCAACATCGCAAAAGCAACAGTCATCGCCAAAATAGAGTACGGATTATTCTTATATGGACACTCACCGAGGAGTACTTTGAACAAATTGAAGACACCCTACAACGCTGCCATTAGAATTGCTCTAGGAGCCTTCCGATCCACCCCCATAAACAACTTACTCCACGAAGCCAACATCCTTCCGATAGAACTAAAACGCGACCTGCAAACAGCCAAGCTCTCGAAAAACCTTATAAACTCAAGAAACACCCCCATCCACAAATTTGTTAAAGACCGTAAATGCAAAAAGAAAAACACACCCATTATTGACCACACAATAAATATATGTAGAGAACTTGCCATACCGTACAAGCCTCACAAACTTCTCAAACACAAACTACCCTCCGACATCTCCAACCTTATTGACACCACACTCCGAATACATAAAAAACCCACAACTTCCCCCGAAACATATCAAAAACAGTACAAACACATTAAAGACAACCAAAAAATCATAAATTTATATACACAGATGGTTCAAAATTAAACGACACAATAACCTACGCCATCACAACAGAAACAATTGTACGAAAACGCGGCATCTTACCCCCCTACTCCACAGTATTTACCGCTGAAACAATAGCAATCCTAATAGCCATAGAACACTGCAAGAATATGAGAGGCAGATTTATTATCTGCTCTGACTCCCTATATAATTGGTAATGAATTTGCAGACCAAGCAGCGAAATCAACCCACAAAATGCCACTCACCTTTACCCCTAATACAAATCCAACAGATATAAACAGCTACCTAAAACAAACATTCACAACTAGACAAAGACAAAACCTTTCACACTGCAGCCAATGGTACAAAAACATAAATTCAAACAACATACACATGGGGAACTACCTCAATTCACCACAGCACAAACTAAACCGACTCGATCAAATCAAAATAATAAGACTTCGCCTAGGCCACACAAAACTTACACATCAATACTACCTAAATACCAACCTACCGCTATCCTGCCCACTATGCAACAACAACTACAGAATTACAATAGAGCACCTATTAAATGCATGCCCAGCACTGAACACTATAAAACAAAACATATTCAACAGCACAAACCCACTAGATATGCCCACTAACCCCAGCCCAGATAATATGGAAAAAATTATATTCTTCCTAAAAACATCAAACACATACCACACAATCTAAAACAATTGTACATATTAAACAATCAAATAGCTTTAAGAACACCTGTAACTATAAAATACAAAATGTAAATATGTAAATATATGTAAATATGTCCATCAGACAGTCTATAAGCATTTGTCCTTGATCCTTAACAAGATTGGATGCATGGAACTCTCCCGAGAATCTGACCTACTAATGACCAAACTTTACAGGGACAAAGCGTTGGACACTTTTATCCGAGGCCTTCGCGGTGATCTCCCACGTCTTCTGGGTATGAAGGAACCAAACGATCTACCTTAGGCTTTACACCTTTGCCTGAAAATCGAAAACCAAAATTTCCGATCGAATCATGCACCCGCTAGGGTACAACCAATTCCATTTAGATCGTCTGGGCAAAAACCAATGGCAATGCCTAGAATGCAAACATTGCCTAACACACAGGGGTTTTGCCCACAACATGCCATGCCCCAACGTAACCAACAATATTTCAAGTATCCTCAAAATTATTACAACCAACAGCAGCAACCTACAGCGGCCCCACGCTATAACGTACCAAGTCACCAACAACAGCCAATTGCACCACCTCGCCCCTCGGCACCTAAACCTCAGCCACGACCAGAACCTATGGACGTGGACCCTAGTATCAGAACTAGACAGATAAATTACATAAACCGAACTAACTTCGAGGCCGGCAAACGACGCCCAGCAACCACAAGTAACATGCCACAATTTGACAAAAGACACACAACTTTAATATAAAAACCAACGAGAACGAAACAGACCCGAACGGTTACGAAGGTACATTGACAGAGTACGAACAGACTTTAGAAAACTATGAGGCTACCAACGATTATGAGGAAACATTAGAAGAATATCAAGAACATGGCGGATACGAACAATCCACAGACTCTACACAAACAGAGTATACCGACTTACATTTTTTAGAGTAACCAGCTCCTCGTTACCCTACATTGAAGCTAGAGTGAGGGGCGGACAAATCTTAAAAATACTAATTGACACAGGGTCTAACCGTAATTACATAAAACCTACCTTAATTACCAACCCTATACCGAACATAAAACCTTTTGAAGCCATATCCGTGGGAGGTAATATAAAAATGACACACCACAAAATAGCCAATTTATTCAATATCACGGACGTACCCATAAAATTCTTCTTGCTCCCTACACTTAAATCATTTGACGCCATTCTGGGTAGTGACAGTTTAAAAGAGCTAAATGCCATAATTTACACCAACGAAAACTGCATAGTGATTAATAACCAAGTTAGGATACTAATAAAAGAAAAGAAAATAGAAGCAGTTAATAACATAAACCCCCGAACAGACCATCTGACAGTACAACAAAGATCAGAATTGCACAAGTTACTTTCGAATTACTCACAGCTATTCGGCAAACCCGATGAAAAACTTACCTATACAACTAATGTTACCGCGGAAATAAGAACAAATTCAGAAACCCCAATATACACAAAATTTTACCAATATCCGATGTCTCTTAAAGATGAAGTTAACAAACAAATTTCTGAACTACTAGAGGACGGTATTATTCGACCGTCCAGGTCCCCGTATAACTCACCCGTGTGGGTTGTACCAAAAAAACTAGACGCCTCAAAAGAAAGAAAATACAGGGTTGTAATAGATTATAGGAAACTCAATAAAGTAACAGTCGCCGACAAATACCCAATACCCGAGATAAACGAAGTCCTCGCTCAATTGGGCAACAACAAAATTTTTTCCGTACTCGACCTCAAGAGTGGCTTCCACCAAATAAAATTAAAAGAGTCCGATATCGAGAAAACGGCATTCTCAATCAATAATGCAAAATATGAGTTCACACGGCTCCCCTTTGGGCTGAAAAATGCACCTTCAATTTTCCAACGTGCCCTAGATGATATCCTTCGTGATCATATAGGAAAAATTTGCTACATCTATATAGATGATATCGTAATCTTCAGTAAAAATAGAGAATCCCACCTCAAAAACATAGAAACCATATTCGACACTTTGCAAAAGGCTAACATAAAATGTCAGCTAGATAAGTGCGAGTTTTTTGGGATTCGTCAATTACGATGAAGGAGTAGAAACCAACCCAGAAAAAGTTTCAGCAATAGCTCGATATCCCCGTCCGAAAACAGTCCGAGAACTGAGAGCTTTCCTAGGTCTTTCACTTTACTATAGAAGGTTTATTCAAGATTATGCGAAACTTGCTAAACCTTTAACTTCAATGCTAAGAGGCGTGGATGGACACGTTAGCAAAAAAACTTCAAAACAATTCACTTCAATCAAGAAGCGGCCGAAGCATTCCGAAAAATAAAAAACTCATTAATATCCAATGAGGTAATCTTACGATACCCCGACTTTAGTAAAGAATTTCATCTCACTACAGACGCATCTAACTTTGCAATATGTGCCATTTTGTCCCAAAACAATCAACCGATATCTTTTATATCTAGAACCCTTTCCAAGGTAGAAGAAAATTATGCAGCTAACGAAAAAGAAATGTTAGCCATAATATGGGACCTTAAGGCACTGAGAAACTACCTATATGGTAGAGCTAAAGTAAAAATTTTCACTGACCACCAGCCTTTAACCCATTCACTCAGTAGTTGGAACGGTAATCCAAGAATAAAGAGATGGAAGGCCCATCTAGAAGAATACGACTATGAATTGTTATATAAACCAGGAAAAGATAACATTGTAGCAGATGCCTTGTCCCGAATTGTCAATCCAAATGAATAAAACTCAGTCAGTACCCAACATAGCGACGAAAGTTCTAGCCACAATCTAATCCCCAGTATGGAAGTACCAATTAACGTCTTCAAAAATCAAATATTCATACACACAACAAACTCTTCAGATTACAAATTTAGTCTACCCTTCCCAACATTTCACAGACATGAAATACGAATACAAACATATGACGTAGACGAACTGACGACAATTCTTAAAAAACCCCTTAATCCCTCAGTAATCAACGGGATTTTCACGACAGAGGACATAATGGGCAAAATCCAGTTAATTTACCCCGAACATTTCAGCAATTTTAAAGTCAGATTTACATAGAGAGTGGTAGAAGACCTAACAGACGAAACACAACAGGAGGAAGAAATTCTTAAAACACATACGAGAGCCCATCGCAATGCCATAGAAAATAAGGCTCAATTAATCGAAAGGTTATATTTCCCAAAAATGAAACAAAAGATTGAAAGACTAGTGAAACAATGTACAGCTTGCAAAGAACAGAAATACGACAGACATCTAACGAACCCCAAACTCAAAGAAACTACAATTCCACAATATCCTGGTCATATAATTCATATAGACATCTACTCAACAGAAGGAAAACTCGTCCTAACAGCCATTGACAAGTTTTCTAAGTTAGCACAAGGAAGGGTTATAAAGTCAAAATCAATCGAAGAAATAAGAAACCCCCTAAGAGACATAATTTTATATTTTGGTGTCCCCAAATACCTCGTCATGGACAACGAGAAATCATTAAATTCAGCTTCAATTAAATTCATGCTCACAGACCAACTTCAAATTGAAACTTTCAAGCACCTCCGTATAAAAGCACGGTTAACGGGCAAATTGAAAGATTCCACTCCACATTTTCTGAGATCATACGACTTATAAAAAAAGACAAAATTCATAGAACCTTCGAAGAGCTTATAGACAGAGCCATTTACGAATATAATTACACCTTTCATTCCGTCACAAATAAACGACCACTAGAAGTATTTTTCGGAAGAACTGTGACTACCAGCCCAGGAAAATACGAAAAGACTAGACAAGACAACATCGACAAACTTCGGCAAAAACAAAATAAGGACTTAGAATATCATAACAAAAATTGGAAGACTTTACGAACATACAAACCAGGCGACGAAATATTTGTCAAAATTAGCACTAGATTAGGATGGAAATTATCACGACACAACAATTACCACAGAAACAAACAGAACAGTACACAAGAGTAACATAAAAAGTGTCTAATTTCAGATTGTTGTTAATGGACGAATGGACTACTGGACATTACTAACTACACGGATGCACAGACAGTAACAATTTACAAAGGACTAGGGAAAATACGTACTACAACAACAAGAATCACCCATGTGATAGATTTAAACCAAAAAGAGAAAGCATTAGATCAACTAAAATTCTATACAGAACAAGACCTAAAATTCAGCAGTCTCTACCATACATTACACCATGAAATAAACCAGACTTATAGGCTATTTCCACGGGCACCAAATGCTCGAGCATTTGCTCACATTTGATTGAGTCTGATTTTGGCCTTTCCACGTCCAAATGTGAAACGGTAAATTGACATTTGTCAAATTGCCATTCGCCCGAACTAAATTCAGTTGTTTTGTATTATTGTTTACATTTTATTGAACAAGTTGAAGATAAAATGAAAGTTTTGGCAAAAATAAACAACGAAGTAAATAAAATTAAAGTAATTATGCTTTCGCAAGCGGTCGCTGTGAACTTGGCCAGTGAGGAACAGGCAGAGGACGAATTTAATGCGGTGGTGGCAAAATATATTGAGGGCTGGGATGCGGAGATGACCGAATTATTTTACGAAAGCGATGCACTTTCCGCAATTGGTCAGACAATACCCAAGTGTCCATCTGTCTAGTCACTTATAAGTATATAAAAACAAAATCGATATCCGGAGCCGTACTATAAATACATATGATTTGTTATAGGAACGCCATTGAGTGTTTTGGGAGCGCGACGTTTCCCAACAACCCGGATGAGTTTTTTAATGATAGAGAAGAGTGTCTTCGGCATATTAACCGAGCGCCTAAAGGAATTAGAGAAGAAAGACACAGTGATGCGAAAAGCGATTCCTTTAAATAAGCGCATTGCGATTGCGCTGTATTGCCTGGGATCCTCGGTGGAGTACCATGTTGTTGGCAGGCTGTTCGGGGTCATTTTTATATACTCTATTTATTATTTTCAACAAGCGACCCCATCAACTCAAGGCACTTCTCCTGAAAGTCGGACGCGGCTGCATTTCGCTCAGAGCCGAGGCGCATTAGCTCTCGAGTACGTATCTCGTTTGGTCATATTGTCCATCTTGCTACGCAGCTCCTTCCAAGTGACGCTGAAGTCTCCATCCAAAAGTTTTGCACACATACGCTCGTATATACATATGAACATTTATTTGGGCAGACCTCAGCGCACTGAAATTCTCCTCCTACAAGTCGAGCAATATGTAATCGTGGTGGGGAAGCCATGTGATGGCTTGCTTCCTTTGTTTGCTCATCGGAAAATACAAATATTTTATTATATATTTCAAATATAATAATTGGCGCACGTTTGGCTTGACACAAAACAACTGATTGTAGTGTTGATTGTTTGAGAATGGCCATATTAATCGATAAATATCGCGTGTTCGATATAAAAATACTGAAATCACACAGGGCGAATGGCAACGAATGAGAGCATTTGGGTTGGATGCTCTCGAATGAGGCATTCGAAATTTGTACGGGAATGATGTGAGCATTCGGCCTAAATGCTCAAAATGGCGGCGAATGCCCCATTCGAGCTGTCGTGGAAATAGCCTATTACTCTACTTTCCACACCATTACTTCCTCCTCCAGTAAAATAACCACTAGGGCTATCAACATGTTAGGTACTGCATGAAAGTATGTAGCGGGTAGTCTCGATCATGACGATTTCATTCAATTAGAGGAACATATAAATAAAGTAATTTCAAATAAAAACAAGCAAGTAATCGTTAACACTCAGTTGGAACAAAGATTAAATAGCCTAACCAAAATTACTAATAGCTTAACGAACACTATAAAAAGAGACGACAGATTCAATAACGAGATTGCCATAAGTCTTCAAAATCAGATAAGATTAATTAAAGAAGAAGTCATAAATATTAAATACGCCATACAATGGGCAAAATTGAATTTAATTAACACATTTTTGCTCGGAGAAAACGAGATATACGAAATCGATAAAACCTTTTTTTTTTTTTTTTTTTTAATGCTTTGCTATTTATTTATTGAATCTTCTCCAGAGGGAGACTAACAATAAGTTTATCAAATCTTAAAATAATGCGTTAGATAACAGCCGTGTTGACTGAATCCGAGTTAAAGGGCCCTAATGGATTATTGCTGGGCTGGTAGGTCGTTGCGTTGGAGGCGTGTTCGGTTGCACACCAGAGATAAGCACCTTGCAAGATGATTTGGGTGCAAAGATAGTTTCAGGTGGTAGTTCGCTTTTTGTTGAACTATCTCATCTTTTACGGGTAGAATGTTTAGATCTCTGTGAATGTTTTCGTTCCGAACATACCATGGCGCCCCAGTGATGGTTCTCAAGATTTTGGATTGTTGGCGCTGTATGATGTCAATGTTGCTGCTACTCGCATTTCCCCAAAGCTGCGAGCCGTAGGTCCAGATTGGTTTTAGAGTGGAATTGTAGAGTAGGACCTTGTAGTCCAAGCATAGACGCGATCGAGAATTTATAATCCAATGGAGGCTATTAGCCTTTAGTTTTAGGTGCATTTTTTTGGCTTCGATGTGTCTCCGCCAGGTAAGTCGTCTATCAAGGTGTATGCCAAGATACGTCTGTAGATTCAAAAACGAAAAGTGAACAACTGCAGTTTCGATTTGCAATTATAATATATTTGAACTTAGCTATCGCGCTAAAAAATTTGGTGGCTGTGAATGCGGAAAGTGCGGGCGACTCGATCAAATTAGATATTGCGACTGGTCCCTTATTCGCAGCTGCGCAGTATCGCCAGCTGCTAATCGTCGCTCGCACGACCGCTAACATAACAAGAGCGCGCCTCTTAACCTAACATAGATGGACCTTATGATAATAACATTATTAAACTTACTATGCTAAGCCTAACTCTAATAATTCATGTACTACTTTATTTTTCTTCAATAAGCTAAGACTAAACAACGTCACTTCATCAGCTTGGGGGAGCTGCGTATTGTATAAAGTTAGCGGAGGGCAAGTCTGCCTATTAAGAGTACACGTTATGTGTTTACACTTTTGATCGCTTATTTTAATACGCCTGTCTGATAGCCACTTCTCCACCACCACCAAGTGGTCAGCTAGTTGTGCTGTAGGTTGTATTGGACATCTAGAGCGACTTAAGATAGCGGTGTCGTCAGCAAACGTAGATGTTGTCAGTCGCTCGTTTATGGGTATATCCGCCGTGAATGGAACATAAAGGGTTGGCCCCAGTACGTTGCCTTGAGGAGCTCCAGCTTCTATACTGTGGTCGTCAGATGTAGTAGCGTTGCATCTCACTGCGAAGACTCTGTTGTAGAGGTACGACTCAAATAGCTTGTGAGTATGTTCAGGCAGTAATATTTTGATTTTATGCATGAGACCTTCGAGCCAGACTCGGTCGAATGCTTGAGAGGCGTCGAGGAATATCGCACTGCAGTATTCCCGGTTTTCGAATGCAGTACGTATTGCTGATGTTATTCGGTTGACTTGCTCCATGGTTCTCCCGGAAGCCAAATTGATGTGCTGGAATTACATTGTTTGTCCTCAGGTATGGGATTATCCGCGCAAGGAGGCATTTTTCAAGCAGTTTTGACAAGCACGAGAGTAAGCTTATCGGTCTGTACGATGATGGTATTGTGTGATCTTTTCCTGGTTTCGGTATCATTATAATGGTAGATTTTTTCCATTTTTTTGGAAAGTATCCGAGTCTTGTAATTGCGTTGAAGAGCTTACAAACGAGGCAGATAGCGCAGTTTGGAAGTTCAATTATCATTTTTGGAGTTATTAGATCACAACCTGGTGATTTTTTTGATTTCAGTTGTTCTCTGATGACTTTCGCAATCTCGTTAGGCAGAAACTCAATTGGCTCAGTCTCAGTTTGGCTACTAGTTGGTAATGCGTCCAGTTCAAATGAATTAGTTGCGGGATTTGGCTGGAACACATTTCGTAGGTGAGAAGCAAATGTGTTGGCTCTGTCTTTGTCGCTGCGGGCCCAGCTGCCTGAAGAGTTTCTTATTGGAATGACAGGTTCGGTCGGTGCGCTAAGATTTGGATGAGCCCTCCACAGCGGATTCTTTGTGCTGGTTGGCGATAGTTGCTCTATGTATCGACGTTGAGCGTCTTCTTCATCTTGTTTTAGAGCCTTGGTGAGTCTGCGAGTGGCTTCTTTGAGGCGCTGTTTTGAAGATGGCGATCTGTAGGTCTGCCAATCTCGTCGCAATCGTCGTTTTTGCAGAACAAGTTCTTCAATTTGCCGATTGGTTCTGTACTGGCTGGACTGCGCAGATATCCCTTGCGGTGTTGAAGTTTTGGCTGCTGCTACGAGTACAGATTCCAGAGCATCAACAGAGCAGTCGATGTCCTCTTTGATGTTGAGCTGCGGGGTTAGCTGAACATGGGAACTAACATATTTCTTGTATTTAAGCCAGTTGGTTCTGTGCGTTGTCAGCCTATGAGGATGCTCTATGATTTGCGGGCGTTGGAGAAGATTTAGTAGCACCGGGGAGTGATCGGATGATAGGTCCGAAAGTGATTCGGCACTTATCAGATTGCGTAGAATGTTCTTCGTGACTGCGAAGTCAATTAGATCTGGTAGCTTTCTGGGGTCTGCTGGCCAATATGTAGGCCTACCTGGGGAAACGTAGTCCAGTTTGTTGTTTGGTTTGATGATTGCGTTGTATAACTGCTTTCCTTTGGGGGTCACAAGGCGGGATCCCCAGTGCGTGTGCTTGGCATTGTAGTCTCCTGCTGCTATAAATCGCTCCCCTAGAGTATTGTAGAAGTCCATGAATTGACCCTCAGAGATTGTGAAGCGAGGCGGGCAATAAACATCGGCAATGGTGAGATTGCCGTTACCCGATTGTACGTTTATGGATGTAGATTGCAAATAATTTGTTGCAAACCTTTTATGAAAATGGTGCTTGATGCGATTTCTGATTAAGATGCCGGATCCACCGAGAGCTTTGCCATCCGGATGATCTGTACCGTAAAACAAATAACCTCGTATTTGGAAGTTGTATTTGCATGTGAGGTGTGTCTCTGCGAGCAGCATCACGTCGATGTGTCGGTCGTACAGGAATTGTGTTAGTTCAAGTTTGTGCCGTGAAACACCATTGGCATTCCACAGAGATATTCATAGAGACGCCATTGATTATTTGGACTGTTGAGATGCAAGCATCTGTATCAGTATGTTTTGATTTTGCATGAGGGTTTGCAAAGTTGTTTTCATGAATGACATGAAGTCCATCATATTTTGTTGCAGAGAAAAGATCATGGCTTCAATGTTGTTTTGCGGCTGCCCCATGGGCTGGTGAGAGTTTACCATATTTGGCTCTACCTCAGATAAATGTGGAATCGCTGTTGTATGGCATGAGTTTTCTAGTCCTGTTTTTAAAGCGCTTGCAAACGAGGTGCCTTTGATAGTGTTTGCGGGACCAAATGAAGATCTTGCTGCTTTAGCAAAGAAGACGTCAGGTGTAGTTTGGGATGGTGTAAATACATTTGGTGTGTTCTGGGAGCGTGTCGTTGTCGCTCGTCGGATTCGGCTTTTTAACTCTTTGTAAACTGGACAGCCTCTGTAATTTGCTGTGTGATTTCCTCCGCAGTTACCACACATTTTTGCACTTCGGTCTTTTTTGTTAGCCGGGCAAGGGTCAGAGCCATGAGAGTCTCCGCAAGCTACACAGACTAGCCGAAGAGTGCAGTAGGATCGTGTGTGTCCGTATTCTTGGCAATTTGTACATTGCACTGGTCCATTGCGCTTGTGTGGTTCTTCGACAGTGATCCTGCGATGCAACAGGAACTGCATCTTGTAGATTGGATGTACTTCGTTTTTCTTCAATGTTTTATTGTCTGGCTCAAGCTCGACCTTGAAGAGTGGTTGCGGCTTCTTATTTTTGTTGATAATATTTGTCACCTTCTTGGCGAGAAAACCATTTTCATGTAGAGCTTCTGTGATTTCGACAGGCGTTACCTCTGGTTCTATGCCCTTAAGTACCACTTGCAAGCCCTTACTGCTTTTTAGTTGGTATGTGTAATAGTTCTTCTTAGTGTCATTTAGGTATTTTGACACTATTCGGAAATGCTCCTCAGTTTTTGTTTGTAGCTTGGTTTCACGGATATTCCCTTTAGTGAGTGAAATAACATGAAAGTTGTTATTCCCGACCAGCTCAACAATTTTGTTAACAAGTGCGTTGGAAATCTCCTCCCGAATGTATATTGGTGGGGGCTTTTGTTTCTTTGGGACCTCTTGTCCAGCATCGGGTTGACGAGTCTCAACATCAGCCAGAATGGACTATCTATTAGAGTTAAGAGTCTCAGGAGTTTCGCTGACATTATTTGCACGGTTAATTTTTGATTTGTTTCCATCCTTTGCCTTTTGTGGGCTGAGTTTGCGCTTGATTTGGATGTAGCGATCCATACCAGTCTGCACAGCCGGTCCCGTTTTCTTGCCTTGATTTGGTTCCATTGTTTGCGTGTTGATGTTATTGCCGGTATTGGCACTTGAGCTTGCATTTGATGATATTGTTGTAATTTGCGCTTGCGCTGCAGAAGTTGAACGCGCAGTCGTTATCGCATTGTTGGTGACAGAAACCGTTGTGGTTGTTGTTGTTGCTGCGGTTGCAGACGTCAAAGAGGTCACTGTACTTGCTGTTGGTGCGGCGTGTGTCGAAATTATTGCATTCGACGTTGTTGGAGAGCTGCACTGCGAACTCCATGACGTGGAAGGCACAGTAAGTAGAGCCGGAGAGCAAGAACGTGCTCTCTGGTTGCCTATGGTCAAGAGAGCTGGATTGCTCTGCATTGATATTTTTTCAGCCTCGTTGTCGCGGGTTGAGAAATATGAGTAAAATCCATTTCGTTGATCGATGGAGCTTCTACGCTCTTTCATTTGTTCATTGCTCATTATGAGCGGTTTAATCGTGGCACTTTTTATAACTATGCACTTGTTTTTCACATAAAACAGAATTTTCTTTTTATATAAAGCGTCCTTTCGCTATTATTATATAACTGCAATACAATTTGCAATTATTTTACTTTTAAGTTCGTCCACTACAAGAGATTTTCCGGAGCGCGCGCGAAACACGTCCGTTCACTACCAAGGTCGACGCAAAAGTCGCAAAATATTACATAACAAAACAACACTACTTTATGTAATCAAGATACCAAATCTAGAAACGACAGAATATAAAAACATTTTGGTAAAACCAATAATTAACAAGCCGATCAGTCGAGCGGGCGCGACAGTAGGATACCCTGTGCAGGTCTTCAAAGAAAAGTATTTTCATTATAATGGGATTTAAATATATCGCTTGAAGTCGATTTTGCTTGCATCGAGAGTAGGTAGCTTGCGATAGTCTGGACTGCGGCTGTTGATTGTTTATGTTTAGCGCCACAGCAGACGAATGGCAAATCAAACATTCATGAACAAACGCGTCTTTTCGTTCATTATATCGTCGACGCGGTGCAGAAACTGCGCTGCGACGCATCTGCTGCATTGCATAAATTTGTTTTTCGAATAACTTCTGGGTTCAATATCCGATCGTACTGAAATTTGTTGCACACATTAAGAGTAGGATACTTATTATGTGTGCCAAATCTCAAGTCTCTAGCTATAAAACTGCTCTTGTTATCAGGTTTTCCGAGTTATGGGCGAAGGGGGCGTGGCATCGCGAATACATTTTCAGGACACATTAAGCCCAAGCTTTTTATCATGTGTGCCAATTCTCAAGTCTCTAGCTTAGACATTGCTTATGTTATGGTGATTTTTCTAATTTTAAAACCAACGGGACTTGATATCGAAAATTGAAAATAAACTTGATCTGCGTATGGTATTCAGGAGCCTACATTCCAAATTTGAAGTCTCTAGCTCTTATAGTTGCTGAGATCCACGCGTTCATACAGACGGACGGACGGACGGACGGACGGACGGACGGACAGACAGACAGACGGACAGGTGTAAATCGACTCGGCTATTGATACTGATCAAGAATATATGTACTTTATATGGTCGGAGATGCTTCCTTCTGCCTGTTACATACATTCACACAAATTCATTATAGTCTTTTTAGCCCATTTTTAATGGGCACAGGCTATAAAAATAATATAGTTGTCAATCTGAAATATAAAGAAATTCTGTCAAGTAACAAAAAAATGTATGGAATAATTATGAATTGCAAAAATGTTAAAATCTGTAAGAAAAACGAAATTGTAAACGTTAGCAATAGTAAATGTTTGCCTAGGCTCCTAAAGGGAGAAAAATCGCTGTGTGGGTTCAGCAACGCTGATTATATCGAGAAACTAGAAGAAATCGGCTCCGGATTGGTAATGCTCAACAACTTCAACGGCACCTTAACACAGCAAAACAACGCAAGATACTTGGAAGGGGCGTACCTCATCAGTTTTTGGAACGAGTCAATTTTAATAAACGGAAAAGAATTCAATAATATGGAAACTACAATAATAAAAACGGGAACACCCATAATACAAATCACTCCAGAAGAAATGGGGCGATTAAGGATACTGTCTCTCGAAGCTTTAGAAAACCTGCACATCAAAAACACTGAACGTCTGGAAAAAATACAAACGCACTCCGCATTGAACAGAATTTCCCTTATAACCTGGTTCTGTATTTCAACGATAATCTTCAGCATTTTATACTACTGTAAAATGCGACAGCACAAAGTTGTATTGCAACTAAACCACAAACCAACTACTAAAAACAATGAAAATAATCAACATATCCCACCAGTTAAATTATTCAACAATATTCCATTTTTTAGACCCTTTACTTTAAAAAAGTAAAACGGGTCTATTAAGTTTGTCAAAATGTGCGTAACAGGTCGAAGGAAGTCTGGCAGACCCCATAAAGTATATATATTCTTGATCAGTATCAACAGCCGAGTCGATATAGCCATGTCCGTCTGTCTGTATGAGCGCCTAGATCTCAGAGACTATAAGAGCTAGAGTCACCAAATTTTGGTATGGTGGTTCGTCTATGGGCTAAGTAGATCAAGTTTATCTTAAAATTTTGACACGCCCTCTTCCGCCTCCGTAAATCGAGAACAAAATTTTTGAAATCCCATAAAACGAAAATAAAGCTAGAGTCCTGAATTTTGGCGCACAGGACAAGCATCGGGGTCCTAAGGTTTCATCACGATCGGACAATAAGCTCGGGAGTTATTTAAAAATCAATATTACTCAGTGTCGGACCAAAGGAAGAAGAAGAGCATGTTGACGTAACAACGCGCTATGGGGTACTATCTATTAGTGTCACTCTTATTTCCGTTTTGAAGAATAAGTAAAGGGTCTCTCATAGTCGACCTCGACTGTAGCCTTTCCGACTGGTTTAAAATAAATGATTAATTTAAATAAATAAAAACAAGCGGAACAGTCGGGACCCCGACCGTAATATACCCTGTGGGTCTACAGGAACCCGCTCAAATTCACTCTAGATAAAATTCTCTAGTAATTATTTATTTTTTAATTTGTGCGCGAAGGGGGCGTGGCATCGTGATAAAATTTTCTGGACAAATCGACCTCAAGATACTCATCATGTGTGCTAAATCTCAAGTCTCTAGCTACAAAACTGCTTTTGTTATGAGGTTTTTGAGCTACAAAACTGCTTGCTTTATGAGTTTTTACTTAATTTGAGGGCGAAGGGGGCGTGGCATCCAAAAAAAAAGATAAACTTGATCTGCCTGCAAAAATCTCAAGTCTCTTAATGTAATATTGCTCTTGTTATAAGCCTTTCCGTTTTGTAGGCAAGGGGGCGTGGCATCGTGATAAAATTTTCTGGACACATTGACCACAAGATATTTGTCATATGTGCCAAATCTCAAGTCTCTAGCTACAAAACTGCCCTTGGTATGAGGCTTTTGAGCTACAAAACTGCTTGCTTTATAAGCTTTTACTTAATTTGTGGGCAAAGAGGGCGTGGCATCCAAAAAAAAAGATAAACTTGATCTGCCTGCAAAAATTTCCAGTGCTGGGACACCAAGTTCAAGCTTCTAGCTCTTACCATCTCTGAGATCCTTTCGTTCATACGGACGGACCGACGGACCGACGGACCGACAGACCGACGGACAGACGGACATGGCTATATCGACTCGGCTATTGATGCTGATCAAGAATATATATACTTTATTGGGTCGGCCATGCTTCCTTCTGCCCGTTACATATTTTTAACAAACTTAATATACCCCCACAGGGTATAAAAAAAACAAAAAACAAACTTCGCCACTTGAGGACAAGCGCCATTTAAAGGGGGAGGAGTTAACAACCTTTAAACATAAACTACAACCTAAACGCTGGTTCAGCGTCTACACAATTTCCTGCACACGCCAAGTAAACAATTCTAAGAAGCTCGCCAACATAGCGGCAGTTCTGGACAACACATTGCAACATCGCCCAATTCTACTGATACAGCCAATTCCACAACGCTGCCAACATAGGCTGCGCCGCAACCACAGTTGCAGTCATAAACAATGCATTGCCCAAAACTGCTGACGCTACCAATTTCCCCAACGCCACCAACGCAGCCGCTGCCGCCGTCAACCAAGCCGCTGCCCCGCTGCCGCCGTCAACACAGCCGTTGCCGCCGTCAACCAAGCCGCTGCCACCGTCAATCGAGCCGCTGCCGCCGTCAACACAAGCTGCGTCGCTGCCAGCAGCGCCAAGCCGCTGCCTCCGTTTTGATTGTTACCCACAGCTAGCTAGGGTCCCAATTATTCTTTTATAATTTAGTCTTAAGATACCATACAAATGTAACACTTGTGTTGTTCTTTAATAAATAATTAAATAAATAATTAATTTGTATGTGTATATGTTTGTTTATGTTGTGTCATATGCCTGCATCGTTCTGCACTTAACAATATAAATCCTTGTAATCGCAATCAAAATTTAGTCTTAAGCTGAAGTTTAAATAAAGTGGTTATATTAAACTCAACTTGCGTTGTCTTAAAATCAATGTTTGTTTCAGCGTTGCCCTTAGTTTTTGTACGGGACATTTATTCGACTCAACAAATTTATTTTATTGGCGCAGCCGGTAGGATGACAATATTGATGCGATAGCTAGACTATTCAATTCCCTGATCGTCATCCGCTAAAGAACTTGCTAATGGCAACTCGTGACTCGCGACGATAACAGTACTTCGACAACAAGTGAACACTGTGAAAAAAAATAAATTGACAATTCAAACCAATTTAAAGACGCTCTAGAATTTGCCGGAGTTATAAATCCAATACTGTTACTCCAGAAAAAGCTAGAAGTGCAACAAAAATAAAAGTTAATGTTTAAGTGGAATCTATAAATAAAATTTATTAATCAAGTGAAACGACAACGAAAATAAAACTAAGTGAAGAAATATCCAAAAGTAAAAATATTAAAATATATAAAACAAAAAATTGTTGTACAATATGACACAGCGGAAGCCCCTGAGCCACTTTCCGAAACTAACATGGTCCAAGTCGAGCGCCAAATACATGCAGTGGAGAGCTTCCAGGGCGAACCAAATACTCTGTATATCTTCATTATACCACACGACTGACGAGCGACAAAAACTTATCATCTTTGGCCACATCGAGAGAAGCGTGAGCGGCGATGTGATACGCACCATTGGCGTATCTAACATAATAAGCTGGAGTGATCTTCGACAAGAGATAAACTATAAGCCCCAGGTGCCTAACCACCAGTTATTGGAGGATTTTCGCAACACACAATACCGCGGTAACATCCGATCATTCTTGGAAGAGGCGGAACGGAAGCGACAAGTACTAACTAGTAAGTTAGAATTAGAAAATGACCCATCTGAAAATACATTATACACCAGATTAATCAATTCCAGTATAGAAAACCTAATTCAAAAACTACCCACACACATTTACCTAAAAATTGTAAACAATAATATACCAAAATTAATATCATTAATAAACATACTTCAAGAAAAGGGCCTTTACGAAGAACCAATTTCTCAAAAAAAATAGCAATTCAAAAACAACTGTCATTCCAAATAAGCCACAAAACTATACACATAACAAGCAAACTAATAACCAAACCCCCAGACCCTTCACGCCATTTCAACCATCTCATAATACCCATCTACAATCATATTAATACCCGCCAATGCCACCTCAGCCACCTAGAGCTAATTTTATGCCACCGTACCGACCCATTGTTGCTTACCAGCAACCAAACATACCTCAACCACCGAGACCAAACTTTTCTAGCCGGCAAGACGCATTTGACCAACACAGATTTGGATTCAATAACCCAATACAAAACAACTTCCAAGCAAGGGTAAACATCTATCCAAGTAATAATAGTAATCCAGTAAAGAGACCAAGACCATCCGATAGCGGACAGTCAAAAATGAGTATAGACGAGACCAGGTATCAGGAAGAAATACAGAATCAATGCCAACAATTTTACGGTTCCATATATCCTAACTACTTAGATTATCATAAAGCTTACGATATTCCAAATCAAGCTTTCAATGTTTTCAATCAACTTTACGATGCTCCTAATCAAGCTTATGACATTTCTAATCAAACAGAAGAAGAACAGCAGGCCCCAAATAACCAATCGGAACTAGAACCGGCCGAAAATTTTCAGTTATCAGCCCCGGTTCAAACCAATACATAATAATTAAATACAAAGGCAATGATTTAAAGTGTCTCATTGACACTGGCTCAACTGTAAACATGCTGACTCAACTTACCCATTCAACAAACAAATCACTTGATACACACTAGTAATGGTTTATTTACCATAAGCAATATGACTACTTTGCACCGAACAATTCTTTTTCCATAGCTAAGAAATTTCTGATACATGCATTCTCAAATGACTACAACATGCTTATAGGACGCCAAATACTGTCTGAAGCAAAAGCCATAATAAACTACGACACACAAACAGTCACAATGTTTAACAATAAATACAAATTAATTAATTCAAATAACACACTGGAACAAAGTCATTTTCAAGAATTTCAAGAAAAATTTTTCCGATTAGATCATTTAAATTCTGAAGAAAAATCAAAATTGACCACACTCTTAAAAATGTTCAAAAATATTCAATTCGAAGGCGAAAGGCTCACATTCACTAACCAAGAAAAACATTCAATTATAACCACACACAACGCCCCCATTTATTCAAAATTGTATAGCTACCCACAGACGTACGAAAAAGAAGTAGAGCAACAAATTCAGGATATGTTAGAACAAGGAATAATACGAGAGAGTAATTCACCATATTGTAGCCCCATTTGGGTTGTACCCAAAAAGACAGATGCGTCCGGACAGAATAGATTCCGTATTGTAATTGACTTTAGAAAATTAAACGAAGTCACTGTAAACGACAGATACCCTATACCCAACATTGACAAAATATTAGGTAAACTAGGCAGATGTAATTATTGCACAACAATCGACCTTGCAAAAGGCTTTTACCAAATAGAAATGAACCCAGAGTCAATCTCTAAAACCGCGTTTTCTACAAAGTACGGCCACTACAAATTTACTCGTATACCATTCGGGCTCAAAAATGCCCCAGCTACATTCCAGCGTTGTATGAATAATATTCTACGCTCACTCTTAAATAAAAATTGTTTAGTTTACTTAGACGACATCATCGTTTTCTCTACTTATCTTGAGGAACATTTGCAATCATACAAGCCGTTTTCGAGAAATTATCACAAGCCAATCTAAAGTTACAATTAGACAAGTGTGAATTTTGTAAAACAAAAAACAAAATTTTTGGGGCATGTCATTACTAAAGAAGGAATAAAACCTAACACCGAAAAAATTCATGCTATAATAAAATACCCTTTACCAAACAAAACTAAAGAAATCAAATCATTCTTAGGACTCACAGGTTATTATAGAAAATTCATACCCAACTTCGCCGACATTGCTAAACCTTTAACTAGATGTTTAAAAAAAGGATCAAAAATAGACACCAATCAACCCGATTACATAGAAGCTTTCCAAAAATTAAAATTATTCATTTCCGAAGATCCAATTCTGGGAATACCTAATTTCGAAAGAAAGTTCGTTTTAACTACAGACGCAAGTAACGTAGCCTTAGGAGCTGTTCTCTCCCAAGACGGACAGCCCGTTAGTTACTGTGGCAGCCTGTCACTGCGAGTGTTGCTGAGAGCGGAGAGCATTCTGGCTCTCATTAAGTTAGTGTAGCCTAAAAAAAGGGTTTCAATACAGCCTTTGTAATAACTGGCAACTCTAAAGTTGCCTGATCAAAGTAGTGTGGTCGCAAAGTTGCAGTGAAGAGAATTGTGTAAATTAAATAGAAAGAAAAATTAGGTAATGGCCGAACTAAAGCCATTTCTATGCAATAGCATAGACAAATCACTCTGGCGCTCCGAATGGGAGGTCTGGTTGCGCGCATTTAATATATATGCGGACAGCGAGGATATCAGCTCGACTCTTAAAAAGCGCAATAAGCTTCTGCATTTGGGAGGCTCACAACTACAGTCTATTGTGTATAACTTGCCAGGAGCGATGGTCCCTTATATTTCGGAGGAGCGCAATGATGTGTTCACACCTTTGGTGGATAAATTAAATGAATATTTTTCGCCAATACGCAATTCAGTATTTGAGCGACATTTGTACCGTGGCATGACTCCGCGGGATGGAGAATGATTCACTGAATTTCTTATGCGATTGCGTCAGCAGGTCAGGAAGTGTAATTTTGGTACTTCCAAAATAGAAATAGAAGAGATCTGCCTCAAGGATAAATTAATTGATTCTTGGGCACCGGCTGAACTAAAGAAAAAGTTGCTGTCAACTGAACCGTCCTTGGATGGAGTCATATCCGCTTGTTTAATTGAGGAACAGGTGAGCAAGCAGACACAATCAATGCTATCAACGTCATCAAATGGATGCTCAGACTCTATGGTCAATAAGATTGCATCGCGCACGGCTAAATGGAACAACACCAACTTCGAGTGCGGCAGATGTGGCCGAAATGATCATGATTCAAATAGTTCACTCTGTCCAGCGAAGAGAGATGTCGTTCTACTTTGAAGAGATCAGGGGGAAATCATCATCATCGAGGAGATACAAAGCGGCGCTATGTAGATGAGACACCTGTCTGAGCAGTAGGTGGTGGTCAACAATTTCACAATCCCTGTTTTCGAGTTGCGAATGATTGTGACAGGGGCGAAGTCATTTCTTGCCGAGTCGGTGGCTTACCAATAACTATGGTCATCGATTCCGGCTCCAAGTATAATTTATTAAGTCAAGATGATTCGAACTATTTACAAGAAAAAGGCGCAGCTATATTAAATCTGCGAAATGATTCGACCAATCAATTTCGGGCATATGCTGCGGATCAGTTGTTACAGATTTCATGTGTGTTTGAAGCACCGATTGCAGTTGGAGGAAATGCTGAGTTAATTGCTACCTTTTATGTAATAAGATAGGGTAGGCAATCGCTACTTGTTAGGGAAACAGCCATTAAACTCAATGTGTTAAGACTGGGCATAGCTGTAAATAGAGTCGAAAAGTTGGAACCTTTTCCAAAGTGGAATGATGTATCTATTCGTCTGTCAATTGATCCACATGTTAGACCCGTAAAGCAACCTATGCGAAGCATCCCAGCGGCCATTGAGCACAAGGTAAAAGAAGAGCTAGAATCGGCTTTATCTCAAGATTTCATAGAGCCAGTACATGGACCGAGTGAATGGATTTCTCCAATAGCGATTGCATTCAATGGCGATGGGAATATAAGGTTGTGTATTGATATGCGTCAAGCGAATAAAGCAATTCAACGAGAAAATTACTAATTACCCACATTCGAGTTGTTTTTAACGAAGCTTAAGGACGCAAAGTATTTTTCTCGACTGGATTTGAAAAGTGCTTATCAACAACTCGAGTTGCATCCAAATAGCCGAGAAATTAATACGTTTATAACGCCAAAAGGACTGTATAGATACAAGCGTCTACTCTGCGGCGTTCACTCAGCACCTTAGATATTTCAAAAACTGCTGGAGGAACGATTAGCGAAATGCCCGAAAGCATTAAATTATATTGATGATGTAATTGTGTTCGGAAGTTCATTGGAGGAACACGACAAAATGGTCGAGATGGTAAAAGTTATTTTTAAGGAAAACAATATCTTTCTCAACAAAGACAAATGTGTATGGAAAACACAGCGACTTAAATTTCTCGGGCATATATAATCTAACACATGCATTTCTGCTGATCCAGAGAAAGTTGAAGTAATTACGACATTCAGACCACCAAAGAACAAAGAAGAACTTCGAAGTTTCTTAGGCCTGGTCACTTACGTGGGAAGGTTCTTGCCAGATTTGGCAGATACAACGGAACCGTTGAGAAAGTTACTCAAGGCGGATGAGAAATTTCTGTGGAACCAACTAGAACAGCAAGCATTCGACAAATTAAAAATTGGAGTTTCAAAAGTTCCGGAGTTGGCATAATCTAAAGACTCGTTTAATTGCTGATGCCAGTCCAGTAGCGTTGGGAGCAGTGTTAATACAATTTGATGTCGAAAATAACACAAGGGAACAAGGTATTTGTTGATTTAGAATTGATGATTGCTTTTAAGGTAATTTGGGGCGCTGAATCCAAATCTGCACTTGATTTTTTTCCTATCAGCTCGACTTTTCGCGATATACCGTTATTTCCAAAATTAAAGCACTGCCATTACATATATTAGAATATCTTGAAAACGGTTTATCATATTTAGTTTAAATCTCCAAAAATCGTCAACAATATTATTTTTAAGCCGTGCCTACATTGGCTTTATCTTTGCCCAGTAGTTTAAGATTTATCGTTCATGTTTTGCGATAAAAAAATAAATTTTTAGCAAACAAATTTTTTTTTTTTTTTTAAATTCTTAAAAAAAAATAAAAACAAATATCAAAGTTTTAGTCTAAAAACATTTAGTTTAACATGTTTTGAATGAAAGGAGCTTTATTTCAAGGTAATCGGTTGACAAATTGAAAAGTTATTAACATTTCAATGAAATTACTAATAATCGAAAAATGTTCTTTTATATGATTTTCGTAAATTTTCGTGTTTGGGGAGTTTATTTTGTCTGCTATGTAATCACTTGGGTTTTGGGTTCGTCATTGAAATAGATTAAATGTACATGGAAAGCTACCATAATATGATTTTTTTTAAAGCTAAATTGGCTCCCCGAAGAAAATAAAATTTTGAATTTGTTTTTTTTTGGCTTTTTTTTTTGTCTTACACTCTGCCTTGTTTTCTTGAACTTAACTGCTGTTGTTGACTAATTTGGGGTCGCTGATTTCAAATCTGATCTCAATTTTTCTCCATCAGCTCGCGTTTTTGAGTTACAGGTAATTATCGCACTTTTGATTTTTTTCCATAAATTTAAGGTTTAAAAAATTATAGCTTTACTTCCGATTGAGCGAATTTCAAAATTATATTTTTTTTTTAAAGACGTAATTGTTACCTTTGAAAAAAAATCATAATCATATTCATCGCTTCATGAGGAGTAAAGCTATATTTTTTTATCTTTTTTTTTAATGGGAAAAAGTCAAAAATTTGATAAGTACCTGTAACTCAAAAACGCGAGCTGATAGAGAAAAATTGAGATCAGATTTGAAATCAGCGACCCCAAATTAGTTAAAAACGTCTATTCATTTTAAAACAACACACAAAAAGTTCAATTTTGTTCCCTTGTGTAATCCATTTATAATATCGTTTGCAAGTAAGAGTCTTTCTGATGTCGAGAAACGATATTCGAAGACGGAAAAGGAGAGTCTAGCATTGGTATGGAGCGTGGAAAAATTTTATTACTATGTTGCTGGTTTGGAATTCGAGCCATTGGGAACGATTTTTAAACTAACTGCTAAGCCTCCAGCTAAAATTGAGAGGTGGTTACTTCGTCTGCAGGCATACCGTTTCCAAGTGATATATAAGTCTGGGAAAGAAATTATTGCTGATTCGATCTCACGATTGTGTGACATTTCAAATACTAAATCATTTGATTGGGGTGGAGAAGAAAACATGTTTCATATGATTTCTATTTCTACTCCCACATCTTTAAATATATCCGAGATTTCCGAAATGAGTACAAGAGACGAGGAAGTACTAGATGCCATAACATGCCTGAATAATGACTGCTGGAATTCTGCAACAACTAGCCCATATCATCCATTTCGTCTGGAGCTGTCAAGTATTGGTAGTATTCTATTAAGAGATCATCCCTCAACAACTACGACAAAAAGTTTTAACACTAGCTCATGAGGGACATCCTGGAGAAGCAGCAATGAAAAGGCGACTTAGATCAAAAGTATGGTGGCCAAAAATTGACAGGAATGCAGAAAAATTTGTCAAAGATTGTCGTGACTGTATATTGGTATCTTTATCAAATAATCCAGTTCCAATGAGACCACATGCATTTCCGAATAGCCCATGGGTATGGGTAGCCACTGATTTGTTAGGACCGTTGCCAAATAATGAGCACTTGTTAGTTCTCATCGATTACTTTTCTAGATACATAGAAGTAAAATTTATACAATCAATAGGATCGAAGGTGCTTATAAAAAAAATGTCCGAAATTTTTAGTAGATTGGGGTATCCAAAAAAGTTAAGAACAGACAATGGCAGGCAATATGTGAGTGTTGAGTTTAAAAAATATTGTGAATCGAATGGAATTGACCTCATTACAACCCCTCCATATTGGCCTCAAGCTAATGGCGAGGTTGAAAATATGAATAGGTCATTAGTTAAGCCGTTGAAAATAGCATATGTAAATGATAAAAAAAATAAACAGGCGATTCAAAAATTTATACTAATGTACAATGTTACTCCCCACGGTACTACGGGCTCGCCACCGTCCGAACTTATATTCGATCGCATAATTAGAGACAAGATTTCGGGAGTTTAGGATATAGTAGGGGAAGTGGGAGAATCTGAAGAGAGAGACAGGGATTTTATTAATAAGGAAAAAGGAAAGAAGTTGGCAGACAAAACTAGAAGAACCAACAATTCTAAAATACAATTGGGAGATAAAGTAGTGCTAAAGAACGTGATTTTTCCTAACAAGTTAACTCCTACATTTGATACAACAGTCTATGAGGTAATTCAGATAGATGGAAGCGTAGTGAAGATATCGGGATAAAACTTATTTGAGAAATATAAGTCATGCTAAAAAGATCCCAGGGGGTTCTGGTTTAAACATCGAATCATCTCAACGGTCGGATGACAGCGAGCAGGAAAATGGTGCCTCACCTAGTACACAGGCACCACCGGTACCGCAAGCCGAATCGGTCCCGGATACCTCCGTGAATCAGCCTTCAGATGCGCAGCAGGGCTTGAAGCTGAAAAATATTGGAGGGATGTGGCAGCCTGTCACTGCGAGCGTTGCTGAGAGCGGAGAGCATTCTGGCTCTCATTAAGTTAGTCTTATACACACTCTTGTGAAGTACAGATCTCACGGAAGAACTAATAAATATTGTTTGTATATTCGAGTAATCGTGTGCATTTATTATATATTTCTTGGGCTGTTTGCAGGTCATTACAGTTACATTAGCAGAACTTTAAATGAACATGAAGTAAACTACAGTGCTATGGAAAATGAGCTTTTAGCCACAAAAACTTTTCGGCATTACTTGCTAGGGCGACATTTTAAAGTAGCATCCGATCACCAACCACTATGTTGGTTACACAAACTAAAAGATCCCAAAGCAAAGTTAATGAGATGGAAGATTAAACTTTCAGAATATGACTTTGACATAAAATAAATAAAAGGCAAAAAGAATTATACCGCCGACGCATTATCCAGACTTCCAATAGCACAAACTTTCTTGGGTGAATGCACTCCACATAGCGCAGAAGAAGACAGTAGTAATTTAATAAGTCTTTCCGAGAAACCTATCAATTGCTATAAAAGACAGGTCATATTTTACAAAGGTACTACTAAAATACAACATGAGACATATTTCAAAAAAAAAATTACACTGATTTACTACAATGAAATGACAATAGAAAGGCCAAACAATATTTAATTGATCATTTCTGCAATAAAACTAGTGCCCTGTACATAAATAGTGACGCAGACTTTGAAATAATCCAAAGCGCACATAAAGAAATTATAAATGCCAATCATACAAAAATTATTCGTAGCCTCACTTTGTTAAAAAATATACCCACTTACGCTGAATTCAAAGAATTTGTTCTGACCACTCACGAGAAACTTCTACATCCAGGAATACAGAAAACAACAAAACTGTATGGCGAAACATACTATTTTCCAAACAGCTAATTACTTATTCAAAATATAATTAACGAGTGTCACATATGTAATCTAGCTAAAACCGAACACAGAAATACAAACATGCCAATGAAAATCACATCCAAACCCGAACATTGCCGCGATAAGTTTGTAAAAGACATTTATTCGTCTGAAGGCAATCATTATTTGAGTTGCATAGACATCTATTCTAAATTCGCTACTCTTGAACAAATAAAAACAAAAGATTGGATCGAATGTAAAAATGCTCTTATGCGCTTATTTAATCAGTTAAGAAAACCCAGACTCTTAAGGGCAGACAGAGATGGTGCATTCGCCAGTTTAGCCCTTAAACGATGACTCGAGAGCGAAGATATAGAATTACAACTTAATACAACGAAAACAGGTGTAGCAGATATGGAAAGATTTCAAAAAACGATAAATGAAAAAATCTGCATTATTAAAAACTCAGACGACAGTGAAGCCAAGTTAAGCAAAATAGAAACAATTCTTTATTTTAACAATCACAAAACTAAACACGACACTACTGGACAAACTCCCGCTCACATATTTCTTTATGCCGGGCAACCAACCTTAGATATACAACAGAACAAGGAAAACAAGATCAATGAAATAAACAAACATAGAGAAGAATATCAAGTTGACACCAGATACAGAAAAGGACAATTACAAAAAGGCAAACTAGAGAACCCTTTTAAATCAACAGAAACCATTATAACATCACTAATTGAAATAGAGAAGCCCATTACTATAAATCTCAGTTCAAAAAACAAAAGAAATTAACAAAATTCTCACCCAACAGGCCCCTGGATCACAATGATACTATTCCTCACCTTCACCGCAATATGCCATGCTCAGCGACTCCAGATAAGTAACATCAATACTAACCAAGGTTATCTTCCATTCTCTAATAGACCAGTAAACATTCCATCGGTTTTCGAACACTATTGTCTACGGAATAATCTAACTGATATAGATAACGTAACCAAATACTTTCATGAAAAAAATAGCCAACTATACTGATGTACCCCGAGTCAAGCTTTTATACAATAAAATGTTAAGGGAATTAAATAGCATAACCATACATCAGGAAACCAGACAGAAACGAGGATTGTTTAACATAGTAGGTTCAGCGTACAAATACCTTTTTGGCACTCTAGATGACAATGACCCTATTGAGATTCAAAAACAAATTGATAGAGTATCAATAAGCTCTGTAAATTTGCACGAAATAAATGATATAATTCAGTAAATTAACGACGGCATGGAGAAGATTAAAGAATTCATGGACAAACACACCAGTATCGAAAAAATATATAGAGGATTTCGAAATGGGCATGCAACTTTCCCGACTCGGAATGTTCAACCCAAAATTACTTAACTATGACAAATTGGAAAACGTAAACAGCAACAACATTCTACTCACCAAAACATCTACTTGGATCAGCACTAACGAAATACTAATCATATCACACATCCCCACAAAAAAAGAAAAGTTCAATACCATTAACATTATACCCTACCCAGATTGTAACGGTTATCAGCTTGACTATTCAGAAACCGATTGTTATTTTGAAAGGCAGAACAAAGTTTATAATCAAGATCAAAAAGAAATGAATAATGAATGTATTGTAAATATTATTAAAAGAAATAGCCCAATCTGTAATTTTATTCCTATGCCAGTAAGTCAAGCAATCAAATATGTTGAACCAAATGTTATCCTAACTTGGAACTTAACTAAAACCATAATAAAACAAGACTGTCAAAAAATAAAAATAAATACAAATATACAAATTGAAGGTAACAAAATGATAACAATCACACAATGTAGAATCGAAATAGGAAATATAGTTTTGAGCGAAAATCACTTAAGGCCAGAAATAAATTTAACGCCACTATATACACCTCTAGAGCTAACAAAAATCAAACCAATAGAACACAAAGACATTGTTAAATTAATATCCAATAATAACACTACAATTTATGTAATTATAATAACAATAAGCCTCATAACTTGCATTTCTTACATATATTCAAAGTACATAAAGGTAAATCCATTACGTTAAATATATAAAATTAAAACAAATCCAATGGCGTTACCCAGATTGTACCCATCAACCTCAGCTGAAGCCTCGGCTTTTCTTTAAGGGGAGGGAAGTGACATATTCACGTTCTATTCTCTATTCTTGCAGGGAAATTATCGATAGACATATCGGTGACACCCCTAGATCGAAAATACGCTGGCGCAAACGATAGCCAGACAATCGAAATGTAACAACACCCCCCCCCCCACCAAGATCGTTTGAGACCAGCCACATCTTGTGCAGCGCCCAACGTAGGCTACACCCACGAATCAAAGCTAGAGAAGAAACACAACGAGAACGCAGAATTACTGCCACCGGCGTCCGTCGAAGGTAAGCTCAGATTTCTAAAAACGCAGATCCTTCCAGTGAATCACTTCTAACGCTTTTCCTTGCAGGTCCTCTAGTTCACAAGCGTAGGTGCCAACTGCCCGGACGACGCGGCTTTTAAGGAACTTTCTTGCAAATTTCGCGTTGAACGCTTTACTGAAACTGCTCAGTGCGAAATTGCGCCTCCATACCTTCTGTCCCGGTTCAAGGTGAAGCTGACGTGCGCGTTGCCGACTCCGCTCATACGCTTTGTGCAGATGCTGCCTGAATTGGTCTCGGATCACGGCTAGTCTGTCCTTCGCCTCCAGATCGGAAATGTCGTGATCTGAGAGTGATCTCAACCTCCTGGCCACTCGTTCATAAACATGTGTTGGAAAAACACTGCAAAGAACAGAGTCACTCCTGTGGCGGTATGCACCGCATTCCTAATCGCTATTTCGATATCTGGTAAGTACGCATCCCACTCTCGGTGATCCTGTTCTAAGTACGACCTAATTGCAGATAGTACGGTCCTGTTGACCCGTTCGGCGGCGTTGCTCTGGGGCGAATACACGGGAGTGCGTTAGTAAATTATTCCAAACTGCTGGGTCATCGCTTCGAATGACTTGGAGATGAACTGTCGCCCATTGTCCGAATTTATCACGTCAGGCACGCCGAACTTGAAGAAAACTTCGTAAACTAGGAAGTTCACGACGTTTGCTGCTGAGGCCTCTCATCGCTTTCAAGAAAGTGAACTTCGAGAAGTGGTTCACTACGATAAAAATCCACGCGTGTCCACGCTTCGACCGTGGGTACTTGCCTAAGAAATCTATGTAGATTTTATGGAATGGACGTTCGGTGAGTACTTCCTTGCCAATTCCCATCTGCGTGGAGTAATTTTGCGTCTTTGTCTCCTTGCAGATTTCATACCTCCGGAGAAAATGCGAACCTGGATCGCCATGCCGGGCCAATAAAACTGCCTGCGCAATGCATGCAAGGTCTTTGCCATGCCTCCATGAGCTGACGTCTCACTAGAGTGTGCGTTCTGGATGAGTCCTGCTGTCAAGGATTCGGGAACCCAGAGCTTCCAACTCGTGCCTTCCAGTTCGTCGTCCAGCGGACGGGGTCATCCTCTTGAACACCATTCCGTTCTGCACTTTTAAGTCAGGCAATTGGTGTTGCTGGCTCGTCACCACGCGGATTAGCGCTTTATAGTCTTCGGATTCAAACTCCAGAGTTTGGAACCCCAGCAGATCTTCGCCCTTCTTATACTTCATGGCGAACGGGAATGCCTGCAGCTCCAACGACCATCTAGCTAACCTGCCGCTTAAGTCCTTGAGACTCATAAGCCACTGCAGACGCGCATGATCGGTTATTACCGTGAACGGCATCAATTCGACGTACGGTCGAAATCGGTGGATGGCCAGTTTCGCCGCTAAGCACTCCTTCTCCGTCACCGTGTAGTTGATTTTATGCCTGTTCAATTTGGCTGAGAAGAACGCGACCGGTCTCTCCTGCTGTTCGTCGTCCAGTTGAAACAGGACGGCTCCAACCCCGAAGTATGATGCATCGCACTGGATGTAGAACGGCTTCTTGAAGTCTGCGTGGACCAGCACAGGAGCTGTGCTAAGTGCCTCTTTCAATCTGTCTACCGCTTCTATGGCTTATTGGCTCATTTGAAATTTACCGCTCCTTTTCTTTAGGGCATCGGTCAGCGGAACGGAAATCTCGGCGAAGTTTAGGATGAACCGGCGAAACCACCCCACAGTGCCCAGGAAACTTCGCAGTTCCTTGACATTCCTTGGAGTCGGTATATTTTTGATCGCCTCGGCTCTGCCTGGATCCATCCTCCTATGATGAAACTAAAATAGTTGATACTGCGGAAGCAAAATCTGGATTTGGCCATGCCGATGGTAAGATTTGCTTTTTGTAAGCATTCCACGACTAACTTTAAATATTTCAGGTGCGTCTGGAAATCCGCAGAGATGATCAGCAAGTCATCCAAGTAAACGAACACATTGGACCTCAGAGCGACCGGGATTACCTTGTCCATGAGCCTGCACAGTTGTTGAGCCGCGTTTCAGAGCCCAAACAGCATGTGGCGGAATTGATATAGTGGTCTTCCCGGTACGGTGAACGCTGTGTACGACCTGCTCTTCTCCTCCAGCTCGATCTTCAAGTCGACGCTAGAGATGTAGTGCGTTTCATCAATGCGCGACAATATACCCTCGATGCATGGCAGTGGGAAAGCAACCTTGATGGTCACGCTATTCAGCGTCTAAACAGAATCTGTTCTTCCCAGGTTTCATCACCACCGACGTTCGGTTGCTCCATGGACTGTCACTCTCCTCTATAATACCCAACTGCAGCATTTTATCCACTTCAGTCCACACGATCTCCTGTTTCGCCGGGGACAAAGGGTAATGTCGGTCTTTTACGGGTTCGGTTCCTTCAATCAGCTGTATCCGATGCTGTAGCAGGTGAGTCTTTCCAAGCCCGACTTTCTCGAACTGGAGAAAGTCGCATTTCACAGCCTCCAGCTGACTCACCTGCCCCTCTTCCAGGTCCCACATCTCCGGATCAGACACGACAACGTCCTCGTCCCGGTAATGCTCCTCGCCAGTCTGGACTACCGTCATTTCGGATGCCTCGGCCTGTGCTCCAGCATTGCTTGATGCTCCAAGCAATTCGGGCGCGATCTCAAAGGCCCTGCAGAAGTCGATTCCAAGGTATAGATCTTGGTGCAATCCGGGCACATGTAAAAGACAATATTTTCGACTCTTTCCTTTTATTTTACAGGCAGCACGACGCGTCCTAAAATTGGACGACTGGCACCTGCCACTGTCCATTACAGCTCCTCCACCAACTCTCGGCATCCTCGTCCCAGCAGACTAACAGACGCTCCCGTGTCCAGCAGACCTTTTATTGCTCGTCCGCTTATCTCCACATCGGCCAGCACTCTTGGATCACCAGACCCCTCTCTCCTGACAGCTTCGCAACCTGTCTCCTGACTATTCGGCGCCTCCAAAATCGAGCACGCGCCTTCAGAATGCGTCTTGTGGCCAGAGTCAGCTGTCACTCATCAGAAATTATATTTCGGGCCGACATGTATGCCCGAACACGTTCTTCATATGGTAAGCCTTTTATTGTGTTTCCTCTTGCCGTAATGTTTTTAATCGTATCATTATTGTTATCCTTATTTGTATCCTTATTTGTATCTATATATGCATCCTTATGTATAGTATTCATTTTCGTTTCCTTTCTTGCAGTCACCTCTACTTGCCCTGACCGGCGCTCCACTCCTGCTTCCCCGCGGACGTCGTCTCCGAACGCGCCTGTCCCGCTTTCACCGCGCTCACTTGGGAGTTTCCCGAATAGCTGTCACACTCGGGACTTAACGTGTCTGGCTTCCCGCACCGGTAGCAGCAGATGTTCCGCACTCTCGATCGGCACTCCCTCCGAACGTGACCGGACTGTCTGCAGTTCCAACATTGGGACTCTGGAGACGGTCTGGCTCTAAGGAAAGACTCCTCCAGCTCTTCCGGTGGAACTTCGCCTGGGCGTGGTGGAAAATCGACTTCGCGGACCATCGGCTTTGACCCATGGGAGTAGCGTGGCTGCTGCCCATACCCGGATCGTCCTCGGCGACTCGCGTGTCTTTCTACCTCGATGCACTCTTGCCTCAACTCATCCACCATAAGTACATCCATCGCATAGACGAATCTGGCCAAGCTCTTCTTTAATCCTCGTTTTATGGTCTTTACCAAATCCCGGTCTCTCATCGGCTTCTGAAACCGTGATGCAAGTTGACGCATGTGGTGGATGTAGTCATCGACACCCTCGCTCGGTTGTTGCTCCCTTTGAAGCAGCTTCTGCATCAGGTCGTGCTCCGTTTGGTACCCCCGCAAGCGGTCCAGCATGGATTGACGTAGTTGTAACCAGCTATCGACCCTTGAGTGTCGCACATGTACCCAGTACCATTCTCGGGCTCGGCCTGCCAGCAGGATGTGGAATCCACGTAAGATCTCCTTCCACGGGCATTGGTACTGTCTCTGCAAGAACTCGATTCGGAACACGAAGTCTTCTACCGAGTGCATGGAGTCCTCTCCGTCGAACTTAACGGTCCAGCGCTCCAGCTTCAGGTCAGCTCGATCACGGCCATTCGAGTACGCGTTTTCGACTCTTTCCTCATGCCTTCTATCCTCTACGAAGGGTTTGTTGCGGGCGTTGGGATTCCTCCAGCTCCTCCCATAAGGATCAGGTGCCATCCCGGGGCTACTGAACACGTAGTCTGGCTTCTGTACCGGCTGTCTTGGCGGCATCGATGGTGGGCCACATTCAGGTGGATTTCCTCCGCGCTGCTTCGGGATGGTCTCCGTGCTAGGAACTGCAGGTCGCGTCGGTGCTGCGGCACTGCTGACTGAGCTCTCCTTCTGCGGCCTGATGATATCCTGCAGAAGCTTCATCATTCCCAGGAATTCCTCCCGGATCTCGTCGCGAATCGGTCCAGCGATACCCTCCTGCATCGAGCTTCGGTACGTCGCATGAGCCTGAGTTTCTCCGTGTTCGCTAAAGTGACCAACGGTTGGACTGGTTTCTCGGGAAATCCTCTGAAACTTATAGGCGTCCTCTACAAAAAACACCGAAGGACGCGGTGGCGGCATTTATGTTCACGGCCCGTCAGTCTCCCAATCAGTTTCCTGACCTTGTGACATGACTGCCTATCTTGACGCTTATGCCCTGGGCCGACTCTTTACTATATAGGTAGGCCTCATTAGAACTACTAAATAAATAGATAAATAAATAAATTACGAACCCTACAACTATCAAAATAAATAAATGAATAAGACACCAAAATTACAAATCCTAATAACAGAAAATTAAATAAATAAATAGTAGATAAATAAATACTGTATAAATAAATAGTAGATAAATAAATACTGTATAAATAAATACAAAAATACTCGCAAAAACAATACTTTACTTCAAATACATACAAAACAAAAGGGGAGAGAAAACAATTGCTACACCTGGCTACAAAAATACTTTCCTACGCACAATTTGGACAATGATTATACATTAAAGCACTTGTCAGATGCACAGCTTCTCAACTTAATGAAAAGCGGCATCTAATCTTGATGCCTATTCGGCTTCTGTCTCCTCTCTGTTCGCGATTGGGGTGCGCTGTGAGGCAGGTGCGACGCAAACTCGATCCTGTATCGGTCTGGGACACCTGTCAGCGAAGCTCATCACCAACTACGGCCAGCACACACTCAACGTAAAACAGAAAGAGACAAAACGAATAGTAGACAAAATTAAATAAATAAATAAATAACCAAAATAATTCACCTACTCTAGACAAACTAAACCTAATATCACCTTTTTATCACAGATTTGTTTCCGTCACGATGATGTTCGTTGCAAACGACTCACTCACATGTGAACGTGACACACGTACATCAACAGTAACAAAAACAAAACCATACAAAAGGGTCATTAGACGGGTCATATTAATCGACCACCGTGATTACGCTCACACTGCGCAAATATGATTTTTTTCTTGGGGCCGCGCCGACTAGCTTATCGGTCATCAGGGGTAGTCCGATCCTCGCCCTCAGCCCTAACAATCGATACATCATTGTCGATTCATCGTTGTCGATATATTGAAACTGTTCAACACTAAACACAACACAACAACAAATGTAATATATTAATCGCTTATTGCTAACTTAACCTGCCTAAAGAGCTCTTTGTTTGGTGTAAGGGGCGATGTTGCAAAGGAGGTGTTTATGTGCACATGTACATATATAAACATGCATGCGTTAATTTAAACTTTAGATTGTGTGCGCTTCGTCTTGTCCCTATTCTGTTTGTATTGACTAATAACAGGTGTATAAATTATTTTTATTTAATTTTAATTTTCAACTATATTTCTGCTTTCTCTTTTTTAATTATATATAGGATTCTTATTTTTTTCTTTTTATAATTTGAAATTTATTTTAAGTTGAATATTTCTATTCGGTTATAATCTGCCGGCTAATAAATATGTTCGCCTATGGCGCAATTCAATGCAGTTTTTTAAACAATTTGTTTTAAATTTTCTCGCAGCAACGCGGCACAGTGGGGTATGATACCCGAAAAAGGAGATCAAAGCGGCTCTGCGGCTCTTCTGGCACTTTGGATTTTTGCACTAGCGCCCTTGGGGTGGCGTCGGAACTGACTCACGGTGTTTGTGACCCTGTGGCTAGCTTCCGTCGCCGTTACGCAACCGCTGTCGTGCCTCAAGAATCAGTGTTGCTGCCTCGCTGCCCTGGTTCGGCGGAACCCTGCTGGCCTCTCGTCGCGCCAAAGAATACTTGAAGCTGCTGTCCGGTCTCCTCGCAGACAAACACTTGGGGCTGTCGTCCGTTCCTGTCGGGTCTTCTTCTGCCTTCTTTTCTTTGCTGGCTGCGGGACACCTCCGTTCCCGTTGACCTCTACTATTCGACTCCCCCTCGGAATTTTTCAGCAAAGTGTTCTGCGTGAAAAATCTCTGCCCCTTCTTCCTCTTTTCCTTTTTTCTATCCTTCGTTGGTGCAATCTATCGTCCCTTCCCCTCTCGGCCAATGGGCACCTACCATATTGCCGTATTTCTCTCATATTTCCCCTATCAGGGTCGGGCGAATAGTGGGTTGCCACCCTCTACCATTTCCTTCAATATTTCCCTCTATTCTCGCAGGGAAATTATCGATAGACATATCGGTGACCCCCCTAGATCGAAAATACGCTGGCGCAAACGATAGCCAGACAATCGAAATGTAACAACAGCTGACATCTAATAAAAGAGTTAACGCAAAATTTAAATTACAAAAAGCATCAGAGTTTTTTTGAGAAATCATGGTAAAAATATACTCCATATTAACAACACCTAAATTCAATATCTTACGGCTTTCAATAATTATAATTCAACTAAATACTGTAATACGTTTATCAAAATAAAGCCTGTTTAAAGACCAATCAGCTGTTCTGACAAACGTCAGTTTACAGTAAGTCATTCGCTCGTGGAAATCTAGATGTGAGTGAATGAGTCGAATGATGCTGCTCGTGGAAATAGCCTAAAAATCTCTGATTGTAGGTCATTTAGTTGAGTGATTCGAATCACATTATAGTTCGTTTAGTGACTCGAATCCCTTTACAGATCGTTCAGTAACTCGAATCGGTTTACAGATCGTTCAGTGACTCGAATCCCTTTATAATTACATATATCGTTATAGAAACACTGTCGATTGTTATGCTTAAAGATAGATATAAGTAAAAAGCAATTGATTTAATTGATCAATTGATTAATAACAAAATAAATATTTACAAAATAAAAAAATGGGTTTTTGTAAGCTTCATTGCTTAATGCGAAATTAATATAGAAATATAACAAAAAATAAAAGTTACAAATTATAGTAAATCATGCTTTGTAAGTTTCATTACTTAGTGCGAAATAGGAACTTTAATTCATGTCAGTCCAAGTTTACCTGGCAGCAAAAAGAAGGGATAAAGGGATTCGAGTCATTTAACGAACTATAATGGGATTCGAGTCACTGAACTATTCATATAAGGATTCGAGTCACTGATCGAACTATAATGGGATTTGGGTAAATTGATGATAATATATAATATGTATATCTACAAACATAAATGTGAGCACATTTAAACTATTATGAATTTTATTTAAAAATAAAATAAGTTAGAATATATGTAATATATTCTATAGTAGATTACAGCGGCATTTTGGAAAAAGAATGGTACTCAGTTGCGGAAGGGTAAAGCTCTGAACAAAGTCAAATTTTGCCAAAAGCGCTGGCAATCGCTTCGTCTTTTGCGTGGATATACAGATTCTACCCATCCTCTTTGCACACTTCTTTACTTCTATAGACAGACGGAGACAAATATATTCGAATATCTTTGCTGCTGGCTGATCTGGTTGTATGTGTGTATTCTTTAATATGTGTATGCATATTTTTGTGTATGTGTACTTTTCATTCTGATCTTGTTTGTATTATGACTGCAGTCTCCGATACCCTATACATGTTAAGGTTTTAAAACTGAGTGTCTGAGGGGAATCAAATATTTGTAATTGATAAAACAAAGCTTTGCATTTGTTTAATAATCATCCTTTATCTATTTAGAATATTTGATGCATTCTGCTATAGATAATATTGTGGGTAATACATTTTATTTTAGTTTTTAATAGTTAATTAAATACTTTTGATGGATAAACAAATAATTAAATGTGATTGTTCTATAACCTTAGTTTATTTAAGAAATGTATGGTATATTTGATAGATAATATTGTGGGTAATTAGGTTTAAAAAGTACGGGGTGTGTCGTTGTGCGGAGATATATTGTCATTAGGTCCAATTGCTAGTGACCTTGTTAGACCCTTTACTTTAAAAAAGTAAATAGGGTCTATTAAGTTTGTCAAAAAAAAGTGCGTAACAGGTCGAAGAAAGTCCGGCAGACCCCATAAAGTATATATATTCTTGATCAGCATCACCAACCGTCTGTAGAACTGTCTGTATAAGCGCCTAGGTCTCAGAGACTATAAGAGCTAGAGTCACCAAATTTGGTGTGGTGGTTCGTCTACGGGCTAAGCAGATCAAGTTAATCTTAAAATTTTGATACTCCCATTTCCGCCTACGTAAATTGAAAACAAAATTTTTGAAATCCCATAAAACGAAAGGACGAGTATCAGGGTCCCAACGAATCCTGAAAATTTCATCGCGATCGGATTATAATCTCGGAAGTTATTCAAAAAAAATTTAAAATCCCATATAATGGTCAATTTTAAGACTGGAACCTTGTTTTGATTCTGTTTTAGGGCAAATTAAAATGATAAACAGATTATGATATAAAATATAATACATTTTTTAATGATTATATATATTTATATATTATTTATAATTATATATTTATTATAAAACACCAATAAATTATGTAATTAATTATTTATTTAAAAAATATAAAATATATTTATAAAAATATAAAAGTCGAACTCAACTTATAACTTATTTTTTATCTATTTCTTTTACTCTGTATATTTATAACAAATTGTCTAATGTTAATATACATATACATATGTATGCACTATATGTAATGTATACATTAGCATTTGCATTAGAATCTGTTAATGAATATATATATATATATATATATATATATATATATATATTGAATGAATTTCCAACCGGGTTAATAAGGCCGTTTTCCTTCATTTTTATATCCTTTATTTTAAAAAAGTATAAGGGGTCTATTAAGTTTTTTAAAAAAAAATTGCGTAACAGGTCTAAGGATGTCTTGCAGACCCCATAAAGTACATATATTCTTGATCGGCATCTGTTGATGCCAAGTCGATATAGACTCATATATCGATATATCTCAGAGACTATCAGGGGTGCCACAGAAACCTCTAGAGATTTCGACTCGAGCTGGTTTGCAAATCTCTTAAACCAAACCGTAGGTGACACAGAAGTTTGAAAGACTTCATTTTTTGGAGTATTTGGTCGAAGTAAACGTTAAATACGAGACGGCACTACAGAGTTGCTACTGTTTGCAAACAAAATGTTTTAAAATGTTCTAAAATCAAGAATAAAAATTTCCTATTTTTATTCTTGTTTCAGAGTCTATCCCAAAGCATAAGCGATATATTTGATAAGTCGGAAAATAGTTTTTTCTTGTGGCTTCTGGCTTGTGATTTGAATACAAAAAAAATTTTGACCGCAAAAAAATGTGAGTTGTGTGACAACCCTGTGTTCTTGTCTCTTGTTTAATTGCTTGTGAATGACATGGGTATTTGTATACCATCATTAATGTTTGTGAAGTTTTAAGAGCAAATTTAAAAATGTATCTGGCAAGATTGTTGGCTATTGATCATTTCAGCTCGTTGGTTAGGTCAATCCATGCTGCCGCTACTGCACCTCTGTCGCCACGGCAATATCCCCTCGCAATGTCGAGTTGCTTCTCCATAAAATTTAAGAAAATTGTGTCCTGCCGCGGTGTACGATGTTTTCCCTTTGTATCACGTATTATTAAAAAATTTAGAGCAAAAATCAAGAGCAATAAAATTTGACTTACATTTTGGCAGCTTTCGTCACATTTTGTAAGCAAAACTGCTCTTCTTCTTGAATATAATATATAAATATATATGTGAAGCAGAATTATTTTTATTCATTCTACTCTAAACTGTCAACTCCATAGAGCTGCAACTATGTCAACTTAAATTACAATACTATTATGTTAATTAGACGTAATAAAGAGAAATTTCAATTACATTTTAAATACTCCGAATCATGTTAAATTCATTCCAAAACTAGGTGGCATCTCTCTTATTTGGGACGGTTTTGCACATCAACAACGAATTGAGAGATTTTCGAGAGATTCTTAAATATTTCTCCATTTTCTATGTTAAGTATTTTTATTTTTTGGTTTTAATTGCTTGCCAACCTGCGAAATGACTTCCGTTTTTTGTAACGTCCGCAAAGGAACTTTAAGTATAGTATCCAGTAGCTCGAAATTCTGTTTAAAAGGTATCAGCTCCATATAAAAAAAACGGTTGTAAAGTAGGCTCAAAACTTTTTTGAGAGGCTGTTTTGATAGTCGGTATCCAGTACATCAAAACTTTGGGCGCTCAAAAAGTGACTGGCGTTTTACAACACTGTTTCATAAACAGCTGGTGTTTTATTCTGACACGTTGGAAGATGAAACTTTTTCATCTTTCGACTAGTCAAAATACTTTTCAAGTCATGGCCGCAACAAACAAACAAAATAAAAAAGCAGAATTGAGATGTTCGAAAATAATGAAAAAATACTTTTAATTCAAGAGGTTCAACAAAGACCCATATTGTGGGACTTGACCGACAAAAAGCATTTTGACGGGATTTATTATTTTATTTATTATTTGTTTGTTGTGCACAGCTGACGCAACAGTGTGACCACTCAACTTTTCAGGGATTTTTTGGTTTTTTTTGTTGGTATTTTTGGTGTTATGCTGTCACACAATTTTCTGCCTGGCAGGCATTAAGAAAATCGAGCATTTTGAGCGCTCAAACTTTTTCGAGCTACTGGATACTATGCTTTAAGCATGAAATTTTTTTTCGTGAGACACTTATGTTATTATACAATAATAGTTCTCGCGAATACCTACATTTTGAATGTGTTTTGTTAAATATTTCTCAATCATAGCGGCAACAGATTCAAAAACTACGCTAAAATTTGCGTACGAATTTAACGTCCGCAACGCTGGATTAGCACATATAAAAAAGGTATTAGGAATTTAAAGATTTGCACTGCACGGTTCAATCACCAAAATACTTTTGAACAAAATCAAGCTTAATCACGCTTATATAGTTTTTCTAAAAAATTTTCATAGTTCTGACTAGGGATTAGGGTTGTTGATATTATATCAAAATATCGAAATATCGATAAATATTTTTTCGTGATGATATATTTTTGCATGATATTTTTTTTTTGATATATCGTCAATATCGATATTTTTGGACGATATTTGTGCGATATTATTTACCAACAATTGACCGGAAAACAGACCCAATTTCTTATTGGCAAGGTCTATCAGATACGATGCCAAATCTTTCTAAGTTGGCACTATCATATTTGATTGCTCCCGGTAGCTCTGTGTCATCCGAGCGTGTGGCCTCAGCTATAAAAGTTGTGGTATGTGACTCAAGGAGCAGAATGACTGACGATCACATAAAAGAGCCCCTTTTTTTTGAAGTCCTTAAAAACTGAGCTATGGGATATAAATCCCTAGTGCGTTTATTCGCTTGTAATGGAAAGTACCATTTATATTTTGTTTTAATTTTACTGTACTGAAGTCTGATGTAAAACTTTAAAAAGGTTTTGTTGGTTTTAATCAAAGCTTATGCTTTTTGGTCGCAAAGAAAATAACTTACGCAACAAACCTCAATTGAGTTTGCACTCAGATATTTTTAATATCGATAATATCGATATTTTTTTTGGCGATAATATCAATACTAAAATGATATTTTTTTCATATCGAAATATCATCGATATAGATATTTTTAAAAATATCAACATCCCTACTAGGGATGTCAAAAAAAGTTCATTTATCAATTAATGTATCATATGATTAATTCTAGAAAATAATCGATTAATCAAATGATTTTTTTCTATATGCATCAATTTTTGCTAATTTTGATATTTTTACATGTAAATGTGTAATGCAAATGCTATTTGATACCAACAACGATTTATGTATTTCGTTGCATATAAATAAAAGATCGTTATTCATGTAATTGGAAATGTAGAAACAATAGTTTCGACAGGAGGTATCATCCTATTTTCAGTATCAGTAGCACCCGTCACAATCAGCACTGCACTATTTTTTCGATCATTTTGGAATAATATTTCCACACTTTACTAAAGGTTTGTGCCATATCGTAGAAAATTGATCTTCTTACCGCATCTTTTTCAGCACTTAAGCATAGTATCACTAAGCATACAATACATAAAGGCGTCAAACAGCGATTTTCGTGAGCGCAAAAATTGCTGCAAGCATGGAGCCCCAGAACAGCCGAAGTTATAGAATCCCGTTCTAAGTAGCCGAAGTCTTAGAACCCCAGAGCGAGCGATCGACAATCAAAAGAACGAGAGCGCACTGCTGCAAACGATTTCAGTCTTGGACAGACACCAGAACGATGAGCACGTCTGTGACGCTCCCTCTCTCATATCGATTCTGTGTATGTGTTCTGTATGTGCATCTTTCTGTGTATGTACATCTATCCGTTTCGACGTCGGCAGCTTAAGTGTCGCTTTGGCCGTATCGACTAAGTTGTCGGAGGTCATTTGTGTTCGTGGGTTCGACTCCCCGCCGAGTCATTTGTTCTTAAATTGGAACATATTTATTTTTCATTTTTAGACCCTTTACTTTTTGAAAAAAAGTAAAAAAGGGTCTATTAAGTTTGTCAAAAAAAAAATGTGTGTAACAGGTCGAAGGAAGTCCGGCAGACCCCATAAAGTATATATATTCTTGATCAGCATCACCAGCCGAGTCGATATAGCCATGTCCGTCTGTCCGTCTGTCCGTCCGTCCGTCTGTCCGTCTGTCCGTCTGTCTGTATGAGCGCCTAGATCTCAGAGACTATAAGAGCTAGAGTCACCAAATTTGGCATGGTGGTTCGTCTATGGGCTAAGCAGATCAAGTTTATCTTAAAATTTTGACACGCCCCCTTCCGCCTCCGTAAATCGAGAACAAAAATTTTGAAATCCCATAAAATGAAAAATATTAAAGCTAGAGTCCTGAATTTTGGAACACAGGACGGGTATTAGGGTCCTAACGTATCCTGAAAATTTCATCGCGATCGGATAATAATGTCGGAAGTTATTCCACAAAAACTTAAAATCCCGTATAATGGTCAATTTTAAAACTAGAGCCTTGAATTTTGGCACACAGGAGTAGCATCGGGGTCGTAATGTATCCTGAAAATTTCATCGCGATCGGATAATAAACTCGGGAGTTATTCAAAACTCAATATTACTCAGTGTCGGACCAAAGGAAGAAGAAGAGCATATTGACGTTACAATGCGCTATGGGGTACTTTAAGTGTTACTCTTATTTCCGTTTAGAAGAATAAGTAAAGGGTCTCTCATAGTCGACTTCGACTGTAGCCTTTCCGACTGGTTTATTATATAATAATTATTTTATTATTAATTTTTGCCGTAAAATTCGAATTATTTACATAGTTGTGAGTTTTCTTAAATTTTGCAGTGTTTTGTCAAAATTAACCTATTAGTTGCTTGGTATAAGAAACCCACACAGGTTGACATACATCGACCAGTTCAGTTATATGGCAGCTTTATAAAGAATTAGCCTACATCAAGAAAATTTTGGCAAGTTGTTTTATAAACTGAAAATATGTGAATAATCCGAGTTTCAGTTCAATAGGTTAAAAACTGCAACTTTAGTGCATATCAGCTAGATCAGTTACACGGCAGCTATATAATATATAGTGGTCCGCTTCAAAAAAAATTGGGTAGATATTAAATTTGGAACTGATATTTACAATTTAGTCTATAAAAAATTGTGTTCATTTATTACATCTTTATTACAAAAATGGCAAAAAAATTTGTTTTGGAAAACCATATAAATTTTTTTTTTATTTTGAAAGTACATTATAAAAAATGGTTGCAAAAAAAGTTTGGGAATAAAAAAATGAAACAGTTCGAATAAGTCATTCAAACAGAGCAGACATGTCAACGCTTATCTTCATGGGCGTAGCCAGGTATGGGCAGGGGGGGGCAGCTGCCCCCCCTAGAGCACATAAATTTAAGTAAAAATGTTGAATAGATACAATAAATCATAATAGTAAAAATATATAATAAATCAAATTTCCAAACCAATTGAATTTTGGTTCGCTCCATGCCGGAATTCAAGCCAATTTAAGGAGAAAATATAGCCATAAGCTGAATCTATCTGTTAATCACATAAATGCGGTTTCAGAAATAGGAAATGTTATTGAAACTATAAAAGATTAAGTAATTAACTTTTTTCGGGAATCAACAACACGTGGAAATTATGCTCCTAATATTCCACGCCTTTGTAAGACTAGCTGGTCGGTAAAGACTATCAGAAAATGTTCCGAACATGTTTCTGAAATTGTGAATGCACTAAATAGTTATATTGAAGATAAGGAAACCCTGGCAAATCATAGTCTGTATACCAGTATAATTCTGCGGCGACAAAGCCAGCATTATTCTTTGCTCTAAAGGTAATTAAAAAGTATTCAAACCAAAAGCAAACATTATGCAGAAAATGTTAATAGGTTTTATTACCATTGGTCAGCACATTGAAAATATGTTACACGTTCTTAATAATGATCACATCAATGCAGGAGAAACCACCAATTAAATTAAATTATTACCAAGTCGCGCATATTTACAGACGATCCAATACTAGACATGACACTGTCACGTATTACTGTAAAACAAAAAAAAAAAAACATAATTAATTCTCCTGCAGTAAATGAATAAGAATACTGTCGAAATTTTATAATTTGTCGCTTTCCAAATTGCACCCACAGTACGAGTATCAGGTTATATACTCTAATAAAAACTCGAACCATTTAGAAAAAATGTATAACCTAAATGTCGATGGGGAATTCACTCTTTGGTACAATCTGCGGAAGATAAAGAACTTGACCGAAAATAATTCAAAGGATATTCAGCTTGTAGAAATATTAATGAATTTTATATTTGGAACTGTTCACTATTTAAAACAGCGACTATAAAGACTTCTTTTAGTACTCTTTGTAAAGTCAAGACGCGGATGAGGAGCTCAGTACGGCAGGATAGAATTTCCGGGCTATGTCTCATGAGCGTGCATAGGAAAATCGACAACGAAAATCGTGAGAAGATTCAAAAGAAAACAAACTAACAAGTTTGCCACAAATCCAAGCCGTTCATTATTATAGTATATATTATAAATAATATATTTTTTTTTTAAACTGAAAATATATTATAAAACAAATAATTGCTGCCCCCCTCTGAATCACATCCTGGCTACGCCCATGCTTATCTTGTAATACTTCTAAAAAAAAACAATACAAAACAAAAATACAAAAACTTACAAGAGCAAAACTCAGTGCAAAAATATTCCTAAATCAGACAACTGATATAAAACTATAACGGAAAATAACAACAACAACAAAAAAAGCCGCACCATGCGGGATCCCCAGACCTGCGCAGCAGGTCTAATACTTTACTCTTCAAAATAGAATTACAAAAATCCTGACTCTTCTATGTATCGGTCCTAAATACCTAATCATGAAACGCACTGATAATAACAAAACGATCGCAAATTATTCTCCTATCCAAATTTAAAAAAAATAGACAACCTGTGCGGTGGTGAAGTGGAAAAGTGCAAGCTCTTAGCAAACGGAACGTATGAAATAAAAACAAAAACAAGCCGAACAGTCGGGACCTCGACCGTAATATACCCTGTGAGTCTACATGAACCCGCTTAAGTTTACTCATGATGAAATTCTCTAGTAATTCGTTTTTTAAATTTGTGGGCGAAGACGACGTGGTATCGTGATAAAATTTTCTGGACACATCGACCCCAAGATACTCATCATGTGTGCCAAGTCTCAAGTCTCTAGCTACAAAACTGCTTTTGTTATGAGGTTTTTGAGCTACAAAACTGCTTGCTTTATGAGCTTTTACTTAATTTGTGGGCGAAGGGAGCGTGGCATCGCGATACAGTTTTCTGGACACATCGACCACAAAATATTCAATATGAATTCCAAATCTGAAGTCTTTAACTGTAATATTGCTCTTGCTATAAGCTTTTCCGTTTTGTAGGCGAGCGGGGCGTGACATCGTGATAACAATTTCTGGACACATTGACCACAAAATATTTATCATGTTTGCTAAATTTGAAGTCTTAGCTGTAATATTGCTCTTGTTATGAGGATTTGAGCTACAAAACTGCTTGCTTTATAAGCTTTTACTTAATTTGTGAGCAAAGAGGGCGTGGCATCCAAAAGCAAAGATAAACTTGATCTGTTGCAAAAATTACCAGTGCTTGGACACCAAGTTCAAGCTTCTAGCTCTAACCATCTCTGAGATCTTTTCGTTCATACGGACGGACCGACAGACCGACGGACAGACGGACATAGCTATATCGACTCGGCTATTGATGCTGATCAAGAATATATATACTTTATGGGGTCGGCTATGCTTCCTTCTGCCCGTTACATACTTTTAACAAACTTAATATACCCCCACAGGGTATAACAATGTCACAAGCCTCCAAACTCATCCAATTAATTGCACTAGACAAGCAAACTAATGTAGAAGTTTCAGAACACAACACACGTAACTTCACCAAAGGTGTTATTTACTGCAACAATCTGCGTGAAATCCAAGAAAGCAAAATTCTCCAAGAACTCAAACAAAATAATGTTATTAAAGTTAAGAAAATACTAAAAAAAACAACAAGACAAACTCCATGAAACCGGCTTAATAATACTCACTTTCACTTTAATCAACTTACCAGCTAACATTAAAATTGGTTATCAAAAAGTTAACATACGCCCTTATATCCCACTACCTCTTCGATGCCGAAACTGTAGCCGAATTGGACATCCTACCAAATTTTGTAAAAGCGAAAAAATGTGCCTAGACTGCGAATCGTCGATCATAAAAAAACAGAAGATGAGAAACGCACCAACAACAAAAGCTGTATAAACTGTAGGGAAACCAAATTGCAGAGTTATCATCACAGTATCTTCGATCGCAATTGTCCTACATTTATTAAAAATAAAGAAATACATACCATACGTACCATCGAAAAGACGTCATTGAAAGAAGCCCACCAATTATACAACGAAAGGCACAAACTCCCACAAGCAACTTTCGCCGCAACTAATAAACTTACAACACAAAAACATTAACCCCCAAGTTACGAGCAGCAACGTAACCCATCTGACATCACTAGTAAACTTTTACAATACGAAACTCCAGTTCAAGCCCCTCAACGTCAACAAAAACAGATATATCTACTAACCTAAATACACGACAGTCAAGTGGGTTTCAAGAAAGGCAAATCAACTATAGTCTTCTTCTTGTAGACCATCTCAAAGCTAGAACTCTCTCAAAAAGAAGCCACACATCAATAATTTCGCACTTATACATTAAAAATTGACAAAAAAGGCTATAATGAATTTGTGTGAATGTATGTATGTAACAGGCAGAAGGAGGCATCTCCGACCCTATAAAGTATATATATTCCTAATCAGTATCAATAGCCGAGTCGATTGACACCTGTCTGTCTGTCTGTTCGTCCGTCTGTATGAACGCGTCGTTCTCAGCACCTATAAGAACTAGAGACTTCAAATTTGGAAAGTAAGTTCTTGATTGCCATACGCAGATCAAGATTATTTTCAATTTTCGATATATCACCCCCCGCCCACACAAATCGAAGAAAACTATCACTGCTTTAGATAACTCAGCCTAACATAACAGATAGTTAAAGTATAACTTACGCTGGGCAATTTGCTGCAAGATTCATGGCGATCGACCCATAAATAAAGGAGATGTTAAGAAATTTGTTTTAATTCCATTTGTTGGCCAAAGCGAAAAAGCATATGAAAATCCCATTTGCCCTAACGACAAGGCATATTATAATCTGATGATTTGCGCTGTCGGCCGCTGTGGCCCAATACATTGTGTCACGTGGCGCTATACAGTGCAAATTACTAACGGCCACACTCAGAACTATATTTTGATTTGCCTTTCGGCCGCTGTGGCGCTAGACATAAACAATCTCGATGCAAGCAAAATCGACTTCAAGCGATATATTTAAATCCCATTATAATTATAATACTTTTCTTTGAAGACCTGCACAGGGTTTCCTACTGTCGCGCGTGCTCGACTGATCGGTTTTTTGAATAAGTCTTGTACCACCTAGGGGAATTTTGGCAGGTATGTACAGGTAAAACTACACAAATTATGAATGAACCAGGTATGATTGTAATTTGTTAAAATGAAAGTTACTGCCTATATGGAAGTTACTATCTATGAAAACATCGATGGCATTTTCAATATTATCGATATTTTGTGAATAATGCGATGTTTCCTTCTGAATATCGATGTTCCACTGCAAGGTGAGACGCTAAAGAAAAAGTACTTTTAATAAATTGCGCATATGTTTTACATTAGTATTCACATATTTACAGGATCTTTCGCACACCAAGTGAGAGTCTCATCATTGTTTTCCTTATGTTTGTACATATTTTGTTGCGGACTGATTTTTTTCTCGTTGGACCGCGCCGACTAGCTCATCGGTTATCGGGTGTAGTCCGACCCTGGCCCTCAGTCCGAACAATCGATACGTCAAGTCGATTCATCGCCTATCGCCGCATACTCCTATTAAAACTTCACAACACTAAACAAGATGGAGGAATGCAGCCAAAACATAAACAGTGAAAAAGAAACATTGAATACGGACAATAATTAACAATGGTGAGTATGAAATGGAACACAATATATAAAAACTAATGACGGAACTTCAATATCCAAACAGGGCCACCATTGGGCCCAGGCGTACCCGCCCTACCTGACACGGCCACAACGACGATGTCTCCCTAGTGTTGACCATCGCCACCGACGCCTCATAGCCTGTATGACATGCATATATAAACGTATATGCATTTGGTAATTTTAAACTTTGAATTGTGTGCGCTTCGTGTTGTCCCTATTCCGTTTGAATTTACTAATATTTGTTTTAACAGAACGTTAATATTTAATTATTTTTATTTTAATTTAATGTGCATTATTTTTTTTTATTTAATTTAAAATTAGCAGGTATATTTTTTTTCTCTATTTTTATTTATTATACCCTGTGGGGGTATATTAAGTTTGTTAAAAATATGTAACGGGCAGAAGGAAGCATGGCCGTCCCAATAAAGTATATATATTCTTGATCAGCATCAATAGCCGAGTCGATATAGCCATGTCCGTCTGTCCGTCTGTCCGTCGGTCTGTCGGTCCGTCGGTCCGTCCGTATGAACGAAAGGATCTCAGAGATGGTAAGAGCTAGAAGCTTGAACTTGGTGTCCCAGCACTGGCAATTTTTGAAGGCAGATCAAGTTTATCTTTTTTTTGGATGCCACGTCCTCTTTGCCCACAAATTAAGTAAAAGTAAAAGTATAAAACAAGCAGTTTTGTAGCTCAAAACCCTCATATCAAGAGCAATATAACAGCTAAAGACTTCAAATTTAGCACACATGATAAATATTTTGTGGTTAATGTGTCCAGGAAATGTTTTCACGATGCCACACCCCCTCGCGTACAAAACGGAAAAGCTTATAACAAGAGCAATATTACAGTTAGAGACTTCATATTTGGGACACATGATGAATATTTTGTGGTCGATGTTTCCAGAAAATTGTATCGCGATGCCACGCCCTATTCGACCACAAAATTAAATAAACGAATTACTAGAGAATTTCATCGGAGGTGAATTTGAACGGGTTCCTGTAGACCCACAGGGTATATTACGGTCGGGGTCCCGACTGTTCGGCTTGTTAGTTGTAATTTGGTTATCAAAAAATTTTGTTCGCCAATGGCGCAATTAGACACAGTCTTTATTTAATTTGGTTTAATCTTCTAGGTCTTCCTAGCTGCAGCAACACGGCACATTGGAGTATAACACCCGAAAAGGAGATCACAGCGGCACTACGGCTCTTATGGCACTTCTGATTTTAGCACTAGCGCCCTTGGGTGGCGTTGAAACGGACTCACGGTGTTTTTGACTCTGTGGCTAGCTTCCATCGCCGTTACGCAACCGGTGACGTGCCTTTAGAATCTGTTGTGCGGCCTCGCTGCCCTGGAAGAACTTGTATGTCGCTTCGGCGGAACCTAGCTGGCCTCTCGTCGCGCCCACAAAAACTTGTGGTTGTAGTCTGGTTGCTTTGCCAGAAAAAACTTGGGGCTGCAGTCTGGTCCTGTCGGGTCTTTCTCGCACGTAAGCTTCTTCTGCCTGTCTTAATTCCCTTGCTGCGGGACACCTCCGTTCCCGTTGACCTTATCAATTCGACTTCTCTCTCGGAATTGCAGCAACGTGTTCTTAGTGAAAAATTTCTGCCTCTGCCTCTTCCTGTTTTCTTTTCCTTTTCTATCCTAGTTGTTTCTGCAATACATACTCCCTTCCCCTCTCGGCCAATGGGGATCTATCATATCGCCGTCTTTCTTTCGCATTTTCCCTCTCAGAGTCGGGCGAATAGTGGGTTGCCACCCTCTGCAATTTCCTTCAATATTTCCCACTATTATCGCAGGGAACTTATCGATAGAAATATCAGTATTCAGTGTTTGTTTGGTGCGGCCATGACTTGAAAAGTATTTTGACTAGTCGAAAGATGAAAAAGTGTCATCTTCCAACGTGTCAGAATGAAACACCAGCTGTTTATAAACCAGAGCTGTAAAACGCCAGTCACTTTTTGAGCGCCCAAAATTTGATGTACTGAATATCGAATATTAAGACAGCCTCTCAAAAAGTTTTGAGCCTACTTTGCAACCCTTATTTTTATGTGGAGTTGATACCTTTCAAACTGGATTTCGATCTACTGGATACTATGCTTTAGTTAAAAAAACTGCTGCTGCATCGTCTGCTTCTTCTTCGCCTACTGCTGCTTCGTCTGCTGCTGAAAGTGCTGTATTTATATTTCAGTTTTTTTGTTTTTCTATTTTTTACAAGAAGTCATTACGTTTTATATTAATAAAAACCAGTCGGAAAGGCTACAGTCGAAGTCGACTATGAGAGACCCTTTACTTATTCTTCAAAATGGAAATAAGAGTGACGCTAATAGTACCACTTAGCGCGTTGTAACGTCAATATGCTCTTCTTCTTCCTTTGGTCCGACACTGAGTAATATTAAGTCTTAAATACCTTCCGAGTTTATTATCCGATCGCGATGCAATTTTCAGGATACACCCAACCCAATGCTTGTTCCGTGTGCCAAATTTCAAAGCTCCAGGTTTAAAATTGACCATTATATGGGATTTTACCTTTTTATTTTAATAACTTCCGAGATTATTATTCGATCGCGATAAAATTTTCAAGATACGTTAGGACTCTGATACTCGTCCTGTGTGCCAAAGGACTCTAGTTTTAATATTTTTCGTTTTATGAGATTTCAAAAATTTTGTTTTCGATTTTTGGGGTCGGAAGGGGGCGTGGCAAAATTCTAAAACAAACTTGACCTTTGTGCAGCCCTTAGGAGTATTCTCACCAAATTTGGTGACCCTAGCTCTTATAGTCTCTGAGATCTAGGCGCTCATACAGCAGCACAGACGGACAGACGGACGTGGCTATATCGACTCGGCTGGTGATGCTGATCAAGAATATATATACTTTATGGGGTCTGCCGGACTTCCTTCGACCTGTTACGCTCATTTTTTTTTTTACAAACTTAATAAACCCGTTTAACTTTTTAAAGTAAAGGGTCTAAAAATGTGTATTTAAGTAATATAAAACAATTATTTTATTATAATTTTCAGCAATTTATGGGCCATTTTAACTACATTAAAAATTTCCGATGATTGAAAACATCGATGCTGAAAACATCGATGTACGTGCTATAGATGTTTTTGCAGCCCAAATTAGAAATAGCTAGTCCATCATTAGTAAAACAAGCCAAAAACAAGTTCTATAGCATAAGGAAAATATGGAAAAATTGTAATCAGACATTGGAAAATTTGAAAAGCAAGAAGTTAGCCTGGCTGGATGAAATTTGCGCTTATGAAGATGAAGAAGCTTTTACATCCACCTGCCAAGGAAGAGGAAGACACATACACAAGGAAACGCAAGCTTCACGCCGCGACCGGACCAATGTCTTCGGAATTTCTGTCGCAAGCACTTTGAATAAAATATGCAAAAGTACAGAAGGACTAAAGCGATAATTACGAATGCAGTGAAGATCTCAAGCCCAGAACGACTGCACATGATAAAGGGAATCATTCCGACGTCACCAAATTCCTCGGTCAAAAAGTATATTCAATATGTTAGCAGCCTCTTCAAATCCACTTGTTTCAGCGTTTAGACACGTGAGAACGTTATAGTTCCGAAATGTTAAGTTTATTAGATATTAATCCCAATGTTGATGAATATTTTGAAGAGAATCAGGCATAAAAAAATAAGGATTTAAAAAAATTGTGTTAATGAAACTGCTTTAGAAATATAAAACTGTAATTTAAAATGAAAATTAGAATAAAACTATACATTTTTGACAAAAATAGTTAGTAATTAAACACGTTAAATATGCAAATCACCCTGAGTGGCCATTCATTTTAAAGCTAATGTAGCCATCTATTACCGGATCTTTTAATTTTGGAAATATCTAAATTGGTTCAAAAGATATGGTTTATGTAACGCTATCCGCCCTAAACGGGCCACTGTGCGTCGTCAAAATCAGAGATTTTCTTATTTTTGTGTGGTTTGTAAGCATATGTTAAATGTTTATTGGGGGAGCCCGGTATTATTCTTGATAATGATTTACTATTTGTTAGGCTTTCTACGTATGATATGCTGATATAATGTTTTACTTTTATGCTTTGTACAATATTCTATCTGTCTGTCTTTTTAGACTGTCAAGTAATTTTTCGGTGTAGCTATTTTTATACCCCTAGCACATAAAAAATGGGCAAAAAGGGTATAATGAATTTGTAAAAATGTATATAACAGGCATAAGGATCTCTGACCATATAAAGTATATATATTCTTGATCAGTACCAATAGCCGAGTCGATTGACACCTGTTCGTCTGTCTGCCCGTTCGTCCGTCCGTCTGTGTGAACGCGTGGATCTTAGCAACTATAAGAGCTAGAGACTTCAAATTTGGAATGTAGGTCCCTGAATTCCATATGCTGAGCAAATTATTTTCAATTTTTGATATCTTATCATCCGCCCACGCAAATCGAAAATAAACTATCAGATAGTTGAAGCATAACTCACACTGAGCATTTTGCTGCAAGTTTCATCGCGATTGACACATACATAAAGGAGATATAAAGAAATTTGTATTAAAGCCATTATTTCATAGATATGAAATTGCCATTTGCGACAGCGTTAGCGACTGTGATAATTTGATTTGCGCTGTCGGCCGCTGTGGCGCTATACATTGTGCTGAAAACAGCTGAAGGCTACACGGAAAGTTATATATTGTGTGAAAAGCTGAATTCTACCATTAATATAAAAAATTAATATTAGCGCGTGCTTACACAACTGTTTATTAAGGTTACACAGCTTGACTTAACAGTGTTACAAAATATAACAATTTGCTGCAAGCTTCATAACGATTGACCAATAAGTAAAGGAGATATTAAGGAATTTGTTTAATAACCATTATTTCATAATTGTTGGCCAGACCGAGAGCGCGTATGATAACAGTGTTCAGCAATATTGTTAAGGAGATGTCGAGAACTGAAAACTCAAGCTGATAGTTATATATAATACCTATTTATTTATTTAAAGCTAGATTTCCAATCAAATTCATAATCTAACGAAAGGGTATAGCACTGGCTACTAGGGTCTTTGGCTGTGTACATAGTAATTAATTAATACAAATTATATTAGAAATGTTTGGCTGGCTCGAGGTCTTGGTGTTATTATTTATTGCATTTTTAAATAATTGGTTTGCCGATATATTTCGACTGCCGTCGGCTGTCGTCTTCAGGGCAACTACAAACATAAATAAACATTCAAAAACATTGATCCTTAGAAAACTATTCAAATAAATTAACATACAATTTTTTTCCTGTTTTGCAAGTACGCTTACGTCAGCTTGGAGTTCGTAACTAAGTATTTTGGAGTAAATGTCGGTATATGTGAGCGCAATTGTCAGTGTCCGTTTTGTAGTTTAGTCGTTTGTTTGTTGGTGTATTTATTGTGTGCAGCATCTCCACTGTGTAGCGTTTCCTATATTGTTGTTCCTGTTGGAAAATTTTTGTGTTCTCGAAACTCTCCGTGTGGCCGTTCTGTATGCAATGTGTTGCTAAAGCTGTTTTTTGTACATTTGTTGGTAGGCGAAGTTTACTGTCTGATTTATGTTGCGATATTCTGGTTTTTAGTTTAGATTTTGTGTTGCCAACATACACCTTGTCACATTTATCGACGTGATTTCCACTGCAGGGTATCTCATAAATTACGTTACTTTTGTCCATTGGGTCTATCTTACTTTTGTTTTATTAAAAAAGATTTTTGTCGTGGCTGTGGGTTTGTGTGCTATTTGTACGTTTGTAGTATCAAAATAATCCGATTGGTGAAAACGTTCGGATATATTAGGTATATATGTAAGTGATCGATATGATTTGGGCTGGTCTTCTTTTGGTTGTTGTTCTTTTTGTTGCTGTCTTTTCATCAATGTTTTAATTATATATGTTGGGAAATCATTTGCTTTAAGTATTTCTATTGCTTGTTTTTGTATCTCTTTATGATATATTGGGTTACTTAGTGATCTCATTCTTCTTATGCAGCTTAACGCTGTGTTCATTATCATCGTCCTGGGATGTTTTGAGAAGAAGTTGAGTATTCTTCCCGACGATGTCGGTTTTCTATACCATTTTAGTTTTAGTTTGTTCACACATTTGTTGATCGTTGTGTCCAAATATGGTCGTTTTCCATCCGCTTAAAGTTCGTATGAAAATTTTATGTGTTTGTGGTAAGAGTTCAGTGCGTCGAGTGTGTTTTGTATTTCATCTTCTTTTACTATTGCGAAAAGGTCGTCTACATACTTTGTCACTGCTCTAGGTGTATATTTAAGTTTCTTGAGCGTGTTGTCTAGTAGTTCTTCCATAACTATGTCCGCTATGACTGGTGAAGCAGGGGATCCCATAGGCATACCTTTTAATTGTATATATTTGTTGGTCAAACTTAAAATATCTGTTTTCCGTTATGCAGAACTTAATTATATCCATAAAAAGTGGTTTTGGTGTATCAGTGTGTTAGTTATTTGTTTCAAAATTTTAATAATGTATTTGCACTAGTGCTGGCAAAACATCGGAGCACTATCGATACTATCGATGTTTTGAACTTTTTTGAAAAATATCGATTGTTTTTTGCACTATCGCGTGGCTGGATTGGAGTAAGTGAAATATGTTAAAATTAAAGCGAAATATAGTTATATTTTTTTTTATTAATTAGCGGAATATTCAGTTGGTGTTGGTGGTCGGAATCAAGGATGGAAAAGATCGTTAAAAAGGCAACGAAGGGTAAATATATTTTACCATTTTATTCTTGGAACTGCAAATTTATTTTTGTGTATGTGTATGTGTGTTTGCAGAAAACAACATGTCGGCGTGTGATTCTGAAGACGAAGGAAGAGCGCATTTTCAGTAAAGCCGGAATTGTTATAAGTGAGAAGAGGGCTTCACTCAAGGCTTCAACTGCCGATAAAATAATTTTTATGAGCAGAAATAATTGGCTGATTAATAATTAAGTTTGATCTCGTACCTTAACTACATTACAACATGTAAACTCAAATGAAATGATATTTTTCGTTATTTTAATATTAAGATACACAAAGAAATGAATGAAGAAAAGGAAAAAAATGAAAATTTTGTTAATAAAAAACTTAAGAAAAAAAAAACTTTTAATTTAATAAATTCAAAAAAAAAATATATATATGGCTTAAGAAACATCGATAGTATCGATTTTTTACCAGAGAAAACATCGAAAAATCGATAGTGGAATAAATCGATTTTTTGCCAGCTCTAATTTGCACAGTTCGTATGATGGTGAGCCTATAGAGGAGCAAATAGGTCTCAAAGGTGTGCCTTCTTTATGTATTTTTGGTAGTCCGTAAATTCTGGGTGGTAGTGCCGTCGTTGTTGTCATCTTCCTTTTTTCCATGTTGGAGATCAGATTTTAATTTGTATAATTTCTCCACTAAGTTATTGTTTTTAGTTTGCAGTCTTAGGGTCGGATCCTGTCTGAGTATTCGGTATGTGCATTAATCCTGTAGTAAGATAATACCTAAGATATTGGAATTCTGTTGGGTTGGAAAGAAAAGTTATTGGGGTTGATTTTTTAAAGAATTTTAAGCCATACCATCTGGATTTTTGTTTTATTCAATTTAGTTTATAGTTAAGAAAGTTTGTTTTAATTAATTTATTGATATCTGTAATGTTGAAATTATTTGAAAGGATAAGGGGAAATTTAGAAGCTAGTTTGGCTTGGCTGTCAGCAAATTCGATGCCTTTAATATTTTTGTGTCCAGGAATCCAGAGTAATATAATCTTAGGAAAGTGTGTCATTATAAACGTCCTTATAGCGGCAGGATAATATGAGACGTTTTCCGTATTACCGATGACGTGAAGTGCAGATAAGGAATCAAAACAAATGACGTATTTTCCAGGTTTTAGTTTAAAAAATTTGTATACCTTCATAAATTGCTATAATCTCAGCGGAGAAAATTGAAGAGTAGTTTGGAATTAAACCTATTTATATAATATGTTCTTCACTAGTAATTCAGAATAAAGTTGAGTTATCGGTTTTTGAACCGTCTGTATATATAAACATATGGTTGGGTAAATTAGTTTTAAAGCTAAGAAAATGATGTTGAAAAATAAATTGATTTGTATTCTGAACTTTTAGATTTGAGAGTTTTGCGTTTATTGCTTTCTTATTTTATTTCCAAAAAGGTAGTTTTGGTGTAACTTCATGAGGTTTTATATTCAAAAATTTGCATAGTTTCACTCCTCTGTTTATAGCAGATGGGAGTTTAATTTTGTTATATGGTTAATTTTTTAATTTCTTAATTATGATGTTTAGTAGTGAATCTTTAGAGGAATATATATTTTTGATTAAATTAGCTTGATGAGGTCGTTAGAGGTCGAAGGAAGTCTGGCAGAACCCATAAAGTATATATATTCGTGATCAGCATCAACAGCCTGGTCGATATAGCAATGTCCGTCTGTATTGCTCTGTCAGCACCTAGATCTCAGAGACCATAAGAGCCAGGGTCACCAAATTTGGTGACATCACTCCTGCGGCCCCTGAAAAGGTCAAACTGGTTTTTTCGAAAACAAAATTTTTGAAATCCCATAAAACCAAAAATATTAAAGCTAGAGTCCTGAATTTTGGCACACCGGACAACCATCGGGGTCCTAATGAACATTTCATCACGATCGGATAATAAACTCGGAAGTTAGTCAAAACACAATATATCTTAGTGTCGAGCCAACGGAAGCAGAAGAGCACATTGACGTTACAAAGCGCTATGTTAATCTGAAGTTGCGTTGGTTTTGCTCAGGAGTATAGACGGTCGACCTCCTTCTGGTTCTTCTAGTGTTGATTCTTCTTCATCAGACGGGCAGAGTAGGCCTCATAGAAATGAAAAAGGACCTTTAAGGCTACATGAAAGAGCCGTTGACTAGGTGCAGGCCAAATTCAATTGAATTTTTTCTCTCAACCAGCCTTGTATTATTTACAATTCTTCGATAAATTTAAAAATGTACTCGATATATCGATATACCAACAAGTCGGAACTTCTACAGTCGAAGTCGTCTGTGAGAGATCCTTTACTTATTCTTCAAAAAAGAAACAAGATTAACACCAATAGTACCCCATAGCGCGTTGTAACGTCAATATGATCTTCTTCTTCCTTTGGCCCAACACTGAGTAATATTAAGTTTTCAATTAATTACGAGTTTATTATCCAATCGATGATGATATCCGATGAAATTTTCAGGATACATTGGAACCCTGATGCTCGTCCTGTGTGCCAAAATTCAGAACTCTACCATTAATATTTATTATTTTGATAGACCCGTTTTACTTTTTTTAAGTAAAGGGTCTTCAGTCGCGTTGGTAGTTCCCGCATCCATAAGCAACGCTCAAATTTCCCTTTCCCCAAACGCTTACTATTTCGTTTGGGAATCGACGCGCGTTTCTAAATTTCGTGACGCAAACGTGGACGTAACCATAATGGAAGTCCAGTACAACCTGTACATACCTGCCAATATTCCCCAAAGTGGTACAAGACTTACTCAAAAAAATCCTTTGGATCACTATAAGGAAAAATTGACAAACAGGCACAGCGAGAACGCATCTTTATTGCATTGAGTTCTTCTTCCATCAGCCTTCCACGCGCTTTTATTGCGATGTTGCATCAGTTTTATTCATTTAACTTGTAAACGGGCAAGAACGGGCAGACCAAATTATATAAGTTAGTTATAGTAATATTCACCTTAGCATTATAGAAAGTTTCACCCAAAAGTTCGTAAAAGTTTGAAAGTTCTATTCCACCAAAATTAAAAAATAGCTTCATTTTAGTGTATTTTTTTTAACTTTTCTTAAGTGAAAAGTAAATGTGCGAAGAACATTTTTTTGTTTTTAAAATTGTATTGTTTTTTACTAGAAATTAACGTATTTTTCAGATGACACCAAAATTGTTTACATCAGTTGTATAGTTTGTCTGCAATTCAGTTTAAAATTTGGTACTTTTGGTAAAAATTTGCACATTCGATAATGGGTCAACTTTGAGAGGCTGTACCGCCCACAATTTTTACCTGGTTTAAAAATCCGTTTGAATTCTTAATCTTTGAAGAATTCTCTATCGGATACATATATTACTTTTTTGATTGCTTTCGACGAAGATATGAAGGGTGTTGACGTAGGCCTGTGAACACACTCGCCAAAACTGTTGTCTGAGCATGGAAAGCAGGTGCCACCTGTGACAATATGAAGATCCGCTGCTTTGTCTGTCTGGCTCTGACCTTTGTGGCAGCGAACGAAGTGTCTGACCGATGAGCGGGTGGCCGGGTATCAGCGCCATTTATTGGGTTCCCGCTTAGTGGAGTCAGCGGCCGCGAATTGAGGATCGCCTCCACGTCGGCCAGATGCCCTCTGACGTCACTTTCCACCAGCAAAGCGCTTCCGACCTGTCTCAGCAGCAGATGTTTTGCGGACTTCACGGCTGCTTCCCACAGCCCTCCGAAATGTGGGGCCCGCGGGGGATGAAGCACCACTCCATGACTTTCTCCGTTGCGAACGACTGCAGACTGGCCCACTGCCGCTCGAACGCTTCCTGCAGCTCCATCAAATCATAAAATTGTTTAATGAATGGAGTCAGAGATTGGGGGCTTGCCTGTACAATTTTGCTTTCCTTCAACTTTTCAAAGATCTCTTTCGAGAAGTATCCTGGGCATCCATGTCGCCATGTCGGCATTCATTTCACCGATAAAGTCAAGACGGCAGCAGTAATGGCTACTCCCTACCGGCCCCGGAAGCCCGCAGCATCAGGTATCCCGATAACTAACGAGATCCTGCAACTAATTGCCGAAAAGAGACGCCTTCGCTCTAGGTGGATGGGTCTCGTCACCCAATGGACAAAGCAGCCTGGAATAGAGCGCAGGGTAGGCTCCAACGTGCACTAGTGGACCACAAGGCTGCTTGGTTCGACGAGAGGCTGGCCAATACTGGCACTGACTGCAACGCGACGCATTCGCTCTGGAAGGCCATGAGAGCCATCTAAAGGTGCACCAGGAAGGCGCCGCTGATTGACAGCAATGGGACATGGTGTCGGACGGACTTGGAGCAAGCCGAGGTGTTTGCGGGTCACCTTTCAGAGCGCTTCCAGCCACTTGAGGTTGCAATGCTTCCCTTCTCAGTGGAAGCTCGGAATAATCTCCATGATCCACAAACCTGGCAAGCCGGATAGGGACCCAGCGTCCTATCGGCCGATCAGTCTCCTCCCTTAGATCTCGAAGGTGTTTCAGAGACTGCTTGCCGCCCGGATTGTTTAGATCATGGATACTCAGGGGACCATTCCCGAGCATCAGTTCGGGTTTCGAGCTGGCCACTGCACGATTGAGCAACTGCACCGAGTTGTCGAGCAAATATTGATGGTATTTGACAGAAGGGAATACTGCAAGGCCCTCTTCTTGGACATCAGAGAAGCGTTTGACCGTGTATGGCACACAGGACTACTGTCCAAAATTAAGGACAAGCTGCCTGCACCTTACTTTGGACTTGGTCATACATGGAGGAAAGGCGGTTCGCGGTCCGCTTCCATTCGGCAGTTTCTGCCAAGTACGAAGTTAAAGCTGGTGTACCACAGGGAAGTGTCCTGGGCCACCTGTTGTACTCTCTCTTTAGCAGCGACATGCCGCAGCCAGATGATAGCCCGCTATCAATGCTCGTCACGTTCGCAGATGACGTCTGTTTCACCTTCAGGGCACGAGGTGACCTCGATGCAGCCGACGGAGTCGAGGAGAATGCTACAAGGTTCGCGCAATGGGCGAGGCGCTGGAACATTGGATTAAATAGTGACAAGCCGGCAAATGTCTGCGTCGAGGAACGCCGCCTTCCATATTCATCGAGGGGGTGCCTGTTCTTCAGTCTAACTCAGCCAAATACCTTGGAGTAATACTCGATCGTAGGCTTAGCAGGTGACAGAGACCAGGACTCGCATACGGTCTGCAGTGTCAAAACATTATTGGTTACTCAGCCCAAAAAGTAAACTGTCACTTGGCACAATCTGACAGTTTACAAGCAAATTATTGCTCCGATCTGGAAATACGGGTGTTAAATCTGGGGACTCAGTTGTGATGGCCAGATCAGAAGAGTGCAGGTGATAGGATCACAAGGTTAATGACTGAATGTGCATGGATTATTCGTAATACCACTCTTCATGGACACCTGGAGCTCTCCACGGTCTTCGAGGAGATAGCAACGACAGGCTAGAACGACACCGGAATAGACTGGCAAGGGGCCTGACTATAGTAGGCTCTCCAAGAAGACTGCAAAAGCGCCAACCTAGGGACCTGATGTCCCGAACTCCCAGGGAGAGAAATCGTTGACTGTGATTGTTATGTTCAATTGTTATTGTGATATATTATTATTTGTTATATGTTTAAGCTAGCCGATAGGCTATCCGGTGCGCCCAAATGGGCTGAATTAACAGAAACCAAGGACACAAAGGGGTATTATGACTACCCCGTATGCCTTATTAAATAAAAAAAAAAAAGTTCTCTTTGCACTCTGAGGGTTGAACCAGTTCCATCAGCTTTACAAACACCAAATTTAACTCTTTTGGGCTGAGGACATCAGTGGCACGGTCAATTTTTGACCCTTTAATATATCGATAAATGTACACAATTACTCCAACTAATTTGCGAAATTACGAAAATCGAGGCACGAGACAGGGCAGAAAGCCAGAGCTGGTAGCTAAATAAACTATCGCAGATTTCTTGGACGCACTGTCTTTCCATTCTGGTGGTAGCGAAGGCCAATGGAGGCCAATATTCAAATTTCTTGCAGAGAAAGAATGGTCCTAGCGAAATTAAATGTGTTATATCATGAGTATCGCAACCTCTCCACGCCAAATCGGCTGGGTTCAACAGTGTGGCCACATATCACCAAAATACATATTTGATCATCTCTTGGATGCCTGCAACTCGATTAGCTGCGAATATTGCCAATAATGAAAGGGAAGTATTTATCCAATGTAGTGTGATAACTGAATCCGTTCACAAATTCACACTCTCGACTCTACAATGTTCCACCGTATGTTTGATAGTTGACCATAAGTAAGCTAGAAAATACGCCGCGCATAGTTCGACTGCAAATTTATGCACTTGAATGCTTGTGTTAAACCTTGCAAGAGCGTACGTAAGTCTTTGTGACGTAAGTAAGTCTTGTGACGTAAGTCTTTGTGACGTAAACCCAGTACTTGCAAAGATCGGATGGCGACAAACGATGCAGACGCAGTGCCATATGTCACCGATATCAGACGTTAAATTTGAATCTTATCCGATCTTATTCAATGTTAAGACACAATCAGACCATTGGGGCAGCGAACTGTAGTCAAGTTGTTCTTCAAGCTTGGACTTGAATGAGAACCGCATTAGCAAAATCTTGCTCGTCACCAACTGACATTAGGGACTCAAACAGTGTAGAGATCGAATCGACAATTGAGCATAATCCGAATGCAGAAGGTTTGCTCATAGGCTCAATGTCGAACAACTGAGCTATCGTATTCAAGAAAATTAGGATCTTGCCAGAATACACATTTCCTCAAGCATCCCACTGTGGGTGCAAACACACAGTGTAGGACAGTACAAAAATAACCGATCGTGGTGAGTCTCTCTTCGATGATATAATTACAAACGATCTTAACAAACTCATATTCCCAAGTAGCGAGGAGTATCAAGGTTGGGAAGAGGTCCAGGATCTCGTGCTGATCTCGGAAAATAGCTATATAAACATAAACAACTGGAGGGTATCCATGCGTCACTCGTTCTCTGATCATAGATAGATAGAGGTATGATACTGACATAGTGTCAATAAACGCCGTAAAGCTGCGAAATTCCCGTAAACGGATTGGAGCAACTATGCAAAAGTTGTCCAATTCAAAGTGAATTCGAGCTAAGCAAAATTCACTCTAAATAAATGGAATAGTGGAGGAAGTGGGAAAGTTCAACCAAGTGCTCAACAAAACATACACATCATCCAGCCTAGAAAGCGGTTCCGATCTAGGTGGAACAATGAACTTAGTAAACTGCGGAAAAAGCCAGAAAGACTTTCAATCGAAGTCACTGTTCATAAATGAACATATTTCTGAAACATCCCTCGGTCTGCGCGGCCAAATTTGAGAACAACCACTTGAAAGGGTCACCAAAGCGTTAGGTTACCACATGGACAGCAGTCCCGGCGCTCAGAAACCGAGGGACAATTACAACATAAACAAACATGCATGCTTAATTGATAAGAAGAAATAGATAGATAAGTATATATGACAATGAGAAGAAAGAAGTATGGATTACTTTAAACGATCACGTACTCGATCACATTAATACATAAGCGCTATAGTGAACTCTGTCTAGCACTTAGGCTACTTGACATAATTAGTAAATAAGACCCTTTAACACTATTGTGAACTCGGTCTAGCACTACAGCTAAATCGATCTGATTAGTACATAAGATACTTTAATGCTATAGTGAACCTGTCTAACACTATAGCTTACTCTGTCTAAATAGTACATAAGATATTCTATAAAACCCCATACAAATTAATAAACGAGGTTCAGTTCTTAAAAACCAACACGTGACTGTTCATATTTAGGGATTGGTGAGCGTGCATACACACTGATCTAACGCTGCGACTAACGTCGCGACTTAATAAAGTGAAGCTTTGCATGCATATGGTCCTTCGAGCAATCTTTCTCAGCGACTGCCAATTGTAGTGGATACTTTAGTCGGTATCACGCAAACAAGTCCATTGATCGCACTTACCGTACATTGTGGCGCAGTAAGGTAAGAACAATAATATCAAAAACAACAAAACAGTGACTGCAACGTGGGATCGGACGAAAGGCAGCGGAGCAACAACAACGACAGAGCGATGACGGGAAGTACAGTACGTAGAAGGCAAGATCTACGCTAATGTACCTGCAACCGGAGCAGCCACAACAAAACGTCGAAGGGAAGTACAGCACTTAGAAGGCAAGATCTACGCTGAGACCTAAAACCGGAGAACCCGAACACCGAAAAAGTTTGCAGTAGCAGCACCAATAAGCGTGCAAGTAGCAGCACCGAAAAGCCTGCAAGTAGCAGCACGAAAAGACTGCAAGTGGCAGCACTGAAAAAGCCTGCAGTAGTAGCACCGAAAAAGCCTACAATAGCAGCACCGAAAAGCCTGCAAGTATCAGCACCGAAAAAGCCTGCAGTTGCAGCACCGAAAAAGCCTGCATTTGCAGCACCGAAAAGCCTGCAAACGCAGCAAGAAAAAGTCTGCAAGTAGCAGTAAACAAGTAACAAGAGTTGCTAAGGAAAACAGTGCAGCGAGGGCTGTTCGAAATCACGCACAACATCGCATAGGAAGTGGATCCCCGAAACTACAGCGGCGTAGGAAAGAAATAAAGACAACAAAAAGAGCCAGGAAAGGTTCCAATTAATTGCAAAAACTGAAAAGGAAAAATTAAATATAAATAAAATAATCATAATTACTGGCAATTATATCACAACCAATCTGCGACGTCAGCCAGCCAGGAGGACCCGCCAGGAACATCAAACACGCCTAGAGATCAACGTATTCATCTTGAAAGAAGACCACCCAGGCGAATAGGTTATTTGGCGCCCAACTAAATAGAACCTGCGGATAAGTTAGCGATAAAACCCTAACGAAACATGTAAGTTCAACAAGAAACTTCAAAGCTAAAACGAAGTAAATATAAAGTGAATAAATCTCATGCAAGCAGCAGTGACTGTAAAAATCAAATAAATTTAGGATAAAACTTAAATCACAAAAATAATTGCATCCTTGCCGATTGCAATTAATCGGCTGCCACATTTAAAACAAAATATTTAATAAAGAAAGAACATTTTTTTTATTTTTTGGTGCACATGTGAAGTGTAAACCATTAATTGATTCAATCTGATGAGCTGGTCAGGTGCAAACATAGAAATAAAAGTAGAATACGATAGTGACGATGGCTGGGACATTGAGCCCAACAATAGTTTCAAAGAATAAAGTCAAACAGAAGCAACTATGAATGTAAATAAAATGCTGGCGTTAATAACAGCCGCTGTCGGCCAAGCTTTGGCGCAGCAAGAATCAAGCTTTCAGTCACGTATTAGTGAAATGCAATCTCAAATAACTTTCGTATAGAGACCCCACAAGTCGAGGCGTATCAAAGAATCCAAATAAACCCGGAAATAAGATGCGATATCCCATTAGACATTGTAAAATCTATTCCGGATTTTAACGGGCCACAAGACGAATATGTAGCATGGTCAGGCAATACTACGATGAAGTCGAGCAAAAGCGATCTCTCATTACCAATGACAATGACTCATGACCGTGATGGCGCTGATCTTCTAAACAGAGAGATTAGATCTGGAGCATTACATGCATTTATTTCAGGGCTTAGTAAACCACTCAGGGCGATTGTTTTCCCAGCTCAGCCGAAAGATTTACCATCTGCCTTGGTTCTAGCCAGAGAAGCGGAGGCAAGCATTGAAAGAAGCATTTTCGCGACAACATACGCTAGAGCCATCAACGAGAGGGCACAGGCAACAGAAGCCAATAAGCATCGTGCGCAGTTCAAGCAGGGAAAAAATAACAGAGACGAGCGAGGACAAGAAAAAACCCTCACTTTTTCAAGCGTAAGCAAAACAGCAATGGCCAAGAGCAGAGTACGAAAGAATATCAGGGACAAGTCTCAGAGCACATGGATGTAGATTCCCCATCAAAGTTTGGGCAGCCCACTCAATTCGGGAAAACTCATACAAATAGTGTTCCGGCACAGAAACGAAATAACACGACCGAACGCATGACAGGATAAAGGCGTCAGCGGCTAAACAATGTTGTTCAGAGTGCCTCTGATACCCAAGAAAAAGGCTATGAAAACCAAGCTACAGCCGAAGTTGGCGAGATAGAAGACGACAACGACTCGACATGCGGCAGCAATTCGTTGAATTTTTAGTGCACGCTCCCGGCTAGTGATGTGAAAAATCATCGATGGCTCGAGCATCGATTGTTTTTGCGCGATGTTTTGCGATGTTTTTCGATGTTTTGGCTCATACCGATGTTTTTCGATGCATCGATGTTTTACAAAAACATAGGCCGTTTAATTTCACAATATGCGCATTTGGTTTAAGTGCCGCACATGATGGTCCCTCTGAACGGGTTTTTTCAGCGGCATCAAATATTTTAAGCCAAAAAAGAAACAGGCTAATACCAGATCGACTAAGTCGCATTTTATTTTTACAAAGTATCGACAAAAAATACTTTTTTTGAAAAAAGTTATTGAGACCGCTTTGAAAGCTTAATATACACAAGACTGCTAAGGAAGCATTGTTATAATTTTAATTTTCTTCTTAAACATGCTAGTCAATACATAAATGAATAGGACTGCTAAGAATGTATATATTGTTATTTTCATTTTTTACGCATTGACAATAAAGTTAATGATAGGAAAACAATATTTGTATTATTTTATTAAATTTAAATAATAGTTAACCGATATAAAAGCAAAATTTGTAGAGAAAAAACTTAATAAAACTATGAATTAAATAAAATTAAAAAAAAAACTAAATGGGTTGAAAACATCGGACATCATCGATGTTTCTGCCCGATGTTTAACACAACATCGATTTCTCATTATGTAAACTTCGATGAACATCGACATCGAACTTTCGACACGAATTTACATCACTACTCCCGGCTAACAATCATTAAGCGACAGCTGGCTGGGAGAACACTAAGAATTTTCATAGATACAGGCGCGGCAAAAAATTATGTAAGGCCCGTAAAGGAGCTGAAAAACATAATTCCATTATTTACGTTAACGATATAGTGGTACCGAGTTCCATCAAAAAGGAATTCAAAAAAATTATTCTAGAGAACATTAAGTTTTTTTCGACCTCTAAAGTAATCGCCACTATTCGTACGTAAGATAACGAAAAAAAAGGGAATGCGCAGCAAACAGAAGTAGGCAAAACACATATGTATCACCCGGGTGTCTGTGTGTGCATGTCTAATTATCGGCCGATTTATTTTAAGTATAATGCAATGAAGCAATACAAAATAATTTAATTTATATTTTATTCAATTTTATATTTATTTATTATTATATTTATTAGATGAATAAATTAATTATAAATTCTTTAGTTAAATATTATTTTGTATTTTTCGAACTGCGCACTAAGCGACGTTTTGCAACAGCAGGTACTTAAAAAGCAACACAAGGGAAGGCTTGCACAAAAAATACCCTAAAACCCAAGACACTATATACATTTTGTGTCTCAATTTTTGTGCTTCCCTTTTCACCCATCCTTCTTTCGACGCCGATGTGCCGACGTATGCCATACGCACATATGCAAAAAAATACCAACTCACTTTTGTTGCTTGTGTGCCCAAATACTCATGCCTTATTGTAAGGCGAGCGATTGTACTCAGCTGTCCGGTGGTTAAAATCACCAGGGTGTCAAAATCACCCTACATTTACCCGGTGCACCTTAAGTGCCGGTGGCTTGTTGCAGTTCTCTGATGCCAATGGCAATAAAAACAAGCTGTTGGTAATAGCTTTCAGGAAACTTAACGAGAGAACTATTCGCGATCGTTACCCAATGCCATCCATTCCCATGATTCTAGCAAACTTGGGAAAGGCAAAATTTTTCACCTTAGACTTCCATCAAATTTATCTAGCGGAACAAGACCGTGAAAAACACCGTTTTCAGTAAACGGCGGTAAATACGAGTTTTGTCGCCTGCTTTTCGGCCTAAAAAATGCAGGAAGCATTTTCCAAAGGGCCACAGATGACGTATTAAGAGAACAGATTGGCAAGATATGCTATGATTATGTAGACGACGTCACCATTTTTTCTGAAAACGAAATTGACCATGTTAAGCATATTGTCACAGTACTAAAGTGATTAGGCGATGCTAACATGAGAGTCTCACAAGAAAAAACTACGTTTTTTAAAGAAAGCGTCGAATATTTCGGATTTATAGTAACTAGGGGCGTTGCAAAAACTGATCCCGGAAAAGTTAAAGCGATACAGGAATATATCAAGCCAAAAAACAAAACAAAGAAAATTTCGTAGTAGACGCTTTGTCCCGTCAAAACGTAAACGCGTTACAAGACGAGCCCCAATCTGATGCTTCTACTGTTCACAGCGAACTGTCACTGACCTACACGGTCGAAACAACGGACAAACCTCTGAACTGCTTCAGGAACCAAGTTGTTCTAGATGAAGCACATTTTCCGTTGAAACGCGATTTCATACTTTTCGGCAGCAAGACTCGCCACTTAATCAGCTTCACTGACAAGAATACAATTTTCGGGACCTTGACATAAAATCACCAATTAGTAAGCCTGTTCCCAAATATAAAGACAGTGCATTGCGATAACGAAGCCGCATTCAATTCTGAGACAATAACTTCTTCAGTGAAGAATAGGTATGGCATAGACATTGTTAATTCGCCCCCACTCCACAGCGTTTCAAACGGACAGGTCGAACGTTTACACAGCACAATAACAGAAATAACTAGGTATATTAAGATAGACAAAAAAGTCGACGACACAATAGAGCTGATCCTGAGAGCTACAGTCGAATACAATAAAACATTGCATTCGGCGACAGACAAAAAGCCCGTCGAAATTATTCACGCAATACCCATCGACCTCCGGCAAACCATAACAGACAAAATAGTAAAGGCACAAATGACCAATATTAACAGATGCAACCCGAGAAGGCAAAACAGGGTATTTGAGGTAAGAGAAAAAGTACTCCTCAAAAGTAATAGGAGACAGGGCAACAAATTAACCCCATTATGCTCAGAAGAGAAAATACAAGCAGACATGGGAACATCTGTTCTAGTTAAGGGGAGGGTGGTCCATAGGGACAACCTTAAAAAAAGGTTGCTTTTGGTACACTGATCAAATAGACTAAGCAATAGAAGTAAAAGGTAAGCACAAGTTTGAATTTTCCATTTTTTCCTTTACAGGCTTGTACGTACAATCTTTTTAATAACATTGGTGAATGCTCGGATCACCGATTATTCACACTCCAACTACATTCATGTAGTAGAAGGCAATGCTTTGGTGTGGGAACAAAGAGATTATCTAAGGCATTCAAGTAATCTGACTGAGTTTGCAAGCATAGCAGAGGAAACAGAAAAATTGTCAAAATTATTTCCCCAATCGCACATGCGAAAATTATTAGATGTCGATACAGACCATATTATAAATCTTTTGTCCGTTTTAAAGATCCATCATAGAATAGCAAGAAGCTTAGACTTTTTAGGCACAGCTCTCAAAGTTGTCGCAGGCACACCAGATGCCTCCGATTTTTAAAAGGTTCGAGTGTCCGAGTCCAAATTAATCGAATCAAACAATAGACAGGTGATCATAAACTCAGAAACACAGAAACAGGTAAACCTACTTAGAGGTACCATAAGCCAAACGATTTTGTTGACATTCCACATTTGAATGAGGCTCTTCCAGCCAGAAATAGGATGCTAAAAACTAAAACACAAAATTTGATGCTTACAATCACGCTTGGTAAGGCTGACATAATAAACCCAACTTTTTTTAATCATAAAGATTTGAAGTCTCTTGTAGAACTAAATTCAGAAATCACTATAGTAAGCCTAATGGAGGCATCTAACATTAAAATCTTACAGTCAGATAGCATTATCCATATTATAATTGCATACCCCTGGTATTATGTAATATTATGTACATTACATCAACACACCTTGCTGCAGCTACAGGATGACATCGTGGCTGAATGCGAAGATGACACCTTGGCAGTAACCGAATGATCCACGACAACATATACCACCTTCTGCAAATTTGCAAATCACGATACCTGCACCCAAGCTCTACATGCTGAAGGCACCGCTCTTTGTCACACGCAGCCCAGCCACCTCAAGCCTCATTCGTGGATGAAGGGGTTATGATTGTCAACGAGAGCACGGCTCGAATAAGCACAGACCGCGGGCCTGAGATATCTACGAACGGCACGTATCTGATCACCTGTAAACGCTCAGCGACCATCAACGGTACTAAGTATATCAATCAGTGCGAGGCCCTGAACAAAACCCCGGGCATTGCTAGATCTCCACTCTTGAACATCATCAGCCACGATCCAGTGTTGAGCATGCCACTATTCCACAGGATGAATAACCAAAATTTACACACCATCCAGGAATTGGTATCAACATGGTCGCCCAAGATATGGTTCGCAGCTGGAGTGGGAATCAGCCTCTTGTGCACTGGCTCTCTAATCTTTCTCAAAGAGCTAAGGAGGAGACGAGAATCTAGGAAGGTACAAAGGGACATCAACAGTTTTAGTATAACCGGGGATGATCATAATCTTGAGGGGGGAGTAGTTAACAAATAAGATTACCAAATATTTATTAAGTCACCCTCGCATGCGCAACGCCTAAAATTCGTCGTTGCAGCGAATATGCCTCTGTATCAAGTACAAGCCAAAATATATTTTCCACTCCGGCACTTGGCCGTTTAATCATTCATCTATTATTGCTGAGCCACAAGTCCAGTGATTGGAAAGCTTTAGCTTTCCCAACGTAATCGTCTGTAATCATCATTACTGGCAATTATATCACAACCAACCTGCGACGTCAACCAGCCAAAGAGGAAGGCCCGCCAGGAACATCAAACTCGCCTAGAGGTCAACGTATTCATCTTGAAGGAAGACCAGCCTGGGGAATAACTTTTTTTACACACGAGAGCACTTGAAAAGTTGGGATGAGGAAATAATGCATGACGGGCATGCAGACTTAGAATGGGCTGTTAAAGTCCAGGAAAAATGGGAATTGTTCAAGAGCCATCATCTATTACTAATACAAAATGAATCCCTTTGAGGAGGCGAATATTTCGCAAAGGGAGCATTCGAAAAGACGCACGCCTTAAGAAATAAAATTATGATGGAAATCAACAAGAAGGCGATAGAGAAAACATTGATCGAGACAATGCGACAACAAATGGAAGAAAATGATATTCGATCAGACGAATTTAGCCGAGCGACAAGAGCTCTACAAATGACGATATACCGTGCTGGACAAAATTACAAACAACATCAAAACGATTTAAATGAAGTAATAGGTGAAGCAGCTCAACTGAAAAGGCACCAACACATCAGCAGCGAAAACTATGAAGAAGCCTTAAATATATTGAAAAGTAGATACGAAAATAAAAGACTGTTTTTTACGAACCACAGGAACCGCATTTTGGACTTGCAAAGCATGAAAAGTCATTCAGATAAAAGTATACAAAACATGCTGGATACATTGCATAAAAGTTTACATGCAATAAGAGAAATGGGAATCCCATTTAAGGATGCTGAGCCCTTTATTGCCAGCATTCTTATTAGAAAATTTGATGGGCAAGGTCTGCAGCAGTATGAACATGCCTCTAGCAAGACGAAGGAGATTCAAACCCTAGAAGATGTTATACAATTCCTGGAAAGGCACCTACAAACAATAAAGGCTGTAAAATCAAGGACATACAAGGAAAACCCAAAAGTCATGAGCACAGCATTAGACAATGCATGCGAATACTGTAAATTCGCAGGTCACGATATACAAGACTGTAGAAGGTTCGTCAATTTAGATCCAGCAGAAAGATGGGAATTTGTCTGAGCAGAACATTTATGTTTTCAATGTTTAAGCCATAGGTTCTCAAGTTACAAACAGTGTCGAGAGACATGTGGAAAATGCAACGAAAAACATCATGAATTACTACGTCAAGAAAAAGATCAAGATTTCTGAGGAAGCAGCGGAGACATTAGGATTACGAAGACAAAAAAAGCGAACAGAAATCTATGGACTTGGAGAAAATCTAGTTGGAGTATCTAAAGCCGTCGTAAAATTAAGAATGTGACCAAGATTCCCAAGTGACGACAATTCAAATTCCTAACGAACGTAGTAAATCCTTAACCTTAACAATCATTTGACTACAATACAGCGGTTTGGGCGAATGAAATTCTTACGGATCCCACGTTCAATAAGCGGAGTCGAATTGACATTCTTATTGGAGTCGACTTGTTACCGGCAATTTTAACGAGAGGGTTGAAACAAGAGCAGACGATAATAGGACAATGCACAAAACTTGGATCCATCTTATCTGGAAGTTTGAAAACGCCCAAAGCCAATCGAATACAAACAAAAACGACTGCTAACTACGAAAAGAACATGGAACCCTCCAAATACGCAACACAAATTGACAAAAATTACAGATGTACAGTTAAAATACCACTTACTGAAGATAAGGAGTTGAGGGAATCCCGAAACGAAAGTTTTATAAACTCAGAGAAAAAAAAGATAGTATTCTTAAAAATCAGATACTCAATGTAGAAAAAAATATGAAGATAACAATCACATAGAGGAAAAAAAACTCATAGCCAGAAACGGAAAGTGTCAACACATATATTATGATAATGGTACATGCCTTGTAGGAGCAGAAGGGAGATTGAACTCCGAATATAAGCAAACAATTATACAGAATAGTATAACCCCAAATCTGAGTAAAGAAAAAGTAGAATGGCATTTTATTCCGCCAGCAAGTCTCCACTATGGGGAAATCTAGGAAGCTGGAATAAATCCAGTCAATTATCAGATGAAACGAACAGTTGGAGACAGCACACTAATATACAAGGAAATAAATTAATTACTCGCACAAATTGAATGAATATTGTATTCACGCCCATGGTATCCTGTGAACTGAATTTGACGATATTCCGATCCCAGCACACTTTCTAATTGGACAACCGACATTAGACGACAGATAGTTGGAAATTAATATCAAAAATGAAATCACACTTTTGGCAAAAATGGAAGGATAAATATTAAGTAACACCGCTAGATAGAAATGAAAATAATACTCCTTTAAGTCAAATAAGACCAATACCCAACAAGTTAATAAATAATACAGAAAAAATTAATAGAAAAACAAAAAAATGAAAACTTTAGGCTAAGAAACATTGAATTTCACCATGTAACCGGGCACACTTCATTGACATTGAAAATTATAGGAATAGTAGCCATAAGTAGTATTAGTAATGTAGTAGTAGTAATGTATGTAATAAAAAAATGTAAAACAGATAAACAAAATATCAATATAGAGTTCGGATCAGAACCAACAAATGGATCACAATCATAAATGAACATATTTCTGAAACATCCCTCGGTCTGCGCGGCCAAATGTGAGAACAACCACTTGAAAGGGTCAAAAACCGAGGGACAATTACAACATAAACAAACATGCATTCTTAATAGATAAGAAGAAATAGACAGATAAGTATATATGACAATGAGAAGATCACATTAACACGTAAGCGCTATAGTGAACTCTGTCTAGCACTTAGGCTACTTGACATAATTAGTAAATAAGACTCTTTAACACTATTGTGAACTCGGTCTAGCACTACAGCTAAATTGATCTGATAAGTACATAAGATACTTTAATGCTATAGTGAACCCTGTCTAGCACTATAGCTAACTCTGTCTAAATAGTACATAAGATATTCTATAAACCACCATACAAATTAATAAACGAGGTTCAGTTCTTTAAAACCAACACGTGAGTGTTCTTATTTAGGGATTGGGGAGCGTGTATACACACTGATCTAACGCTGCGACTAACATCGCGCCTTAGTAAAGTGAAGCTTTGCATGCAGTCACCTTAAAAACCTAATAACAAGCGCTGTTCAAAGCCAAGAAGGAGTCTCGGGCCAAATACTGCGTATCAATCGCAAATATAAAAGAAACGGTTAGGATTGCAAAGATATATAAGAGTCCAGGTCCGGACGGAGTCAAACCGGTAATGCTACAAGCCATAGGAGAACAACCGATCCTATGGATACTATACATTTTTAGAGATTGTCTAGCATGGAATTACGTACCTAAAGCGTGGAGAGGGGATAACATAATCTAAATACCGAAACCTGGGAAAAGAGGGCATTTCCAAGAAAAGAACTATAGGCCCATCAGCCTCACATCCTTCACGATAATATTATAGCACAGCCAGTCTAAGGCACAGCATGCGTACACAAAAGGGAAATCTACCGAAACAGCACTTCACGAAGTAGTGTGGAAAATAATTGGGCCATATCATGTGGTTTGGGAGTCAATCCCACAAAAACAGAACTGGTGCTCTTCACGAGGCTTGCGCAGGTGCTACAGACACGCCGAGATCCCGTCCATCAGCTGCAACACATTGTAAAACCTACTGCCGACAGAACTTCAAACGGAAACTACAGCTGGGCAAAGTGCGTTCAGATTGGAGGAATCGGGATGCTGGATAACCAGGCTCACAGGACATATTCGTATCCGGAGCAAAAGGCCAATAAACACGTCAGTCAAGACAGGCTACGTGTTCGCAAACACAAACTTTAATAACTACTTTAAAACTAAAGTCCCGACCAGAGATGAGTGGGCTGCGGGCAAAGTTAGTGACGCATTTGATGTTGCACACCACACCGACGGATCGAATATGGACTGTGGTGTGAGGGCTGGAGTCTACTCGCCCGACCTGGTAGGGGATAAGTCATTCTACTTTCCATATTCGACGTGTGATTTCTAGCCAGAGATTACATAGAGCACAAACGTGGTGCTATTATCAAACAGTCAAGCTGATATCAAGGCCCGCAGCTAAAATTCACACCTCACTGTTAACTGCAAACTCATGCAAAACGAAGTAGGACTATACAACCCAGTCACCCACGTATGGGCACAGTGATTTTGAAGGTAAGGAACTAGCTAGAAAGGGGTCCGAGCGTATCTTCACACCGGAAAAAGTAAGACTACCCTTCAAAACCATCAATAACACAACCGATTTGCGGTTCAAGATAATGAGAGATGAAAATCACTCGCTAACTGCAAAATAGCCAGACAAACGTGATCTATATCCAACTACAAAAGCACTGAGGAGCTACTCTGCAACTCACGGAAGGACATCACCAGGATTACAGCCACCGTCACGGGCCACTGGCATATCGGTAAACATACCATGAAAATGGGTGTGTCCACAACCCATTCTGCAGAAGTTGAAATAATCCGCAGGATGCAGAAACTATGGAACACCCGCTTTGTCACTGGACTGCACTGAACAAATGCAGACTCCGATTTTTTGGAAAACCCCAGTTAACATCTCTTAATGATGTGGGGAATATCAAGTTAGACAAGCTAGTAAGATTTTTAAACCACATCAAGTGGATTTGAACCTCAGTTAATTTATACGAAAAGGTCACGAGACTTTTCTGAGGAACAAAACGGAGCCTAGCTCCAATTGAAGGAAGGGCTATAGCTTGTAGTCTCACCTACCACGTACAGCGACCTACCTACGGGGAGTGTCGTAGTGCGAGGTACACTTTCATTAAGCCCAATTGCTAGTACGCTTTAGAGCTCGCAAAAAACCTTCAACCGATTCTTCCAACGCAGTTTGCACACTGACAAAACTGAAAAAATGTTTCACACACGATCTCTCCCTGAGCGGAACACTTGCGGCTCTCTGTCCGAGTAATTGTCTCAACCACGAAAACGGACCAGTCAATCAATATAAAACTCAGTAAGAGCAGAGCTCGCAAAAAACAACTGTCCGTTCTTCGTTGTCCGTTAATAAGTCTCATTTACAGACTCTTTGAGCAAAGAGTCAGAGATGAACTGTTCACTTCGTCTCTTTAGTAAAACGGTCTGCGCCCAACAAATAACCGAAACGTTTGTTTTTCTTTTATTCGAGGAGTTTGCTAACCATGTGGACGCGAGCGAAGAAAACAAAAATCTTCTGTCACTTGTCTTTCTGATTTAAGTGCGTTCGGTAATTCGGGAAATATGGGCCGTGAACAAAATATATATATATATGAAATATATACACATAATTAAAGTATCGGCAATTTTTATACCCTGTGGGGGTATATTAAGTTTGTTAAAAATATGTAACGGGCAGAAGGAAGCATGGCCGCTCCAATAAAGTATATATATTCTTGATCAGCATCAATAGCCGAGTCGATATAGCCATGTCCGTCTGTCCGTCGGTCTGTCGGTCTGTCGGTCCGTCGGTCCGTCCGTATGAACGAAAGGATCTCAGAGATGGTAAGAGCTAGAAGCTTGAACTTGGTGTCCCAGCACTGGAAATTTTTGCAGGCAGATCAAGTTTATCTTTTTTTTTGGATGCCACGCCCTCTTTGCCCACAATTTAAGTAAAAGCTTATAAAGCAAGCAGTTTTGTAGATCAAAAACCTCATACCAAGGGCAGTTTTGAAGCTAGAGACTTGAGATTTTGCACATATGATAAATATTTTGTGGTCAATGTGTCCAGAAAATTGTATCACGATGCCACGCCCCCATTGCCTACATAACGGAAAGTCTTATAACAAGAGCAATATTACAGTAAGAGACTTGAGATTTGGCACATATGATAAGAATCTTAGGGTCAATGTGTCCAGAAAATTTAATCGCGATGCCACGCCCCCTTCGCCCTCAAATTAAGTAAAACCTCATAAAGCAAGCAGTTTTCTAGCTCAAAAACCTCATAACAAAAGCAGTTTTGTAGCTAGAGACTTGAGATTTAGCACACATGATGAGTATCTTGAGCTCGATTTGTCCAGAAAATTTTATCACGATGCCACGCCCCCTTCGCTTACAAATTAAAAAATAAAGAATTACTAGAGAATTTCATCTGGAGTGAATTTGAGCGGGTTCCTGTAGACCCACAGGGTATATTACGGTCGGGGTCCCGACTGTTCCGCTTGTTATTTTTAAATATTATTAAAATAATTTTCAGGTTACAGATTTTTTTCAAGAGTTGTACGCATACGAGAGGAAAACATTGTCAGCAAGGCAAAGTAAACAAAACAAAAAGACCCCTGAGTATTTCATTTTTTTGGTCATCTGCTGACTCTCAATGTGCGGGCGATCAATCGAATTTCTCTCTCTAAGTTGTTATTGAAAGAGCTTAACACGCATAGCTCAGCCGAGAATACTCAACCGAAAACAAAAACGAAGACAAAAGTAGTTCTGCTCAGAGCGAGAGTGAGTGTGCATGCATTTTTCTGTTTTGTTAGGCACAAACCGCAAATCTCTGCTTTTGAGTGAGCACTCACTGCAGAACTGAGGGCTGATCAAGATGTGAGGTGCTTCAGATCTGTTAAGTCCTTTCCGTTCAGCTTCAGACCACTTACATTACAAATAGATTTTCATTATCAAATTTGATAAACAATAAACAAAAATACTTTTTGAAATTTCTTTACGCTCCATTTTAGTCACAATGATCAAACCTCAATGCAAAATTGCGACTGAAGCGGAACCTAAGTTCTCTGGCACGCACAGGTCACACACACGCACGCATACATATACAAAAGACACTTTTTGCCGTAAGTTTACAATAAAAGTAGTCAACAATAGACTGAACCAAAGAGAACACAAAGAAAAGTGTCTTGCTCTAAGCGGAACATCTGATAAGCAAAAACACTTTTGAATGTGTTTGTTCACTACCCACTCTCATAGTATCCGTAGATGATTGGGTTTTTTTAGACGTTTTCAAATGGTTGACGGTTATTTGCGAGCTCTAGTAAGCTTGTTTCAATTCTGTTTTAGGGTAAATTAAAATGATAGAGAGATCTAAACATCATAAATAATAATTTATTTAATGAATATGTAGTTTATTCATTTATTATAAAATATCAATAAATGATGAAATTATGTATTAAATTTTATTATTATCTATTAATTTAATTTTGTTTTAATTCAATTATTTAAATAAGTTGGATATTTAAATGCTTCAACTTATAATTGTTTAATAAATAATTAAGTAAATAAGTATAAATATAAGTATAAGTATAAGTATAAGTATAAGTATAAGTATAAGTATAAGTATAAGTATAAGTATAAGTATAAGTATAAGTATAAGTATAAGTATAAGTATAAGTATAAGTATAAGTATAAGTATAAGTATAAGTATAAGTATAAGTATAAGTATAAGTATAAGTATAAGTATAAGTATAAGTATAAGTATAAGTATAAGTATAAGTATAAGTATAAGTATAAGTATAAGTATAAGTATAAGTATAAGTATAAGTATAAGTATAAGTATAAGTATAAGTATAAGTATAAGTATAAGTATAAGTATAAGTATAAGTATAAGTATAAGTATAAGTATAAGTATAAGTATAAGTATAAGTATAAGTATAAGTATAAGTATAAGTATAAGTATAAGTATAAGTATAAGTATAAGTATAAGTATAAGTATAAGTATAAGTATAAGTATAAGTATAAGTATAAGTATAAGTATAAGTATAAGTATAAGTATAAGTATAAGTATAAGTATAAGTATAAGTATAAGTATAAGTATAAGTATAAGTATAAGTATAAATATAAATATAAGTATAAGTATAAGTATAAGTATAAGTATAAGTATAAGTATAAGTATAAGTATAAGTATAAGTATAAGTATAAGTATAAGTATAAGTATAAGTATAAGTATAAGTATAAGTATAAGTATAAGTATAAGTATAAGTATAAGTATAAGTATAAGTATAAGTATAAGTATAAGTATAAGTATAAGTATAAGTATAAGTATAAGTATAAGTATAAGTATAAGTATAAGTATAAGTATAAGTATAAGTATAAGTATAAGTATAAGTATAAGTATAAGTATAAGTATAAGTATAAGTATAAGTATAAGTATAAGTATAAGTATAAGTATAAGTATAAGTATAAGTATAAGTATAAGTATAAGTATAAGTATAAGTATAAGTATAAGTATAAGTATAAGTATAAGTATAAGTATAAGTATAAGTATAAGTATAAGTATAAGTATAAGTATAAGTATAAGTATAAGTATAAGTATAAATATAAGTATAAGTATAAGTATAAGTATAAGTATAAGTATAAGTATAAGTATAAGTATAAGTATAAGTATAAGTATAAGTATAAGTATAAGTATAAGTATAAGTATAAGTATAAGTATAAGTATAAGTATAAGTATAAGTATAAGTATAAGTATAAGTATAAGTATAAGTATAAGTATAAGTATAAGTATAAGTATAAGTATAAGTATAAGTATAAGTATAAGTATAAGTATAAGTATAAGTATAAGTATAAGTATAAGTATAAGTATAAGTATAAGTATAAGTATAAGTATAAGTATAAGTATAAGTATAAGTATAAGTATAAGTATAAGTATAAGTATAAGTATAAGTATAAGTATAAGTATAAGTATAAGTATAAGTATAAGTATAAGTATAAGTATAAGTATAAGTATAAGTATAAGTATAAGTATAAGTATAAGTATAAGTATAAGTATAAGTATAAGTATAAGTATAAGTATAAGTATAAGTATAAGTATAAGTATAAGTATAAGTATAAGTATAAGTATAAGTATAAGTATAAGTATAAGTATAAGTATAAGTATAAGTATAAGTATAAGTATAAGTATAAGTATAAGTATAAGTATAAGTATAAGTATAAGTATAAGTATAAGTATAAGTATAAGTATAAGTATAAGTATAAGTATAAGTATAAGTATAAGTATAAGTATAAGTATAAGTATAAGTATAAGTATAAGTATAAGTATAAGTATAAGTATAAGTATAAGTATAAGTATAAGTATAAGTATAAGTATAAGTATAAGTATAAGTATAAGTATAAGTATAAGTATAAGTATAAGTATAAGTATAAGTATAAGTATAAGTATAAGTATAAGTATAAGTATAAGTATAAGTATAAGTATAAGTATAAGTATAAGTATAAGTATAAGTATAAGTATAAGTATAAGTATAAGTATAAGTATAAGTATAAGTATAAGTATAAGTATAAGTATAAGTATAAGTATAAGTATAAGTATAAGTATAAGTATAAGTATAAGTATAAGTATAAGTATAAGTATAAGTATAAGTATAAGTATAAGTATAAGTATAAGTATAAGTATAAGTATAAGTATAAGTATAAGTATAAGTATAAGTATAAGTATAAGTATAAGTATAAGTATAAGTATAAGTATAAGTATAAGTATAAGTATAAGTATAAGTATAAGTATAAGTATAAGTTTAAGTATAAGTATAAGTATAAGTATAAGTATAAGTATAAGTATAAGTATAAGTATAACCCTTTATATGGCCGTGATGCATATCTGCAACATGCCGTTTGAATTCAACTATTTCTTAATGTATATCAAGAAAGTGACATGTGTTAATTTGATGTAATGCTGCAACAAGCCTTTTTTTAGTTGTATGATATGGTCACACTCTACTATGTGTTTTCACAACATATGTTTACTTTTCCCGCCAATTTTGTGAAATACGCACGTGACCTCCGTCCCAAACTTTGTATTACAAATATTTCTTAAACTACAAGTTATTTGTTTAAACAAAACTGCACAATTGAAAAGGTAATTATATTAATAATGCATGTGCTGTCGAGTTATTATGTTTCTTATTGTGTGTTACGTAAAAAAGTGAGTATCGTTGTGTTGCAGATATACATCAAACAGCTTTGCTGAGCTGATTTGTGCAGCCTCTGTTTTGATGTATATATGCAACATACATGTGTTTGTGTTTATTATTATGTTATGTGCTAAGTGTTTTTATATATAATTATTTAGTATTTGTTGTCTTTGTCGTCTGTGTTATATGTTCATCTATTGGGACCACAATTATGTTTTTTATCAAATGGTATTTACTATTGAATTACATAGGAAAAATGTCAGGAAAAGGTTTAACGCCTTCGCAAATAGATAGCTTTTTTAACAGTGTGGATAGCGAGGATGATCTCGACTTTTCTGCTGATGACGAAAGTGATTATTATCCAGATAAGAAAGATTTGGATACCACAGATGACGAAGACTTGGAAAATTAAGTTGAACGCCCTAGCGACTTGAATGTTTCAAGCAAGGATGTCAACGATGTTGCGACTTCTGACACGAATGTAACGGGCACGGTATATAGCACTACTTCTAGCAAAAACGACCTAAGAAGGAATTTGCTATGGAAACAACGCAGTTTGATTTTGAATGAGAACCAACTTCAGCTGCTCACGAGCACTGCATTGCCTCCAGAACTAATGGAGCTGTCGCAGCCTATACAATTTTTTTCGTATCTATTTCCAAAAAAAATGTTTGAGAATATTTCGAATGAAACTAACCTTTACATTCATCAAAAAGACCCAAACGCAAATATTAATTTTACTTCTTTGGATATTCAACAGTTTGTTGGAGTGGTATTCTATATGTCCATATCACGTCTTCCAAAATGTGCCCTGTACTGGTCTGCAAGTATTGGAATACCGATCATTCAAAACATTATGTCGCAAAAAACATTTGAAACAATCAGACGTCACATTCATTTCAACAACAATGATAATAATCTGCCTTTTGCTGATCCCCGTCACGATCGGCTTTTCAAAATACGACCACTTATTCAGGAAATGAATAATAATTTTGTTAAAGTACCTAAGGAACAGTTTTTGTGTGTCGACGAACAGATTTGTTCAACAAAAGCTAGATCACATATGAAACGGTACAATCCTAACAAGCCTCATAAATGGGGATATAAAATATATGTTTTAACCGGTAATTCGGGCTTCTGCTACAAATTCGAGATTGATTCTGGCAATGAAAACGTAGTACTGCTTAACGAGCCAGATCTAGGAGCAGCATCAAATTGTGTTGTGAGATTGGCAAGAGAAGTCCCCAGGCATCAGAATTTTCGCCTTTATTTTGACAATTATTTCAATTCATTACCTCTTTTGAAGTATTTGGTGGAAAGCGGAATCTTAGCGCTGGGTATAATTCGAAAGAACAGAATCCCTAATTTTAAATCCATGGAGAATATTCACCTGAAGAAAAATCATCGCGGCACGTCTGTGGAGTATGTCGCTGATTTTGGTGGAGTAGACATTTCTTGTACCTCATGGGTAGATAATAAAATAGTCTCATTGGCATCGAACTACGCTGGAATAGTTCCCACAGACACTGCGCGCCGATTTAACAAGGCCAAAAAGGAATATATTCAAATTGACCGTCCATTCGCAGCAGCGCAATACAACAGCTATATGGGAGGCATTGATCTGATCGACAGTATAATCGGAAGATATAAAATTTTATTGAGAAGCAGACGTTTGCAAGTCAGAATCTTTTATCATTTACTGGACTTGACAATCAGCAACGCATGGCTGTTGTATAAACGTGTTCTGAAGGCAAATGGATATCCTGGAAAAGTTTTAACTTCATCAGACTTTCGGCTTGATATCGCAGAAGTGCTAACAAAAGCTGACACTAAATCAAAGTTGGGTAAACGAAGCTTTGCCATTGAAAATGAATTGCAGCTTAAGAAGCAGAGAGGTCCAACTCAGCGAGTACCAAATCAAATGGTACGACAGGATCAAGTTGGACATTGGCCACTTTGGGCAGACAAAAGAATAAGGTGCAAGAATCCAAACTGTGCAGGATATTCTCAAGTCATGTGCAACAAATGTGGAGTATCTTTATGCTTCGGTCTGTATATGTATATGTTTATGCTGTCGGTCTGTCGGTCCGTCGGTCCGTCCGTATGAACGAAAGGATCTCAGAGATGGTAAGAGCTAGAAGCTTGAACTTGGTGTCCCAGCACTGGAAATTTTTGCAGGCAGATCAAGTTTATCTTTTTTTTTGGATGCCACGCCCTCTTTGCCCACAATTTAAGTAAAAGCTTATAAAGCAAGCAGTTTTGTAGATCAAAAACCTCATACCAAGGGCAGTTTTGAAGCTAGAGACTTGAGATTTTGCACATATGATAAATATTTTGTGGTCAATGTGTCCAGAAAATTGTATCACGATGCCACGCCCCCATTGCCTACATAACGGAAAGTCTTATAACAAGAGCAATATTACAGTAAGAGACTTGAGATTTGGCACATATGATAAGAATTTTAGGGTCAATGTGTCCAGAAAATTTAATCGCGATGCCACGCCCCCTTCGCCCTCAAATTAAGTAAAACCTCATAAAGCAAGCAGTTTTCTAGCTCAAAAACCTCATAACAAAAGCAGTTTTGTAGCTAGAGACTTGAGATTTAGCACACATGATGAGTATCTTGAGCTCGATTTGTCCAGAAAATTTTATCACGATGCCACGCCCCCTTCGCTTACAAATTAAAAAATAAAGAATTACTAGAGAATTTCATCTGGAGTGAATTTGAGCGGGTTCCTGTAGACCCACAGGGTATATTACGGTCGGGGTCCCGACTGTTCCGCTTGTTATTTTTAAATATTATTAAAATAATTTTCAGGTTACAGATTTTTTTCAAGAGTTGTACGCATACGAGAGGAAAACATTGTCAGCAAGGCAAAGTAAACAAAACAAAAAGACCCCTGAGTATTTCATTTTTTTGGTCATCTGCTGACTCTCAATGTGCGGGCGATCAATCGAATTTCTCTCTCTAAGTTGTTATTGAAAGAGCTTAACACGCATAGCTCAGCCGAGAATACTCAACCGAAAACAAAAACGAAGACAAAAGTAGTTCTGCTCAGAGCGAGAGTGAGTGTGCATGCATTTTTCTGTTTTGTTAGGCACAAACCGCAAATCTCTGCTTTTGAGTGAGCACTCACTGCAGAACTGAGGGCTGATCAAGATGTGAGGTGCTTCAGATCTGTTAAGTCCTTTCCGTTCAGCTTCAGACCACTTACATTACAAATAGATTTTCATTATCAAATTTGATAAACAATAAACAAAAATACTTTTTGAAATTTCTTTACGCTCCATTTTAGTCACAATGATCAAACCTCAATGCAAAATTGCGACTGAAGCGGAACCTAAGTTCTCTGGCACGCACAGGTCACACACACGCACGCATACATATACAAAAGACACTTTTTGCCGTAAGTTTACAATAAAAGTAGTCAACAATAGACTGAACCAAAGAGAACACAAAGAAAAGTGTCTTGCTCTAAGCGGAACATCTGATAAGCAAAAACACTTTTGAATGTGTTTGTTCACTACCCACTCTCATAGTATCCGTAGATGATTGGGTTTTTTTAGACGTTTTCAAATGGTTGACGGTTATTTGCGAGCTCTAGTAAGCTTGTTTCAATTCTGTTTTAGGGTAAATTAAAATGATAGAGAGATCTAAACATCATAAATAATAATTTATTTAATGAATATGTAGTTTATTCATTTATTATAAAATTGAATGTGTTTGTTCACTACCCACTCTCATAGTATCCGTAGATGATTGGGTTTTTTTAGACGTTTTCAAATGGTTGACGGTTATTTGCGAGCTCTAGTAAGCTTAATTCAATTCTGTTTTAGGGTAAATTAAAATGATAGAGAGATCTAAACATCATAAATAATAATTTATTTAATGAATATGTAGTTTATTCATTTATTATAAAATACACAATAAATAAATAATAAAATAATATCAATAAATGATGAAATTATGTATTAAATTTTATTATTATCTATTAATTTAATTTTGTTTTAATTCAATTATTTAAATAAGTTGGATATTTAAATGCTTCAACTTATAATTGTTTAATAAATAATTAAGTAAATAAGTATAAATATAAGTATAAGTATAAGTATAAGTATAAGTATAAGTATAAGTATAAGTATAAGTATAAGTATAAGTATAAGTATAAGTATAAGTATAAGTATAAGTATAAGTATAAGTATAAGTATAAGTATAAGTATAAGTATGTATAAGTATAAGTATAAGTATAAGTATAAGTATAAGTATAAGTATAAGTATAAGTATAAGTATAAGTATAAGTATAAGTATAAGTATAAGTATAAGTATAAGTATAAGTATAAGTATAAGTATAAGTATAAGTATAAGTATAAGTATAAGTATAAGTATAAGTATAAGTATAAGTATAAGTATAAGTATAAGTATAAGTATAAGTATAAGTATAAGTATAAGTATAAGTATAAGTATAAGTATAAGTATAAGTATAAGTATAAGTATAAGTATAAGTATAAGTATAAGTATAAGTATAAGTATAAGTATAAGTATAAGTATAAGTATAAGTATAAGTATAAGTATAAGTATAAGTATAAGTATAAGTATAAGTATAAGTATAAGTATAAGTATAAGTATAAGTATAAGTATAAGTATAAGTATAAGTATAAGTATAAGTATAAGTATAAGTATAAGTATAAGTATAAGTATAAGTATAAGTATAAGTATAAGTATAAGTATAAGTATAAGTATAAGTATAAGTATAAGTATAAGTATAAGTATAAGTATAAGTATAAGTATAAGTATAAGTATAAGTATAAGTATAAGTATAAGTATAAGTATAAGTATAAGTATAAGTATAAGTATAAGTATAAGTATAAGTATAAGTATAAGTATAAGTATAAGTATAAGTATAAGTATAAGTATAAGTATAAGTATAAGTATAAGTATAAGTATAAGTATAAGTATAAGTATAAGTATAAGTATAAGTATAAGTATAAGTATAAGTATAAGTATAAGTATAAGTATAAGTATAAGTATAAGTATAAGTATAAGTATAAGTATAAGTATAAGTATAAGTATAAGTATAAGTATAAGTATAAGTATAAGTATAAGTATAAGTATAAGTATAAGTATAAGTATAAGTATAAGTATAAGTATAAGTATAAGTATAAGTATAAGTATAAGTATAAGTATAAGTATAAGTATAAGTATAAGTATAAGTATAAGTATAAGTATAAGTATAAGTATAAGTATAAGTATAAGTATAAGTATAAGTATAAGTATAAGTATAAGTATAAGTATAAGTATAAGTATAAGTATAAGTATAAGTATAAGTATAAGTATAAGTATAAGTATAAGTATAAGTATAAGTATAAGTATAAGTATAAGTATAAGTATAAGTATAAGTATAAGTATAAGTATAAGTATAAGTATAAGTATAAGTATAAGTATAAGTATAAGTATAAGTATAAGTATAAGTATAAGTATAAGTATAAGTATAAGTATAAGTATAAGTATAAGTATAAGTATAAGTATAAGTATAAGTATAAGTATAAGTATAAGTATAAGTATAAGTATAAGTATAAGTATAAGTATAAGTATAAGTATAAGTATAAGTATAAGTATAAGTATAAGTATAAGTATAAGTATAAGTATAAGTATAAGTATAAGTATAAGTATAAGTATAAGTATAAGTATAAGTATAAGTATAAGTATAAGTATAAGTATAAGTATAAGTATAAGTATAAGTATAAGTATAAGTATAAGTATAAGTATAAGTATAAGTATAAGTATAAGTATAAGTATAAGTATAAGTATAAGTATAAGTATAAGTATAAGTATAAGTATAAGTATAAGTATAAGTATAAGTATAAGTATAAGTATAAGTATAAGTATAAGTATAAGTATAAGTATAAGTATAAGTATAAGTATAAGTATAAGTATAAGTATAAGTATAAGTATAAGTATAAGTATAAGTATAAGTATAAGTATAAGTATAAGTATAAGTATAAGTATAAGTATAAGTATAAGTATAAGTATAAGTATAAGTATAAGTATAAGTATAAGTATAAGTATAAGTATAAGTATAAGTATAAGTATAAGTATAAGTATAAGTATAAGTATAAGTATAAGTATAAGTATAAGTATAAGTATAAGTATAAGTATAAGTATAAGTATAAGTATAAGTATAAGTATAAGTATAAGTATAAGTATAAGTATAAGTATAAGTATAAGTATAAGTATAAGTATAAGTATAAGTATAAGTATAAGTATAAGTATAAGTATAAGTATAAGTATAAGTATAAGTATAAGTATAAGTATAAGTATAAGTATAAGTATAAGTATAAGTATAAGTATAAGTATAAGTATAAGTATAAGTATAAGTATAAGTATAAGTATAAGTATAAGTATAAGTATAAGTATAAGTATAAGTATAAGTATAAGTATAAGTATAAGTATAAGTATAAGTATAAGTATAAGTATAAGTATAAGTATAAGTATAAGTATAAGTATAAGTATAAGTATAAGTATAAGTATAAGTATAAGTATAAGTATAAGTATAAGTATAAGTATAAGTATAAGTATAAGTATAAGTATAAGTATAAGTATAAGTATAAGTATAAGTATAAGTATAAGTATAAGTATAAGTATAAGTATAAGTATAAGTATAAGTATAAGTATAAGTATAAGTATAAGTATAAGTATAAGTATAAGTATAAGTGTAAGTATAAGTATAAGTATAAGTATAAGTATAAGTATAAGTATAAGTATAAGTATAAGTATAAGTATAAGTATAAGTATAAGTATAAGTATAAGTATAAGTATAAGTATAAGTATAAGTATAAGTATAAGTATAAGTATAAGTATAAGTATAAGTATAAGTATAAGTATAAGTATAAGTATAAGTATAAGTATAAGTATAAGTATAAGTATAAGTATAAGTATAAGTATAAGTATAAGTATAAGTATAAGTATAAGTATAAGTATAAGTATAAGTATAAGTATAAGTATAAGTATAAGTATAAGTATAAGTATAAGTATAAGTATAAGTATAAGTATAAGTATAAGTATAAGTATAAGTATAAGTATAAGTATAAGTATAAGTATAAGTATAAGTATAAGTATAAGTATAAGTATAAGTATAAGTATAAGTATAAGTATAAGTATAAGTATAAGTATAAGTATAAGTATAAGTATAAGTATAAGTATAAGTATAAGTATAAGTATAAGTATAAGTATAAGTATAAGTATAAGTATAAGTATAAGTATAAGTATAAGTATAAGTATAAGTATAAGTATAAGTATAAGTATAAGTATAAGTATAAGTATAAGTATAAGTATAAGTATAAGTATAAGTATAAGTATAAGTATAAGTATAAGTATAAGTATAAGTATAAGTATAAGTATAAGTATAAGTATAAGTATAAGTATAAGTATAAGTATAAGTATAAGTATAAGTATAAGTATAAGTATAAGTATAAGTATAAGTATAAGTATAAGTATAAGTATAAGTATAAGTATAAGTATAAGTATAAGTATAAGTATAAGTATAAGTATAAGTATAAGTATAAGTATAAGTATAAGTATAAGTATAAGTATAAGTATAAGTATAAGTATAAGTATAAGTATAAGTATAAGTATAAGTATAAGTATAAGTATAAGTATAAGTATAAGTATAGTATAAGTATAAGTATAAGTATAAGTATAAGTATAAGTATAAGTATAAGTATAAGTATAAGTATAAGTATAGGTATAAGTATAAGCATAAGTATAAGTATAAGTATAAGTATAAGTATAAGTATAAGTATAAGTATAAGTATACGTATAAGTATAAGTATAAGTATAAGTATAACCCTTTATATGGCCGTGATGCATATCTGCAACATGCCGTTTGAATTCAACTATTTCTTAATGTATATCAAGAAAGTGACATGTGTTAATTTGATGTAATGCTGCAACAAGCCTTTTTTTAGTTGTATGATATGGTCACACTCTACTATGTGTTTTCACAACATATGTTTACTTTTCCCGCCAATTTTGTGAAATACGCACGTGACCTCCGTCCCAAACTTTGTATTACAAATATTTCTTAAACTACAAGTTATTTGTTTAAACAAAACTGCACAATTGAAAAGGTAATTATATTAATAATGCATGTGCTGTCGAGTTATTATGTTTCTTATTGTGTGTTACGTAAAAAAGTGATTATCGTTGTGTTGCAGATATACATCAAACAGCTTTGCTGAGCTGATTTGTGCAGCCTCTGTTTTGATGTATATATGCAACATACATGTGTTTGTGTTTATTATTATGTTATGTGCTAAGTGTTTTTATATATAATTATTTAGTATTTGTTGTCTTTGTCGTCTGTGTTATATGTTCATCTATTGGGACCACAATTATGTTTTTTATCAAATGGTATTTACTATTGAATTACATAGGAAAAATGTCAGGAAAAGGTTTAACGCCTTCGCAAATAGATAGCTTTTTTAACAGTGTGGATAGCGAGGATGATCTCGACTTTTCTGCTGATGACGAAAGTGATTATTATCCAGATAAGAAAGATTTGGATACCACAGATGACGAAGACTTGGAAAATTAAGTTGAACGCCCTAGCGACTTGAATGTTTCAAGCAAGGATGTCAACGATGTTGCGACTTCTGACACGAATGTAACGGGCACGGTATATAGCACTACTTCTAGCAAAAACGACCTAAGAAGGAATTTGCTATGGAGACAACGCAGTTTGATTTTGAATGAGAACCAACTTCAGCTGCTCACGAGCACTGCATTGCCTCCAGAACTAATGGAGCTGTCGCAGCCTATACAATTTTTTTCGTATCTATTTCCAAAAAAAAATGTTTGAGAATATTTCGAATGAAACTAACCTTTACATTCATCAAAAAGACCCAAACGCAAATATTAATTTTACTTCTTTGGATATTCAACAGTTTGTTGGAGTGGTATTCTATATGTCCATATCACGTCTTCCAAAATGTGCCCTGTACTGGTCTGCAAGTATTGGAATACCGATCATTCAAAACATTATGTCGCAAAAAACATTTGAAACAATCAGACGTCACATTCATTTCAACAACAATGATAATAATCTGCCTTTTGCTGATCCCCGTCACGATCGGCTTTTCAAAATACGACCACTTATTCAGGAAATGAATAATAATTTTGTTAAAGTACCTAAGGAACAGTTTTTGTGTGTCGACGAACAGATTTGTTCAACAAAAGCTAGATCACATATGAAACGGTACAATCCTAACAAGCCTCATAAATGGGGATATAAAATATATGTTTTAACCGGTAATTCGGGCTTCTGCTACAAATTCGAGATTGATTCTGGCAATGAAAACGTAGTACTGCTTAACGAGCCAGATCTAGGAGCAGCATCAAATTGTGTTGTGAGATTGGCAAGAGAAGTCCCCAGGCATCAGAATTTTCGCCTTTATTTTGACAATTATTTCAATTCATTACCTCTTTTGAAGTATTTGGTGGAAAGCGGAATCTTAGCGCTAGGTATAATTCGAAAGAACAGAATCCCTAATTTTAAATCCATGGAGAATATTCACCTGAAGAAAAATCATCGCGGCACGTCTGTGGAGTATGTCGCTGATTTTGGTGGAGTAGACATTTCTTGTACCTCATGGGTAGATAATAAAATAGTCTCATTGGCATCGAACTACGCTGGAATAGTTCCCACAGACACTGCGCGCCGATTTAACAAGGCCAAAAAGGAATATATTCAAATTGACCGTCCATTCGCAGCAGCGCAATACAACAGCTATATGGGAGGCATTGATCTGATCGACAGTATAATCGGAAGATATAAAATTTTATTGAGAAGCAGACGTTTGCAAGTCAGAATCTTTTATCATTTACTGGACTTGACAATCAGCAACGCATGGCTGTTGTATAAACGTGTTCTGAAGGCAAATGGATATCCTGGAAAAGTTTTAACTTCATCAGACTTTCGGCTTGATATCGCAGAAGTGCTAACAAAAGCTGACACTAAATCAAAGTTGGGTAAACGAAGCTTTGCCATTGAAAATGAATTGCAGCTTAAGAAGCAGAGAGGTCCAACTCAGCGAGTACCAAATCAAATGGTACGACAGGATCAAGTTGGACATTGGCCACTTTGGGCAGACAAAAGAATAAGGTGCAAGAATCCAAACTGTGCAGGATATTCTCAAGTCATGTGCAACAAATGTGGAGTATCTTTATGCTTCAATAAAAGAAATAATTGTTTCAAAAATTTTCACTTAAATTAATCGGTAATTTAAGCGCTTCATAGCCAATATTATAATAAAATTGAAGTTATATCGAGGTAAACTGAGTACTTACACTACTAAATATATTATGAATTCAAATATTTTGTTAAATGCACTTAAAACATTACAAATAAATTAATTTATGTTAAATGAATTTTTGGTATATATAAAGTTTAATTTTTAACCCAAGCATTTTTAATGTATTTATGCAACATATCCTTTATCCTTAATAAAAATGAACAAAATCAAAAAATTAAAAAAATCAAAAATTGGAAAAACAAAAAAAAAAGTGTTTTTTTTTATTTTCACGTATCTATCTAATAACAAAAACCGTAACAAAATCGGAGTTTATGCCATATAAAGGGATAAGTATAAGTATAAGTATAAGTATAAGTATAAGTATAAGTATAAGTATAAGTATAAGTATAAGTATAAGTATAAGTATAAGTATAAGTATAAGTATAAGTATAAGTATAAGTATAAGTATAAGTATAAGTATAAGTATAAGTATAAGTATAAGTATAAGTATAAGTATAAGTATAAGTATAAGTATAAGTATAAGTATAAGTATAAGTATAAGTATAAGTATAAGTATAAGTATAAGTATAAGTATAAGTATAAGTATAAGTATAAGTATAAGTATAAGTATAAGTATAAGTATAAGTATAAGTATAAGTATAAGTATAAGTATAAGTATAAGTATAAGTATAAGTATAAGTATAAGTATAAGTATAAGTATAAGTATAAGTATAAGTATAAGTATAAGTATAAGTATAAGTATAAGTATAAGTATAAGTATAAGTATAAGTATAAGTATAAGTATAAGTATAAGTATAAGTATAAGTATAAGTATAAGTATAAGTATAAGTATAAGTATAAGTATAAGTATAAGTATAAGTATAAGTATAAGTATAAGTATAAGTATAAGTATAAGTATAAGTATAAGTATAAGTATAAGTATAAGTATAAGTATAAGTATAAGTATAAGTATAAGTATAAGTATAAGTATAAGTATAAGTATAAGTATAAGTATAAGTATAAGTATAAGTATAAGTATAAGTATAAGTATAAGTATAAGTATAAGTATAAGTATAAGTATAAGTATAAGTATAAGTATAAGTATAAGTATAAGTATAAGTATAAGTATAAGTATAAGTATAAGTATAAGTATAAGTATAAGTATAAGTATAAGTATAAGTATAAGTATAAGTATAAGTATAAGTATAAGTATAAGTATAAGTATAAGTATAAGTATAAGTATAAGTATAAGTATAAGTATAAGTATAAGTATAAGTATAAGTATAAGTATAAGTATAAGTATAAGTATAAGTATAAGTATAAGTATAAGTATAAGTATAAGTATAAGTATAAGTATAAGTATAAGTATAAGTATAAGTATAAGTATAAGTATAAGTATAAGTATAAGTATAAGTATAAGTATAAGTATAAGTATAAGTATAAGTATAAGTATAAGTATAAGTATAAGTATAAGTATAAGTATAAGTATAAGTATAAGTATAAGTATAAGTATAAGTATAAGTATAAGTATAAGTATAAGTATAAGTATAAGTATAAGTATAAGTATAAGTATAAGTATAAGTATAAGTATAAGTATAAGTATAAGTATAAGTATAAGTATAAGTATAAGTATAAGTATAAGTATAAGTATAAGTATAAGTATAAGTATAAGTATAAGTATAAGTATAAGTATAAGTATAAGTATAAGTATAAGTATAAGTATAAGTATAAGTATAAGTATAAGTATAAGTATAAGTATAAGTATAAGTATAAGTATAAGTATAAGTATAAGTATAAGTATAAGTATAAGTATAAGTATAAGTATAAGTATAAGTATAAGTATAAGTATAAGTATAAGTATAAGTATAAGTATAAGTATAAGTATAAGTATAAGTATAAGTATAAGTATAAGTATAAGTATAAGTATAAGTATAAGTATAAGTATAAGTATAAGTATAAGTATAAGTATAAGTATAAGTATAAGTATAAGTATAAGTATAAGTATAAGTATAAGTATAAGTATAAGTATAAGTATAAGTATAAGTATAAGTATAAGTATAAGTATAAGTATAAGTATAAGTATAAGTATAAGTATAAGTATAAGTATAAGTATAAGTATAAGTATAAGTATAAGTATAAGTATAAGTATAAGTATAAGTATAAGTATAAGTATAAGTATAAGTATAAGTATAAGTATAAGTATAAGTATAAGTATAAGTATAAGTATAAGTATAAGTATAAGTATAAGTATAAGTATAAGTATAAGTATAAGTATAAGTATAAGTATAAGTATAAGTATAAGTATAAGTATAAGTATAAGTATAAGTATAAGTATAAGTATAAGTATAAGTATAAGTATAAGTATAAGTATAAGTATAAGTATAAGTATAAGTATAAGTATAAGTATAAGTATAAGTATAAGTATAAGTATAAGTATAAGTATAAGTATAAGTATAAGTATAAGTATAAGTATAAGTATAAGTATAAGTATAAGTATAAGTATAAGTATAAGTATAAGTATAAGTATAAGTATAAGTATAAGTATAAGTATAAGTATAAGTATAAGTATAAGTATAAGTATAAGTATAAGTATAAGTATAAGTATAAGTATAAGTATAAGTATAAGTATAAGTATAAGTATAAGTATAAGTATAAGTATAAGTATAAGTATAAGTATAAGTATAAGTATAAGTATAAGTATAAGTATAAGTATAAGTATAAGTATAAGTATAAGTATAAGTATAAGTATAAGTATAAGTATAAGTATAAGTATAAGTATAAGTATAAGTATAAGTATAAGTATAAGTATAAGTATAAGTATAAGTATAAGTATAAGTATAAGTATAAGTATAAGTATAAGTATAAGTATAAGTATAAGTATAAGTATAAGTATAAGTATAAGTATAAGTATAAGTATAAGTATAAGTATAAGTATAAGTATAAGTATAAGTATAAGTATAAGTATAAGTATAAGTATAAGTATAAGTATAAGTATAAGTATAAGTATAAGTATAAGTATAAGTATAAGTATAAGTATAAGTATAAGTATAAGTATAAGTATAAGTATAAGTATAAGTATAAGTATAAGTATAAGTATAAGTATAAGTATAAGTATAAGTATAAGTATAAGTATAAGTATAAGTATAAGTATAAGTATAAGTATAAGTATAAGTATAAGTATAAGTATAAGTATAAGTATAAGTATAAGTATAAGTATAAGTATAAGTATAAGTATAAGTATAAGTATAAGTATAAGTATAAGTATAAGTATAAGTATAAGTATAAGTATAAGTATAAGTATAAGTATAAGTATAAGTATAAGTATAAGTATAAGTATAAGTATAAGTATAAGTATAAGTATAAGTATAAGTATAAGTATAAGTATAAGTATAAGTATAAGTATAAGTATAAGTATAAGTATAAGTATAAGTATAAGTATAAGTATAAGTATAAGTATAAGTATAAGTATAAGTATAAGTATAAGTATAAGTATAAGTATAAGTATAAGTATAAGTATAAGTATAAGTATAAGTATAAGTATAAGTATAAGTATAAGTATAAGTATAAGTATAAGTATAAGTATAAGTATAAGTATAAGTATAAGTATAAGTATAAGTATAAGTATAAGTATAAGTATAAGTATAAGTATAAGTATAAGTATAAGTATAAGTATAAGTATAAGTATAAGTATAAGTATAAGTATAAGTATAAGTATAAGTATAAGTATAAGTATAAGTATAAGTATAAGTATAAGTATAAGTATAAGTATAAGTATAAGTATAAGTATAAGTATAAGTATAAGTATAAGTATAAGTATAAGTATAAGTATAAGTATAAGTATAAGTATAAGTATAAGTATAAGTATAAGTATAAGTATAAGTATAAGTATAAGTATAAGTATAAGTATAAGTATAAGTATAAGTATAAGTATAAGTATAAGTATAAGTATAAGTATAAGTATAAGTATAAGTATAAGTATAAGTATAAGTATAAGTATAAGTATAAGTATAAGTATAAGTATAAGTATAAGTATAAGTATAAGTATAAGTATAAGTATAAGTATAAGTATAAGTATAAGTATAAGTATAAGTATAAGTATAAGTATAAGTATAAGTATAAGTATAAGTATAAGTATAAGTATAAGTATAAGTATAAGTATAAGTATAAGTATAAGTATAAGTATAAGTATAAGTATAAGTATAAGTATAAGTATAAGTATAAGTATAAGTATAAGTATAAGTATAAGTATAAGTATAAGTATAAGTATAAGTATAAGTATAAGTATAAGTATAAGTATAAGTATAAGTATAAGTATAAGTATAAGTATAAGTATAAGTATAAGTATAAGTATAAGTATAAGTATAAGTATAAGTATAAGTATAAGTATAAGTATAAGTATAAGTATAAGTATAAGTATAAGTATAAGTATAAGTATAAGTATAAGTATAAGTATAAGTATAAGTATAAGTATAAGTATAAGTATAAGTATAAGTATAAGTATAAGTATAAGTATAAGTATAAGTATAAGTATAAGTATAAGTATAAGTATAAGTATAAGTATAAGTATAAGTATAAGTATAAGTATAAGTATAAGTATAAGTATAAGTATAAGTATAAGTATAAGTATAAGTATAAGTATAAGTATAAGTATAAGTATAAGTATAAGTATAAGTATAAGTATAAGTATAAGTATAAGTATAAGTATAAGTATAAGTATAAGTATAAGTATAAGTATAAGTATAAGTATAAGTATAAGTATAAGTATAAGTATAAGTATAAGTATAAGTATAAGTATAAGTATAAGTATAAGTATAAGTATAAGTATAAGTATAAGTATAAGTATAAGTATAAGTATAAGTATAAGTATAAGTATAAGTATAAGTATAAGTATAAGTATAAGTATAAGTATAAGTATAAGTATAAGTATAAGTATAAGTATAAGTATAAGTATAAGTATAAGTATAAGTATAAGTATAAGTATAAGTATAAGTATAAGTATAAGTATAAGTATAAGTATAAGTATAAGTATAAGTATAAGTATAAGTATAAGTATAAGTATAAGTATAAGTATAAGTATAAGTATAAGTATAAGTATAAGTATAAGTATAAGTATAAGTATAAGTATAAGTATAAGTATAAGTATAAGTATAAGTATAAGTATAAGTATAAGTATAAGTATAAGTATAAGTATAAGTATAAGTATAAGTATAAGTATAAGTATAAGTATAAGTATAAGTATAAGTATAAGTATAAGTATAAGTATAAGTATAAGTATAAGTATAAGTATAAGTGTAAGTTTAAGTATAAGAATAAGTATAAGTATAATTATAAGTATAAGTATAAGTATAAATAAAATAAAATAAATATAAAATATCGTCCAAAATTATCGATATTGACTTAAGTATCAGAAAAAATATCATGCAAAAATGTATCATCACGAAAAAGTAAGCGATATTTCTTTATTTTGATATAATATTAACAACCCTACCGAGTTGGAAGCTCGGATCATCGCGTCAGAACTATTTCTGCATATGTGACCAAGTTTCCGTCATCATGATAAAAGTTACCAGCGTCATTCCAACCTCTGCTACATTCTATGCTCTCACACTCACGCCTTTCGTGTTCTCGTTTCTTACGTCTGAGAAAACGTTTGTCTTCATTACTTCTTGCCCTGTAATTCTTTACCACAGCAGCGTTCTTCGCGTGTGCAGGATTCCTTGTAGGACCATATTGGAATCCAATCTCTTATTTTGCCGAAGTTTGAAGGGAGTGAGATATGTGCGCCCACATATCGCTGGTGTTTTCAGACATTGGAGTGGGCTGGCTTAGTAGACCAGAGATATGAGCAGAGAATGCATCCTTTGTCTGTTGTGACTCCAGCTTTCTTGACATACTTTGAAGGAAAGTTTTCGACACACATAGCTGTGCGCGAACCTTAGCTGCAACAATCTAATGGTCAGAGTTGATGTTGGTACCCCGACAGGATCGCACGGCAAGTTTGTTAGATGCATGCTCTGTATCGATCACTATATAATCATTCTGATTTCGAGTCAGTCGATTGGGAGACAGATGCTTTATGAGTATCTGGATGACGAAATCCAGTACTGCGAACTACCATATTGTATGCTGCCACAAAGCCCATTAGTCTGAGCTCATTGCTCGAGGTGGTCTCATGTATTCTAAGTCGCCCGACTGTTGCACGTAAGATCCCTTCTCGCCAAAACTAGGAATTAAAATCTCCAAGAAGAGTTTTAATGTCATGAGGTCGGCAGCAACCGTATGTTTGGCCGAGCTCCACATAAAAGGCATCCTTAGTAGCATCGTCATTTTCTTCCGCTCGGGCGTGCGCGCAAATAAAGGCACCTGTAGTAAATGTCAGAGTTGTTCTGCCTTATGCAGCCCTGTCTTTTCCATCGCATTTCCTGTATTGCAGTAATGTCAGCCTTAAGTACACAAAAAATATACCCTAGTTGTTAAGCAGCACCGGGTGTGTACAATGTTCGTACATTTAAAGTTCATATTCTCATATCATTGTCTACTTTTCGTTTGCCATAGTTGTCAGCGTTAGATCGAATCTGTTCCGAGACTCCTCTTGCATCTTTCATTAAAAGGATGTTTTCCATGGGTGGATTTCACGTCCTACGCCATAACCTAATCTAGGGGTGCCCAAACGCTGCTTATGGAAGAGCAAACTTCAATACATATGCAAGAAAACACTAACACATCTAAAGCAAACCATTTTTATACCCTGTGGGGGTATATTAAGTTTGTTAAAAATATGTAACGGGCAGAAGGAAGCATGGCCGACCCCATAAAGTATATATATTCTTGATCAGCATCAATAGCCGAGTCGATATAGCCATGTCCGTCTGTCCGTCGGTCCGTCGGTCTGTCGGTCCGTCCGTATGAACGAAAGGATCTCAGAGATGGTAAGAGCTAGAAGCTTGAACTTGGTGTCCCAGCACTGGTAATTTTTGCAGGCAGATCAAGTTTATCTTTTTTTTTGGATGCCACGCCCACTTTGCCCACAAATTAAGTAAAAGTATAAGCATAAAACAAGCAGTTTTGTAGCTCAAACCCCTCATAACAAGAGCAATATAACAGCTAAAGACTTCACATTTAGCACACATGATAAATATTTTGTGTTCAATGTGTCCAAAAAATATTATCACGATGCCACGCCCCCCTCGCCTACAATTCGGAAAAAACTTATAACAAGAGCAATATTACAGTTAGGGACTTCAGACTTGGGACACATGATGAGTATTTTGTGGTCGATGTGTTCAGAAAATTGTATCGCGATGCCACGCTCCCTTCACCCACAAATTAAGTAAAACCTCATAAAGCAAGCAGTTTTGTCACTCAAAAACCTCATAACAAAAGCAGTTTTGTAGATGGAGACTTGAGATTTGGCACACATGATGAATATTTTGTGGTTGATGTGTCCAGAAAAATGTATCATGATGCCACGCCCCCTTCACCCACAAACTAAGTAAAACCTCATAAAGCAAGCAGTTTTGTCACTCAAAAACCTCATAACAAAAGCAGTTTTGTAGCTGGAGACTTGAGATTTGGCACACATGATGAATATTTTGTGGTTGATGTGTCCAGAAAAATGTATCACGATGCCAGGCCCCTTCGCCCACAAAAATTAAAAAACGAATTACTAGAGAATTTCATCTGGAGTGAATTTGAGCGGGTTCCTGTAAACCCACAGGGTATATTACGGTCGGGGTCCCGACTGTTCGGCTTGTTTTCATTTTATTGTGTGCACTGAAAAAATGAGTATATACATTTTCATTAATTTTATAAAGTTAAGGAACTAGAAATAATGATATGAAATATAAATGAAGTATACAGTATGATTTTAACCTTTTTATAAAAAACTCAAAAAATGATCAATATTAATATTTATTTTAGTTAACGATAATTTTAATAATGCCTCCAAATGATCATATTTATCATATTTTTGTAAAGTGCAGGCCTCAACGAAAAGCAGCAACAAAATTACACCGAAATTCAGTCGCGCAACAACAAAGTAATGAAGTGTTGTTGCTTTGCTCATGAGCCCAGCCAGCGAAAAGAGATAAGAAAGGGAACACGCATTATTGTTTTTGTATTATGCATTGGCTTATGACTAGAGCCGTGCATGTATACGCGCATTGCTGTCTATGCCTAAGAGCAATTACAATAACAAAATGAGCCAGATGAGCAATGGGCTGGGCGCGCGCTTAAGTTTTCCACTCAACAAGTGATGAGTGAAAACCCAGGGGGAACCACGTGGTGGTAGCGCGTCGACTTGAGGATAGCAGGGACAAGGATCACCAAGTTGAATGCAATCAGTCATTTTGAATCTGAACTGCCCTGTGGGCATCATGTCATTGGTATAGCGCCAGCTGGTGTATTGGTCATTTGAAATGGTCTCCATTGGCCTTTCTAATTTCGATGACCGGACCGACACCAACCTCTCCCGCGTGCACCGCCGTCACCCTGCCGATGAGCCACATCTAAGGCGGCAGATTGTCCTCTGGAACAATCACCAGCTCTCCAACCGCGACGTCTGGCCTGCGCTGGAGCCCCAGCACACACTCCTTGGACCATCTTGGCCAGAACTGTCGCTTACGTAACGAGACAACTCGTCCCACGAGCAAGTGGCCCGACGTGAGTGCCTGGCCGTCGCTGGGGTCCTTGCTTAGCGCTCCTATTGAACACGAGTTGAGCACGGCCTCATCGTCTATTATCGTCGGCTGCAGCTTTTCTGCCGTCAGTAACAGGCTGCGTTCCGTCCATCAGTTGGGCTGAAAAGTTCGTGTCGTTTGATGGAAAAAAAGTTTTTTTTTTGTCAAAATTCGATTTTTTTATTTAACGTAGTTTCCATTGGGGACGATACAGCGAGTATAGCGATCTTCCAACTTTTGGATACTATTTTTGTAGTACCTTTCGTCTTTTGCCTCAAAATAGGCCTCAGCTTCGGCGATTACCTCTTCATCGGCGCTAAATTTCTTTCCAGCGAGCATTCTATTGAAATCTGAGAGCAGGAAAAAGTCCCTGGGAGCCAGATAAGGATTTGGGCAATTCGAAGACCAATTCATTCAATTTTGCCATCGTTTTCATGGATTTGTGACACGGTGCATTGTCCTGGTGAAACAGCACATTCTTCTTTTGCAAATGGGACCGTTTTTACGAGATTTCTTTCTTCAAACGCTCCAATAATGTAATAAAATACTCGCTATTGATTATTTTTCCTTTTTTAGGGTAGTCGTTGAAATTATTCCATGCGCAAAATACAGACGCCATTTCTTTGCCAGCTGACTGTTGTGTCTTTCCACGCTTCGGAGTCGGTTCATCGCGCGCAGTCCACTCGGCTGACTGTCGATTGGATTCCGGAGTGTAATAATGTAGCCACGTTTCATCCAATGTCACATATCGACGCAAAAATTTGGATATTTCACGATTGAACAGATTCAAACACTGCTCAGAATCATCCATTCGTTTTTGCTTTTGGTCGACTGTGAGCTCACGCTGCACCCACTTTGCACAGAGCTTTCGCATACCCAAATATTCACGAGTGATAAGTACAAAGCGTTCCCTTGATATCTTCAGAGTGTCAGCTATCACCTTTAACTTCAACTTTTGGTCTTCCAAAATCATTTTGTGGATTTTTTGGATCACCGAGAAAAAGGTCCAAGATTCGCTATTCTCCCTTATAAACGGATTGAGACGCTGCAGGCTATGACCCATACTCGTGCCCTTTCGAACCCTTCTTATGTAATCTTTAAATTCAACTTGCTTGATGGCTTCCACTATTTTCTCAAAAGCTTCTTTTCTTTCGAGTGCCGTTGGTGTTTTTTCAAATTGTACATTTTTATACCCTGTGGGGGTATATTAAGTTTGTTAAAAGTATGTAACGGGCAGAAGAAAGCATCTCCGACCCAATAAAGTATATATATTCTTGATGAACATCAACAGCCGAGTCATGTCCGTCATGTCCGCCTGTCTGTATGAGCGCCTAGATCTCAGACTATAAGAGCTAGAGCCACCGAATTTGGTTTGTATGTTCGTCTATGGTATAAGCAATGCAAGTTTATGTAAATATTTTGACACGCCCTTTTCCGCCTCCGTAAATCGAAAAAAGGTTTTGGGAAATCCCATAAAACGAGAACTATTTAAGCTAGAGTCCTGGCGCCCTGGACGAGCATCGGGCTCCCAATGTATTCTGAAAATTTTACTGCGATCGGATAATAAACTCAGAAGTTATTCAAAACACTATATTAATCAGTGTCGGGCCAAAGGAAGAAGAAGAGATTAGTGTTACTCTTATTTGTATCTAGGTAAAACAATTACTTCTTTTACTCATATAGGTTGTAACTTCTATATAGGTAGTAACTTTCATATAAACAAATTACAATTTCATACCTAGTTCAATCATATTTTGTGTACTTTTACCTTAACATACCCGAAAAAATTCACCAAAGTGGTACAAGACTCATTCAAAACAAGCCGATCAGTCGAGCGGGCGCGACAGTAGGATACCCTGTGCAGGTCTTCAAAGAAAAGTACTTTCATTATAATGGGATTTAAATAGTGATGTAAAAAAACATCGATGAATCGATTTTTGCATAACCGAATTAAATCGATTTGAACTCGATTTCAATTTTGCCAATGAATCGAGTAAAATAAATCGATTTTCATGAAAAATTGGAAGCTTTGATATTCTAAGTAGTCTAAGTAGAAAACAAAAAAAAAATAGAGCGCCTGAATTTTTTCTTAAATTGAACACACTTAAGGCAAAGTGTTTTTAATTATTATAAAATGTTGGAAAAATATTTAAAATATAAATGAAGTCATATTTTATATATTAAACAATGCTCAAGTTTAAAGCAGACATTAAAACTATACTTTATTATAACTTATCATGTTGGGCGAATTTAGTTAATTATTTTGTCTTTTATTTTCTACATTTGACTGTTGTATAAATTTTTTTTAACGTGAATTAAAATTTTATAAAATGTATGTCTATAAATAAAAGCAAGAATTAAGATCGACAATTTACTTTTTTCAAAATTGGAAAATTTGTATGAAAAATCGATGCTGAAATTTCCGATGAATCGACAACTCGATTTTTTCATTGCCGATTTTTAAAATACGATTTTAAAATCGATGTTCAGTTTGCATTTACATCACTAGATTTAAATATATCGCTTGAAGTCGATTTTGCTTGCATCGAGAGTAGGTTGTTTGCGTTAGTCTGACAACACTGGACTGCGGCTGTTGATTGTTTATGTTTAGCGCCACAGCAGACGAAAGGCATAACAAACATACATGAACAAACGCGTCTTTTCGTTCATAATATCGTCGGCGCGGCGCAGCGACTGCGCTGCGACGCATCTCCAGCGCTGCATAAATTTGTTACTTGAATAACTTCTGAGTTCAATATCCGATCGTACTGAAATTTGTTGCACACATTGAGAGTGGGATACTTATTATGTGTGCCAAATCTCAAGTCTCTAGCTATAAAACTGCTCTTGTTATCAGCTTTTCCGAGTTATGGGCGAAGGGGGCGTGGCATCGCGATGAAATTTTCAGGACACATTAAACCCAAGCTTTTTATCATGTGTGCCAAATCTCAAGTCTCTAGCTTAGACATTGCTTATGTTATGGTGATTTTTCTAATTTTAAAACCAACGGGACTCGATATCGAAAATTGAAAATAAACTTGATCTGCGTATGGTATTCAGGAACCTACATTCCAAATTTGAAGTCTCTAGCTCTTATAGTTGCTGAGATCCACGCGTTCATACAGACGGACAGACGGACGGACGGACAGACGGACAGACGGACAGACAGACAGACAGGTGTAAATCGACTCGGCTATTGATACTGATCAAGAAAATATACACTTTATAGGGTCGGAGATGCTTCCTTCTGCCTGTTACATACATTCACACAAATTTATTATAGCCTTTTTTGCCCATTTTTAATGGGCACAGGCTATAAAAATCCTTTAAAGGGTTATAAAACAGGTGCAAGCTTTTGTTTATTGCGTTCTTCTTCTTCCATCAGCCTTCCATGCGTTTTTATTGCGATGTTGCGTCTGTTTTATTGATTTAAACTTTTTAACGGGCAAGAACGGGCAGACAAAATTATATATGTTAGTTAGAGTAATAACTATTTACTTCAAGAAAGTATCGCCCAAAAGTTCGTAAGAGTTTGCAAGTTCTTTTCCACCAAAGTTTAAAAATAGCTTGTCTTGTATGATGAATAAACGCGTTTTTTACTAGAAATTAACGTACTTACAGCTAATAGTGATCGTACTATTAAGACTAGAATTATTTTTGTTGAAATAAAACTAAACATTTATCTCTTATAAAATTAATTATTTTTAAGGTAATAAACGTTTTTGTTGATCGTAGCTTAATACAAGAGCGTGTGTTCTGTTTCAAGAATTCAGATTCACTGTAAAAGAATAAGTATAGTGTGACCAAATAAAGTTAATGTAAAAATGTTGCAGACCAATCCAGTGGACTTGCCAGACTGGTCATATCAGATCGCCACAGTACTCCCTCCTAGAGTTCACGTTGTAAAACGAACGGGAAGTCTAATAGTCCGACGTGGTCTGGTCGATTGCTGACCTGAGGAAATCTGCGTGGTGGTGAGATCTGCGTCGATTGGTTGATTAGTTACTGCTGGGCTAGGATTGGCGGGTGATGCGTTTGGCAAAGGTGTCGGTTGTGGTGTTTCAATGAAAGCTGATTTGAGGCGATCGATTGAAACTTTTGATTCACGTCCGTTGATGATAATGGTAAAGTACTTGGATTCTTTAGACTTAATCTCATATGGTCCAAAGTAAGGCGGTTGAAGTAATACACATACTGTGTTATTGCGTAGAAAGACGTCAGATACATCATTCAAATCTTTGAAGACGAATGGTTTTGTTGCGTTATGGTGTGCAGTTTGAGTAGGCCGTATTTCGCGCATGCTGTCTGCTAAATTCTTTGCAAAATCCGTTTGAAGTTAAAATTGGATATTTTCATGGAAAAATTCTCTAGGCAGGAGAAGTGTTGTCCCATATACCAGCTGAGCGGCGGTTGTTTGTATATCGGGTTTGAAAGTTGGCCGCAATCCTAGTAGAATGATTGACAATTTTTGTGGCCATGCTATGCTGTGCTTGCACATGATTGCGGAATTGTGCATTCTGTGGCAGCGTTCAATAAGGCCGTTTGCCTGAGGGTGATAAGGAGTTGTGCAAAGTTGTTCTAAATAAGATCTTATTGCAGATAGAACTGTCCTGTTGACCCATTCGGCTTGATTGCTCTGGGGTGAATACAGGGGCGTGCGTTGGTGTGTTATCCCGAACGCCTTGATCATCGCTTCGAAAGATTTGGAGATGAGCTGTCGTCCATTGTCCGCATGAATCACCTCAGGCACGCCGAACTTGAAGAAAACTTCGTGATCTAAAAAGTTCACGTCTGCTGCTGAGGCCTCCCTCACCGCTATCAAGAACGTGAACTTCGAGAAGTGGTCCACCACGATAAAAATCCACGCGTGTCCACGCTTCGACCGTGGATACTTGCTTAAGAAATCTATGTAGATTTTCTGGAATGGACGTTCGGTGAGACCTTCCTTGCCGATCCCCATCCGCGTGGAGTAATTTTGCGCCTTTGTCTCCTTGCAAATTTCGCTCCTCCGGACAAAATCGCGAACCTAGAACGCCATGCCGGGCCAACAAAGCTGCCTGCGCAATGCATGCAAGGTCTTTGCCATGCCTCCATGAGCTGACGTCTCATTGGAATGTGCGTTCTGGATGAGTCCTGCTGTCAAGGATTCGGGAGCCCATAGCTTCCAACTCGTGCCTTCGAGTTCGTCGTCCAGCGGTTCATGGGTCATCCTCTTGAACACCATTCCGTTCTGCACTTTTAAGTCAGGCAATTGGTGTTGCTTTATAGTCTTCGGATTCAAACTCCAGAGTTTGGAGCCCCAGCAGATCTTCTGTCGTCGCCTCCAGCTCCTCCACGCTGCGGGATAACGTGTCAGCGACAAAGTAATCGGCGCCCTTCTTATACTTCATGGCGAACGGGAATGCCTGCAGCTCCAACGACCATCTAGCTAACCTGCCGCTTAAGTCCTTGAGACTCATAAGCCACTGCAGACTCGCATAATCGGTTATTATCGTGAACGGCATAATTTCGACGTACGGTCGAAATCGGTGGATGGCCGGTTTCGCCGCTAAGCACTCCTTCTCCGTCACCGTGTAGTTGATTTTATGCCTGTTCAATTTGGCTGAGAAGAACGCGACCGGTCTCTCCTGCTGTTCGTCGTCCAGTTGAAAGAGGACTTATCCAACCCCGAAGTGTGATGCATCGCACTGGATGTAGAACGGCTTCTTGAAGTCTGCGTGGACCAGCACAGGAGCTGTGGTAAGTGCCTCTTTCAGTCTGTCCACCGCTTCTATGGCTTCTTGGCTCATCTGAAATTTACCGCTCCTCTTCTTTAGGGCATCGGTCAGCGGAACGGAAATCTCGGCGAAGTTCTGAATGAACCTGCGATACCACCCCGCAGTGCCAGGAAACTTCGCAGTTCCTTGACGTTCCTTGGAGTCAGTATATTTTTGATCGCCTCGACTCTGCCTGGGTCCATCCTCAACGTTCCGCCACCTGTGATGAAACCTAAATAGTTGAGACTGCGGAAGCAGAATCTGGACTTCGCCATGCCGATGGTAAGATTTGCTTTTTTTAAGCATTTCGCGACTAACTTTAAATATTTCAGGTGCGTCTGGAAATCCGCAGAGATGATCAGCAAGTCATCCAAGTACACGAACACGGTGGATCTCAGCGCGACCGGGATTACCTTGTCCATGAGCCTGCACAGTTGTTGAGCCGCGTTGCAGAGCCCAAACGGCACGTGACGGAATTGGTATAGTAGTCTTCCCGGTACGGTGAACGCGGTGTACGACCTGCTCCTCTCCTCCAGCTCGATCTGCCAAAACGCGAACTTCAAGTCGACGCTCGAAATGTAGTGCGTTTCGTCAATGCGCGACAATATACCCTCGATGCATGGCAGTGGGTAAGCATCCTTTATGGTAATGTCGGTCTTTCACGGGTTCGGTTCCTTCAAACAGCTGTATCCGATGCTGTAGCAGGTGAGTCTTTCTCGAGCTGGAGAAAATCGCACTTTACAGCCTCCAGCTGACTCTCCTGCCCCTCTTCCAGATTCCACATCTCCGGATCAGACACGACAACGTCCTCGTCCCGGTAATGCTCCACGTCAGTCTTTACTACCGTCATTTCGGTTGCCTCGGCCTGTGCTCCAGCATTGCTTGACGCTTCAAGCAATTCGGGCGCGATCTCGAAGGCTCTCCAGAAGTCGATTCCAAGGTATAGATCTTGCTGACAATCCGGGCACATGTAAAATATTATATTCTCCACCCTTCTATTGTTTTACAGGGAGCACGACGCGTCCTAAAATTAGACGACTGGCGCCTGCCGCTGTCCTTACCATCGACGCGTATGGCTGCACTGCCTATTCTAGCTCCTCCACCAACTCTCGGCATCCTCCTTCCAGCAGACTAACAGACGCTCCCGTGTCCAGAAAGACTCTTTATTGCTCGTCCGTCAATCTCTACCTCGGCAAACACTTTCGGATCACCAGATTCCTCTCTCCTGACAGTTTCGACGACCTGTCTCCGGATCATTCCTCATTCCTCCGAAATCGAGCACACGCTTTCAGAATGCGTCGGGTGGCCAATATCATCCCTTCCAGCTGTCGCTCACCAAATATTCTGTTTCATTTTCGTTTCCTTTTTTTTTTGCAGTCGCCTCTACTTGCTCGGACCGGCGCTCCACTCCTGCCTCCCCGCGGACGTAGTCTCCGAACGGGCCTGTCCCGCTTTCACCGCGTTCACTTGGGAGTGTTCCGGACAGCTGTCACACTCGGGACTCAACGTGTCTCGCTTCCCGCACCGGTAGCAGAAGATATTCCGCACTCTCGATCGGCACTCCCTCCAAACGTGACCGGACTGTCTGCCGTTCCAACATTGGGACTTTCGCGACGGTCAGGCTCTAAGGAAAGCCTCCTCCAACTTTTCCGGTGGAACTTCGCCTGGGCATGGTGGAATTTCGAGCTCGTGTACCGTCGGCTTTGACCCATGGAAGAAGTTTACCGCTAAGGATATTATAGAATCCATCGGTTCCTTCGCGGACCCCTGCTTTGGGAACTCCAGACCGTGTGATCGGTCAGCCTGAGGAGCCGTATCTTTCTCCGTGTTCGCTAAAGTGACCAACGGTTGGACTGGTTTCTCGGGAAATCCTCTGAAACTTATAGGCGTTCTCTGCAAAAAACACCGAAGGACGCGGTGGCGGCAAAGCTGACGCCCCGTGAGTCTCGCAATCAGTTTCCTGACCTTGTGACATGACTGCCTATCTTGACGCTAATGCCTCTTTACTATATAGGTAGGCCTCATAATAAATATATAAATAAATAAATGGATAAATAAATAAATTACGAACCCTACATCTATCAAAATAAATAAATAAATAATACACCTAAATTAAAAATCCTAATAACAGAAAATTAAATAAATAAATAGTAGATAAATAAATACTGTATAAATAAATACAAAAATACTCGCAAAAACAATTCTTTACTTCAAATACATACAAAACAAAAGGGGAGAGAAAACAATTGCTCCACCAGGCTACACCAACCCTTTCCTACGCACAATTTGGACAATGATTAAACATTCAAGCAACATTCAGTCAGATGCACAGCTTCTCAACTTAATGAGAAGCGGCATCCAAGGAGCGCGTATTGATGCCTGTTCGGCGTCTGTCTCCTTTCTGTTCGAGATTGGGGTGTACTGTGAGACAGGTACGACGCAGACTCGATCATGTATCGATCTGGGACACCTGTCACCGAAGCTCATCACCAACTCCGGCCAGCACACACTCAATGTAAAACAGAAAAAGACAAAACGAATAGTAGACAAAAAATAAATAAATACATAAATAAATGACGAGAAAAATTACCAACTATAGACAAACTAATCCTAATATCACCTTTTTATATCAGCTTTGTGTCTCTCACGACGATGTTCGTTGCAAACAATTCACTCACTTGTGAATATGACACACGTACATCAACAGCAACAAAAACAAAACCAAACAAAAGAGACATTAGACGGGCCATATCCATCGACCACTGCGATTACGCTCACACTGCGCAAATATGGGCCACATAAGTGGGCTACCTACGTCATCAGACTAGCGAATCGCGGGGACAAAGGAATTTGAACATCAATCGACGAGACATAACATAATTTTATTTTTTTGAGCTTGGGCGCCATATTGTTCCGGACTGATTTTTTTTCGTGGGGCCGCGCCGACTAGCTTATCGGTTTTCGGGTGTAGTCCGACCCTGGCCCTCAGTCCGAACAATCGATACATCGAGTCGATTCATCGCTAATCGCCGCATACTCCTATCGAAACTACACAGCACTTAACAATGAAAAATAAACTTTAAATGCGGACATTAACTAACAACGGTGAGTACGAAATATACAACAATACATAAACAACTAATGACAAAAACTAACTATCCAAACAGGAACACCATTGGGCCTAGGCGTACCCGCCCCACCTGAGACGGCCACAACGACGCCGTCTCCCTGGTGGTGGCCATCTCCACCGACGCCTCGTAGCCTGTAGGTGCGCGGCATGTTCCCCCTGGAACCCCCAGGTGGAAAAAACAAAATATAATGACGTATGGGTCGCTTATTACTACCTTAACCTGCCTAAAAAGCTCTCTGGGTGGTATAAGGTCGATGTGATAATGGATGTGTGTGTTTGTGTGCAGGTACATATCAAAAAGTTCATGCATTTGTTAACCTAAAACTTTGAATTGTGGGCGCTTCGTGTTATCCCTATTCCGTTTGAATTTACTAATATTTGTTTTAACAGTATGTTACTATTTAATTATTTTTATTTTAATTTAATGTGCATTAATCCTCCTGCCTGCACAACACAATAGATTCATGCAAACAGCTCCTAATTCAAATAGCTCCTATAACTTCAAAGAAAGAAAAGGCACCACACTGGCTAAGCAACAAATACCATATTAATACCTCTTTATACTCTACAGACAAATCTAACACTCCACCAATTATATACCAACAAAAATTCAAAGAACTAAAAAACTCAATGAATGGGCGAAAATTTCTGTTTACAGACGGATCCAAATCACCTGCAGGAGTATCATACAGTGTAACAACTGAAAATGAAATAATATCCCACCAACTCCTTCCCGAATACGCATCCATATTCACAGCTGAGTTATCAGCTATACTTGCAGCATGTATTCATGCCAGCAAACAAAGAGACAAATATATAATATGCACAGACTCTATGTCCTCACTGCAAGCTATTAACAATATAAATCATCAAAACTTTTATACTAGCTCAATTAGAAATATTATGAACAAGTACAAAACTGAGAAACTGTTACTGCTTTGGGTCCCCGGACACTGCGGAATAACTGGAAATGAGCTAGCAGACGAATCGGCAAAAAATACCCACCACTACCCCCTAATCACTGAAAATAATTACAACCCGTCAGACATCAACAAATATATAAAACAGAATTCTCTCAGATACCATAACCTCGTCCTTAACAACGCATCTCACTATTACAGAAACATCTGCCACGATAAAGCCACGTCAGCAACAATAAAAAATAGCTCACGCACAGACTTTTTAAAATTTACAAGAATCAGACTAGGACATACCAACCTAACCCATAGCCACATCCTCAGTAAATCTCCACCACCACTTTGTGAAAACTGCAACACTGCGCTCACCATACAGCACATATTATTAAATTTCCCACTTCACAATAGAGAAAGAAACACTATAGGCTTAAGGCCTCAGCTGCTATAGCTTAAAATTTAGGTTAGACGTAATTTTAATTCCGTACTAACTTGTTAATAATAATAGTAATAATAATATTTAATTTTTATATTTCAATTTAACAGATGTGTACTAATTATTTTTATTTAATTTTTTTTTCTTATTATTATTTGTACTTTTATTTCGATGAATATTTATTTTAAGTTGCAATTTGGTGGTCAATAAATTTGTTCGCCCATGACGCAATTAGATACAGTCTTTTATTTAATTTGGTTTAATCGTCTAGGCCTTCCTAGCTGCGGCAACAGCCCTTGGGTGGCGTCGAAACGGACTCACGGTGTTTTTGACTCTGTGGCTAGCTTCCGTCGCCGTTACGCAACCGGTGAACCGCTGCCCTGGAAGAACTTGTATGTCGCTCCGACGGAACCTAGCTGGCCTCTCGTCGCGCCCACAAAAACTTGGGGTTGCAGTCTGGTTGCTTTGCCAGAAAAAACTTGTGGCTGCAGTCTGGTCCTGTCGGGTTTTTTTCGCATGTAAGCTTCTTCTGACTGTCTTAATTCCCTTGCTGCGGGACACCTCCTTTCCCGTTGACCTTAACAATTCGACTTCTCTCTCGGAATTGCAGCAACGTGTTCTTACTGAAAAATCTCTGCCTCTGCCTCTTTCTGTTTTCTTTTCCTTTTCTATCCTAGTTGTTGCTGCAATACATAGTCCCTTCCCCTCTCGGCCAATGGGCATCTATCATATCGCCGTCTTTCTTTCGCATTTCCCCTCTCAGGGTCGAACGAATAAGGGTTGTCACCCTCTGCAATTTCCGTCAATATTTCGCACTATTATAGCAGGGAACTTATCGATAGAAATATCAGTGACCACCCTCCTATATCGAACATATGCTGGCGCAAACGATAGGCAGACAATCGCAATGTAACAACTGCATGAGAAAAAAAATTAGTATGACTCTGCCTCCTCGAATTTATAGCTAATAGATGTGTCCGTGTTATAATTTCAGCAATTTTTTTTATTGCAATTGCCTTTATTCCGTATGCTGTTGCAAATTTTGAGGGCATTCAGCAGATAATTCAATCAGTGGTCGCTACTTTATTTATAATGAATCAATAATCAGTTTTTGCTGAATGATATTATGTATTTTTTAACAAATCAGCCTACTACATAAAAAGTAAACACAGGAAACCAGAACATTAACAGCTGTTTATCATAAAGTATCAGCACTAAGCATACAATACATAGAGGCGTCAAACAGCGATTTTCGTGAGCACAAAATTTGTTGCAAGCATAGAACCCCAGAATAGCCGAAGTTATAGAACCCCAGAGCGAACGATCGACACTCAAAAGAACGAGAGCGCACTGCTCAGCGCAGCAAACGATTTCAGTCTTGGACAGACACCAGAACGATGAGCACGTCTGTGACGCTCGCTCTCTCATTTCGATTCTGTGTGTGTGTCCAAGTGTGTACATGCTCACGTTTGCTTGTGTGCGTGAGGTTCATGAAACATGGCAACACCGCAATGGCAATGCTTTGTTTCTCACTTTTTCTATTCTGGCGACGAAAGCGAAGATCAGATGGCGGTGTTGTGTGTACATCTATCCGTTTTGACGTCGGCAGCTTAAAAAACCGAGTGCGATAGTGATATTGACTGGGACACAGAAGACAACAATAGCCAAGTCCCAAACCTAGAGTCTCATATTAGCCAGGCACAGAACCAAACGAACTTTACCATGGACGCAAACCAGGTACAAGCATCAATAGTATCCGCACCACAAGTTGAACCCTATAAAAGAATTTTGGTAGACCCACAGATCATTTGTACTATTCCACTGGACATAATAAAATCAGTCCCAGAATTTTGTGGTGGGTCAGACGAGAACGTAGCATGGAGGCAATCAGCCGTTGATGCATACGAATTATTCAAACCTTTTGACGGTAGCTGCACGCATTACCAAGCAGTAACAATCATTAGGAACAAGATTAGAGGAGCACCCAGAGCGGTATTAGTATCACATAATAATGTCCTGAACTTTGATGCAATCATAGCCAGACTAGATTGCTCTTACGCTGACAATACCTCATTACGACTTCTGAGGAAAGGCCTCGAAATGGTTAGACAAGGTGACTTAACCCTAATGGAGTATTATGACGAAGTTGAGAGAAAGCTAACTCTGGTGACAAACAAGATCATAATGACACATGAAGCAGTGCAGGCAAAGCTTCTCAATGATGAGGTCAGGGCTGACGCGCTTCACGCATTCATTTCAGGTCTTAAGAAATCACTCAAAGCCATTGTTTTTCCGGCTCAGCCGAGGGATCTAGCTTCTGCTTTAGCATTAGCTAGAGAAGCAGAAGCCAGTATCGAGCGTAGCATATTTTTGGCCTCATACGCCAAAGCCATGGCTGAGAGAGAGCAAGTAAAATAGGACCATAGAAACCGCCCCATGCAAAACAGGGAAAGCATTATAGGGACGAACGGGGCAGTGAAAAACACCCTCACTTTATCAGAAAACAATAAAACAACAAAGGTTACCAGGAGAAAAGTAAAAGAGATGAGCAGGGACAAGCCCCAGAGCCAATGGAAATTGACTCTTCCTCCAAATTTAGACAGCACACTAACTTTTCTAAACCTCAAAATACCAACGAACAGGCTCAAAAGAAGCCAAATACATCCGATAGAATGACAGGACCAATGCGCCAAAAGCTGAACAATGTTGTTCAGAGTGCCCCCGATGCTGAGGAACCGAGATATGAAAAGGCAGCAGAGGTTGCCGTGATTGAAATTGAGGAAGACACTGAGTCGCTGTGTGACAATGATTCACTGCATTTTTTAGGGAACAATCCCGACTGCCGTACATCAAACGAGAGTTGAGTGGGTAAATTTTAAAGATATTAATTGATACAGGGGCGGCAAAGAATAACGTTAAGCCCGTAAAGGAGCTAAAAAAGTAATTTATGTCGAACCCTTCACTGTGAGCTCGGTACATGGTTCGAGCAGGATAACAAACAAATGCCTTATGAACATTTTTGGGCAAATTTCACCGTTTCTTGAGCTTGACACATTAAGTTCATTTGATGCCAGTGTAGGCTTTGACTTGTTAACACAAGCAGGAGCGGCATTTGACTTACAAAATAGCACTATTAAATACCAAAACAAATCAGAGCAATTGAACTTCCATTATTGTGATAGTGTAAACTTCACAGATGTTAACGATATAGTAGTGCCCATGTATGTCGAAAAGGAATTCAAAGGCATGATATTGAATAGGTCAAAGGGGTTTTCGACCTCTAACGAGGCATTACCCTTTAACACTTCGGTCACTGCCATGATTCGCACTATAGATAACGAACCAATCTATACCAAACTATATCCGTACCCAAATGGAGTCTCTGATTTCGTAAACAACGAAATCAAGCAACTACTTAAAGATGGTATCATTAGACCATCAAAATCCCCATATAACAGCCCTGCTTGGGTTGTTGACAAAAAAGGGTTTGATAACAATGGCAATAAAAATAAACGATTGGTAATCGACTTTAGGAAGCTAAATGAGCGAACTAAATCCGATCGATACCCGATGCCGAGCATTCCAATGATTCTTGCGAACCTAGGAAAGGCAAAGTTTTTCACAACCCTAGATTTAAAATCGGGGTACCATCAAATTTACCTCGGGGAACAGGACCGCGAAAAAGCGTCGTTCTCGGTAAACGGTGGAAAGTACGAGTTTTGCCGTCTACCATTTGGATTCAAAAATGCAGGAAGCATTTTTCAAAGAACCATTGACAATATTGTGAGAGAACACATAAGAAAGATATGTTACGTTTAGGTGGATGACGTCATAACTTTTTCTGAAAACGAGGTCGACCATGTAAAGAATATCGATATAATCTTAAAGTGCTTATACGATGCCAATATGAGAGTATCACAAGAAAAAACGAAGTTCTTTAAAGAGAGCATCGAATTCTTGGGCATTGTGGTAACCAAAAACGAGGCAAAAAGTGATCCCAAAAAGGTTAGGGCCATACGTTTAGCCTAAAAACTTGTTCAGTTTACGATCATTCCTGGGCCTAGCTAGATATTACAGAGGATTTATTAAGGACTTCGCTACAAAAGCGAGGCCTTTGACCAACATCTTCAAAGGAGAAAATGGCTCGGTGAGTAAGCATATGTCCAAGAACGTAAAAATTGAGTTTAATGAAATTCAACGAAACGCCTTCGAAAGCATGAGGAACATACTAGCATCCGAGGATGTTATTCTAATGTACCCGGATTTTAAACAGCCTTTCGATTTAAACACTGACGCTTCCATGGACGGCATCGGCGCAGTCCTGTCTCAAGGGGGAAAACCAATTACCATGATTTCGCGAATGCTAAAACAAAGCGAAACGCACTATGCCACAAATGAAAGGGAGCTGTTAGCCATTGTCTGGGCTTTGGGTAAATTGCAAAATTACCTGTATGTGTCAAAAGAAATCAACATTTTTACAGACCACCAACCCCTTACATTCGCTGTCTCCAAAAGGAACACAAATGCGAAAATCAAAAGATGTAAATCATACATTGATGAACACAATGCAAAAGTGTTCTACAAACCCGGCAAAGAAAATTTCGTGGCAGATGCCCTGTCCCGGCAGAATGTAAGCAATTTGGAAAATGAAGTGCAGTCAGACGCTGCGATAATTCACAGCGAAATATCACTAACCTACACGATAGATTCGACAGAAAAGCCCTTAAATTATTTCAAGAATCAGTTCGTTCTCGAAGCCAAATTTTTGTTAAAAAGAGACATCATACTTTTTTGGCAGAAAAATACGCCACCTAATAATCTTCACAGATAAAAACACTCTGTTTGAAGTAATCAAGCCACTCATTAATACCAACTCAGTAAACGCGATTTACTGTAATCTGCCAACGTTAGCCAGCATACAACACGATTTGGTGTCACATTTTCCGGCAACTAAGTTCTGTCATTGCAAGAATCTTGTTGTAGACAATACAGACAAAGGCGAACAAATTGAAATTATCACCACTGAACACAATCGCGCGCATAGGGCTGCTCAGGAAAATATAAAACAAGTCCTTCGTGATTATTATTTTCCGAAAATGACAAAGTTAGCCAATGAGGTGGTAATAAATTGAAAGACATGTACAAAAGCAAAACACGACAGGCACCCAAAGAAACAGATGTTTGGGGCGACACCAATTCCATCATATGCTGGACAAATGCTTCACATGGACATTTTTTCAACGGACAAAAAATTTTTCTTTACTTGCGTTGACAAGTTCTCGAAATTTGGATAATAATGGATATAAAAATGCCCATTATTCAACTTCTAAATTTGTTTCCCCAAACAAAAACGATTTATTGCGACAATGAAGCCGCTTTCAATTCGGAGACAATTAGATCACTTTTAAAGAACGGATATGACATACACATTGTGAATGCACCACCTCTTCACAGTTGTTCAAATGGACAAGTAGAGCGCTTTCATGGCACTCTTGGGGACAAAGCTATTTCTTTTAAACTTGAAAAAAGTCTGCTGACACAGTCGAGTTAATTTTGAGGGCAACAATAGCCTATAATCGATCCATACATTCGGTCACAAACCAAAGCTCGATCGATATAATTCACGCAGCGTCTAGCGAACTCAGGTAGATCATTAAAAATAAAATTGCAAAAGCCCAACATGATAATATTGAAAGATCTAACCCGAACAGTTTTTGAAGTAGGAGAAAAAGTGTTCGTAAAAAACAATAAAATGTTAGGAAACAAGTTAACACCACTTTGCACAGAGGAAACGATTCAACCAGACCTGGGAACGTCTGTTCTTATTAAAGGGAGGGTGGTCCATAAGGACAACCTTAAGTAGCGAGAAAATCGCACAGGCTAAGATTGATATTTAAGCGCACAACGTTTTTTATTCCCTCTTTTTCTATCTTTTGCAGAATTAAACTTGCAGTCCTCCTTGTTAGAGGTAGCACATTGTCGGATTGTCGACTACTCACACTCCAACTACATTCCGGTGATAGACGAGAAAGTATTGGTATGGGAACAAAGGGACTATTTAAGGCATTCGAGCAACCTGACAGAATTTACTAGTATGACAGATGAGACCGCAAAATTAGCGAAATTATTCCCTTAATCGCATATGCGAAAGTTGTTAGATGTTGATATAGAGCTTATTAGAAGTTTGTTGTCCGTAATAAAAGTGCACCATAGAATGGCAAGAAGTCTAGACTTCCTAGGCTCAGCACTCAAAGTAATAGCTGGCACGCCAGATGCGGCCGATTTTGATAAAGTTAGGTGGTCCGAAGCAAGGCTTATTAATGCAAACAATACGCAAATAGTGATTAATTCAGAAACACAGAAGCAAATTAAAAAACTCACAGATACGATAAATGAAATAATTAAAGCAAGAAAGAATGAGCTAGTTGACGCACCGCATTTATATGAAACATTATTAGCGAGAAATATAATGTTAATAAACCAAATTTCAAACTTGATACTCACAATTACATTAGCTAAAGCTGATATAATAAATCCCACCATTTTTGATCATGAAGATTTGAAAACAATTTTAAAGGAACACCCCGTAGAGATCCCCATAGTTAGCCTAACTGAAGCATCGAAAATTAAAGTCCTACAGTCCGAGAATATAATTCATATACTCATAGCCTACCCTAGAATTAAATTCATCTGTACCAGAGTCACCATCTTCCCGGTATCACATCAACATGTCACACTGCAGCTACAAGATGACACCATAGCCAAATGCAACGATGACGTACTAGCGGTTAAAGAGTGCGTAACAACAACATTCGCATCCGTTTCTAGGTTAACAGCACAAGACACATGTGCACGAGCACTGCACGCTAGCGGTGCGGCCTCCTGCCGCACGCAGCCAAGCCACCTGAAGCCTATTTCGCAAGTAGATGATGGAATCATAATTATCAACGAGAGCACAGCAAGGGTCAATACAGACGATAGCCCAGAGATCATTACAAACGGAACACACCTCGTCACCTTCCGTTTCTCCGCAATCATCAATGGCACAAAATATGTGAACCAGCGTGAGATACTAAATAAGACGCCAGGCATAGCGGGGTCACCGATACTTAACATCATTAGTCACGACCCAGTTTTGAGTATACCTCAACTCCATAGGATAAACAATGACAACCTTCGTGTCATCCAAGACGTCAAAAACGAGTTGGTGTCCACCGACTCATTCAATGCATGGATTGTTGTCGGCGTTGTCATATGGCAAATCTCAAAGAGAAGACAAGCTTCGCGGGAAGTACAAAGGGTCATCAACAGCTATAAAATAACCGAGGACGATCATAAACTTGAGGGGGAATAGTTAGCACATAAGAATTGCACACAAATAACTTTGTATAAGAAACTTGCACAGCACGAGTTCATGAGTTCAGCGCCCCGACCACAATGGTCAGCAGCGGTAACCTGATAATTGACTACACTGCAAGTGTCTGCGTTATCACTTATGCTGAGTCGGCTTTCCGGCTGTAGCTTTGTAGCTTATGGGTCCAGCTTTTAGGTTTAGCTTCAATTCAGTTATGTACTACAATTCAGTTTTGTATTTGACGTTTAAGAATAAACTTGCATTACTCCGGCACGCTGCCGAAAATAACATTGTTTTATATTACAACCACATTTCTGAGCCCCAGGGCCAGTAATTAGCAAAGAGGGCAAAGTCAAGCCTTCCACCATAATCATCATAAGAAGTCGCATCAGTAGCCGCAAGGGTTACATAACCATCGCTGGACTGAGAGGCGGAGCAACCGCCACATCGCTGGACCAGCACACTTCACTTTACTGGCGCCCAACATACAAGGATTCACACCTTAGTTAGAGCTAGATTTACTCTACTTCCCACACTATGTAAGTTCGTTTAAAATTTTATCTCCAAATCACACACACCAAAATTCAAAATAAACTGCTGACAACAGCAAGTGTAATTGTAAATGTGTCAAGTTATAAAGATAAAGTCCCACAAGTACTTCAATTGAATATCTTTATAAAGTTTATGCTGTGTATCGTATTTGTGCGGTTCAACTAAATATTTCAAATTAAATATTTCTTATAAAATCGTATTCCACTTGTTTTTTGCCTTGGAAAAATACAATTAAAGCATTCTCATTCGAAAACAAATTCAAGCCGCTGCTAAGAATTGGTTTTATGCACATGAGCATATGAGTTGGTTAGACGCATTAAAGAATATAAAAACCGAGTGCGATAGTGATATTGACTGGGACACAGAAGACAACAATAGCCAAGTCCCAAACCTAGAGTCTCATATTAGCCAGGCACAGAACCAAACGAACTTTACCATGGACGCAAACCAGGTACAAGCATCAATAGTATCCGCACCACAAGTTGAACCCTATAAAATAATTTTGGTAGACCCACAGATCATTTGTACTATTCCACTGGACATAATAAAATCAGTCCCAGAATTTTGTGGTGGGTCAGACGAGAACGTAGCATGGAGGCAATCAGCCGTTGATGCATACGAATTATTCAAACCTTTTGACGGTAGCTGCACGCATTACCAAGCAGTAACAATCATTAGGAACAAGATTAGAGGAGCACCCAGAGCGGTATTAGTATCACATAATAATGTCCTGAACTTTGATGCAATCATAGCCAGACTAGATTGCTCTTACGCTGACAATACCTCATTACGACTTCTGAGGAAAGGCCTCGAAATGGTTAGACAAGGTGACTTAACCCTAATGGAGTATTATGACGAAGTTGAGAGAAAGCTAACTCTGGTGACAAACAAGATCATAATGACACATGAAGCAGTGCAGGCAACGCTTCTCAATGATGAGGTCAGGGCTGACGCGCTTCACGCATTCATTTCAGGTCTTAAGAAATCACTCAAAGCCATTGTTTTTCCGGCTCAGCCGAGGGATCTAGCTTCTGCTTTAGCATTAGCTAGAGAAGCAGAAGCCAGTATCGAGCGTAGCATATTTTTGGCCTCATACGCCAAAGCCATGGCTGAGAGAGAGCAAGTAAAATAGGACCATAGAAACCGCCCCATGCAAAACAGGGAAAGCATTATAGGGACGAACGGGGCAGTGAAAAACACCCTCACTTTATCAGAAAACAATAAAACAACAAAGGTTACCAGGAGAAAAGTAAAAGAGATGAGCTGGGACAAGCCCCAGAGCCAATGGAAATTGACTCTTCCTCCAAATTTAGACAGCACACTAACTTTTCTAAACCTCAAAATACCAACGAACAGGCTCAAAAGAAGCCAAATACATCCGATAGAATGACAGGACCAATGCGCCAAAAGCTGAACAATGTTGTTCAGAGTGCCCCCGATGCTGAGGAACCGAGATATGAAAAGGCAGCAGAGGTTGCCGTGATTGAAATTGAGGAAGACACTGAGTCGCTGTGTGACAATGATTCACTGCATTTTTTAGAGAACAATCCCGACTGCCGTACATCAAACGAGAGTTGAGTGGGTAAATTTTAAAGATATTAATTGATACAGGGGCGGCAAAGAATAACGTTAAGCCCGTAAAGGAGCTAAAAAAGTAATTTATGTCGAACCCTTCACTGTGAGCTCGGTACATGGTTCGAGCAGGATAACAAACAAATGCCTTATGAACATTTTTGGGCAAATTTCACCGTTTCTTGAGCTTGACACATTAAGTTCATTTGATGCCAGTGTAGGCTTTGACTTGTTAACACAAGCAGGAGCGGCATTTGACTTACAAAATAGCACTATTAAATACCAAAACAAATCAGAGCAATTGAACTTCCATTATTGTGATAGTGTAAACTTCACAGATGTTAACGATATAGTAGTGCCCATGTATGTCGAAAAGGAATTCAAAGGCATGATATTGAATAGGTCAAAGGGGTTTTCGACCTCTAACGAGGCATTACCCTTTAACACTTCTGTCACTGCCATGATTCGCACTATAGATAACGAACCAATCTATACCAAACTATATCCGTACCCAAATGGAGTCTCTGATTTCGTAAACAACGAAATCAAGCAACTACTTAAAGATGGTATCATTAGACCATCAAAATCCCCATATAACAGCCCTGCTTGGGTTGTTGACAAAAAAGGGTTTGATAACAATGGCAATAAAAATAAACGATTGGTAATCGACTTTAGGAAGCTAAATGAGCGAACTAAATCCGATCGATACCCGATGCCGAGCATTCCAATGATTCTTGCGAACCTAGGAAAGGCAAAGTTTTTCACAACCCTAGATTTAAAATCGGGGTACCATCAAATTTACCTCGGGGAACAGGACCGCGAAAAAGCGTCGTTCTCGGTAAACGGTGGAAAGTACGAGTTTTGCCGTCTACCATTTGGATTCAAAAATGCAGGAAGCATTTTTCAAAGAACCATTGACAATATTGTGAGAGAACACATAAGAAAGATATGTTACGTTTAGGTGGATGACGTCATAACTTTTTCTGAAAACGAGGTCGACCATGTAAAGAATATCGATATAATCTTAAAGTGCTTATACGATGCCAATATGAGAGTATCACAAGAAAAAACGAAGTTCTTTAAAGAGAGCATCGAATTCTTGGGCATTGTGGTAACCAAAAACGAGGCAAAAAGTGATTTATAAAGTTTATGCTGTGTATCGTATTTGTGCGGTTCAACTAAATATTTCAAATTAAATATTTCTTATAAAATCGTATTCCACTTGTTTTTTGCCTTGGAAAAATACAATTAAAGCATTCTCATTCGAAAACAAATTCAAGCCGCTGCTAAGAATTGGTTTTATGCACATGAGCATATGAGTTGGTTAGACGCATTAAAGAATATAAAAACCGAGTGCGATAGTGATATTGACTGGGACACAGAAGACAACAATAGCCAAGTCCCAAACCTAGAGTCTCATATTAGCCAGGCACAGAACCAAACGAACTTTACCATGGACGCAAACCAGGTACAAGCATCAATAGTATCCGCACCACAAGTTGAACCCTATAAAATAATTTTGGTAGACCCACAGATCATTTGTACTATTCCACTGGACATAATAAAATCAGTCCCAGAATTTTGTGGTGGGTCAGACGAGAACGTAGCATGGAGGCAATCAGCCGTTGATGCATACGAATTATTCAAACCTTTTGACGGTAGCTGCACGCATTACCAAGCAGTAACAATCATTAGGAACAAGATTAGAGGAGCACCCAGAGCGGTATTAGTATCACATAATAATGTCCTGAACTTTGATGCAATCATAGCCAGACTAGATTGCTCTTACGCTGACAATACCTCATTACGACTTCTGAGGAAAGGCCTCGAAATGGTTAGACAAGGTGACTTAACCCTAATGGAGTATTATGACGAAGTTGAGAGAAAGCTAACTCTGGTGACAAACAAGATCATAATGACACATGAAGCAGTGCAGGCAACGCTTCTCAATGATGAGGTCAGGGCTGACGCGCTTCACGCATTCATTTCAGGTCTTAAGAAATCACTCAAAGCCATTGTTTTTCCGGCTCAGCCGAGGGATCTAGCTTCTGCTTTAGCATTAGCTAGAGAAGCAGAAGCCAGTATCGAGCGTAGCATATTTTTGGCCTCATACGCCAAAGCCATGGCTGAGAGAGAGCAAGTAAAATAGGACCATAGAAACCGCCCCATGCAAAACAGGGAAAGCATTATAGGGACGAACGGGGCAGTGAAAAACACCCTCACTTTATCAGAAAACAATAAAACAACAAAGGTTACCAGGAGAAAAGTAAAAGAGATGAGCAGGGACAAGCCCCAGAGCCAATGGAAATTGACTCTTCCTCCAAATTTAGACAGCACACTAACTTTTCTAAACCTCAAAATACCAACGAACAGGCTCAAAAGAAGCCAAATACATCCGATAGAATGACAGGACCAATGCGCCAAAAGCTGAACAATGTTGTTCAGAGTGCCCCCGATGCTGAGGAACCGAGATATGAAAAGGCAGCAGAGGTTGCCGTGATTGAAATTGAGGAAGACACTGAGTCGCTGTGTGACAATGATTCACTGCATTTTTTAGAGAACAATCCCGACTGCCGTACATCAAACGAGAGTTGAGTGGGTAAATTTTAAAGATATTAATTGATACAGGGGCGGCAAAGAATAACGTTAAGCCCGTAAAGGAGCTAAAAAAGTAATTTATTGAACCCTTCACTGTGAGCTCGGTACATGGTTCGAGCAGGATAACAAACAAATGGCTTATGAACATTTTTGGGCAAATTTCACCGTTTCTTGAGCTTGACACATTAAGTTCATTTGATGCCAGTGTAGGCTTTGACTTGTTAACACAAGCAGGAGCGGCATTTGACTTACAAAATAGCACTATTAAATACCAAAACAAATCAGAGCAATTGAACTTCCATTATTGTGATAGTGTAAACTTCACAGATGTTAACGATATAGTAGTGCCCATGTATGTCGAAAAGGAATTCAAAGGCATGATATTGAATAGGTCAAAGGGGTTTTCGACCTCTAACGAGGCATTACCCTTTAACACTTCTGTCACTGCCATGATTCGCACTATAGATAACGAACCAATCTATACCAAACTATATCCGTACCCAAATGGAGTCTCTGATTTCGTAAACAACGAAATCAAGCAACTACTTAAAGATGGTATCATTAGACCATCAAAATCCCCATATAACAGCCCTGCTTGGGTTGTTGACAAAAAAGGGTTTGATAACAATGGCAATAAAAATAAACGATTGGTAATCGACTTTAGGAAGCTAAATGAGCGAACTAAATCCGATCGATACCCGATGCCGAGCATTCCAATGATTCTTGCGAACCTAGGAAAGGCAAAGTTTTTCACAACCCTAGATTTAAAATCGGGGTACCATCAAATTTACCTCGGGGAACAGGACCGCGAAAAAGCGTCGTTCTCGGTAAACGGTGGAAAGTACGAGTTTTGCCGTCTACCATTTGGATTCAAAAATGCAGGAAGCATTTTTCAAAGAACCATTGACAATATTGTGAGAGAACACATAAGAAAGATATGTTACGTTTAGGTGGATGACGTCATAACTTTTTCTGAAAACGAGGTCGACCATGTAAAGAATATCGATATAATCTTAAAGTGCTTATACGATGCCAATATGAGAGTATCACAAGAAAAAACGAAGTTCTTTAAAGAGAGCATCGAATTCTTGGGCATTGTGGTAACCAAAAACGAGGCAAAAAGTGATCCCAAAAAGGTTAGGGCCATACGTTTAGCCTAAAAACTTGTTCAGTTTACGATCATTCCTGGGCCTAGCTAGATATTACAGAGGATTTATTAAGGACTTCGCTACAAAAGCGAGGCCTTTGACCAACATCTTCAAAGGAGAAAATGGCTCGGTGAGTAAGCATATGTCCAAGAACGTAAAAATTGAGTTTAATGAAATTCAACGAAACGCCTTCGAAAGCATGAGGAACATACTAGCATCCGAGGATGTTATTCTAATGTACCCGGATTTTAAACAGCCTTTCGATTTAAACACTGACGCTTCCATGGACGGCATCGGCGCAGTCCTGTCTCAAGGGGGAAAACCAATTACCATGATTTCGCGAATGCTAAAACAAAGCGAAACGCACTATGCCACAAATGAAAGGGAGCTGTTAGCCATTGTCTGGGCTTTGGGTAAATTGCAAAATTACCTGTATGTGTCAAAAGAAATCAACATTTTTACAGACCACCAACCCCTTACATTCGCTGTCTCCAAAAGGAACACAAATGCGAAAATCAAAAGATGTAAATCATACATTGATGAACACAATGCAAAAGTGTTCTACAAACCCGGCAAAGAAAATTTCGTGGCAGATGCCCTGTCCCGGCAGAATGTAAGCAATTTGGAAAATGAAGTGCAGTCAGACGCTGCGATAATTCACAGCGAAATATCACTAACCTACACGATAGATTCGACAGAAAAGCCCTTAAATTATTTCAAGAATCAGTTCGTTCTCGAAGCCAAATTTTTGTTAAAAAGAGACATCATACTTTTTTGGCAGAAAAATACGCCACCTAATAATCTTCACAGATAAAAACACTCTGTTTGAAGTAATCAAGCCACTCATTAATACCAACTCAGTAAACGCGATTTACTGTAATCTGCCAACGTTAGCCAGCATACAACACGATTTGGTGTCACATTTTCCGGCAACTAAGTTCTGTCATTGCAAGAATCTTGTTGTAGACAATACAGACAAAGGCGAACAAATTGAAATTATCACCACTGAACACAATCGCGCGCATAGGGCTGCTCAGGAAAATATAAAACAAGTCCTTCGTGATTATTATTTTCCGAAAATGACAAAGTTAGCCAATGAGGTGGTAATAAATTGAAAGACATGTACAAAAGCAAAACACGACAGGCACCCAAAGAAACAGCTGTTTGGGGCGACACCAATTCCATCATATGCTGGACAAATGCTTCACATGGACATTTTTTCAACGGACAAAAAATTTTTCTTTACTTGCGTTGACAAGTTCTCGAAATTTGCAGTTGTACAACCACTCGCGTCTCGCACAATAATGGATATAAAAATGCCCATTATTCAACTTCTAAATTTGTTTCCCCAAACAAAAACGATTTATTGCGACAATGAAGCCGCTTTCAATTCGGAGACAATTAGATCACTTTTAAAGAACGGATATGACATACACATTGTGAATGCACCACCTCTTCACAGTTGTTCAAATGGACAAGTAGAGCGCTTTCATGGCACTCTTGGGGACAAAGCTATTTCTTTTAAACTTGAAAAAAGTCTGCTGACACAGTCGAGTTAATTTTGAGGGCAACAATAGCCTATAATCGATCCATACATTCGGTCACAAACCAAAGCTCGATCGATATAATTCACGCAGCGTCTAGCGAACTCAGGTAGATCATTAAAAATAAAATTGCAAAAGCCCAACATGATAATATTGAAAGATCTAACCCGAACAGTTTTTGAAGTAGGAGAAAAAGTGTTCGTAAAAAACAATAAAATGTTAGGAAACAAGTTAACACCACTTTGCACAGAGGAAACGATTCAACCAGACCTGGGAACGTCTGTTCTTATTAAAGGGAGGGTGGTCCATAAGGACAACCTTAAGTAGCGAGAAAATCGCACAGGCTAAGATTGATATTTAAGCGCACAACGTTTTTTATTCCCTCTTTTTCTATCTTTTGCAGAATTAAACTTGCAGTCCTCCTTGTTAGAGGTAGCACATTGTCGGATTGTCGACTACTCACACTCCAACTACATTCCGGTGATAGACGAGAAAGTATTGGTATGGGAACAAAGGGACTATTTAAGGCATTCGAGCAACCTGACAGAATTTACTAGTATGACAGATGAGACCGCAAAATTAGCGAAATTATTCCCTTAATCGCATATGCGAAAGTTGTTAGATGTTGATATAGAGCTTATTAGAAGTTTGTTGTCCGTAATAAAAGTGCACCATAGAATGGCAAGAAGTCTAGACTTCCTAGGCTCAGCACTCAAAGTAATAGCTGGCACGCCAGATGCGGCCGATTTTGATAAAGTTAGGTGGTCCGAAGCAAGGCTTATTAATGCAAACAATACGCAAATAGTGATTAATTCAGAAACACAGAAGCAAATTAAAAAACTCACAGATACGATAAATGAAATAATTAAAGCAAGAAAGAATGAGCTAGTTGACGCACCGCATTTATATGAAACATTATTAGCGAGAAATATAATGTTAATAAACCAAATTTCAAACTTGATACTCACAATTACATTAGCTAAAGCTGATATAATAAATCCCACCATTTTTGATCATGAAGATTTGAAAACAATTTTAAAGGAACACCCCGTAGAGATCCCCATAGTTAGCCTAACTGAAGCATCGAAAATTAAAGTCCTACAGTCCGAGAATATAATTCATATACTCATAGCCTACCCTAGAATTAAATTCATCTGTACCAGAGTCACCATCTTCCCGGTATCACATCAACATGTCACACTGCAGCTACAAGATGACACCATAGCCAAATGCAACGATGACGTACTAGCGGTTAAAGAGTGCGTAACAACAACATTCGCATCCGTTTCTAGGTTAACAGCACAAGACACATGTGCACGAGCACTGCACGCTAGCGGTGCGGCCTCCTGCCGCACGCAGCCAAGCCACCTGAAGCCTATTTCGCAAGTAGATGATGGAATCATAATTATCAACGAGAGCACAGCAAGGGTCAGTACAGACGATAGCCCAGAGATCATTACAAACGGAACACACCTCGTCACCTTCCGTTTCTCCGCAATCATCAATGGCACAAAATATGTGAACCAGCGTGAGATACTAAATAAGACGCCAGGCATAGCGGGGTCACCGATACTTAACATCATTAGTCACGACCCAGTTTTGAGTATACCTCAACTCCATAGGATAAACAATGACAACCTTCGTGTCATCCAAGACGTCAAAAACGAGTTGGTGTCCACCGACTCATTCAATGCATGGATTGTTGTCGGCGTTGTCATATGGCAAATCTCAAAGAGAAGACAAGCTTCGCGGGAAGTACAAAGGGTCATCAACAGCTATAAAATAACCGAGGACGATCATAAACTTGAGGGGGAATAGTTAGCACATAAGAATTGCACACAAATAACTTTGTATAAGAAACTTGCACAGCACGAGTTCATGAGTTCAGCGCCCCGACCACAATGGTCAGCAGCGGTAACCTGATAATTGACTACACTGCAAGTGTCTGCGTTATCACTTATGCTGAGTCGGCTTTCCGGCTAGAGCTTTGTAGCTTATGGGTCCAGCTTTTAGGTTTAGCTTCAATTCAATTATGTACTACAATTCAGTTTTGTATTTGACGTTTAAGAATAAACTTGCATTACTTCGGCATGCTGTCGTAAATAGCATTGTTTTATATTACAATCACATTGCTGAGCCACAAGGCCAGTAATTCGCAAAGAGGGCGAAGTCAAGCCTTCCACCATAATCATCATAAGAAGACGCATCAGTAGCCGCAAGGGCTACATAACCAGCGCTGGACTGAGAGGCGGAGCAACCGCCACATCGCTGGACCAGCACACATCACTTTACTTATGCGCTTTCAAGCAACGTCCGGAAAAGGCATGACCTGGACAGCTTCGTCATCTGAGTTATGTGTCGCAATTTTCAACATAAATGGTACATGTTAAAGGAGCTGACAATGTCGTCGCAGACGCAATTTCTCGACTTTGCTCAATCAGCATGCCTGTTAGCGTAGAACTACGTAGCATCGAGGAAGAACAAGCTTCGGATTCGGAACTATCAAAGATCCTGAACGGCACTTCGTCTCTTCAACTACAAAAGGTTCGCTACGACAACGATGTGGAGCTTGACTGCGATGCGTCAACCGGATACGTTCGTCCGTACATACCACTGAAACTTCGCAAAAGTCTTCTCTTTTATCCATAATATGTCTCATCCCAGTGGAAGATCAACTCGTCAACAAATACGGCAAAAATTTGTTTGGCAATCGATGAACAAGGACGTCGTAATCTGGTGTAGGAATTGTCTTCCTTGCCAACGCAGCAAAGTCAACAGGCACAACCACTTCACACCTGACAAGATCGCTGTAACTAGTGGAAGGTTTGACCATGTTCAGCTGAGCATAGTAGTCATGCCAATGCATCACAACATTCGCTACTGTCTCACCATGATTGACAGATTCACCCGCTGGCCAGAGGCAATACCACTCGTGGATATCACCGCCGAAACAGTCGCAAACGCTTTTTGGACACATTGGGTTTCCCGATTTGGAGCACCTAAGACCATCACTACGGATCAGGGTACACAGTTCGAGTCCGTATTATTTAAAGAACTAGCACAGCTCGTCGGCAGTGAACATATTCACACTACAGGATACCATCCCCAATCAAATGGCATGGTTAAACGATGGCACAGTTCGTTCAAGGCAGCTTTAATGTGTCACGGAGATACTCCAAGGACAAAGCTCCTGCCAGTTGTTCTCCTTGGATTACGCACTTCTTTTAAAGAAGATTTACAATGCTCAGCTGCAGAGATACTATATGGCACAGCATACCTAACGAATTCTTCAACGATCTCGACTACGTAGTCAGCCCTTCAACCATCCTCAATAGTTTTCGGGAACAAATGCAACAGATTTGGCCGCATCATAGCAACCAGAAAATGTTCATCGTGAAAGGCATGGAGAAATGCTCGCACGTCTTCGATCGCACGTCTTCGATCGCACCGACGCTGTTAAAAAGTCGCTCGAACCGCCATACACAGGACCATTCGAAGTTGTTTGACGCGACAGCGACCGGGTATTCACCTAACGAATCAAGAACAAGGAAGTTGCCGTATCAGCTGATCGTTTGAAACCTGCTTTCCTGGTCAACGAAGATCAACATATGAAGGAAGTTCAATCTAGAAGCAAAATTCCCCATCGAACATATGAAGAAAGATCTCGGGTCAAGTTCGCTGTATCGTGACGTCGTCACTAGTCCGTAAATGCGCGACCTAGTGGCAACCTTACGCGAAGATAGTAGATATCGGTATCTCGATAAAACTGACTGACTTTTAAAACAGACACTCAACCGAGCGCGCTGCTCTTATTTTCGTCGCACAAAATTAAACAACGTAATTCAAACATAATTAATATTAAGACTAATATAAAACAATAAACATTAGTATTACAACAAGAATACTACAGAAACACCGTTGGGAAATTTTTTGCGTTAACACTCACGCAATTCAAAAGTACTAACAGTGGAAATAGCCTATACATTTTCATAACAATCGTACTTTTGGTATTTAAATGATCGATTTTAGTGTGATACAGCTTTTCACTTATTGTCGAGAAATAACACTGTGAAGGCCAAAGAGTGGCTTAATAAACATTATGTCGTATCTTCACCTGGCAAATCAACAATATGTGACTGGTATAATTTAAAATGAATTTTAATGACCAAAAATAATAATAGAACACATAATAAGCTTTCCAACGAATGCTCATAGGGTGCTTTATACTTGGCGGTCAAGGTTGAACACTATTTTCCTTGCATATTTTGCGTGTTTAATTACGATTACTATTATTACTAAAAAAATTTTATTTCTGTGAAAAATATATATTTTTTTTCCTAATTTACATTTAATTATAACAGTTTTATATTTCTACCATATTTTATTTATGCCTGATTCTCTTCAAAATACTCATCAACATTGGGAGATATTAATCCCAATAAACTTAACATTTCGGAACTATAATTTCTTTCTTCCAAATCCTTTCCAGATCTCACGTGTCTAAACGCTGAAACACGTGGATCTGAAGAGGCTGCATACATATTAAAAAAGTTGGTATACTTTCTGACCGAGGAATTTGGTGACGTCGGAATGATTTCCTTTACACTGTGCAGTCGTTTTGGGCTTGCGATTTTACTGCATTCGTCATTATCGCTTTTGTCCTTTCCTGTACTTTTGCATTTTTTATACAAGGTGCTTCCGACAGAAATTCCGAAGACATTGGTGCAGTCGCATCGTCAAGCTTTCGTTTCCTTGTGTATGCAGATCACTCTTCCAGAGATGATGTAGAAGCTTCTTCATCTTCAAAAACGCAAATTTCATCCAGCCAGGCTAACTTCTTGCTTTTCAAATACTCCAATGTCCGATTACAATTATTCCATATTGTCCTTGTGCTATAGAACTTGTTTTTGGTTTTTTTTTATTAATGCTGGACTAGTATTTAATAATGAAACATCCAATTTTAAAACGTTCAATGCAAATTGAAAATCGTTATTACAGTTTTTGAATAGCTCAAAGCAAGTAGAATTTTTTAAAGACATGGTTACTATTTACTTCTCTGCAATATCGTGACTCTTATGAAGTGAAAAATCAACTGTCAGCCAACATTGAATGTAGGTCATTATGGATGCTTTTTAGACCCTTTACTTTAAAAAAGTAAAAAGGGTATATTAAGTTTGTCAAAATGTGCGTAACACGTCGAAGGAAGTCCGGCAGACCCCATAAAGTATACATATTCTTGATCAACATCAACAGCCGAGTCATGTCCGTCATGCCCGTCTGTCTGTATGAGCGCCTAGATCTCAGACTATAAGAGCTAGAGCCACCAAATTTGGTTTGTAGGTTCGTCTATGGTATAAGCAATGCAAGTTTATGTAAAAATTTTGACACGCCCTTTTTCGCCTCCGTAAATTGAAAACAAGTTTTTTGAAATCCCATATAACGAGAACTATTTAAGCTAGAGTCCTGGCACACTGGACGAGCATCGGGCTCCCAATGTATTCTGAAAATATCCCTGCGATCGGATAATAAACTCAGAAGTTATTCAAAACACGATATTAGTCAGTGTCGTGCCAAAGGAAGAAGAAGAGCACATTGACGTTACAACGCGCTATGGGGTACTATTAGTGTTACTCTTATTTGTATCTAGGTAAAACAATTAATTTTTTACTCATATAGGTTGTAACTTCCATATAGGGAGTAACTTTCATATAAACAAATTACAATTTCATACCTAGTTCAATCATAATTTGTGTACTTTTACCTCAACATACCCGAAAAAAATTCACCATAGTGGTACAAGACTCATTCAAAAAAAATCCTTTAAAGGGTTATAAAACAGGTGCAAGCTAAAATAGCTTGTTTATTGCGTTCTTCTTCTTCCATCAGCCTTCCATGCGTTTTTATTGCGATGTTGCGTGTGTTATTGATTAAAACTTTTTATCTGGCAAGAACGGGCAGACAAAATTATATATGTTAGTTAGAGTAATAACTATTCACTTAAGCATTCCTGAAAATTTCGCCCAAAAGTTCGTAAAAGTTTTCAAGTTCTGTTCCACCAAAGTTTAAAAATAGCATTATTTTAGTGTATTTTTTAAACTTTTCTTGTATGATGAATAAACGTGCGAAGAACTAAAATTTTATTGTTTTTTACTAGAAATTAACATACTTATAGCTAATAGTGGTCGTACTATTAAGACTAGAATTATTTTTGTTGAAATAAAACGAAACCTTTATCTCTTCTAAAATTAATTATAATTAAGATAATAAACGTTTTCGTTGATGGTAGCTGCGTAGCTTAATACAAGAGCGTGTGTTCTGTTTCAAGAATTCAGATTCACTGTAATAGAATAAGTATAGTGTGACCAAATAAAGTTAATGTAAAAATGTTGCAGACCAATCCAGTGGAGTTGCCAAACTAGTTATATCAGATCGTCACATATTTTTTAGATGACACAAAAATGTTTACATTATTTGTCTACAATTCAGTTTCAAAGTTGGTACTTTTGGTAAAAATGTGCACATTTGTACACGACCTCGATAGTGGGTTAACTTTGAGGGGCTTTGAAGTCTTTTGAAATCTTAATCTTTGGAGTATTCGAATGCATTTATGAATGAATGGAAAAGAAGCCGGTGAAAGTCGTCCAAAAGCCCGACAGTCAGCTGGTAAGGTTATGACGTCGGTTTTTTTTGTATACTTAGAATGAATAAAATTTAGTTTTGAGAGAAAAGTGTGTTTTATATGTTGGCCAGGGAACTTATTGAACGAAGTGTAAGATTGGAAGTGATGAGGCCATAGTTACCTTATGTGAGCAACATATAAACAAATGTGAAATGATATAAATCAAAATATAAATCAAAATCAAACAATCAAAATATTTAATTCTAGACGAAATGACGATGTCGATAGCGCACAGTGGCGCCGTTTGAGTTTTTTCGTTACAAGATTATTAACTTTTGACCCAAATAAGATAATCAACAATTTTATATGAAATTTTTTAGATGATTACTTATGAGTAGACCTCGGATTTTGCATACTTTTGGCATAATTTTTTGAATATTTTTTTGCATATGCTTTGCATATTTTCAATATCCATTCAAATTTGTTCTATTTGAACGATAAAGTCTAAATAAAAAATGTGATACCAATGAGATGAAAATATGCAATAGACTTCTGCATGAATGTACTCATTTCTAGCTTGACAGATTTGCACAGTAGTGTAGTGCCCTTCAAAATACTGCACTCATTCTTTGCTGTACAGTATATTCTATAGGCCAGAAGAGGACAGCACAACATTTTTATTGTTCTCACTTAGAGTGAGAACAGTATATGGTTGTACTCTTCGTGAGTGAGTACTACATTTGTCCTTTTTTAACACGCTGTACAGCTTGTGTGTGCTATTGTACAACTGCGCAAATGAGTGCATTCTTTTTCAACACGTGCATAATAAACATGGATAGCAAGGAAAACGACGCTCGTGCAATGAACGCACAAGAAAATGTAAGTTTTTGTTACAATAAATCTGTATTGGAACTTAGAATATTTGTTGTTTTATATGTTTGTGATTGTCTTTTGTATATTTGTGGTAATAAAGTGCCCGAGCTCCAAGCAATAACAGTGACTGTCGAATATATGTATGTATTTGAATGTTCATTTGTATATAAGTATGCATGCAGATCTTCACTAAACTAAGTCGCGATGTTAGTCGCAGCGTTAGGATAGTGTGTATGCACGCTCGCCAATCCCTAAATAATACACTCTCGTGTTGGTTTTTAAGAACTGAACTTCGTTTATTAATTTGTATGGGGTTTTATAGAATATCTTATGTACTATTTGGACAGAGTTAGCTATAGTGCTAGACAGGGTTCACTATAGCATTAAAGTATCTTATGTACTAATTAGATCGATTTAGCTGTAGTGCTAGACCGTGTACACAGTTGTGTTAAAGAGTCTTATTTACTGATTATGTCAAGTAGCCTAAGTGCTAGACAGAGTTCACTATAGCTCTTATGTGTTAATGTGGTTGAGTACGTGATCGTTTAAAGTAATCCTTACTCCTTTCTTCTCATTGTCATATGTACTTATGTGTCTATTTATTCTTATCTATTAGGCATGCATGTTTGTTTATGTTGTAATTGTCCCTCGGTCTCTGGGCGCCGGGGCTGCGGTCCGTGTGGTAACGTAACGCCTTGGCGACCTTTTCAAGTGGTTGTTCTCACGTTTGGCCGCGCCGACCGAGGGATATTTGAGAAATATGTTCGTTTATGAACATTTTGCGGGGGGCCATAAATTACGTAGTTGCTGGTTGTGATCCGAACTCTATATTGATCTTTTGTTTATCTGTTTTACATTTTCTTATTACATACATTATACTTATGGCTACTATTCCTATAATTATCAATGTCAATGAAATGTGCCCGGTTACATGGTGAAATTCGATGTTTCTTAGCTCAAAGTTTTAATTTTTTTTTTGTTTTCTATTAATTTCTTCAGTCTTATTTATTAACATGTTGGGTATTGGTCATATTTGACTTAAAGTAGTATTCTTTGCATTTTTATCTAGCGGTGTTACTTAATATTTATCTTTCCATTTATTCCAAGAGTGTGATTTCATTTTTGATATTAATTTCCAACGATCTGTTAATGAAACTTTACTATCCACCTCGTTTTCGGCTACTGATAAAGTCGGTTTTCCAATTAGAATGTGTGCTGGAGCCACAGGATACCATGGGCGTGAATACAATATGCCTTCCATTTGTGCGAGCAGCTTACTTATTTCTTTGTATATTAGTGTGCTGTCTCCAATTGTTACAGCTTCCCAGATTTCCCCATAGTGGGGACTTGCCGGCGGAATAAACTGCCTGTCTACTTTTTCCTTATCCAGATTTGGGTTTATACTATTCTGTATAATTGTTTGCTTGAGTTCGGAGTTCAATTTCCTTTCTGCTCCTACAAGGTTTGTACCATTATCAGAATATATGTGTTGACACTTTTCTGTTCTAGCTATGCGTCTTTTTTCTTCTATGTAATTGTTATCTTCATATTCGTTTCTACATTGAGTTTTCTGATTTTTAAGATTACTATCTTTTAGCAATTTTTTCTCTGAGTTTATAAAACTATCGTTCCGTGATTTTCTCAACTCCTTATCTTCAGTAAGTGGTATTTTAACTGTAAATCTGTCATTTTTCTCAACTTGTGTTATGTCATTGGAGAGTTCCATGTTCTTTTCGTAGTTAGTAGTCGTTTTTGTTTGTATTTGATTGACTTCAGGCATTTTCACTCTTCCAGATAAGATCCATCCAAGTTTTGTACATTGTCCTATTATCGTCTCCTCTTGTTTCAACCCTTTCGTTAGAATTGCCGGTAAAAAGTCGCCTCCAATAAGAATGTCAATTCGACTCCGCTTATTGAACGTGGGATCTGCCAGAATTTCATTCGCCCAAACCGCTTTATTGTAGTCAAATGATTGTTGAGGTTGAGGATTTACTACTTTCGTTAGTATCACTGCGCTGGTTTCAAATTTGTCGTCACTTGGGAATCTTGGTCGAATTTTTAATTTTACGACGGCTTTCGATACTCCAACTAGATTTTCTCCAAGCCCATAGATTTCTGTTCGCTTTTTTTGTCTTGGTAATCCTAATGTTTTCGCTGCTTCCTCAGAAATTACTGTAATCTGTGATCCTTGATCCAATAGTGCGCGACAGATGATCCATTCTCCTGTGATCGACTGAACTTCAACTTGAGCTGTTGCTAGTAATGTATTTTGTGCTGTTCTGGTCGTCATTGTTGTTTTAATTTCCTTTTCTTGATGTAGTAATTCATGATGCTTTTCGTTACATTTTCTACATGTCTCTTGACACTGTTTGTAACTTGAGAATTTGTGGCTTAAGCATTGGAAACATAGATGTTCTGCTCGGACAAATTCCCATCTTTCTGCTGGATCTACTTTGGCGAATCTTCTACAGTCTTGTATATCGTGGCCTGCGAATTTACAATATTCGCATGCATTGTCTAATGCTGTGCTCATGACTTTTGGGTTATCCTTGTATGTACTTGGTTTTACAGCCTTTATTGTTTGTAGGTGCCTTTCCAGGAATTGTATAACATCTTCTAGGGTTTGCATCTCCTTCGTCTTGCTAGAGGCATGTTCATACTGCTGCAGACCTTGTCTATCAAATTTTCTAATAAGAATGCTGGCTATAAATGGCTCAGCATCCTTAACTGGGATTCCCATTCCTCGTATTGCATGTAAACTTTTATGCGTTGTATCCAGCATGTTTTGTATGCTTTTATCTGAATCACTGTTCATGCTTGGTAAGTCCAAAATGCGGTTGCAGTGGTTCGTAAATAACAGTCTTTTATTTTCGTATCTACTTTTCAATATATTTAAGGCTTCTTCATAGTTTTCGCTGCTGATGTATAGGTGCCTTATCAGTTGAGCTGCTTCTCCTTTTACTAATTCTTTTAATCGTATTAGTTTTTCTTTGGAATCCAGATTGATGTTTGTGTCTATCATTTCTTTAAACATGTCTGCGAAATTGGACCATGATGTAATGTCTCCAAAAAATGGTGGTATTTCTATTGGTTTTAGTTTAATACTTTGATCTGATAACTTATTTTCTGTTAGCCATCTTATTTTTTCCCTTTTTGCTTCGTTTAGCTCTTCGTAGCGGTTTCTAATTGATGGCGTTGCTTGGCCATGCTCTTTCATTTCTTTAAAGATCTCCGTGAGTCTATCGAAGTCTTCTCTGATTTCATTTAAATCGTTTTGATGTTGTTTGTAGTTTTGACCAGCACGGTTAATCGTCATTTGTAGTGCTCTTGTCGCTCGGCTAAATTCGTCTGATCGAATCTCATTTTCTTCCATTTGTTGTCGCATTGTCTCGTTCAATGTTTTCTTTATCGTCTTCTTGTTAATCTCCATCATAATTTTATTTTTTAAGGCTTGCGTCTTTTCGAATGCTCCCTTTGCGAAATACTCGCCTCCACAGAGGGATTCATTTTGTATTAATATTTGATGCTGGCTCTTGAACAATTCCCATTGTTCCTGGACTTTAACTGCCCAATCCAAGTCTGCATGCTCGTCCTGCATTATTTCCTCATCCCAACTTTTCAATTGCGCGTATATCGCAGATTGACTTATCCCGATAGCATTAAATTGATCTCGTGTGTATACCATGTTGAATAAGATTTCTTTCCTGCGCCGCAGTAGTTTCGTGGATCCACTTCGTTTTCGATGTCGCGCGTTATTTTCTCGTACAGCCCTCGCTGCACTGTTTTCCTTAGCAACTCTTGTTACTTTTTTGCCGCTACTTGCAGGCCTTTTCGGTGCTGCTACTTGCAGGCTTTTCGGTGCTGCAACTGCAGGCTTTTTCGGTGCTGCTACTTGCAGGCCTTTTCGGTGCTGCTACTTGCAGGCTTTTCGGTGCTGCAACTGCAGGCTTTTTCGGTGCTGCTACTTGCAGGCTTTTCGGTGCTGCAACTTGCAGGCTTTTCGGTGCTGCAACTGCAGGCTTTTCGTGCTGCTACTTGCAGGCTTTTCGGTGCTGCAACTGCAGGCTTTTCGGTGCTGCTACTTGCAGGCTTTTTCGGTGCTGCAACTGCAGGCTTTTCGGTGCTGCTACTTGCAGGCTTTTCGGTGCTGCAACTGCAGGCTTTTCGGTGCTGCTACTTGCAGGCTTTTCGTGCTGCTTTTGCAGTCTTTTCGTGCTGCAACTTGCAGTCTTTTCGTGCTGCTTTTGCAGTCTTTTCGTGCTGCTTTTGCAGTCTTTTCGTGCTGCAAATTGCAGTCTTTTTATGCTGCTACTTGCAGTCTTTTTCGGTGTTCGGTTGCTCCGGTTGCTGGTACCTCAGCGTAGATCTTGTCTTCTACGTGCTGTACTTCCCGTCGACGTTTTGTTTTGGCTGCTCCGGTTACAGGTACATTAGCGTAGATCTTGCCTTCTACGTACTGTACTTCCGTCGTCGCTTTGTTGATGTTGTTGCTCCACTGCCTTTCGTCCGATCCCACGCTGCAGTCGTTGTTTTGCTGCTTGGTGTTGGTTTTACTTTTATTATTTTTATTTTTCCTAGCTGCGCCACAATGCACGGTAGGTGCGATCAATGGACTTGGTTGCGTGATACCGACTAAGGTATCTACTACAAGTGGCAGTCACTGAGCAAGATTGCTCGAAGGACCATATGCATGCAGATCTTCACTAAACTAAGTCGCGATGTTAGTCGCAGCGTTAGGATAGTGTGTATGCACGCTCGCCAATCCCTAAATAATACACTCTCGTGTTGGTTTTTAAGAACTGAACTTCGTTTATTAATTTGTATGGGGTTTTATAGAATATCTTATGTACTATTTGGACAGAGTTAGCTATAGTGCTAGACAGGGTTCACTATAGCATTAAAGTATCTTATGTACTAATTAGATCGATTTAGCTGTAGTGCTAGACCGTGTACACAGTTGTGTTAAAGAGTCTTATTTACTGATTATGTCAAGTAGCCTAAGTGCTAGACAGAGTTCACTATAGCTCTTATGTGTTAATGTGGTTGAGTACGTGATCGTTTAAAGTAATCCTTACTCCTTTCTTCTCATTGTCATATGTACTTATGTGTCTATTTATTCTTATCTATTAGGCATGCATGTTTGTTTATGTTGTAATTGTCCCTCGGTCTCTGGGCGCCGGGGCTGCGGTCCGTGTGGTAACGTAACGCCTTGGCGACCTTTTCAAGTGGTTGTTCTCACGTTTGGCCGCGCCGACCGAGGGATATTTGAGAAATATGTTCGTTTATGAACAAAGTACATTAAAACAAAATTTTTTGGAAATGAGACTTCAACGTTGGACACATCAAATGAGACTTCAACGTTGGACACATCAAATGAGTCGCGTTTTAAAGAGTACGCTGCGATAATAAAATCAAAATTATTAGCTGGTGAGCTTAAGCCTAGTCCTTCACGTTGTCGGAGCAAAGTGTGGGAGACCTTTTCTCGACTTGTTTATGAAAATGGCATAGAGACGACTGATGTAGTAGTGTGCAACACATGTAAAAACATTTATAAATTCGACAAAAGCACATCCAATTTAGTGAAACACAAGTGCTACATAATGGCCAATAGCCGAAAGCGCAGTCTTCCTGCCGTTGATGTAGACTTTGAAACTAAAAATAAATGCACCAAATTAGCAACGGAGTGGACAATAAAGAATGGTCGATCCTTTAATATAATTGCGGACTCGGCACTAAAAAGCTTAGCCCAGTTTTTTATTTCTGTTGGTGCGAAACTGAGAGAAAACGTAAATATTGAGTCGGTACTGCCGCATCCCACAACTATATCGCGAAACATCGGTGCGCTTTACGATTTTCACTACAATGAATTAAAAATCGAGATTCAAGAGCAGAAAAAATTTGGATATAGCATAACTTCGGATATCTGGACGGACGACTTCTTTAAAGAATCCTACATATCACTGACAATGCATAACGTCAAAGAAGGGACCCTTAAAAACCGCCTGCTAGCAGTGAAATCAATGGGTGGAGTCTCCTGTACCGGTAAGAATTAGAAAATGTTATTGGAATATATCATATATCAATATTTCGTAGGCAATGAAATCAAAATCAAAATTATTCGAATTTTACGGGACTTTGGATGTGATTTGCTGATGGACGATCCAATCATTGTTACTGACCGAGGAGCAAATATGAAAGCCGCATTCAACGGACTGAGCACATTACACTGTGCTAATCACTTGGTCCACAATGTGATTAGCAAAGTTGTAAATGAGGTACCAGAATTGCTGGATCTGGTTAATCGTTGCAGTATATTATTTAAGTATTTTAAAAAATCTGGACAAAACTCAAGTTCAACAAGCACCCTGAAAAGCTACTGTCCAACTCGTTGGAATACGATATTCAACCTTTTTAAGTCAGTTGAGTTGAACTGGATGCAAATTTCGCATATTTTGGTGGAAAAAAGAAAAATCTGTAGAATTCAGGACATCAATTTAAGTAATATAAGGGAAATGGTGAACCTTCTTGTTCCTTTTGAAGCTTGCTTCAAAAATCTTGAGGGTAGCAATTATCCAACTTTACATTTGACTATTCCACACATAAGTAACTTTAAAAAAATAGCCACTCCACAAGACAGACAGACAGACAAAAATGCAAACTTTCACTTTTACAATATTTAGATTCAATAGTTATAGACAATTTAAAAAAGTATCACAATATTGCCCTATTTTTGGTTCCACCCACAAATAAATTAACAAAATTCACAGAATTAGAAAAGGAAAAAGCCGCCAATGACATTGAAAAAATGATGGTGAATATTCAAATAAATAGCCAAAATTATGATAATGAAAAATTAATTAGGCCCACACAAGACATAGATAACATTTTTGCAGATTATTCCCAACCCATTCAAAGCACAAATATTTTCTCATATATACAAGATGAAATTCAAACATATAAAAACATAAAAAAACCTTATAGTGCAGATTTTGATGTTTTGCAGTGGTGGTCAATTAATAAAGACCGTTTTCCGCTACTATATCAAATTAGTTGCAAGATACTGGCAGCTCCGGCGAGCAGTGCAGCATCGGAAAGGGTGTTTTCTGTTGCTAAACATTTCATAAGCGAAAAACGCTCCAAAATTGCTACCACTGAAGACATGGTAAGCAAAATAATGTTCCTCCATTCGAATATTAATAACTTAAATATAGAATATTTTATAACATAAAATAATTTGTATAATTACTTTTAATTAAAATATTAATAACTGTTAAACTCTTTATTTTATAATAAATACATTTTTATAGGAAGATATAAACCAATGTTTTGTTTATCTTATTCTCGCGTATGTCATGAAGTTTGACTCACTGTACAGTAAGTCAACTGCCCACCCAAACACTGTACAGTGCGTTGATTGCACACCAATTTTGCTGCACTCATCAACAGCTGTGCAACTATGGAGTGAGTGAATACACTGTCTGTCAATACAGGCAATATTACCCTATTCACTCACACCCAATTATACTGTGCAGAAAAAAAAGTATGCCCACTTCTAGTATAAGTGATTCATTTGCCGTTATGAATGCATTCATGCAGAAGTCAAATATGCAACCTATCCCATTCCTTAAAAAATATGAAAATATGCAAAATCCGAGGTCTACTTATGAGTAATCAAATTTGAAATTTGTAATTATCATGAAAAAATCATGTTTGCGTTATGTTTTAAAGTTATTACCCATTACTTAAAAAAAAATTATATTTTTCGAATTTATTTTTTCAAATTGTCTTCAAGTTATTATCACAATTCATGGGAGAAGGTTTATCCAATAGAAGTATTATGTCTAAACTATAATTATTGGATTCTAACTACTTTCGTTATTTTACGTGCCGCATAGATGAAATTAGTGTATCGGAAGATACTGCCAACATGTTAAAGAGGTCCTCATTTTGCCTTACCCTTGATCCTTTAAACGTATTTGAGCATCTATATTTTTATATAAAATTTGTTTAGTCACTCTTCTTCTGAAAGTTCTTGAATTGGCATAGAATGGTATACAATTTTATCTTTTATAGGGTTTTTACACTGCCGCATCATTGTCGAAGGTGCGGAAAAATTATGCGAGGCGTTTACACCGTAGCCGCATCTTTTTTCGCATCATTTGTCAGCTGTTCGGCCTGCTACTGTAAACAAACGTTTTGAGTAAGAAGAGAACAAACGCTTTTTTATTGAAATTTAAAGAATGACCAAAATAATGAGCTATTTATTTTTAAATGTGGAAAACGGTGCATTTGGAAATTACCCTACGAGCACCCAATTGTTTATGGAGCTTGTTAAGGAGGAGTCGGACAAATGTTGCGGGCTGCCGACTTCAATTTTCAAAGGGGCACTCTCCCATCTCCTCGTAAATGTGGGGATTCTTCCATCTTCTCTCCCCGCACGTCAATTAAGACATTCTCCGCGACCTCTGACCACTTCTTCATTTTTTGTTTTTCCTTGCTGCTCATCTTGCGCTAAAATTTGAATTGAATTTATTGTTTGTTGTGACAAAAACAGCTGTTTGCTATCGATTTCCCTTCAATACCCCGAAAAATTTCAGTATTTTGTACAAATACTTGACAAAATACGGCAACACTTGCCAATGATGCGCCGCATGATTTAAGATGCGGCCGCATGATTGGCTTCTTCTATCCACAGGCTTCTTATGGGCATCATTTCCGCATGCTCCATTTAACGGACAAATTCAATGATGCGGCCCAGTGTAAAAAGGGTATTACTGTATTTACACTGGGCGCATCATTGACATTTAGCTGTTACGTAAAAGGTGCGGAATTGATTCCAATAAGATGCATGTGGATTAGTGATGTAAATGCAAACTGAACATCGATTTTAAAATCGTATTTTAAAAATCGGCAATGAAAAAATCGAGTTGTCGATTCATCGGAAATTTCAGCATCGATTCATCGATTTTTCATACAAATTTTCCAAATTTTGAAAAAAGTAAATTGTCGATCTTAATTCTTGCGTTTATTTAAAGACATACATTTTATTAAATTTTAATTCACGTTGAAAACAATTTATACAACAGTCAAATGTAGAAAATAAAAGACAAAATAATTAACTAAATTCGCCCAACATGATAAGTTATAATAAAGTATAGTTTTATTGTCTGCTTTAAACTTGAGCATTGTTTAATAAATTTAAATGTTTACACCTTTACTGGATATATACTTTGTATAAAGATACGTACAACTTTGTATGTACATACAAATACAACCAGCACCTTACAAGATTTAAGCATTTATAAAATCTAAACTAAAAAGGATAACAAAATAATTTTAATGCAGGTTGTTAGTTGTTAGGCCATGTTTCAACATATAAAATATGACTTCATTTATTTTTTAAATATTTTTCCAACATTTTATAATAATTAAAAACACTTTGCCGTAAGTGTGTTCAAATTAAGAAAAAATTCAGGCGCTCTATTTTTGTTTTCTACTTAGACTACTTAGAATAGCAAAGCTTCCGATTTTTCATGAAAATCGATTTATTTTACTCGATTCATTGGCAAAATTAAAATCGAGTTCAAATCGATTTAAATCGGTTATGCAAGAATCGATTCATCGATGATTCGGTGTTTTTTTTACATCACTAATGTGGATAGACGAAGACAATCAATGGGCCATATGTTTTATAATACGCCGCACTTTATGGAAGTGTGGCAGCATTTTATCTAATATTTTATCGAAATGTTGAATTTTTTCGGGGTATCGGTAGCAAACAGCTGATTTTGTCATCGATAATTGTAAACAATAACATGTAAAAATTATACCGCGTAAATAAGAATATAATAAAATGAATGAACGCAAGCAAAAACAAAATAAAAAGCATTTCGGTACACGCAATATAATTACCGAATGCACCGTTTGCCACACTTAACATATTATCACTCAATATTTTGTTTATTGCAATAAAATAAATTTGCTTTTCTTCTACGCGTGTGTGTTCATATTGACTGGTCGAACAGCTGTTTTCGAAGAGTCGACTTCAGTGTAAGCGCTCACATCATTTTCTCGCACTTTCGACAATGATGCGGTCGGTGAAAATCTGGTATTTGTCATGAACCATTATTTTATGGACTGTTGATGTCAATTGCTTCTGTGGATACATTTCCGCCAAAAGAGATTCAATTTTCGAAAATGTTTTGATGCAATAAGTTTCTTCAAACAATTCTAATAATGACTTCAATTTTTTTTTTTTAAATCTCTTCGCTTATTTTTTGTACGATATTTTGAAAATTGCTAAAAATGACTATATTGGTCACTTTTTCCTACTTTTCATACAAAATTTTTCTGAGAACATCCCATACAAAAAATCATAATAAATATAAGCGAACAGTTTTTTGAAAAATATGGTTTGCATTCATTATTAGAATTGTTTGGAAAACCTTATTGCATCGAAACATTTTTTGTTTAATTATGAGTGGATTTATTTTAGTTTTGTGTAAATACTTTTGACTACCTCTTAACTATATGTATGATGTATGTATAATTGAAGTGTTGTTAATTTAAATTCGAATTAAGGTAATTTTCATAATATTATATCAACCTAATTTTCTTTAAAAATATTCAGATCAGTCTAAACATGAAAATACAACAACGAAATAACGTTTTACCAGGGATATACATATGTCTTGAATTTACCAGGATTGAACGCATTTTGGAGTCGTGGGCGAAGGGGGCGTGGCATCGCGGTGAACTTTTCTGAGCACATTAAGTTCAAGTTTCTTATCATGTGTGTCAAATCTCAAGTCTCTAGCTTTAACATTGCTTATGTTATGGTGATTTTTCTAATTTTAAAACAAATAGGAATTGGTATTAAAAAATTAAAATAAACTTGATATGGGGACAGTGTTGCCAACAGTCTGGAGTCTTCAATAGCTGACTCAGTCTTTAAAAATAGCCAAAATATAGCTAAATATTTTTTTAAATAGCAAAAAAAAATAGCTGAGTTTTTTAAATAAGAATAAAAAAAAAATGCAATATATTAAGCATCAACGACAAAAGTATTCAAAATTGCATCCACATTTGATTCATCAGAAGTGCTGCTGTACGATTCGTTGGTGCCAATTTGGCTTAACCATTTGGAGTCACCAATATCGTTCCACAGATTATTTTTTAATGTAGCGATATCACGTTTTTAATAAAAATTAATACACTTGGTCCTTTGTATCTTGAGACCAGGCTCTTTAAAAAAAATGCGTGCTTAAGTTATTGAAATGATCCACTGAAATGGCACAATGGTCTGCAACAAAAAGGCAAAGAGCCGTTTCCTATTATGATGTCGCAGTGTATACTTTAGGGAAATTAATTGTGTGATTGTTTTTAATTGACGAAAAAAAAAGTTGAGAATGAATGAAAATTTAAATGGCAAACTAGAGATGATAGGTATGTTGTACCTGTAAATCAAACAATTTATCGATGTCGAAAACAAAGCTGCTGGAATTTTTCATTTTGTAGTTGGTACTTTATATGCGATAACACAAACCAATAAATATTCTACGAAACCTTTATTATCATAACTACTTAAAAAGTATACTTTTATTTAAAATAGAAATAGCTAAAAACTAGCCAAATGATTTTTAAAAATTGCCAGAAATGCAGGAGCCTGCAAAATTAAGTGGCTTCCAGTTTTCGATTATTCAAAATAGCCAGATCTAGCTAGAAGATAGCCAAGTTGGCAACACTGTATGGGGATTCACTTCAAGCTTCCATCTTTTACCAGTTCTGAGATCCTTCCGTTCATACGGACAGACGGACATGGCTATATCGACTCGGCTGTTGATGCTGATCAAGGATATATATATTTTATGGGGACGTCCTTAGACCTGTTACATACTTTTAAGAAACGGTATAATAATGCAGACATAATACATTATATATTTTTGTAATTTTCCATTAAAGTTGGAAAATAAACAGATGCTAAATAGAGATGCCTAAAAATTGTGTGTTTTTAAAGAAAAATTTTATTAATTTTATTAATACATATGTCATATTTGTAATCCTTGAACATTTTTCTATAAGATGTATGCATTCAATATATTGAAAGCGCACGTGAAAATTTGAACTTTTGCAAGCGTGTTTGTCTTACGGGCGCCACTGTGCGGTTTTAAGTTCTTTTGCCTGCGGCCGGCCAATTATAAGGAGTTTAGAAAAAAAATTCGAAATAAGCCGAACAGTCGAGCGCGCGCGACATTAGGATACCCTGTGCGGGTCTTCAAAAACATGGGATTTAAATATATCGCTTGAAGTCGATTTTACTTGCATCGAGAGTACGATAGTCTGGCAACACCGGACTGCGGCTGTTGATTGTTTATGTTTAGCGCCACAGCAGCCGAAAGGCAAATCAAACATACATGAACAAAAGCGTCTTTTCGTTCATTATATAGTCTGCGCGGCGCAGCGACTGCGCTGCAGCGCATCTGCCGCGCTGCTACGCATCTGCTGCGCTGCATAAATTTGTTTCTTGAATAACTTCTGAGTTCAATATCCAATCGTACTAAAATTCGTAGCACACATTGAGAGTAGGATACTTACCATGTGTGCCAAATCTGAAGTGTCTAGCTATAAAACTGCTTTTGTTATCAGCTTTTCGAGTTATGGGCGAAGGGCGCGTGGCATCGCGATGAAATTTTCAGGACACATAAGGCCCAAGTTTCTTATCATGTGTGCCAAATCTTAAGTCTCTAGTTTTAACATTGCTTATGTTATGGTGATTTTTCTAATTTTAAAACCAACGGAACTTGATATCGAAAATTGAAAATAAACTTGATCTGCATATGGTATTCTGGAACCTACATTCCAAATTTGAAGTCTCCAGCTCTTATAGTTTCTGAGATCAACGCGTTCATACAGACGGACAGACAGACGGACAGTTGTCAATCGACTCGACTATTGATACTGATGAAGAATATATATACTTTATAGGGTCAAAAATGCTTCCTTTGGCCTGTTACATACATTCACATAAATTCGTTATACCGCTTTTACCCATTTTTAATGGACACAGGGTATAAAAATACGGAGAATATTATCAAATTAGAAAAAAACGTTCATCGTTGCCCTTGCTTTCATTGCTGTCACCGAGCCCCACTCCTTTGTTACATTCCCGCGCTACAGTTTCATGGATATGCATAGAGTGCTTAACTCAACAGAGCGCAGCGTGCCAGATGGAGGCATGGAAGGGGCGCAATGAAGTTAGGGAAAGATATAAAAACAGAGAAGGCAGCATAACCCAGTCGTCCATTTTGTGCAGAAAAGTATACAAATTTGCCCATGAGCGCTTACAACGTTGTAGAGCCCGTTCGCGTAAAATTTTCATTCGCTTTTACACATGCGTGGTCGGGGTAATTCGGAAGGAAATCTCTAAAAGCATGCGGCCGGGTTAGCTACGAAGTCGAACGGTTCGCTGAGCGCGCCATAGCGCTCGGCTGCATACTGTTCAGATCGCTATGCGTGCTGTGGGGAAATGTGGTGGGATTAAATTTGAGATTCTAGTTGGAATTCGTATTGGGAATCCCGTTGGAAAGAATGCTGAAATTCCTTTTGTAATTTACCATCCCCAGGGACCGGCAAATCTGCGCGGCGGCATTGAAATAAAATATTCTATAAACTTTGAAATTGCATAAATGTACATTGTTATTTTCAATAATATTTTCTTACATTTACTTAAACTAAAATTTATATAATATTTATATTATCCCTGAAAAGAAACAAAAAGTAAAAGTAAATGCAGTTTCATATATTAACCACTTTTGCCAATTTTATTAATTCACTTACTTTGTATGTTCATTCAGTTGATCTTAAAGAAAATAATAACAATTACAAATATTATATACATACATATTTCGCATTTAAGTTATTTACGCAGTTACTTACCTCACGTATTGGCAAACAGCGACATATGCATGCACTTATGTATTTTCAAAACTGTAATGTATAAAATATGATATATTTCTTTAATACAAACATTGGAAAATAATGCATAATAATTAGTCACAACTTACCATTTTTTAATTTATTGTTGAAAAACACATGTTCACTTTGCTTGCAGAACAATAGACACGCAGCAATAAATTCGCAAATACAGGGATGCACACTCATATTAAGTGTAATCGATTGTAGCATTGCAGCCCTTTGAATATATCGATTACCGCATCAATTTAATTTTCAATGGAAAAATGCATTTAATAAATTATTTATTTATTTCAAGCATTAAATCTAATGTCGATGCCTACAAATAACGTTTATCAATATTCTATATATTTACTATGAGATTATATTTTTTAGTATGATATAATTTGTAAGGAAAAGATGAATTTTCAATTAACTTGATTTATATTAATAAATAATAATAACAGAGCAATCTTAAAATTTATATTCATCCATTTTAAAATTTGCAGCACTATAACCCAAGAATTCTGTGCAGCGTTTCATACAGCCGAGCGCTAGGGCTCGCTCAGTAAAACCTTAGACTTCGTAGCTTACGCAGCTGCAGAGATTTCGCACCAAGAACGCTCGATTCTTATTACAGAACTCACTAATTAAAGGATTCGGCTCTAGGTATGTGATCCCTAGCATACGAAATTTTCCGTGCTCGCTCCGTACAGAATTTGAGATGCGTGAGCGAAAAGCCGACCGGGTTGTTTTAGGAAGGATTTTTCTTTTCAAAGTTGTTGCTGCTTCGTTTCTGTACAAGATACAAACATTTGTTTATGTTATCTTGAACACAAAAAATAATTTAAGGAATGTGACGTTGTAGCGGCCTTCTTACTTTTAACTCTAGACGCGCTATGCTTCTTGTTTGTACTGCGCATTTATTTTGGTTCGTTCACTGTTGCAATCTCCGACTCTGACTGGTGTGGGATAAAAGAATTTACTTTATAGCTACATATAACTTCCCAGTCGGCTTTTCGCTCACGCATCTCATATTCTGTACGGAGCGAGCACGGAAAATTTCATGTGCTAGGGATCACATACCTAGAGCCGAAACCTTTAATTAGCGAGTTCTGTAATAATAATCGAGCGTTTCTTGGTGCGAAATCTCTGCAGCTGCGTAAGCTACGAAGTCTAAGGTTTTACTGAGCGAGCCCTAGCGCTCAACTGTATGAAACGCTGCACAGATTTCTTGCCTTATGGTGCGAATAGTATGCGGCTGCGTAAGCTACGAAGTCTTACGATTTGCTGAGTTTGTCTTATCGTTCTGCTGCATGAAACGCTGCACAGAATTTGACACTTAACCATTTCAACTTCAACTTTTTCAGTTGGCTGCAAATTTTAAAATGGATGAATATAAATTTTAAGTTTGCTCTGTTATTATTATTTATTAATATAAATCAAGTTAATTGAAAATTCATATTTTACTTACAAATTATATCATACTAAAAAATATAATCTCATAGTAAATATATAGAATATTGATAAACGTTATTTGTAGGCATCGACATTAGATTAAATGCTTGAAATAAATAAATAATTTATTAAATGCATTTTTCCATTGAAAATTAAATTGATGCGGTAATCGATAAATTCAAAGGGCTGCAATGCTACAATCGATTACACTTAATATGAGTGTGCAAGTTAACTAAAGTCAACAATCTCTGGATTGCTGACCGTAACCCGATGCCAGCCAAAATTGCTGAATAAGCTTTTGACCGGATGTCGTTGCATAGCAGGCAAGCGCTGCATATTTGAGCGGCCGCTATGAGACGATTGCGAAACCATAAGTTTCGCTTTCGAGTAAACTTTGTAACATCATTTATATCAGTTCTGAATAAAGCACCAAACCTTTTTGGTTCGTACTCCGACTCGTAGTCGTAAAAAATCTGTTTCTTTATTTGACTTATGGTCAAAATTGAATAATTGGCGTTCAACTAGTGGTAATTATTTCGGTTACCCGCGAAATTGCAAATCAATATATTTGCAAAGTGACAGTGAAGACTCGGTCAAATCGACAGAGTTGTGCAGTGAACATAGTCAAGTTCACACAACAAATTGCCCAAGAAATTGCAAATCAATACATTTGCAAAGTAACAGTGAAGACTCGGTCAAATCGACAGAGCTGTGCAGTGAACATAGGCAAGTTTACACAACAAATTGCCCACGAAATTGCAAATCAATACATTTGCAAAGTGCAGTGAGCATAACTAAGTAAACACAACCATCGTGCAGTGCGTATGAACGATTTATTAAAGTCGCTCAAATTCAACAGTGACAGTGAATCGACCTCGTCTTTTATTACAATCGACAGAGGTGCGCTTAAGCGCATTATTAATTATTTTGTACACCGAAGCCGCTGGAGCTCTTCGGGCAGCGGTGTGTCGCCAGTTTAACACGCAAGTTATCTGGACAGCGTTAGGGTTTCAAATACCTTGACTGCAGCGCGGGAATATCAGCTCTACATAACACGCGAGTCATCTGGACAGCGTTGGAGTTCCAAATACCTTGACTGCAGCGTGGGAATATCAACTTTATATATAATTCTCAAGAGTAGAATAATTTGACTAGGATTTCCATTCAAAAACATGTAAGTGGGAACTTTTATATTAAATCCATTTCAAGTCTGAGTTGAAATTATTTAAGCATTAATTTTTGCAAAAACATACATAGCTTTGCCAAGTATAATATTGATAAATAGTGCATTGAGAATTTCATTGACTCCATGGACAAATTTAAAGTTGTGTGAATAAAATTAAAAACTAATCACCAAAACGCGCGATCCGTTCGGCATGTGAAATTTGAGCCCCAGCTTTTATTCAACGTTTGTTCGGCATGTGAAATTTGAGCCCCAGCTTTTATTCATACATATTTGCTGTTGTTGGTCTTGCGCTCAGTCGCCAACACTTGGTTTCATTTGTTTTGTTTTGTTTTGTTTTGTTTATACGTTTCGTGTGTGGGCTCATGAGCTCGCCGTTTTCACTCTATAGAACCCCTTTGCATCGTTCTAGTGATTCAGAGTCAGACTCTGATAGTAACATTAGAGTTCTTAGGAACAGAGTCGTCAGAAATAAACGTGCCCTTGTAGCCTCTTCGCCAAATATGGACCCAGAGCAGCTTAATACAGTGGTGCGGGCAGCAATTGCCAATGCCTTAGCTGAGCAAGCAGCTGTTAACCAGCGGGATCAGCAAGCTTTGTTACAAAGAATCAATGAATTGTCTGAGCAAGTGGCGGCAGCCCACGTCACACCACCAGTAGTGCAGTCATATACTGCTATAGAAATTAGGAATGAGGTCCACTGTGATGAGCCTTAAGATGCAGTAAAATGCTTACCCGAATTTACTGGGGTACAAGAATCATATGCTCTTGGAGACAGGCGGCTGTTGCCGCTTATCACATTTTTAAACCATATAATGACAGTTCGCGCCACTACCAGGCAGTCATTATTATAAGAAGTAAGATTAGAGGTGCCGCTGATTCATTGTTGTCTTTATTCGGTACAGTATTAAATTTCGATGCGATAATTAGTCGCCTCGACTTTACATATAGCGACAAACGGCCAATCCATGTCATAGAGCAGGAATTAGGCACTCTCAGACAAGGAGGACTTTCTCTTCTCCAATACTATGATGAAGTTGAGAAAAAGCTCACATTATTGACTAATAAAGTCAACATGTCATATGAGCCGGCCCTGGCAAAGGGTCTTTGTGAAAAATTTAGAGACGACGCGCTGCGAGTATTCATATCGGGCCTCAAGCGTAGTCTCACAGATGTACTCTTTGCGGCAAAGCCCAAAGACTTGCCTTCGGCGTTGGCCCTCGCACAAGAGGTCGCGTCTAACCACGAAAGATCCGCGTTCGCAGCTAATTTTGCGAAAAGTCTAGAGGACAAAGAGCGCAAGCCATATGCAAAGGCGCAGGGTCGCCAGCAGGAGAAACAATCTCAGCAGGCTGATACACAATCAAGCGGTTCAAAAAATCCGCATTTTAGTAAACAAAACAAGCCACAAGGCCAGAATGATCAGCGAAGCGGCAGGCAACAAAATAACAACGGTACACAGGTGCCCATGGAGGTTGATCCCTCCCTTTCAAGAATCTTGCAACATACTCAGGCCCCGGCCTTCACAAACAGGAAGCAAGCCACATCTGACCGCTCGGGCGGTCAGAGAGGACAGCAGAGACTGAATCATGTCACGCAAGATGCTGGACAGGCATCAGAGGCATATGCCAATGCTGCCGCAAGCATAGAGGCGCAGGTTGATGATGAGAATAGCGTTGGCTATGACTCCGATGCCGTCAATTTTTTAGGGGGAGGTCCCTGCTGCCCGTCATCAGACGAAGAGTAGCGGGGATCGATATGAAGTTCCTTATAGACACGGGCGCGTCTAAGAATTTCATCCGACCACACAAGGGGTTAAGAGGCGTCCGCTCTGTAGAGTCCCCTTCACTATCCATTCAATTCACGGAACGACTAAAATTACACAAAAATGTTTTGTTTCATTGTTTAATTTGAAAGCAACATTTTTTATTCTGCCGGACCTATCAACGTTCGATGGAATAATAGGCCACGACCTGCTAAAGCAGGCGGAAGCGTCACTTTGCTTAGCCTCAGGGCGGCTCAAATGGGGTCCGGAAGATGAACAAATTTCCTTCCATACCTGCTCTGATGTCAATCATACGAATGTAGATTGCTCGGACGCACCCCCTTCTATAAAAAAGGATTTCCTCAAAATGTTAAAGGATAGGAATAGGGCTTTCGCAGACCCAAATGAATCCTTGCCCTACAACACCTCCGTGGTAGCTACCATCAGAACTGTTGATGAGGAGCCGATATATGCTAAGCTTTACCCATATCCAATGGGTGCAGCTGATTTCGTAAACAAAGAAATCCAGAATCTGTTGAAAGACGGCATAATACAAAAGTCAGTCTCCCCTTATAATAACCCCATTTGGGTGGTAGACAAGAAGGGCACTGACGAAGCTGGCAATCGGAACATGCGTTTAGTTATGGACTTTCGCAAGCACAACGAAAGAACCATACCCGATAAGTACCCCATGCCAAATATCTCAATGATATTGGGAAACTTGGGTAAAGCCAAATTTTTTTCGACACTGGACCTCAAGTCCGGTTATCATCAAATCATTCTCGCTGAACGCGATCGCGAGAAAACTGCTTTCGCAGTAAACGGGGGAAAGTACGAATTTCGTAGACTCCCATTCGGTCTAAAAAATGCTGCTAGCATCTTTCAGAGGACCATTGACGATATTTTGCGAGAGCAGATCGGCAAGTTCTGCTACGTATATGTTGATGACGTGATCATTTTCTCAGAGAATGAAGAAATGCACGTCAAGCATGTGGACTGGGTCCTTAAAAGCCTACTTGAGGCAAACATGAGGGTCTCAGTAGAAAAATCACGTTTTTTTTAAGAAGAGCGTGAACTTTCTCGGGTTTATAGTTACCAGTAACGGTACAACAACAGATCCGGAGAAAGTGAAAGCCATACAAGACTTTCCAGAACCTAAAACGGTCTTCGAAGTCCGTTCGTTCTCGGGCCTTGCGAGCTATTATAGATGTTTCGTTAAGGACTTTGCGGCAATAGCAAGGCCTGTTTCGGACATCTTAAAAGGAGAAAATGGGACAGTCGGTAGATACAGATCGCGGAACATTCCGGTGCAATTCACCGAAGCGCAGCAACGAGCGTTTTGTAAACTGCGTAGCATTTTGGCATCTGAAGATGTCATGCTTAGATATCCTGACTTCAAAAAGCCGTTCGACCTAACGACGGACGCTTCAGCCTATGGCATAGGTGCAGTACTCTCCCAAGAGGGTCGTCCAATTACAATGATCTCAAGAACATTGAAGGACAGAGAGGTCAATTACGCTACAAACGAAAGAGAGCTATTGGCTATCATTTGGGCACTTGCCAAACTTCGGCACTATCTGTATGGCGTTAAAGATATAAATATCTTCACCGACCATCAGCCTTTAACCTTTGCAGTATCGGAATCCAATCCGAACGCGAAGATTAAAAGATGGAAAGCGCGCATTGATGAATCCAATGCGCGAATATTCTATAAGCCTGGTAAAGAGAACCTAGTTGCAGACGCATTATCCAGACAACAGCTTAACGCTTTAAATGGAAATGAGCCCGACTCTTGCGCAGCAACAATTCACAGCGAGGTTTCTCTTACCCATACTATAGAAACAACGGAAAAGCCGTTAAATTGCTTCCAGAATCAGATAGTTCTGGAGGAGGCACGCTTTTCAGCAAAACGCAGGTTCATCCTGTTTGAAAATAAGAGGCGTCACTTAGTCAGTTTCGCTTGTAAGAATTCTCTTCTAAGCGAGCTAGAAGACATAATCGTTCCTAAAGGCGTCAACGCCTCTCACTGTGATTTGCATACTCTCGCAATGATACAGGATGAAGTAGTTCGAAGATTCCCTTCTACTAAATTTTGGCACTGCAAAAACCGTGTAGTAGACATATTCAGTGTTGGAGAAAGGAGAGAAATTCTCACCACCGAACATAATAGAGCCCATAGATCGGCTCAGGAAAATGTGAAACAGGTACTTTCTGAGTACTACTTCCCAAAAATGGCCAAACTGGCCAATGAAATTGTCACAAATTGCAAGACATGCGCTAGGGCCAAATACGATAGGCACCCTAGAAAGCAAGAGCTCGGTGAAACGCCAGTTCCTTCGCAAATAGGGGAGATGTTACATATAGACATCTTCTCTACTGACAAAAAATATTTTCTCACCTGTATTGACAAATTCTCCAAATTCGCTGTGGTTCAGCCTGTTTCCTCAAGAACTATTGAGGATCTGAAGCCAGCCTTGCTCCAGCTCATGAACTTTTTTCCAAAAGCTAAAGCGATATACTGTGACAACGAACCAGCGTTGAATTCACAAACTATTTCCGCAATGCTGAGCAATAATTTTGGAGTAAGCATTTCAAACGCACCTCCCCTACACAGTGTTTCCAATGGGCAGGTAGAGCGATTTCACAGCACATTGCTGGAACTTGCCAGATGTTTGAAAATTGACAAAGGAATAAACGACACAGTAGAAATAATTCTACTAGCGGCAACAGAATACAACAAGTCAATCCACTCAGTTATTAATAGGAGACCAGTTGACGTTGTCCAAACGCGCTCAGATGAGACGCAAGAAGAAATAGAAAGCAGAATTAGAAGCGCTCAGATTGCAGTCAGAACCAGAGAAAATGCATCGCGGCAGAACAGAGTCTTCGAAGTTGGCGAAAAGGTCTTGGTAAAATCCAACCGAAGGCTTGGTAACAAACTCACGCCTTTGTGTGAGGAGCGAGCCGTGGAAGCGGACCTGGGGACCTCGGTCCTCATTAGAGGGAGGGTGGTCCACAAGGACAACCTGAAATAATCAGAGCGGTTCCCTTGTTTTTTTTATTAATTTCTTTTTTTATTTTTAGCCACTAGGCAATCTATCATAAGTTAGCAATATTTCTTTTCATTTATTTTAGCCACTTGGCATAATTTATATTAAGGCTTTTTGGTGGTGGGTTGCCCCCTTTTTTTGAACATAAAATAGCTAAAAAAAAAATATTCACTCCACAGGTTCGGATTCATACTCATCTTGTCTTTGTCCTTGGCATCGGCACACGTTACCGATTATTCAAATGCCAAGTACATCCCTATTGTGGATGGCCGAATCTTAGTGTGGGAAGAATTTGCCTACGTTAAGCATTCGGCAAATCTTTCGGAATATATGCGAGTAGTGGAAGAAACGGTCAACTTAGTTGATTCTAATGACATGTTTCCACAATCCCATATGAAGAAACTATTGAGCGTGGACACAGCTCATCTCCAGGATCTGTTAGAGGCCTTAGGCGCACATCATAGATCTGCCAGGAGTTTAGATTTCTTAGGTTCCATGCTAAAGGTTGTGGCGGGTACTCCCGATGCTAGTGATTTAGAGAGAATTAAATTTACAGAATTACAGCTAATAAATTCAAATAATAAACAGATAGAGATAAACACTAGAATTCAAGACCAAATTAACAAACTAACGTCCACTGTCAATGAAATCCTCAAGATAGCTAAAAATTCCCAAATCGACACTAGCCATTTATATGAAACGTTGTTGGCTAGAAATAGAATGCTAATGATGGAATTGCAGAATTTAATGCTTGCCATAACACTGGCAAAGGCAAACATCGTTAGCCCAAACATTCTAGATCACTCGGACTTGAAGTCGATTTGGTTGGAAGAACCCACCAACACTCCCATAGGGGACCTTATGTCTGTTTCGTCCGTTAAAGTACTCCAGTCCGTTAACATGCTTTTTTTTTATCATTAAGTTCCCCATTATTAAATTTGCTTGCAAAAAAATTACCTTATTTCCCGTCATCCACAAGAGCTTCATACTACAATTAAAGGACAATGTCATAGCTGAATGCAATGGAGAAACCCACACTCTTGCAGGATGCCGCGTTTCGCCTGGAGCTACATTTTGTCGTATTGCATCAAAGAGCTCATGCGCCAGAGAACTTCACGCAGGAGGTACTGCGCACTGTGAGATTCAACCGAGCAACCTGGATGCAATCACTCAGGTGGACGACGGGATCCTAATCGTCAATGACAGATCGGCAAAGGTGCAGGTAGACAATGGCACTGAAGTTTGGATACACGGAACGCAACTCATCACCTTCAGCGACCGGGCCACGATCAACGGAACTCTATTCATCAACCACTACAACGTTCAGAATAGAGTTCCCGGACTTGCCAACTCTCCCCAGTTGAACATCACCGCCAGCCAAGATGTTCTTAGCCTCCCGTACCTTCATCGCTTGAATGTACGTAATTTGGAGGAAATTCAGAAGTTTAAAGAATCCGCCGGAACTGACCATGCGTGTCGTGTGGCTTTCATCGTGACAGCCATATGTTGTGCATTCATCTGTGTTGGCCTCGCCTATCGACGAATCACCATGGCAAGGAAATCTGCAACGCAGCTGAGGGAGGTGATCGCCGGGACGCCCGAGGACGGCCTTAAACTTGAGGGGAGGGTAGTTAACTAAAGTCAACAATCTCTGGATTGTTGACCGTAACCCGATGCCAGCCAAAATTGCTGAATAAGCTTTTGACCGGATGTCGTTGCATAGCAGGCAAGCGCTGCATATTTGAGCGGCCGCTATGAGACGATTGCGAAACCATAAGTTTCGCTTTCGAGTAAACTTTGTAACATCATTTATATCAGTTCTGAATAAAGCACCAAACCTTTTGGTTCGTACTCCGACTCGTAGTCGTAAAAAATCTGTTTCTTTATTTGACTTATGGTCAAAATTGAATAATTTGCATCCCTGTCTTTGTGTATTTATTGCTGCGTGTCTATTGTTCTGCAAGCAAAGTGAACATGTGTTTTTCAACAATAAATTAAAAAATGGTAAGTTGTGACTAATTATTATGCATTATTTATAATTTCCAATGTTTGTATTAAAGAGATATATATTATATTTTATACATTACAGTTTTGAAAATACATAAGTGCATGCATATGTCGCTGTTTGCCAATATGTGAGGTAAGTTACTGCGTAAATAACTTTAATGCGAAATATGTATGTATATAATATTTGTAATTGTTATTATTTTCTTTAAGATCAACTGAATGAACATACAAAGTAAGTGAATTAATAAAATTGGCAAAAGTGGTTAATATATGAAACTAATGCATTTACTTTTACTTTTTGTTTCTTTTCAGGGATAATATAAATATTATATAAGTTTTAGTTTAAGTAAATGTAAGAAAATATTATTGCAAATAAAAATTTACATTTATGTGAGTTCTTTATTGTCTTATTTTAGATTCACAATGTTTATTTATTATAATTAAGTTTAAAGTATTTAACTTTAAAAATGTCACCTATTATTATAAGTATTTGATAAATTATTACTGTCTTTTTTATTATAATGGTTGATTTGAGTTTCAATTAAATTTCCTTCGAACAATTTTATGGCTACGAGGTCTCTTCGACAACGTCTTAATGCAAAGTGCCAAGTCCTCTCATTTTACTTATTACGAAGGCTAAAAATTGACGCAAAGCTGCAAAGTTACAAAGCTACAATTGAGCGAAAGGCGTGCGATCAGAACTGTTGCTCTTTGTCGCTCTCCGTCTAGGGTTCCCCCATTCAACCCTCCTGACACGTCCTTCGACCCGAAGGAATCCCACAACTTCATATATTCTGACACTGTTGTTGTCTTACACGGTCCTTCACCAATCCCAACTTTCTCAACTTCGTATCTACCATGATTTTTAACTTCCAGCACTTTGTACGGTCCCAAATATTTTCCCTTTAGTTTTAATCCTGTTCCATATTGTGTGCGCTTTATTGCTACTAAATCATTTACGTTATAATAAATGTCTGTTCTTCTTTTTGAATTAAATCCCTTTTGGTTTTCATCTTGCAATTTTTGAACATTTTGGCGAGCTTGTTCGCGCACTACATTTCGCTCGTCGTCCAACTCATAAATCAAACTTTCCTGTATCAATTTATTTAATTCGAGATCGTCTGATATACGCATTTCCAAACCTGTTAGAATTTTGAAAGGAGATGCTTTTGTGCTCCTTGGTGCAGTATGATTAATTATTTGCTGAACTCTTCCCAAATGCTTGTACCAGGTTCCGGGACTCTCATATCTTAGCTTTGAAAGCATTGGAACGACTATTTTATGCATTCTCTCGACTTGACCATTTCCCCGAGGTACTCCAGTGGCTATTAACAGATGTGCTATGCCCTGTTTCTCACAATACTCCTTGAAAAGGTGTGAAGTATACGCTGTACCTCTATTGGAGACTATTCGCATTGGATTTCCAAATAAAACAGATTGCCTCTCCAAACAATTTAGTACTTCATCCACACCTGTGCTACGAGTCGGGTATAACCACACAAACTTTGAGAAACCGTCCACCACGACTAATATGTGATTATAAAGTTTGCTGGTCAGCTCCATTGGTGCTACGTAATCGATATGATAGGTACACAATGGCCTATCTCCCTTATCTATTGGTGTCAGAAAACCCTCTTTCTTTCCGGATTTGGCATTCATAACAATACATTCCACAAAGCTATCTACGACTCCAGCTACCTTTTCCTTCAATTTCGGAACGAAATAGTTTTTCTCTAAGAGATCCTGAGTCTTTTTAGCGGAAAAATGACCCTGCTTGTGAGCAATTTGAGTTATCTCAACTTCCATTTGATAAGGCACGACAATTAGCTCAAGACTCGGATTCTTATACAATATTTCGTTCTCAATGTAAAAATCTTCATATCCCTTTTCCTCAACCATTTTGCGTACTAACCTTATCCATTCATCTTTTAATTGAGCTTCCCTCAAACGATGTACTAAGCTATCAGTCAAAACATAGAATGATATGCGGCTAAGTGCATCAACGTGTCGCATTTTAGAACCAGAACGATGCTCAATTTGATAGTCAAAGTCTTGTAAATACATTGCCCATCTAGCTACACGCAAAGGAACTTCTTTTTTCTTCATCGTCATTGTAAATGCGTTGCAGTCAGTCACAATTTTAAACTTTATGCCTTATACATACACACGCCATTTAATTAGAGCACCCATGACAGCTAGAACTTCCAATTCGTAAGAATCGAACTTCTCTTCAGCCGTATTGGTTTTACGACTCATATATTGAACAGGGTGAAACAAGCCATCCTCAGGGTCCTTCTGCAACAATACCCCACCAAAACCAAACTTGCTCGCATCCGTGTGTATTTCTGTTTGAAGCTTCGGATTATATAATTTTAGGACCGGTCCACTAATCAATGCTGCTTTTAACTGTTCAAATGCGACATGTTGTAACTATTTAAATGCGAACGTTGCATCTTTGCGCAAAATGTCAGACAACGGTTTTGCAATTACTGCATATCCCTCTACGAACTTCCGGAAATATGACGTAAGTCCTAAAAATCGCTGAATACTCTTTTTATCTCGCGGTATCGGAAAATTTGCAACAGCCTGAGTCTTTTCCTTGCTTGGTGTTATAGTGGCCTTCTCCACTATGTACCCTAAGAAATTAACTTTCTCTTGCAATAGCTGACACTTCGACCAGTTTACGCGTAGACCATTTTTCTCTGCAATATTCAACACTCTTTTGAGCTTTACCAAGCCTTCATCAACATCGCCGCTTGGAATGATAACGTCGTCCATATAAACAACCGCATCACCATTTTTAATCAACTCTCGCATAACTGCCATTATGAACCTAGTAAACACTGCTGGAGAGTTAGAAATTCCGAAAGGCACATATAGAAATTCATACTGCCCATTCTGTGTCACGAATGAAGTGTACTTTTGCGAGCCTGCCTCAACGGGTACATGGAAAAATCCGTTTGTTAAGTCTAATGTGGAGAAAACTGACGCACCTTGCAGTTTTTCAAGAACAGAATCCATCTGCGGTATAGGAAAGTTATCACGGATCACTTTTTCGTTTAATTTCCGGTAGTCGCAACACAATCGCTTTTTGCCGTTTTTCTTGGCCACTAAGACAACTGGTAAAGCAATCTCTAACATACTGGGTCTAATGATTTTTTCTGCTAACCTTCTTTCACCTGTTCATCTACAATTTCTTGATCACACACGGCTATACGTCTCGGATGCTAATATACCGGCAACTCATCTGTTAACAGGATTTTCATCTCAATTGGAGAACTGGGATTTCTTATAGGTTTATAAGAGCGTATTAGTTGACCAACCTCTTTTTCCTGCAAGTGATTCAAATGGGGCAATTCTAATTCAACACTGTGTGCTTCCTGATCCAAACTTAACATGCACATTCCTTCAAACTCGTTTAACAATTCAAAACAAGAGTTACGTTCAGTGGTAATCGTATTGTTTTCTGTGTATGGATCATCAGCTTTCGATGTTAATACGGTCTCACCTTTGGTCACCTGCAAATCAACATAATTTAAAATTGTTCTGCCAAGAATCGCTTTAAAACCAATGTCTTCATCAGGTACCACATGAAACTCTACTTTCATCTGAATATTGTCAATCTTGACTGGAATTATGAAGCTTCCAAAAGTCAAAATTTGGCTGTCACCTATTCCAATTAGAGTTTTAGAACATCCGGTTAACTGTCTGATTCCTAGCTTTCGATAAACACACCTTCGTAGGAGACACAGGTCCGCTCCGGTATCTACTAAACCTTTGAAAATCACTGCGCCACAAACTACGTCTTTTAATTCTAAGCCAGAATGGGTAAATGTACTCAAAGGCTTTGTTCTCAATTTGTCATCACAAACAACGTTTGTGGATTTCTCTTGCTTATTTTGGTTCTCGCCCTTGCACTGCGCAGCACGGTGTCCTGGCTTACCGCATTTGAAACAAGAAAAACTATCCTTCGGAGAGTCCTTCATTATGTGTGAGTCGGCACCACATTTAAAGCATTTACGCACTTTATTTTCTTTAGGATCTTGACCTATAGCAATCTCTCTTTTTCCAACATTCAATCCAGGTTTATTGGGTGATGCGTATGAACCTCGAGTTTTCTGATAGCTTTTTATCTGAACTTTTAATTATCTGATTGATCGAGCTTGATACAACAGCGACTTGTTTGTTATGGAATCTGGAATCCCTTCTACAAAATAGTCAATCAAGGTCTCCTCGTCAAGATCTTTTGATTTTGCTATCTCCATTAAAGCATATAAATATTCTTGCAGTGTCTCACCTTTTTTCTGCTGCCGCTCTCCCAATTGTCTATGGATTTCTGCTGATGACACTCTAACCTTGAATTCATTTTTCAGCGCATTTTTTAGTGTCTCCCAGTTATTAATAGCCCTTTGGCTATGAATAAATGATTTTGCGGCACCTTCAAGCAACTGTTTGACATAGACAAACAACTGTAAATCGGTCCACTGCACCGTAACAGCGCATTCTTTCAACTCCATCACCCACTGTTCAATATCCATTTCGTTTGATCCATTAAATTTACAGACTCTAGCATCTACGTCTTTAAGAGTAAACCACGACCTAGCTCGTTCAGGACCTTGCATCAATGGTGCTGTATTAACTGACATGTCGTCGTCCGAACCTTGTTCTTCAATTGCAATGCCATAATGCTCAAATAACATTGCTTGCACTTCAGCCTTGCGTCCTGCAGTACTTAACTGCAACTCTGACAATTTATCTCGTAATTGTTGAACAAGAAGCGCTAATATCTCGTTTCTTTCCATCTTTTAAAATTTCTTGTTTTACAGGAATTTTAATTTTGAATTAATCTTAATGCCTACTCTTAGTTTATATACAGTCAAGAAGTATATTTTAATTAAACAACTTTAACAACTTTCTTTACTTTACGTTAATTTCAGAAACTTATTTTTATATTAATGCGAAGCAGCAGCAGCTGCTCTCTTTGAAGCTAACTATTGCGCAGCAGCAACAACTGCTCTCTTTTGTAGTTTACGATTATTTATACTCTATACAAAGTATTTCACCACAAATTTAATGAAATAGCGTTGATAAGCAATTGAATATTTTGTCCAAAATATTTCACCACAAATATAAATATATTTAGTGCCTCGCGTCACCGTCCGTAACTGCACTTATATAATTTTATATTATGAACTTTATACGCATTTGGCGACCATTCTATTCTTTAATTACAGCACAGCTGTAGCTCACCCAAAGAATCCTCTTTTTACGCACTTCGTTTCTATGTAAAACCACCGTGCTTGCGTGCATTAAAAGTCACGTTCAGCTTTCCTAGGCACAAGCTCATCCGCCTGCAAAAGAGCAAAACACCAACTCCGCTTCCGCCTTCTTCTTATACGCACGGTCACCTCGCCTGCGTATCAAGTCCTCGCTGCTCTCTATTTCACGTTCCTGGTAGATTGCTTCTCCGATCGTGTTGGTTTTCCGTACGCACCAGCTCATCCGCCTGCGTAACCGCAAAACTGGAACTCTTGACAACTCTCATTCTTTACTTTTCTCTCTTCTTATTTGGTGTGTCTGCGTTGCTTATGGCAATGCAGACACACAGTTTCTGAATTTCACCACTACTTGAAAATACGTTGTCCCTCAGCGTTTCTTGCTGTCTCAGTTTTGACTTTGCTTTTCAACTTTTCAAGTATTGTACATATAGCAACTTTCACACCGTTTTCATTGTTTTAATTCCCTTTCTCTTCATTTAATTGTAACTTGGACCAATCCCGGATGAGCCCCCAAATTGTGAGTTCTTTATTGTCTTATTTTAGATTCACAATGTTTATTTATTATAATTAAGTTTAAAGTATTTAACTTTAACAATTTCACTTATTATTATTAGTATATGATTAATTATTACTGTCATTTTTATTATAATAGTTGATTTGAGTTACAATTAAATTTCCTTCGAACAATTTTATGGCTACGAGGTCTCTTCGACAACGTCTCAATGCAATGTGCCAAGTCCTCTCATTTTACTTATTACGAAGGCTTAAAATTGTCGCAAAGCTGCAAAGTAACAAAGCTACAAATGAGCGAAAGGCGTGCGATCAGAACCTACGACCACTACATGTTGCTCTTTGTCGCTCTCCGTCTAGGGTTCCCACATTTATGCAATTTCAAAGTTTATAGAATATTTTGATTTAATGCCGCCGCGCAGATTTGCCATTCTCTGGGGGTGGGAAATTACAAAAGGAATTTCAGCATTATTTCCAACTGGATTCCCAATACGAATTCCAACTATAATCTCAAATTTAATCCGCTAGGGCGAGCTCAGCAAACCGTTCGACTTCGTAGCTGACCCGGCCGCATGCTTTTAGAGATTTCCTACCAAATTTCCCCGGCCACGCATGTGTACAACCTTGTGAGCGCTCATTGGCAAATTTGTATACTTTTCTGCACAAAATGACGACTTGGGAAGGGTGCCAGTCTTTGTTATTTTTGTCACGCCAAATATTTCATGGCCTTGCAGAACCCTGATGCTCCTTTCAACCAATCATTCATATAAAAGCTGTTGATATAATGATCCGAATTGAACCGATTTTGAGAAGGGTGTGACAATTACGGCCAGATACATCTGTGAAAATGGTTGAGGTATGTCGAAAATAAAAAAGGTTTTGCACACTACCTACTGTATGCTTTTTCTACCGAATGTACCTATGGCAACTATATGATAGTGATTCGATCCGCCCGGTTTCGACAAATCAACTGTCTGCGGGCTGTTGATGCTGATCAAGAATATATATCATTCACTGGGTCGGAGATGCCTCCTTATGCCTGTTACATACATTTGCACAAATTCGTTATGCCCTTTTTGGACCATTTTAAGTGGGCAGAGGGTATAAAAGAAATACAAGAGAATTACATCTTGAATGAATTTGAGGGGGACCCTCTACTGCCACATGGTCTATTTTCTGTATGTGTAAATCAGAGCTTTGAAAGTCACGAGACAAAACAGAAAAATGATTTTGCAAGCACGATCTCTCTCTGAGTGGTGTGACGGCCCGTAAAATACGCGTCACAACAACATAGCCAACACGAGCATCTCCCCCCGCAACCGGCATCACTGTCGGCCGCTGGCATCTCTATCAACAACCAGCATTACTGCCAGCGGTCGAAAAGGTAGCGGTAAATCTCATGCGAGAGCGTAAGACACAAAACCCACCACCAAAACGGCCCTATGTCGCCATGCCAACAGCCGCGAGGCTGTCAACGACGGGCACGGCAGCGACACACACACACACACTCACAGGCTGGACCGCAGTCGCAAAATCTGTCGAAAGCTACAATTGAGCGAGCTTGCGACGCAGTGGCGACGAGAGAGAGGCAAAACGTAAAAACGAACGACGCCGATGCCGGCTGCAGACAGCAGCAGAGCAGCAGCCTAGGCGATCGCAAAGGGCGGCCGCTGCCGGCGTCGCTGCCGCTACAATTGCGCAGGCAAAAGCCTGACCTACGCTACAAGGCACGCGCTGCTTTTGCTCTTGCGGGCAGCGACAGAGGCAGGGCAGAATTGCGAAATAGGCTAAGCACGGACAATTAATTTTGTCGCGTGTCAGTCTCCGAGGATCATTAGCAGTGACAAGTACGACGATTATCAACGCGGAAGGTGAACACACGAGGAGACAGAAAACGCATCGAAGAAGAGCACACGTGGCGGACAAGGATTTTGGAACACAGACTACGACTTGGACAACGATTTGGAAATTCAACAACACCCACACCAGACCCCGAGAACAGCAAGGTGAGCGAGTGAAGGTGCGAAGCAACAGAGTGCGGTATAGGCAGGGCGTGAAAATATTATTAAAGAATTAATTAAAGAATAAACGATTGTACTTCTGTAATCCCACTGTGTTTTCCCTAGCTACCAGAGTCAGTGTAAATTACGCATCCCTTTGTGCCCGCGTGTCGCTTGGCTCCGTTACAATAGTGAACGGTTATACCATTGCTTTGTGACGAAGTCGGGTCGATTCGTTTGTCGCTTTGCTCCGCTACCACAGCGAACGGTGATACCATTGCTGTGTACGGAAACGAGCCCGGTGTTAAGGGTGCCCTACTTGCTACTCCCCCACGTGTCGCTTGGCTCCGTTACAATAGTGAACGGTTATACCATTGCTTTGTGACGAAGTCGGGTCGATTCGTTTGTCGCTTTGCTCCGCTACCACAGCGAACGGTGATACCATTGCTGTGTACGGAAACGAGCCCGGTGTTAAGTGTGCCTTACTTGCTACTCCCCCACGTGTCGCTTGGCTCCGTTACAATAGTGAACGGTTATACCATTGCTTTGTGACGAAGTCGGGTCGATTCGTTTGTCGCTTTGCTCCGCTACCACAGCGAACGGTGATACCATTGCTGTGTACGGAAACGAGCCCGGTGTTAAGTGTGCCTTACTTGCTACTCCCCCCCGCGTGTCGCTTTGCTCCGCTACCACAGCAAACGGTTCATACCATTGCTGCGTGTGGAGCCGAACGACCACGCTGATCTGCCTTCCGTATCTATCTGTTTTCTTCCTTTTGGTCCATAACCTACATTTCTATGGTCCACGCCTAGTGGCCATCGATTTCAAACCCGAGTCGGCCGCTACCTTTCCTACCAATAGGTCCCGGCAACTTACAAATTCTCTGTAAGTGACCCTGGCTAGACTGAGTCATACCCCAGCCTTAGAAAACTTCCTTACAGTGGAACACTTTCTTCGTTTCGCTTTTCGGTCAGAGTTTTCAGTTCTGGCGGTTTAAGAATGTTAATCGCAGGAAAAATTGTGAAATACCGGCTAGCGGAAATTCTAGCTATATTAAAAAGTGAAATAACTTTATATTATCGTTAAGCTGTCTTCAGACGGTCCCTTTTTGAGTGCCACTTTTTGACCGACGAAAAAAGTTGCCATTCACAATATTTGTATCGGTTGACAAACAAAAATACCATCGGTTTTTTACTCACAGACTCTGGTTACACTCTCAACAATTTCATACAAAGTTCGTCAATCTAGTAGGCATTTGACCGACGCAAAAAAAGCCAGGCAATAGAACGCGTTCTATTTTCATCGGTCAGCTTCGCTTTTTGACCGAAGCAATAAAATCTTGTGTGTTCACACGAGAGCGATGGCTTTTTAAACAAAAAGTGGCACTCAAAAAGGGACCGTCTGAAGACAGCTTTAACAAAATTCTGACATCGTTAAATTCTATAGTATTTCACTACTGTTCATCGATAGTTTGCAGCAGTTAATCGATCGATATTTCTTCAATATCTTCAACTATACTTTTCCACAACTTGCAATGTATTTCACAATGTTTGTTCTCAGAAAGAGATTCCTAATATTGTATATCAGCAATATACTACTGCAAATATTGCAAAATATCATTAATGCTGAAGAGTGCTTCGAGTTGTTTTGCTTATGAGATTAAGCAACGTATAATAACTAATTATTAATTATAATTTTTTCTATATTTAAAGATTTTGGATGGCGTAGGGCAAATAATTGTGTCCATAACTATGAAGTGCCTTTAAAGTATTTAAAACACAGTGGTACAAATCAATCGTACAAATCGGAGGGAGAAGAATGTTATGTTGAGCTTGAAAATTGCCATTTTTTTGCATTATTGATAATAATAACAATATTAAATCTAAAATATATCTAAATCTGGCTATCTTGAATTTTATTTAGCTTTTTCTAGCTTTTTTGAAATCTGGATTTAGCTTTCCTTGGTCCTGAAGAGTTGGCAACACTGCAAAACACACATTACAAATAGATTTTCCATTATCAAATTAAAAAACAAAAATACTTTTTTTCCACGACCCATTTAAATAACAATGATCAAACCTCAATGCAAAATTGCGACTGAAGCAAGACTTAAGTTCGCTGGCACGTACAGGTCACACAGACGCACGCATACATATACAAACTAGAGGTGGAGAACTATCGATAGCACTATCGGCACTATCGATGGTTGGGCCCTATCGAGCTACCATCGATAGCAGCCAGGCCCTTTCGATAGTGCCCGAAGCACTATCGATAGTGTAATCGATAGTTTGGTTTTCACATCACAAAAAAGTTAAGTTTGCGTGTTTTTTGTGGCGTCTTTACAAGACGAAAAATTTAAGTGAAAAAGTTTATGATTCTAATGAAAAACAATGGGGCTGCAGGAAATAAGGCCCCAATGAAATAAGGCCCCAAAAGAGGAAATGAAATAAGGCCCCAAACTTGGGGTGTTATTTCATAATGAAATAATACCCCAATTTCAAATATAAAATAAGGCCCCACAGCGATGAAATAAGGCCCCAAAAAAAATGAAACAAGGCCCCAAACTTGGGGTGTTATTTCATTATGAAATAACACCCCAATTTCAAAAATGAAATAACACCCCAAATTTTGTTGTTGTTTTGTTCATTAAAACAAAAAATATTATTAAATTTGGATATTTAGTAAAATTAACTATCTATAACTTTAAAAAATAATGAAAATTTGATACAAAAAGTCGCGCGATTTTTTGTATCAAATTTTCGCCTGCGGCGCTAAGATTGAAAATTTGTTTAAATTCAAATATTTTAATTACCTCGTCAAAATATTGAACATAGATGACTAGGAGTTGGTTAAAGCAACCTTTGGGAACTATTTTAAAAGTTCCGTCTATTAAATATCTTCTATTCTGTAGTGGTATATTTTCCTAAAGAAAATGAAATAAGGCCCCAAAATTTAGTATTGGGGCCTTATTTCATTTCTTTTTTTGGGGTCTCATTTCATAATGAAATAAGACTCCAATTTTTTTAGGGAAATAAGGCCCCAATTAAGGAAATAACACCCCAAATTTTATAAAAATCGTTGTTGTTGTTTCCTGTATAATTTTTTGGGGCCTTATTTCATTTTTTTTTTGGGCCTTATTTCATTGGGGCCTTATTTCACAGAGCCAAACAATGGACCGCTTTCTTCAAAAAGGTATAATGCATACTATTAAAGTAAATTTTAAGTAATTTGATAGAATTTGTGTCCAACTAAAGGTAAGCGGCGGAGCTCCCCTGTCAGCTCAGTGAGTGATGAAAGGCAGTCGTGCGATTGCAGCAGCACGGACTCCGAAAAATCGTCGTCGACCACGAGACAAATACAAAGGAAAAAAATCAAAATTTCACAAGTCTGGACATTTTTTAAAAGGTCAGAGGACAAAAAATTTGCAAAGTGCCTTAAGTGCGGTAAGGAATACAAAACTAACGGCAATACGTCCAATTTAAACGACCATCTTAAAAGATTCTACCCTGGCTCGGAAGTTCATTTGGCAGATTCCAGCATATCAGCTGCTGCAGATACCGACAACATCGCATCTACAAGCAGCAGCGCTAGATCAAGTATGCATTCGGTAGCTTCTTATTTTAAAAGAGCCGTGTTGTATGAAAACAATTCAAAGCGAAAGATGGATATTGCCCTGTCAATACACACACACAATACACACAATACCTCACAGAAATGATTGCCAAGGATGTGCAGCCCTACAATATTGTGGAAAATGAAGGCTTTGTTAACTACACCCTGGTATTGGATCCCAGATACAAGCTACCAGCCAAAACATATTTAAGAGATGTGCTTATGCTAAATATGTTTAAAGAAACTTCTGGTAAATTGGCAACGATGCTAGAGAAGATTTCAGACATATCAGTAACATGTGACTTGTGGACATTGAGGGCAAACGATAGCTTTTTAACCGTCACATGTCACTTTGTTCTCGACTTCAAATTGCTTACAGCATCATTAGCCACAAAAAAACTTTTAGCTACAACAAATCATCCTGCACAAAATATTGCAGACACATTGAAAGATGTGTTAACAGCTTGGAATGTCTTCGAAAAAACAGTTTGTATCGTCACCGATAATGCCAGCTCAATGGTTAAAGCATGCGAAATATTAAAAATACGCAATCTACCATGTTTTGCGCATACCCTGAATCTGGTAGTTCAAGATGGCTTAAAAATTGACACCGACGAGTCAGTAAAGGCATTGTTTACAAAGTGTAAAGCCATTGTCAGATTTTTTAAGCAAAGTACCATAGCGGGAGAAAAATTTGAAATGGCACAAGAAGGATTTTCTTATACGTTGTTGCAAGGAGGTGGAATAGCTTTTACTTTATGATTCAGCGTATTTTAGCAACAAATGACGCCATCGCAACAGTATTATTGTCAACAACAAAAGCACCGCTACCATTTACCGCTGATGATATAAACATATTGAAAGACATAGAAAAAATATTGGGTTTTTTTCAAAAGGCAAGTGAAAAAATATCTGGTGGAAAATACGTGACGCTTTCTCTAATAATACCAATGACATATGGGCTCTACCGTCAAGTGAATAAGCTGTTACCGGAATTGCAAACGTCACAAGGAAGAAATATGCAAATTATTTTGTTAGAATCAATGCATAAACGTCTTTCAACATATGAGCAACGGACAGTTACAAGGATGGCAACAATATTAGATCCACGCTTTAAGTAGAACGGCTTTCATCTTAATACAAATGCTGAACAAGCATCTGTAGCTTTAGAGAACGAGCTAGTAAATTTGTCTTTGATAGAAATCCCAACCACATTGAACTTGCCGACAGAAAACACAGCTCAGGACCCACTATTTGAGTTTTTAAATGAAAGACCAGTTAGTAAACATGGAAACACGCGATCAGATGGCATTGTAATAAAACTGCAGTATCTTGAGAGAGCTGTAGTCGGACAAGACATAGATCCTCTCCTATGGATTAAGGTAAGCATAATCAACGTTATAATTCAAAAATATGTATTTATATTAAAATATATTTCAGGTGAACCAAACGGACTTTCCCTCATTAAAAGTCTTATTTTTTAAATATTTCTGCATCCCCGCAACATCCGTTGAATCAGAACGAGTGTTCAGCAAGGCGTGCCAAATAGTTTCTGAAAAGCGGACCAGACTGAAGGAGGACAACGTTAACATACTTTTGTTTTTGAACCAAAACCTTTGGATTAAAAATCATTAAAATCCAATGAAAAATTATATTTTCTTTAACGACTATCGACTATCGTGGACTATCGATAGCACTATCGTCGACTATCGATGATTTAGAAGTTCTATCGTCGGCTAAGGATGGCGCCGACTCAACAAGCATCCTGAAAAGCTACTGTCCAACTCGTTGGAATACGATATTCAACCTTTTTAAGTCAGTTGAGTTGAACTGGATGCAAATTTCGCATATTTTGGTGGAAAAAAGAAAAATCTGTAGAATTAAGGACATCAATTTAAGTAATATAAGGGAAATGGTGAACCTTCTTGCTCCTTTTGAAGCTTGCTTCAAAAATCTTGAGGGTAGCAATTATCCAACTTTACATTTGACTATTCCACACATAAGTAACTTTAAAAAAATAGCCACTCCACAAGACAGACAGACAGACAAAAATGCAAACTTTCACTTTTACAATATTTAGATTCAATAGTTATAGACAATTTAAAAAAGTATCACAATATTGCCCTATTTTTGGTTCCACCCACAAATAAATTAACAAAATTCACAGAATTAGAAAAGGAAAAAGCCGCCAATGACATTGAAAAAATGATGGTGAATATTCAAATAAATAGCCAAAATTATGATAATGAAAAATTAATTAGGCCCACACAAGACATAGATAACATTTTTGCAGATTATTCCCAACCCATTCAAAGCACAAATATTTTCTCATATATACAAGATGAAATTCAAACATATAAAAACATAAAAAAACCTTATAGTGCAGATTTTGATGTTTTGCAGTGGTGGTCAATTAATAAAGACCGTTTTCCGCTACTATATCAAATTAGTTGCAAGATACTGGCAGCTCCGGCGAGCAGTGCAGCATCGGAAAGGGTGTTTTCTGTTGCTAAACATTTCATAAGCGAAAAACGCTCCAAAATTGCTACCACTGAAGACATGGTAAGCAAAATAATGTTCCTCCATTCGAATATTAATAACTTAAATATAGAATATTTTATAACATAAAATAATTTGTATAATTACTTTTAATTAAAATATTAATAACTGTTAAACTCTTTATTTTATAATAAATACATTTTTATAGGAAGATATAAACCAATGTTTTGTTTATCTTATTCTCGCGTATGTCATGAAGTTTGACTCACTGTACAGTAAGTCAACTGCCCACCCAAACACTGTACAGTGCGTTGATTGCACACCAATTTTGCTGCACTCATCAACAGCTGTGCAACTATGGAGTGAGTGAATACACTGTCTGTCAATACAGGCAATATTACCCTATTCACTCACACCCAATTATACTGTGCAGAAAAAAAAGTATGCCCACTTCTACTATAAGTGATTCATTTGCCGTTATGAATGCATTCATGCAGAAGTTTAACACAGAAACGCTATTGCCGCAATAAACAAAGACACCTATGAGGGATGGGACATGCTTAGGGTATCGTATTGAATAACTATGAAATTGGTCAACGATTTTTGGTGATCGACCAATTTTAAAGCCAGTGCCGCCTCTCATTCAGACTCTATTGATGTACATAAACCTCAAAAGAATCCTCTATACGAGGAAAACTCTCGTGAGGAAAGCTTGTTTAAGCCAAAAAATACTAATATCAAATTTTGTGTCGAAAGATATTAAATTTAATATGTAAACTAGTCTCAAAAATAAAAATTTGGCAATCTGCGCAAAGTTCTCCTCCTCCTTTGTGCTTCAGAGTAAAATACTTTACCGTAAATATCTATCAATTGTTGCCATTCGTTTATCGCAGACAGTTTGAGAGCAATTGGTCTCATGCGAGAAACATGCAAAATGAGTATCATAGCAAGCAGCTTTCCAAGGAGCAGTAATAAGTATTGCAAAGCCTTGCATTCTGGTTAGTACCGATTAGATACCAATACATTGCTACCAACTGCATTCCCATATCGGAATGCACTACTGTACTGATTGGAATTTGGAGTTATACAAGCTCGGAATGTGGCCGCCATCTCTCTCTTTGCGAATTGATCGAATCCAAGGTCGGACATCACCTCGAATTTTTCTAAGATTAACAGGCGTAACTAAGGTTACTTTTTTTTAAGTCAAAAATTTTTAGACCCTTTACTTTAAAAAAGTAAATAGGGTCTATTAAAAAATGTGCGTAACAGGTCGAAGGAAGTCCGGCAGACCCCATAAAGTATATATATTCTTGATCAGCATCACCAGCCGAGTCGATATAGCCATGTCCGTCTGTCCGTCTGTCCTGCTGTCCGTCTGTCGTGATGTATGAGCGCCTAGATCTCAGAGACTATAAGAGCTAGGATCACCAAATTTGGTGACAATACTCCTGTGACCCCCGAAAAGGTCAAGTTTGTTTTAGAATTTTGCCACGCCCCCTCCCGCCCCCAAAAATCGGAAAAACCCGAATAACTCGAGTAATTTAAAAGATACAAGTTCCAAAATCGGCAAACATAAAATTTACTTTCCTTTCAATGCGCACTGAAAATTTCATCAAAATCGGACAATAAACACCGGAGACTTGAAGCAAACAAATTATCGAATGTACAATGGCAGAAAATGTGCAGGAAGCAACTTAAGGCATTGAATTATTAATTTCACTTCTGTAGAAAACTAGTAATTGGCAAACTAGTGAATATGGCCTCGTTGGTGCAGTGGTTAGAATGTCGATTTCTTGCGCTGGGGTCTTGGGTTCGTTCCCTGCCTGTGACACGTTTTTTTCTATTTTTAAAAATTGTTAAATAATCGACAATGGCTTCATTGGCGCAATGGTCTGGAGTTCGAGACCTACAAGAGGCACACTTATTTTCTGTTTTTATTATTATATTTTAAATTTATAATTACAGTAATTAAATAAAATAAAACAAAATTTTATTTTTATAAACAAATTCTACCATAAATGCCAATGTATTATATTTAATAAAGTATGTATGCATTGCATACATGTATATTAACATAACATTTGTATGTTAAGATTAACATTTGTATGTTAACGATTCAAGTTTAACATAAACGATTATATTCAATTAATCGGAAGCTATTCTGAGCAGCGTCAAATTTATTTAGGTTTATATATAAGTATCTACGGGAAATGTGTCAGTTACTAAATTCAACTTTAGTACACCTCGCGAAATAGCGTCTTTTAAAATAAGTGTCCCTCGCGACTCTTTTACAGTTATTTGTGATTAAAATTTTGGCCGCCTCAAATGATTGTTCATGAATTTAAGTGAAAAAGGTGACCTGAACCTTTGCATACCACCCTTTCATCTTGTAATTCTGCCTCAACCTCCAGAAATGTCCCAAAAAAAATACACCTTTACCAAGACTCAATCCTTATTAAATTCTAGAATGTTAGAGGAAATTTATCCAAACTCATACACACTATTTTTGAGTAGCTTTTCCTTTGATTTTAACATTATCGCTTTATCTCAGACTTGGCTAACTCCAACGGTATCTGAATGCGACATTTTGTCAAACAACTACTCTATGTACAGAAACGATCGATTGATAGGTGGTGGTGTGCTGATTGCCACAAAATCTACTCTTCAATCGGAACGTATTTCTTTAACTGTGAATACTACTGTTGAAATCGTTGCTGTTAAAGAAATTTTTTCACACCAATAAATTTTTGTCACTTGCTCCTATATTCCACCATCGTCTGATATTAAAGTTTAAAGATAGTCTTCCTTCAAGTGGGGGACAACGACATGTCCGTTGTGTTGGTTGATTTTAATTTGCCCAATATTTCATGATCTATCTTAAATAACGCAAACTATCTTGTTCCAAGTCAAGCATAGAATTTAAGAAATCATGTTGTTTTAACATGATTTCTTAAATTCTATGCTTGACTTTTCATTATTTCAAATGAACTCTGTCAAGAATCACTTGAATAGAATCCTTGATCTTGTATTTATCAATGACTTTGCAAATGCTGCCTTCTCTAGGTCATTTCCATTATCCTGATCTAATTTCTATTTCAATTTTTAAGGCCCTTAATCCGCTTTTACTATGCAAACAATTCCCACGTCGCTGTTTTCGCAAATGAAATTATTCTCTGCTTAATGAACTTATTTTTGCAACCGACTGGTCCTTTTTAGAAAAAGCGGTGGACAGTAATACCGTCCTTAATACCTTCTATATGACCTTGAACACACTCCTTGATGTGTGTATTCCCAATTATATATCGTTGTCGTGTTCATCAAAGCCCTGTTGGCTTACACCTAGACTATCTCATTTAAAAAATTGAAATCAAAATATTTTAAGAAATTTAAGAAGTCCGGTTCAAGTTTTTACTGGTCTAAATATTCTGTGGTCAAGTCGAACTTCGCTTTACTAAACTCTAATTACTACGAGAACTATCTAGCTCGTTGCAAGAGAGAGTTTATCTGTAAATCTCTGGTTTTACCTTTGACTTTTTTTTCTAGGGATTGATAAAGCCAGCGACGATTCTGCAGCCACTGAACTATTTGCTAAATTTTTCCAATCAACCTATTCTCCCACCTCCACAACTAATTATTTTTATCCCTATAACATAATATGCTCTAACAATATATTTGCTCTCCATATCTCTTACAACACCATCATCTCTTCTATAATGTCTAAAATCTACTTTCTCCCCTGGTCCTGACAACATTACTAGTTGTGTTCTTTCAAATTACAGAGGCATTGCAAAGCTATTAGCTATACAAAAACTTTTTGAAAAAATCCTTGTTTCGACTTTCCAACATCTCTGTAAATCAATTATTTCTCCTGTCCAACATGGCTTGGTTGGGGTCGGTCTACCACGACCAATTTCATTCATAAGTATGCAGCTGATGTTAAGCTTATTTTCTCATACACTGATCCTTCTTTATCGTCTACAAGATGATTTTAACGCTATGAAATTGTGGTAGTCGGCCAATTAATTGTATCTTAATTGTTCTAAATGTATGCTCATGACATTTAACCGCTCTAGGCCCCATTTATTCAGTTATACGATTAATAATACTCCATTGCATCGTATTTCTACTGTGAAAGACCTTGGAGCTATATTTGATTGCAAATTTAACATTAATTTGCACATCTCCACTATAATTAATGAAGCCAGGAGAGTACTTGGTTTTATTAAACGCTGGTCGAAAGAATTCAACGACCCTTTCACTCTCTTTTATTCCGTCCTATCCTGGAATACTGCTCATGTATTAGTGATGTAAATGCAAACTGAACATCGATTTTAAAATCGTATTTTAAAAATCGGCAATGAAAAAATCGAGTTGTCGATTCATCGGAAATGTCAGCATCGATTTTTCATACAAATTTTCCAATTTTGAAAAAAGTAAATTGTCGATCTTAATTCTTGCGTTTATTTATAGACATACATTTTATAAAATTTTAATTCACGTTGAAAACAATTTATACAACAGTCAAATGTAGAAAATAAAAGACAAAATAATTAACTAAATTCGCCCAACATGATAAGTTATAATAAAGTATAGTTTTAATGTCTGCTTTAAACTTGAGCATTGTTTAATAAATTTAAATGTTTACACCTTTACTGGATATATAGTTTGTATAAAGATACGTACAACTTTGTATGTACATACAAATACAACCAGCACCTTACAAGATTTAAGCATTTATAAAATCTACACTAAAAAGGATAACAACATAATTTTAATGCAGTTTGTTAGTTGTTAGGCCATGTTTCAACATATAAAATATGACTTCATTTATATTTTAAATATTTTTCCAACATTTTATAATAATTAAAAACACTTTGCCTTAAGTGTGTTCAATTTAAGAAAAAATTCAGGCGCTCTATTTTTTTTTTGTTTTCTACTTAGACTACTTAGAATATCAAAGCTTCCGATTTTTCATGAAAATCGATTTATTTTACTCGATTCATTGGCAAAATTGAAATCGAGTTCAAATCGATTTAATTCGGTTATGCAAAAATCGATTCATCGATGTTTCGATGTTTTTTTACATCACTATCATGTGTATTGTGTCCTCAATATAGTATAAACAAGGAAAACATTTAGTTCGTTCAAAATCAATTTTGATTTTGCCTTTCGTGGTTTAAACTGTGATTCCAACCTTCGTTTACCATCGTACTCCAGTAGAATTCTTCTTCTGAATCATCCGTCTTTAATCCATCGTATAAAAACTCTTGGTGTAATTTTTTTAACAAATTGATTATTGGCGATATTGATTATAGTTTCCTATTAAGGCGAATAAATTTATCGGTTTCTCTTAGGTCCACCAGAAACTACCAGCCTCTATAGTATTTTTACTCTGAAGCCTTAGTCGAACCCATTTTGCCTTAGGGCCTTCAAAAATTCAGGTATAGGCATACAAAATTGTGGCAGTTACGTTTGATTTTAAAGTTTCTGGCAGGCACCTTTTCTCTACCGGCACTCACTAAGGCAACACATTTGTCAATAGTTATCGATATTTCTGACCAAATGAATGATGACGGGAATGGAAATAGCTCATTCAAAACCAAAATAAAAGCGGTAGTTATTACAAAATTCTTATTACTTAAAAGATTCACTAATTAAATTATCAAGGATCAATTTTATTTCAACTGGAGGTTGGACAAAATCGAAAGCATTGGACGGATGAGCTACAGAATGTGCTGAATGGAGCCTGAATAGAGAAAAATGCGGCTGCCTGGCCCAAAGAAAAAATATACATTTATACTATGTATATCTGCATCCAGATAGATCTCGCTCTTCTCATGAAGTCAATTTCCGACGACAATATATGTATTTCGAACAGACACTGCTCATGAGATTTCTTCATTTTCGCCATCAATTATGTTGCCAAGAAAACTAATGAAATCTGCCACATAGTTTATGTCAGTCGTATCATAAGTGCGCCCATTTATGGCATCTCGGCACCATCACCAATTTCTATCGCCAGCATTTATATTTATATTTATTATTGATTCAGCAGTCACAACTTGACAGAAAACTCAAAGTAAACAAGCCAGACATTCGAGCGCGAGTTATGTATAAGTCCACTCCATTCCCAGAACATAATATAAAACCAGACAGTCTACAAACCCCAATTAGCCAGAAAGTACAAGAGCTATTGAACTCGTTAAATGCTTAATAAGTGATTTCGCAACACGAGTTTAATAAACTCTTTTAAAAGCGAAAACATCCGGTTTAGCAACCGAAACACAAATACAATACACCTAATTCCAATTAATTGTACCAACACGAATATATACTAAAACACATGTATGTCAAATAAGTCTAATCAGCATAATCATGGAATATGCATTGAATTCCAAATAATTATACCAATACAAATAGATATGGAGACACATGTACGTAGCATAAGTTAATCAGCACTTTTATGTAAAAGCTTTCATTTATACATTTTGAATAAAGAGTTAGTTAGTTGATTCTAGCCACTGAAATATAAATGTCGTGTTTTTGTACTACGTCGTGTACTTCGCCGAAATAATTATTTTTTAATAAACGCATCCTCCAATTCCATAATTGGCGCAGCCGGTAGGATCCTTTTTCGTTAAAAAAATCAGTTTTAACTAAAAATCAGTGTAGTGCAATAATAAATAAAAATTAAAATTCTGGCGTCAAGAAAGCAGCAAAGACTAGCGAATTTCGACAAAACAAGAATGGCTCAAGAGAACCCAACAATGCCACAGGCAGACCTGTTAGAACAACTGGCTATTAGAGAACAGCAGCTGGAACAGTTACGGCAAGCTTATGTACAACTTCAGACCAACAACACTAGTACAGCACAGCAAGGACGACTGTTCAAAACAATTAGTCACCTAGCCACGTTCACGGGAACAGGGGACATCTCGATAAATTCATTCTTCAGCAGCGTGGAATATTTACTCTCGTCAATACAAGACCCGGAATTGAAGCGAGAAGCCACACGGACCATTTTCTATAGGACGATTCAAGGACAAGCAAAGGATGTAGTGATCAACGTACCGGAACCCGACAACTGGGAGCTGATAAAAGCAACTTTAAAATTGAGGTACAGACCAGACACGGAACCACACCAACTCTACCGAAGAATCTGCGATTTAAAAGTGAATACGGTGAGCGAACTAGCTGTGGAAATACAAAATATAAAATATAAAACAGATGAGCTAATAGTTTATCATAAGTACGACAACTTTATAGATCTAAGTAATATTGAAAGCTTATTAGTCAATACAGTAAAAGAAATGACACAAGGCACACTACTAGTCAAAATTTATGAAGAGAGAGAATTAGGCGCCATATTGAAAACAATGATGTTACGCAGATATGAGAACAGTTGTATTAGATATCAATATAGAAAAGCCAGACCCAACAGAAATAATTCAGAGGCAGGGCCGAATAACAGAAATCAGGGAAATAATAATCAAAATATGCAACAACAACAGAACTATAGGAATGTTAATCAGAATAATAACCAACAGCAAAACTATAGAAACACTTATCAGAATAATCAGCAAGTTCCAGAAACTCAAGATTGGAACCAAACTAATAAGAACCAGCAACATAATTACCGAAATAACAATTCAGGGCAATTTAGACAAAATAATGTACAACAAAACGTACGAAGCAACAACTCAGGACAAAGTAGACAAAATTATCAACAAACAGGCTCGCAGCAAACTAGGCAGTATAAACCAGGTAATGCAGTACCCATGGAAATAGATAATTTAGAAACTGACCAGACCAGGAGTAGGGATGACCAATATCAAAATGACGATTACAACGAATACATCAACGACCAAAACAACGATTCAAACCACTATTACGAACAACAGGCAGAGGTTAATAATGCCGTTTTTTTTACGAAGCAGCCTCGGAATGCCTACCATTAATAGAACTTAACATAAATAAGGAAAAATACGTAGCGTTAATAGATACGGGAGCCACCTTAAGCTTGGTGAACGATCAAATAAACAGTTACAGACAAATTAAATTGAACAGACCAATACCATACAGTACGATAAACAGCAGAGACGTAATACAGTACGAAATACACACAACAGCACCAAGAGAATTTAATTTACCAAATAACGCAAGGGTACGATGGAAAGTAGCCCCACTAACAGGAAGGAAATATAGTTTCATCATAGGAATAGACCTCCTCAATTTTCTAAACGCTTTTATCAACATCGAAAAAAAAATCTTAACATTAAATCATAAAGAAAATTCAATCATCAATAACCCATATCAGTACAAGGAAGTATGTACATTAGAAAGTAAGGAAGGAAACCTCGGTAACCTAGACTTAGAACATTTAAATAAAGAAGAACGGAAAGAAATTGAACTTATTTTACAACGGTACAGTGAACTATTTTTTAAAGAAGGAGACATATTGACGAGTACGACAGAAATCGAACACGAAATACGGACAACCACCACAACATGAGGAAGAAGTAAGGAGACAAATAAAAGAAATGACAGAACAAGGTATAATAAGAAAAAGTAATTCAAGATATTCAAGTCCTCTGATAGTAATACCGAAAAAAATAGACAACTCAGGCAAAAAAAAATATCGAATTGTAATTGATTATAGAAAGTTGAATGAAATTACCATAGATGACAAGTTCCCGATCCCAAACATCGACTCAATTTTAGACAAACTCGGAAGAGCACAATACTTCACGACGTTAGACTTAGCAAAGGGATATCATCAGATATTGGTTAAGGAAGAAGATAGGAAGAAGACAGCATTCGTAACGCCACACGGCTTATATGAGTTTATAAGAATGCCATTCGGGTTAAAAAATGCCCCAGCCACTTTTCAAAGGCTGATGAATGAAATTTTGAGGGACCACATAAATAAAAAATGTGTCGTATATCTAGACGATATACTAATTTTTAGCACTTCATTAAAAGAACATATTCAGGCAATCAAAGAAATCTTCCAAATTCTTGAAGAAAAAAATTTAAAAATTCAAATAGATAAATGCAATTTTATGAAAAGAGAGACAGAATTTTTAGGACACATCTTGACAAAAGAAGGCATTAAGCCAAATCCCAATAAAATCGCGATTATAGAAAAATTGATACTACCCCGGACGGAAAAACAGATAAAAAGTTTTTTAGGAATAACGGGTTACTATAGGAAATTTATTAAAGACTACGCTAAAGTAGCACAACCAATAACAAAATATTTAAAGAAAAATGTAAAAATTAATTCAAAAGATCCGACTTACGTCGAGGCATTCGAAAAATTAAAACATATGATCAGCTCACACCCAATTCTTAGATTTCCAAATTTCGAAAAATTATTTACTCTTACGACAGACGCGTCGAACTATGCAATAGGGGCAGTTTTATCCCAAGAAGGACACCCAATTTGCTATGCATCTAGAACATTAAATAATCACGAAAAAAATTATTCGGCAACCGACAAAGAATTTTTGGCAATTCTTTGGAGTGTAAATTACTTTAGACCATATTTGTATGGAAGAAAGTTTAAAATACTAACAGATCACCAACCTATAAAATTCTTACATTCGAAACATAAAGGAAAGACATTTCACCTAGACATCAAAGATGGTTATTGAAGCTAGGAGAGTACCAATTCGAGATTGATTATTTAAAAGGAAAGGAAAATAGAGTAGCTGACTTTCTAAGTAGACTTGAAGACAACGACTACACTTATAACGAAAATAACGACAAAGAATCAAGTATAAATACGATAGCAAACATGGAAGACGAAGAAGATAATACATCAATAGCGACAATACACTCAGCAGAAGAAAACTTACACGATCATTTTTTTATAAAAGAGGAATTAGTTAATAAATATAAAACGCAGATAATTATTACAAATTGCAAGACAGAAGAATATAAAACAGTAAATAATAAAAGAATAATATTCATAGCAAACCACGATTTTTCAACAATGGGGGAAATTTTTAAGAGATATATAAACAAAGGAAAAATAGGAATATACTCGGAATTACCAGATCATGAATACAATATAGTTCAAGAAAAATTAATAGAAATGTTTTCCAACGACAAGCAGGTAGAATTCATAAAATGCACACTCAGAGCACAAGACATCGAATCCGAAACGGAAGCAGTGAAACAGATATCATTTTACCACGTGAGAGAAAGTATGCATTCAGGTATTCAAGAAACATACAATCAAATTAAAAACAGAATATATTACCCAAAATTGCTAGAATTAGTGCAAGTGGTTATTAACCAATGTGATTGGTGCAAAGAAATTAAATATGATAGGAATCCTATTAAAAACAAGTTCAAGAAAACAGAAACCCCATCAGATAAGAACCAAATTGTTCATATAGATACATATGTAGTGAAAAATACGCACTTTCTAACAGTTATAGACAAATTTTCCAAGTTTGCAGCAGCATATATACTAAACGATAGAAACCACATTACCATAGTAGAGCAACTAGAAGAACATTTCACAAAGATAGGAAGACCAGATAAAATTATAGCTGACAACGAGTTTAACTCTCTCAGAATTAAAGAATTATTATCGCAAGAAGGAATAGAATTACATCTTACTAAACCAAATAGTCACACAGGAAACTCGGACATAGAAAGGTTACGTAACTCAGTAGCAGAAAAATTTAGAGTAATATATGAAACAGAAGTATCAAACATGACAGTAAAACAGATAATGCAAAAAGCCGTGAGAAACTATAATAACAGATATCACTCTACAATTAAATGTACTCCTAACGAAGCCCAGAACAATAAGGTAGACTTGACAAAAATTAAGGAAAATATAGAAAATACTAAACAAACAAGCCGAACAGTCGGGACCCCGACCGTAATATACCCTGTGGGTTTACAGGAACCCGCTTAAATTCACTCCAGATGAAATTCTCTAGTAATTCGTTTTTTAATTTTTGTGGGCAAAGGGGGCGTGGCATCGTGATAAATTTTTCTGGACACATCAACCACAAAATATTCATCATGTGTGCCAAATCTCAAGTCTCCAGCTACAAAACTGCTTTTGTTATGAGGTTTTTGAGTGACAAAACTGCTTGCTTTATGAGGTTTTACTCAATTTGTGGGTGAAGGGGGCGTGGCATCGTGATACATTTTTCTGGACACATCAACCACAAAATATTCATCATGTGTGCCAAATCTCAAGTCTCCAGCTACAAAACTGCTTTTGTTATGAGGTTTTTGAGTGACAAAACTGCTTGCTTTATGAGGTTTTACTTAATTTGTGGGTGAAGGGGGCGTGGCATCGTGATACATTTTTCTGGACACATCAACCACAAAATATTCATCATGTGTGCCAAATCTCAAGTCTCCAGCTACAAAACTGCTTTTGTTATGAGGTTTTTGAGTGACAAAACTGCTTGCTTTATGAGGTTTTACTTAATTAGTGGGTGAAGGGGGGCATGGCATCGCGATACAATTTTCTGGACACATCGACCACAAAATATTCATCATGTGTCCCAAGTCTGAAGTCTCTAACTGTAATATTGCTCTTGTTATAAGCTTTTCCGAATTGTAGGCGAGGGGGGCGTGGCATCGTGATAATATTTTCTGGACATATTGACCACAAGATATTTATTATGTGTGCTAAATGTGAAGTCTTTAGCTGTTATATTGCTCTTGTTATGAGGGTTTAGAGCTACAAAACTGCTTGTTTCATACTTTTTTCTTGCTTAGTTTGTGGGCAAAGAGGGCGTGGCATCCAAAAAAAAAGATAAACTTGATCTGCCTGCAAAAATTACCAGTGCTGGGACACCAAGTTCAAGCTTCTAGCTCTTACCATCTCTGAGATCCTTTCGTTCATACGGACGGACCGACAGACCGACAGACCGACGGACAGACGGACATGGCTATATCGACTCGGCTATTGATGCTGATCAAGAATATATATACTTTATGGGGTCGGCCATGCTTCCTTCTGCCCGTTACATATTTTTAACAAACTTAATATACCCCCACAGGGTATAAAAATGTTAGAAAAACACAACAATAACAGAGAAAATTATGAGGAAAAACGAGAAGAAGGGTTTATAAAGAATTATAAGGCAGTTAGACATAAGGAAGCCCCGAAATATAGAAAAGCTAAATTGAAGAATATTGACCCAAAAAAATATAAAACGAACTTACAAATTTTCAGAAGATGTTAATGATGATAATATTAATACTGACGACAATGAAAACGATACCAGGAACGTTGACAAACCAGCAAATACTTGATCAAGACGGGTATGCACAAATAGAGATGAAAGATCAAGACATAGTTACAGCAACGGACATAATAATACACATAATAAATTTAAAAGACATCGATAACATTCTAAGTGACCTAGAAAACAACATATTAATGATAAACAACGACAACAAACATATACTACAAACACAATTGACAGAAACAAAACATAAACTTTACACATTATACGGAAACTACACACGTAAAAGACGAGGACTAGTTAATGCAATTGGTAGTGGAGCAAAATGGATGTTCGGTACCATGGACGAAGACGACAGAAAAGTAATAGAAAATCATCTATCAAAATTCAAAGAAAATATGCAAGAAACTAACGAATTATTGAATAAACAAATTTATATTAATACATACTTTAATGATACAATTCAATATATCAAGCAAATAATAAAGGCAGACAGAAAAGCAATTGAAAATCAATTAAACGCAATTGGAAAATACGAAAATAATAGATATCAGGAGAACTTGTATTACGATCAGCAAATAAAAATTCAGTTAATAAGAAATAAGATAGAACATCTACAAGATAACGTAGCATCGGCTAGGTACAATATATTACACCCTAGCATATTAACGGATAGTGAGATAAAGAAATACAACATTAACTTCAACAAACTAAATCATATCAAGTTAACTACAGCATTGTTTACTAATAATCTATTAATATTCGCAATAGAAATTCCCAAAAATTTTACAACAATTAAAGTGCAACAAATTGTACCAATACCTAATGAGAAAAAATTAGAAATAGATTATAAATCAGAATTAGTATTTAATTATAAAAATGTAACCTACACATATGAAATAAACAAACAAGCGGAACAGTCGGGACCCCGACCGTAATATACCCTGTGGGTCTACAGGAACCCGCTCAAATTCACTCCAGATGAAATTCTCTAGTAATTCTTTATTTTTTAATTTGTAAGCGAAGGGGGCGTGGCATCGTGATAAAATTTTCTGGACAAATCGAGCTCAAGATACTCATCATGTGTGCTAAATCTCAAGTCTCTAGCTACAAAACTGCTTTTGTTATGAGGTTTTTGAGCTACAAAACTGCTTGCTTTATGAGCTTTTACTTAATTTGAAGGCGAAGGGGGCGTGGCATCGCGATTAAATTTTCTGGACACATTGACCCTAAGATTCTTATCATATGTGCCAAATCTCAAGTCTCTTACTGTAATATTGCTCTTGTTATAAGACTTCCCGTTATGTAGGCAATGGGGGCGTGGCATCGTGATACAATTTTCTGGACACATTGACCACAAAATATTTATCATATGTGCAAAATCTCAAGTCTCTAGCTTCAAAACTGCCCTTGGTATGAGGTTTTTGACCTACAAAACTGCTTGCTTTATAAGCTTTTACTTAAATTGTGGGCAAAGAGGGCGTGGCATTCAAAAAAAAAGATAAACTTGATCTGCCTGCAAAAATTTCCAGTGCTGGGACACCAAGTTCAAGCTTCTAGCTCTTACCATCTCTGAGATACTTTCGTTCATACGGACGGACCGACGGACCGACAGACCGACAGACCGACGGACCGACGGACAGACGGACATGGCTATATCGACTCGGCTATTGATGCTGATCAAGAATATATATACTTTATTGGGTCGGCCATGCTTCCTTCTGCCCGTTACATATTTTTAACAAACTTAATATACCCCCACAGGGTATAAAACTAAAAGAAATGAAAATAAGCAAACATTGTATATTTAAGAAAAATTGTAAATTGGTACAACAAAAAGAAATGGAAATATTAGAATTAGACGAAGAAACCATAGTAATCAAAAATGCCAATAACGAAACATTATATCAAAATTGTATCAACGAAAAAGTACAAATTACAAATAATACATTATTACATTTTGCAAATTGTACAATAGGTATAGACGACAACTATTTTACAAACACTTTCGAAATAGAAAACGAAAGAACACTTTATGAAAAAAAGAAACAAATACAAAATTTTACTAAACAAATAACATTTGAAAACATACTAGAAAATTACAAAATTAACTGGATAAACATAAAAAACTTAAAGACACATAAAAACATAACCTATTCATTTAATATCGCAGTAATTTTAATAATAATTATATTAATAACTGTCATTATGTTAAAACACAAGAAAATTAAAGTCCAGCTTAATAATAATAGAATTCAGGAGAATTCTTTTCTAAAGGGGGGAGAAGTTATGTATAAGTCCACTCCATTCCCAGAACATAATATAAAACCAGACAGTCTACAAACCCCAATTAGCCAGAAAGTACAAGAGCTATTGAACTCGTTAAATGCTTAATAAGTGATTTCGCAACACGAGTTTAATAAACTCTTTTAAAAGCGAAAACATCCGGTTTAGCAACCGAAACACAAATACAATACACCTAATTCCAATTAATTGTACCAACACGAATATATACTAAAACACATGTATGTCAAATAAGTCTAATCAGCATAATCATGGAATATGCATTGAATTCCAAATAATTATACCAATACAAATAGATATGGAGACACATGTACGTAGCATAAGTTAATCAGCACTTTTATGTAAAAGCTTTCATTTATACATTTTGAATAAAGAGTTAGTTAGTTGATTCTAGCCACTGAAATATAAATGTCGTGTTTTTGTACTACGTCGTGTACTTCGCCGAAATAATTATTTTTTAATAAACGCATCCTCCAATTCCATAATTCGCGCGTGACAGTTGGAAACCCTGAATAGCCGAGTCGATTGACAAATGTCCGTCTGCCTGTCTGTCCGTCCGTCCGCCCGTCTGTATGAGTGCTTGGATCTCAGCAAATATAAGAGCAATAGACTTCAAATTTGATATAAAGGTTCTTGAATACCATACGCAGATCAAGTTTATTTTCAATTTTCGCTCGGGAGAGCGCATGTGATAATGTGATATGCGCTGTCGGCCGCTGTGGCGCAATACATTGTGCTACACAGCAAGAGCGCACATGATAACATTTTCCAGCACTATTATTTAGGAGTTATCGAGCACTGAAAACTCGAACTGATGATTATAATATAATACTTGATATGACCAATTGCCTCTACGCATTTCTTGTACTACATTTCTTGTACTTAAGCAATAAACAATTTCCACATCAACGGTCGCAGTTCAGTGTTGCCAGACTATCGCAAGCTACCTACTCACGATGCAAGCAAGATCGATTTCAAGAGATATATTTAAATGTCATTATGATGAAAATACTTTTCTTTGAAGACCTGCACAGGACCGAGTTATGTATAAGTCCACTCCATTCCCAGAACATAACGCAAATTCAGACATTCAACTAAACTCAATTAGCCAGAAAGTACAGGAGTTATTGAAATCTTTGAATGCTAAATACACGATTTCGTAACAAGAGTTAATAACCTCTTTTAAAATACTAAGCATCCGGGTTCGCAACCGAAACACAAATGCAACGTCTGCAATTCCAATTAGTTATGTCAACACAAAGTAGAATGTAGGACACATGTATGTAGAATATGTCTAATCAGCAAATTATGAAAATCATTTTGGATTCCAATTAAATATAGCAACACGAATAGAATGTAAGACACATGTACGAATATTAAGCAATCTATGTAAAGTCTTCATATTATACATGTTGAATAAAGAGATTTAGTTGATTCTTGCCACTGAAATCTGAACGTCGTATTATTAATATCATTGCCGAAATTATTATTTTTTAATAAACCTAGCTTCCGTTTGCAAATTTCGCGCGCTCGACTGATGGGCTTGTTCTTATTTCAGTTTTAATATAAAATAATATTTCATTTAAAAAAAAAAATATTTTATTGGTAATTTTTTAATCTAATATTTTAATATTATTATAAATATTATTAAAAAATTTCTGGTCGACTGACTTTAGTCGTAATAAATAAATGTAAGTGTAAGCAAATTTTAGGAAGTCGGGACCCGCTTAAATTCGCTCCCGATGTTATTTTCTTTTAGTTAGTTTTTTTAATTTGTGGGCGAAGGGCTGTGGCATCGTGGTGAAATTCTGGATATATCTATCCCAAGGTACTCATCATGTGTGCTAACTCTCAAGTCGATAGCTAAAAAACTGCTTTTGTTATGAGCATCCGAAAAAAATGATAAACTTGATCTGCCTTCAAAAATTACCAGTGCTGGGACACCAAGTTGAAGCTTCTAGATCCTATCGCTCAAACGGACAGACAGAAGGACATGGCTATATCAATTCGGCTATTGATGCTGATCAAGAATATATATACTTTATGGGGTCGGACCTGCTTCCTTCTGCCCGTTACACACTTTTAACAAACTTAATATACCCCCACGGGGTATAAAAATGGTCAAACGGTAACTGCAAAATGTCATTATGAAGACTAAACCAAAAGTTTTTAGAAATTTGTTGGTGGACAAAAAAATGAAGAGTTACGACGCTATTTTGGACATCATGATGACGCGCACACTCCTGAAATAACAAGCAACTTTATTGCGATCATCAACACGTGAATTTTGGTTATTACCAAAAATTAAAAATAAAATGATGGGAAAGGTTTTTAACAGCAACGAGGACATAATTAACGCGGTTAAGCTGTCTTCAGACGGTCCCTTTTTGAGTGCCACATTTTGTTAAAAAAGCCATCGCTCTCGTGTGAACACACGAGATTTTATTGCTTCGGTCAAAAAGCTTCGCTTTTGTATGAAATTGTTGAGAGTGTGACCAGAGTGTGTGAGTAAAAAACCGATGGTATTTTTGTTTGTCAACCGATGCAAATATTGTGAATGGCAACTTTTTTAGTCGGTCAAAAAGTGGCACTCAAAAAGGGACCGTCTGAAGACAGCTTTAATGCTGAACTTGAAAAGCTTCCAAGGCGAGATTGTATGATGTCGAATGTATTGAGTCAAATTGATTTATAAGATTAAGAAATGCATTGAGATCAAAGGCGATTATGTACAGAATATACAACCAGGGAAAACCACGGGGAGGCTACTACGGATGTATAGTGGTAATTTTACCAAAAAATATATTTTTTATCCCCCCGCACATTGTGTCGGTGAAAAAAGATGAATGCTACTAGCGAATGTAAAATATTATCAGGGGTGCCACAGAAATTTCTAGATTTTGGGTCGAGCTGGTTTGCAAATCTTTCAAAGTAGGTGAAAGATATTAGAATAGTTAATATATTAAAATAAATATTGTTCGTCACAAAATTTGATATCAGTAATTTTGGGACTTAAATATGCTTTCGTCGTTAGACTTCTACCTCGTGTAAAGGTTTTTTTGGGGTACACACTAAAGTGTCCACTCCGTAGAGCTGCAACTATGTCAACTTATACTACAATATTTTTATGTTCATTAGACATAAAAAATCGTAATTACAATTACATGTTTAATACTCCAAATCATTTTAAATTGATTCTAAAACTAGGTAGCATCTCTTTTGTTCGAAACGGACTTGCACGTCAACAACGAATTGCATATTGTACTAGAGATTTTCGAGAGATTTCGCATAGTTACAAGTAATAATATTCAATATTGAAATGTGTTTATACAGATGTTTCGGAAATTTAATAACCTTTCCAAAAGAGTAACACTTATGGTTACAAAGCAAATTTTATATTACTGAAATTGAGCAAATCTTTAGCCAGAAAATTTCATCACGATCGGTTAATGAACTCGGAAGTTATTCAAAACTCAATATTACTCAGTGTCGGGCCAAAGAAAGAAGTAGAGCATATTGACGTTACAACGCGCTATGGGGTTCACTAGTTTCACTCTTATTTCCTTTTTGAAGAATAAGTAAGGGGTCTCTCATAGTCGACTTCGACTGTAGCCTTTCCGACTGGTTAGATATTTAATTAGTAATTTTATATTTTCTTTGTTAGAGTTCGGGAGATTATCTGTTGGCTGGGCATAAAGAAAATTTTGTCTTCGCATATTAACGTTTGGAAAAGAGTTCAGTATTTGAGGGCTTGATATTGGGATGTTTGCATTGCAGTTTGGTTGAGGTGATTTGTTGAATAAATGGTGGTGTGTAAGGGTTGTGTGGCCAAGACAGAGACGGATAGTGATGGTAAGGTCAGATCGAGAAATTTCGGAATTGCAGAAATTGTGTAAGGTCTGTTCTGGTTAATTGTTTTGTAATGGGAAAAAGTTTGCTTCCAAGTATGTGTAGTGTATATTTGTATGTAGTGGTTATTTATGTGTTTTTGAATGTCGGCAGAATTGTAATGGGGGGGGGGGGGAAACAAGGGGAAATTTTGTGGCGTCTTTAGCGGCTTTATCAGCAGGTTCGCTTCATTGAATACCACAGTGACCTGGGACGCAGACTAGCATTAGTTGTGGGTAATATTTTAGGAGTAGCGAACGGATTTCTGATGGGTAGTAGGAAGTATTTGATGGGTTGATGATTGCTTCCAGTGAGGACAGAGAGTCTGAACGGATGCATTAGCTACCTACTGAGTTTCTTGTAAGGTATGAGAAGGTTGCAGGGAGCCTTTTACTTGTGATTAATGAGAGCGATTAAAGGATCATTGAGGTTATTTGATGGGTTAAGGGACTTTTGTAGGAATTTCTAGTTCTCTGCTGACCGCGATTACGCGATGGAGCAGTGAAGATATTGTCGGTCGCCTTATCTGTATGTGTACTTTTGACAGTGGGAGATTTAGTGGTGAGTAAGACGAGTTAAGAAGAGTTTTATTTAGTTTGGCTATCTGCAGTTAGAATCTAATTTCTGAAGGCATGATGTTTGATTCAGCGAGCAAGTTGATCGGAGGGTATCGTGGGCGTATCTTAGGGCGGAGTGGTATAGGGATTTTAGTTTGTCGATTTGTGAGGTGTATGTTATGTGTAAATGCTTGCTTTTCTCTATTGATAACACTGTGCAAGTCGAAAAAAAGACATGACCGGACTCAACGGTTTATCCCTATTTAGGATCCTAGAAATCGAACTGCATCATTACTTTTGTCAGTCATAATGATGGTTTCATACAAAATTTGTTCGAGAACTTTTTGAGCCAGTTTGCCCCCTTTAAGGAAATAGAAAATTTTTCTTTAGTCTCTAACCTGAAAGGTGTTGGAATTTTTGACAACATTTCTTCTTGAATCTATACCACCCATTTTTTAAATTTTTGCTCATTTTCTCCAATAATCGAATACCCCTATTTGAATACTTACACAAACGTTGATCGTATTATGACAAGTATCCTTAGCACAGATATCATGGAATCAAAATATACCATTTTAAGACATACAGGTGTCAAACAATTTTATTTTACTTAATTTGACTAACAAGGCAACTATATTTGTGTCACATATGTATATGTATATGGGAATTTCCAGAAAAAGGTCCACCACGATGAAAAAATTAAAAGTTGATAAACAAATGTTTTTTCATTTATATTTTTAAAGAAATATTTGTATTTAAAGCATTTCTTTTTTGTAGTGAAATATTTGCACAGAAAGTAACAAATAGGTTTTTTTCATTTTTGGCTACTTTTAATGCTGGTTTTGCTTTTCGTTGTGATTTATTATATATTCATTTTAAGGTTGCAATCTTCTTTCAAGATTTTAGTACCAACAGCAAACTAATACGAGAATAGAAAAAAAGATAAAACAAGCATCGACAAACGATAAGTTTTTTAGTTTCTCCTTCCTGCCATTTTTGTGTCACGTTCGCGATCCCAAAACGCATTTTTCTTCAGTACTGCTAATCCAGTCAAAGGAAGTCAATAAAAATTAATATTTAAAGCAAGTTCATTACGCTTAAGTAAAAAAAAAATTGTGTGCTTTCGCTCCTGAGAAAGTTTTAATTTAAATCAAAAGTTTGTCACGTTCGCCATCGCACAGTGGGGTACCTTTCGAACTTAACGTAGCAACGCGTTGCCTATGAGCAACGTTGGGGCATCGCGACGCGTCTTAATATTAAATTTTAACTTGCTTACATTACATAAATCTACAATTTTAAAAAAGGTTTAGAATGAAAAGGATTTTTCCATTTTATTGTTTTGTAGGTAGGTTAACAGGTAAATGTTTTAAAAGTTGTAACCAACATTTTTATGAATGGACAATGGACAACATTTATTGCAAATTAAATACAGAATTGTTACTGGCACAAAAATTGGGACCAATTCGGTAGCTAGAAGATTTACACAATTAGTCTTATTATTTGTGCGAAAGGTGACGTTAACTTAAAGTTGTGCGTGATAAAAAAAAATTTAATACAAATAGTGTTCATAAAATGCATTAAACACGTTAGAAAACATTTTTGAAATTGTCAGCGTTTGCCATATTTTTAGACCCTTTACTTTAAAAAAAGTAAAAAGGATCTATTAAGATTTTAAAATGTGCGTAACAGGTCGAAGGAAGTCCGGCAGACCCCATAAAGTATATATATTCTTGATCCGGGTCGGGTCACCAAATTTGGTGACAATACTCCTGCGGCCCCTGAAAAGGTCAAGTTTGTTTTAGAATTTTGGGGCCCCCAAAAATCGAAAACAAAATTTTTGAAATCCTATAAAACCAAAAATAATAAAGCTAGAATCCGGAATTGGTCCGATTGCATCCTGAAAATTTCATCCCGATCGGATAATAAACTCGGAAGTTGTTCAAAAACAATATTACTCAGTGTCGGGTCAAAGGAAGAAGAAGAGCACATTGACGTACAACGCACTATAGGGTATTTGCCCATTTTAGTGAATTAATTAAAACCTAAGGTTAATACATTATAATTTGCTTAGCTGCCTCGAGTACTTTGCACACAACTTCGAGGCAGCTATCTTAAAAATGCAGTTAACTTAATTTTATTTTTGGACATATTTGATTGTTAAACCAGTTACGCCCTTCGATTTTAACATCTTGTACCATTTCACAATTGAAAATGTATGTATAGAGCGAAAGTCACGATCAAAACATCAAGGAAAAAAACGGAAAGCCGCAGAAATTCAAATTGCACGAGTTGCCATACTGCATTCAAATTATTTACGAAAATTTGCTTCTTTCTCAATAGATGGCGCAGCAAACTTACATGACTTTCATAGGAAACCATACATAAATACTGCCGATATGAGGCGCTTAAGTGCAAAAGGCTGCTAAGTTGGATGCACCAAACGTAATTATTTTCATACTAAAGAGATCATGATGCAGAAAAATTTAAATATGAGGCAGCTATCTTGACGATGCAGCTAAGTATCGAGGCAGCTAAGCAAATTATACTGTATATAAGTATCTGAGTTTGTTACTTTTTATTAATTTTTGAAGAATAAGTAAAGGGTTTCTCATTGTCGATTTGGACTGCAGCCTTTCCGACTGGTTTTCATTTAAAGACGTGCAAATGTCGCGTTCGCGATCCTGGAAAATACCCATATAAAAAAAAAAAAAAATTTCTTAATATTTTTTCGATTATAGACCATATATTTTTTATTATTATTATCATTGTCATATATTTTGTTTATATTTTTTTTTTTATAAATAAAATAAGATGAACAATTATTGTCACAAACCAAGTGGAAATCGTGTCACGTTCGCGATGTCGCGTTACAAATTACTACTAAAACTTTTAAAATACAGCGTGGGCCCTAATAATTGTCGCACCTAATTTATCAAATAAAACCAAATCCAGTGGGAAATTTATATGGAAAACTTTTTACTTATATTTGTTGGAGTATTCTCATATGTTATTACATATTTAGCTCGAATCTTTCCCCCTTAGCATTTTTTACAAGCTTTAAACGCTTTTGAAATCCGTTGCAAGCAGCACGGACGATGTCATCGGGTATTTCATCCCATATTTTGTGTAATAGAGACTTAAACTGCTCCAAGTTTGTTTTTTAAATTCTTTAATTTGGCCAACATGTTACCCCATATGCAGAAGTTCAAGGGCTTCAGGTCTGGAGAGGATGGAGGCCATTCATCCACCGGAATAAAGCATGGCACGTTGTCCTTGCACCACCTCTGAACAATTTTTGCTTTGTGAGCCGGAGCAGAGTCTTGTTGGAAGCAATATGAATTATTTCCAAAAAGTCTTGATGCGTGAGGTAGCAAATGGTTCACAAGAACTTCATACAAATAATACTATGCATTAAATTTGACACCTTTTTCGATAAACATCAGTGGTAGCTAGCCCGATGCAGATATAGCTCCCCAAACCATAACTGATGTTGCATTTTGAAATCTTTCACTAGCTTTTTTATTAGTCGGAATGTCGGCCATGCTTGTGGCATAAACACGATCATTCTGTGGGTTATAACTTTTCTGTAGCAGGAATAACTTCTCATCAGAAAAAACAATATTACAGTTTAAGTGTCGCTGAAGGATCAAAACGCTCCGTAAGACAGTGAATACGTTTTTTTGTAAGCTTTCATCTTAAGCTAATTTTTAATAATATTTCAAATGGTCTTATGGTCTTAAGCTCCTTGGCCATTTCTCGTCCCGAAACTGCACAATTTCTTCTGATTCTTTCACGTACAATTTTAACCAAACCAGGAGTAGTAACGGTACTTTTGCGCCCTCCGTTCTTTGCTATTTTAACACTTCCAGTTGACTTAAACCGAGCAACAGTGCGTTGCACAAATCTGCGATTCACTCCTATATTTTTTAACGAGTTAACCATTTCACTAGTTTTCTTTCCTTCCAAATGCAATTTTTGCACAAGCTCTCGTTTTGCTTCCATTTTTACCACACTTGCAACAGATGATATTTTAGCTGACTTCTAATTAAATTGATTTCAAAATAAACGTAAGAAAAAATATAACGGGTGCCTATCTGTGCGGCTTTGTTTAAGCACAGCAACGCTTTAAAGAAGTGCGACACTTATTAGGGCCCACGCTGTAAATAATATCAAAACATTCCAAAATTATTTTTAAAATGGAAAACTACATTATTTTATTATGGCTTAAGAGTATTTTCTTTCAAATTACTAGCCACATTTCGTAGACTTTCGCATTTGTCATAATGAAGTCAAACATGACTTCCATTTTTTGTCGCATTCGCGATGCATTGTTTTCTTTAAACAATTCGAAAACGACAAGTCTTCAAAGTTTGTCTTTTATAATAAAAATAGTGTTGATAAAATGCATTAAACACTTGAGAAAACATTTTTGAAATTGTCTACTTTTGCCATATTTTTAGACCCTTTACTTTTTAAAAAAAGTAAAAAAGGGTCTTTTAAGTTTGTCAAAATGTGCGTAACAGGTCGAAGGAAGTCCGGCAGACCCCATAAAGTATATATATTCTTGATCAGCATCACCAGCCGAGTCGATATAGCCATGTCCGTCTGTCCGTCTGTCCTGCTGTCCTGCTGAATGAACGCCTAGATCTCAGAGACTATAAGAGCTAGGGTCACCAAATTTGGTGACAATACTCCTGCGGCCCCCGAAAAGGTCAAGTTTGTTTTAGAATTTTGCCACGCCCCCTTACGCCTCCAAAAATCGAAAACAAAATTTTTGAAATTCCATAAAACGAAATTTATTAAAGCTGGTGTCCTGAATTTTGGTACACAGGACGAATATCAGAGTCCCAACGTATCCTGAAAATTTCATTGCGATCGGATAATAATCTCGGAAGTTATTAAATAAAACTTAAAGCCCCATATAATGGTCAATTTTAAAACTGGAGGCTTGAATTTTGGCACACATGACAAGCATCGGGGTCCTAATGTATCCAGAAAATTTCATCGCAATCGGATAATAAACTCGGAGGTTATTCAAAACTCAATATTACTCAGTGTCGGACCAAAGGAAAAAGAAGAGCTTATTGACGTTACAACGCGTTATGGGGAACTATTAGTGTTACTCTTATTTCCATTTTGAAGAATAAGTAAAGGGTCTCTCATAGTCGACTTCGACTGTAGCCTTTCCGACTGGTTTCATTTAAAGACATGCAAATGTCGCGTTCGCGATCCTGGAAATACCCATATGTATAAGTTAAGGCCACACTTGCCAAAAGCCAACGTCTGTGCATGACCGGTACCAATGCACCGGAATGCACTCAGGCCGACACGTGCCGGAGTCGGCGAAGGGACCAATGACCGGAGCTCAACAGCGCATAGCCGTCGCTAGGTCAGCATAAAGAGGAACAGTCAAACACCGTGGGATCGACGGTCAGCACCTTACATAAGGTACCACCGTGGGACCAGGTATGGGACACCCGACACCCAAATAAACAACAGCAACGGCAACGGATGCAGCGACAACGGAAGCAGCGACAACGGCAGCAGCGACAACGGCAGCAGCGACAACGGCAGCAGCGACAACGACAGCAGCGACGACAGCAGCGACAACGGCAGCAGCGACAACGGCAGCAGCAGAAGCTTCTTTTATAAGTACTTTAAATTGTTTAAGTTAGTTCTAATTTAATTACAATAAAGGCCAGTTGGCTATATATTTTTGAACCCGAATTAATCAATAAATTAATTTAAATGTAGGCAATGAATGACGTTTCCCTATTGAATACAAAAGAAAATATTGCATAGGATTCCGTAATGGCTGTCATTCAAAACTGTTTGGGAGTACATCGGTCAGAAGATTGGAGAACTTATATTGACGTTATGCTAAAATCTATTGAAGATATAGACGTGCATATGTCGTTAAAAATACATATCCTTCATTACCATAAAGATAATTTTTTGACATTTTTTATACCAGGTTGCTGCTTCCCTAGAGCATTGGTACAGTGGTAAAAAACTGGAATAATTGCTGGCTGATTTATGTTGGAATTTGATGAGCGAAAATTTTGAATAAAAAAATTTGTTAGGTATATAATGCACATTAAATGAGTTCATTACATATATTCATTAAATATACACATTAAATACACACGTTACTTATGTATACACCAATAAAGTTCTTACGCAAAATAAGTAAAATTAAAATTGTTGTTTCCTGTAACGGTACATTTTGTCTCTATGATATCTGTGCTAAGGATACTTGTCCTACTACGATCTACGTTTGTCAAAGTATCGGATGGGGTATTCGAGAGAGAAGAAAATGAGCAAAAAATTAAAAAAAAATGTGTGGTATAGATTCAATTTTTTCGACATATTGACCCAAATACCCCCAAAACTCTAATTTCGGGAATTAATATATTGTCCAAACTTAAAGCTTGAAACATTCCAAGTAACTTTGCCGAAGAAATGTTGTCAAAAAATCCAACGCCTTTCAAGTTAGAGACTAAAGAAAAGATTTATTTTTCCTTAAAAGGGAAAAACTAGCTCAAAACTGACAAAAGTAATGATGCAGTTCGATTTCTAGGACTCTAAATAGGGAGAATCCGTGGAGTCCGGTCATGTCTTTTTTGAAACAGTGTAATTGGGCTCCTGAATAGTCGCACCGGGTGAGTATATTACTAATAAGTGAATATATTTTTATCGTTTTGTTTATTTCGATCTTGTTAATTATGTGGTAATCGTCTGCATAGGCACAGAAATTTAATTGTTTGAGTTGGTCTATTGATCGGTTGAGTTGGTTTTATGCGAATAGGAAGAGGATAACGAATAGAGAAGATCCCTGCGGGATATCGTTGGATATGGAACGAGTTTTCGATAACCGACAAACTGTTATGTGCCGACAACGATATCCATTGATATAATCTGACTAGAGAATGGAATATAGATTTCCCCCTCTTAAAGCCGGATTGACGACTATCGATTGATTTGTTTCGAGCAATAAAGCACCATAGGCAAATATCTATTATTTTGTCTAGCATTTTGGATATAAAAGAGTTTAGGAAATTAAGCGTTACAAAGTTTTAGAAGTTTTATCAGTTTTTGGTTGAATTAGTGGAGGATATTGGCTGTTGAAATAGTTTGAATTATAATCGTCCAAAAGTTATTTTTTATTTCTTTGAGGCACTGTACGTTTCTGATCCACAAAGGGACTCTGCGTACTTTTGAGACGTTAGGTTTTGTTTGTGAAAGTGTTGGCACATCTAACCCGCCGCCGTCGCTGGTTCTTTCTGGCCTATACGCCGAAGCTAACACAATCGGCGTAAACCTCTAGCACATTGTCGAATAAACTTAATAATGTTGGCGAATTTTTTGTTGACCTTTGTGTTATGTGGTTAAAGCTGTCTTTAGTCGGTCCGTTTTTGAGTGGTACATTTTGTTTAAAACCTATCGCTGTCGTGTGAACACACGAAATTTTAGAGCTTCGATCAAAAAGCGAAGCTGACCGATGAAAATAGAACTCGTTCTATTGCTTGGCTCTTTGCGTCGGTCAAGTCGTGCCATTATACATGTATACATGTTACGTTGGAATGAAATTTTTTGGTATATTTTAGTACTTGTTGGCAAAAATAAATGTAATCAAATTGTGAGAAATGGCGCCAAAAGTAAGTAATTTGAACATTTTGTTATATTCATATTATATTATGTTTGTCATTCCACCTATTATACAATATTTTAGAAGATGATGTGGACCCTGGACTGTATTACAACGCAAATTGATCTTTATTAGCAGCATTCCAACCTTTACGACCCAAAGAGTGATATGTATCAAAACAAACACTGCCGCAACGAGTCTTTTATTGCAATTTTAGAAACAATGCGAACAGTGTTTGACGGTATTGAAGTTGCTGACATTAATGACAAAATAGGGACACTACAGAGCCAATATCTGTAACACATAAAGAAGGAGGCAAGCAGCAATAGAATTAAGATCTCATCAGAATACATTCTAAGATTTTTATATGCAAATTTTTATAATTTGTTTGATTATATGGCGTAGTGTGACCAGAATCTGTGAGAACAAAAAAAAACTATGGGATTTTAGGTTGAACATGATGCAAATATTGTAAATGGCAAAATATTTCGTCATTCAAAAGTGGCACACAAAAACGGGCCGTCGGAAGACAGCTTAAGCTGAGTTGCTCGAATGCGAAGGTACATTTTGGAGAGTGTTTCTGCTTGCTTAAAATTGATTTGAAAATGTATGTGAGAATTGAAAAATGGTAGCTACCATAACAGTTTTTGGAAATACTCGAAAAGTCAAGGGATAATGAGGATGTGGCTATGGCCATCGTTCAGAATGACTAGAGGTGATTGGGAGATAAACTTGACTATGAGAATACCTCAGCGGATGTTTTTTAGAAATCCCCAAATGTGTTCCATCCATTGAAGTCTCCTATGATAACGGTGGGTTGATTCGCGCAGTTAAAGGAATCGTGAAGGTCCTCTACTGAAAAGGTACGGTTTGGGGCGATGTAGACGGAATATATATTGATGATTTTTTTTTTGATTTTAGAATTACGACAATAAGGTCGATATTAATATTAACTGAATTTTGAGTGTGTTTCGGAGTCATGAATGAGTTAAGCTACCCCTCCATATGAGTTAGAGGCGTTATTACTAATGTAATGGAAATTAAGGTGAGATTATGCATATGTGTTTCTTAGAATGATATTACATTAGGGGACGTTTCTTTAATTATTAATTTCGACTGATCGTAGTTATTGATATAACCATTGATGTTCCACTGTAGGATCTTATGTATTGGTAAGTAGATTTATGTTATGAACGAATTATTCGAGTGTGACTTGAATTTTATCAGTTTTATGTGGGTGTGCTGACATGTGGAAGAACACGTGACGAGCGCCCCTCGTGAGTTATATTTAATGATTAGCTACAATATGGATGGGGGCGTCCCCATGTCGTCTGTTGATAAGGAAGGGTTGTGCCAGATTCATACGTTATTCACAAAGAATATTAGAGCGGTGCCCACAAATAACGCAGATATCGGTATCTATGGTATCTTAATTCTCAGCTCAGGATTAAATGTACTTATACTGTTCTTTGTGTTTGCGCAAATATTTTAATTTTGGTAGCTGACATAAGCTGCAATTCCAGGAAGGATGTAGCGGATTCTAGCGGATAATCATCGTTGTTGGTGATGTTAGTGTATGTAACTGTACTACGTCTATTACTAGTGGCTTCTCTTGTTGCTTGTGGGTAGGTGGAGTTGGCGTTTTCATATCGATTATTATATATGCCAATGGCTTGCTTCATATCAGTTCTTTCCTGTACTCTTTTTTTGGTTGATGAAGAATCTTTTCTTTGCAATTGATGCAGCCAATTATTATGCTGGTGGTTAGGTCAAGCATTCCGAGTGTATGCATGATTAAACCAGTTGCTTTTAAAGAGTCTTAAACATTTTTATACCCGTGCAGAGGGTATTATAATTTTGTCACGAAATGTGTTAGGCATGAAAGCAGACATCTCCGACCCTAGAATTTATATATATTCTTGATCAGCATTAACAGCCGAGTCGATATAGCCATGTCCCTCTGTTTCTATGCAAACTAGTCTCTCAGTTTTAGAGCTATCTGGATGAAACTTGGTACAGTTCAGTCTTTTTGCTGCAGGCATTACATATGTCGGAACCTGCCGGATCGGATCACTATATCATATAGCTGCCATAGGAACTATCGGTCAAAAATCATACTTTTGTATGGCATACTTTTTTATTTTTCAACACATTTCAACCAAACTCACAGATTAAATATCCTGACCAAATTTGGTTTAAATCGGATAACTATATCATATAGCTGCCATAGAAAAGATCGGTTCAAAAGTGCATCAGGGTTCTGCAAGGGTATGGAATTGAATGAAATACTGACTTACTGCACCCTACTGGTTTTAGTTTTTTTTTGCACTCGATAACAGAAAGATTTTAGTTCAGAAAGTATTTTAGTTTCAAGAATGTCTCTGAGATCATTACAGAATATCAATCCTTTGGTAGTGCTGATAGAGTTGTGTTCCGAAATGTCAACGTTTATTTTGTTGTTAAGCGCATGAGTAGTATTAACTTGCAAGCCTGTGTTAGTGTTTATGTTTTTATCAAAATTGTTTCATTGCGTAACATAAGTATTACATTATCCGAGTACATCGCCGCATACATTGTATATAACTATTTTGATTAAAATTAGTGACACGGCTGTCAAGTTTTCATTTTCTTCACTTCTTTTCATTACTAAATATTTGGGTCTGAGAGTTAAGTTTTTACTTGTTTTGTTTTTGTTAAATTTTAGAAATTGTTTGTTAAGCTCGGTTCGATCCGGCCTATCAGGGGTTAGGAGTCCTTATTATTATAGGCATTTGATTTACGAGATATTCCGGATTATTTTTTGGTATTTTTGCGTTACTATTTATTTATCAAGAGTGGATTTTGCGTATATTGTTGTTCATGTATTTGTTAATTTTAGAGATAAGGCGAGTAAAAGAGTAGATCACAATTGACACGTCTTTTCTGGTGAACGGTCGATTTCTATCATAGTAGTACACGGTGTGACAGTCAAAAAACTTTTGGGATGCGACATAGCGTAGGTTGTAGGTATAGTTAAATGTAACATTGTGGCAAACTAGAATTTTTGGGCACATCGAAATTTTAAATAACGGTAAAAAAACCGTTTTTTCGAGGTTGATATAGTAAACAAGCCGATCAGTCGAGCGCGCGCGACAGTTGGAAACCCTCTGCAGGTCTTCAAATAAAAGTATTTTCATTATAATGGGATTTAAATATATATAATATAGGATCTATCTCTTAAATTCGCTCAACCCTTATAAATTTGTTTCTTGAATAACATCTGATATCCGATCGTACTGAAATTTGTAGCACACATTGGGAGTAGGATACCTTCCATGTGTGCCAAATCTCAAATCCTTTAGTCTCTAGCTATAAAACTGCTCTTTTTATCTGCTTCTTCGAGTTAATGGCGAAGGGGGCGTGGCATCGCGGACGGACAGACAGACGGACAGGTGTCAATCGACTCGGCTATTCATACTGATTTAGAATATATATACTTTATATGATCGGAGATGCCTCCTTCTGCCTGTTACATGCATTCACACAAATTCATTATACCCTTTTTTTTATGAATTTTTAATGGGCACAGGTTATAAAAATCATATGTCTTAAACTATTCTACAATACATTCTTCAATGGTTTGTAATACTTCGTTGGAAAGAGAAAACACCTTTCTTACGGTGTATTGCATGCAATCGCGGATAAAAATTAAGGGAGCTACATGACAATATATGGATTATTTGAGTTTTTTGCGACTTTACCGTACTTTGAACGAAAATAAATAAGTCAAATTTATATAAAACTATTTATTTTGGTATGCAGTTTCAAAAAACATTTAATTCTGCGTCTTCTGCACTTTAGTTCGAGTAAAATTTAATTGAGTTATTCAGTTCTTTAGGAAAAAAACCATTGACATTTGGGCACATTTTCTTTGCAATAACAGAAACGCCGACTATGTTGCAGTTGTAAAAAGTTTTTTAAGGGCGTACAATGACAACACATTTTCAACGTATTGCGCAAACTTCGTTTCCGAAAAACTATTATAACTTTGCGAATTGTTGACCGATTTTAGAAAATGAACACACGCTTTACTCGCAAATATGTGTTCTTTTTAAATAATATAACAAGATTAAGGGGTTTTCAAAAACACCACCAAAATCAAAAAATTAAAAAAAACCAGTCGGAAAGGCTACAGTCGAAATCGACTATGAGAGACCCTTTACTTATTCTTCAAAAATGAAATAACAGTTACAAACTTACAGACTTATATATAAACCTAAATAAATTTGACGCTGCTCAGATTAGCTTCCGATTAATTAAATATAATCGCTTATGTTACACTTGAATTATTAACATACAAATGTTAATCTTAACATACAAATGTTAATCTTAACATACAAATGTTATGTTAATATACATGTATGTAATGCATACATACTTTATTAAATATAATACATTGACATTTATAGTAGAATTTGTTTATAAAAATAAAATTTTGTTTTATTTTATTTAATTACTGTAATTATAAATTTAAAATATAATAATAAAAACAGAAAATAAGTGTGCCTCTTGTAGGTCTCGAACTCCAGACCATTGCGCCAATGAAGCCATTGTCGATTATTTAACAATTTTTAAAAACAGAAAAAAATGTGTCATAGGCAGGAACCCAGGACGCCACCGCAAGAATTCGACATTCTAACCACTGCACCAACGAGGCCATATTCACTAGTTTGCCAATTACTAGTTTTCTACAGAAGTGAAATTAATAATTCAATGCCTTAAGTTGCTTCCTGCACATTTTCTGCCATTGTACATTCGATAATTTGTTTGCTTCAAGTCTCCGGTGTTTATTGTCCGATTTTGATGAAATTTTCAGTGCGCATTGAAAGGAAAGTAAATTTTATGTTTGCCGATTTTGGAACTTGTATCTTTTAAATTACTCGAGTTATTCGGGTTACTTTTTTAAAGTAAAGGGTCTAATAAGTTTACTTAGCAAATACTCTAATAAGGGAATTGAAACCTGTTAAGTCAAGTATGGCACGTTTAAATACCTAAGTTTCTTCTTTCCAAAACCGGTAAAAAAAATTTCAAATCAGTGGCGCAAATACGAAAAAACGTTTTTTTTTAACGTTATTTAAAATTTTGATGTGCACCAAAAAAATCTAGCATGCAAAAAATATATTTTTAACTATACCTACAACCTGCGCTATGTCCCATCCCCGAAGTTTTGTTTTGAGTTTTTTTTGTAACAGTGTGTTATAATAAAAATAAAAAACATTTTCCGCATCAACAGTCGCATTCTAGTGCTGACAGACTCTCGCAGGCAACATCGATGTGAAGCGATACATTAACACACAGGAGTGGATTAAAATAGATGGGGGATCTTTAATGAAAAGATTGAAGAGTAAAGGACCAAGATAGCTACCCTGTGGTACGCCACATATTGCGAATACGGGTTTAGAAAGAGAGGATCCAAAAATTACTTTTTCTGTTTATTTTATAAAGTATAAGAGAGTGATTCACAGCATCCAAAGCCTTAATGAAGTCAATGTTAAAGACATCAGTCTTCATTTTATTCTGAAAGCCTCCAAACACAAGAGAAGAAAATTTAAGTAAGTTAGTGGTAGTTGATCTTGATTTCACAAAAACACGTTGGAATTGTGAGATAATAAAGCTACCTAAGTGTTGCAGTTGAGACGTTATCAGTTTCTCAAACACCTTAGACATTTCAGAAGGGGGCATGTCATAACGCCCAGTGTCATAACGCCCGCGGGCGCTATGTCACATTTAAAAGTGTCGTATCGCCCACTATCAAAAGGTCATAGCGCCTATTTGGAAATGTACTAATTCCCTATTGCTCTGCCGATATTGCAGAGTGATCTTAAAAATTATTAATAATATACTAATTAATTGTTATTCAATTTTTTGTCTTATAATTTACTTAATTAAGGGAGCAGGCAAAAATATTTTTTTCTAAAAACTTGCGATTTTTCTGAAAAAAAAAAATTCTCAGCGGCGCTTTTCAGTACAGCAATTCAATAGAAGTGCAAAGTAGTTGATGGCGCAAGCAAAATATTTTTTTTTCTAAAACATCGTTTGCATGCGGCGCTTTTGAGCACTCTTATCTAAATACAATGTAGGCATAATTGAGGACGGCTAATTATAATAAGTATTTAATAATTATTAGGTTCTGGCATTAATGCATTTCTTAAAGTGTCATAGCACCCGCAAGAAAGTTTCATAAAGCCCCGCGGGCGATTAACACTTTTTGAGCAAACTGCAATCTACAACGAGTCAAATAATTCTTATAACAACGATAGTTACAAGTAATAAAATTAGATCTGGCTATAACATAACGGGAATAAAACAAAATAAGAAGGATTTCATGAGCTTTTAAACCTCTTATAATATCGTGACTTCGTGTTCTTCAACCTAGTTAATTCTCGCGAGAACCAAGGAGGACTATTTGCTCGCCAAGGAAGCTCACGAAGAACGCACTCATCGGAAAGAGAATTCATGACATCATAGAAAATTGAGGTTGCAATATTGAAATTAGTGCAAGAGAACACTTGCGAACAGTTAGTTGCTAGAATTATAAAATTTAATTTTATAAAGTTGGCTTTGCGGAAACAGCGGGATCTAACCGCAGCATTAGTAAGAGCAAAAGGCTCAGTAGGCAGGTCCATAACTAAGTCTAAAGAGGGATGGAAGGGGTCTCCAGGAAGTACTAGCGGATTAATACGTGATACGGTGCAACACATTTTGTCAGCGCAATTATGTCGCTTATTTCCAGCGAATTTATGTTGCTTGAATCTATGTCGCCTCAATAAAGTGACTTAAATTCGCCACGATGAAAACGACATAATTGCGCGGCTGGCGAATTTATGTCGCTGCTAAGTGTCATAAGATCGCGCGAGCTTATGCCGTTTAGAATTTAGTTTCGGCGATCTTATGTCGCTATATTCGGTTTGTTAAAAGTATGTAACATGTCTGTCTGTCCGTCTTTCCGTCCGTCTGTCTGTATGAACGCGTCGATCTTGGCAATTATAAGAGCTAGAGACTTCAAATGTGGAATGTAGGTTCCTGAATACCATACGCAGATCAAGTTTATTTTCAATTTTCGATATCTCACCCCCCGCCCATGCAAATAGAAGAAAACCTCAAATTGCTAGATAATTCAGCCTAACATGACTGATAGTTGAAGTATAACTCACGCTGAGGAATTTGCTGCAAGTTTCATCGCGATTGACTCACAAATAAAGAGGATATAAAGGAATTTATTTTATTAACATTATTTCATAGTTGTTGGCAAGAGCGACAGAGCATATGACAATCTTCTTCAGAAATAAGAGAGATATTAAGGAATTTGTTTTAATTCCATTTTTTGGCAAAAGCGAGAGAGCATATGAAAATTCCATTTGCGCAAACGAGACAGCATTAGAGTTCATTATTCAGTTGGTCAGTTGTCATGAACTAAGAACGATTTGGTTTCTATTCAGTTGTCATATAGTTCATTATTCAGTTGTCATGAACTAAGATCAATTTGGTTTCTATTCAGTTGTCATTAAGTTCATTATTCAGTTGTCATGAACGATGTAAGATGAATAGGTCATTCTGATCAGTTTGTCAATTGCTTATAAACGATGTAAAACGGTCATCGAGACCGGTCAATTTGTTTAACTGAGATGATTTCACAACCATTCCTTTATAGAAAAATTCATTTGAAGCTTATAATTAGAAAATAAAATAAATGTTTCTTAGTTTTAGGATTTCTTCAAAGTTTTTCCATTTGTATTAATATTCTTAACTTAATTCAGAAGCAGCCGTTTTACTTGAAGACTGCACAATAGAGCGAGACTCTACGTCGTAGCAGTTCTAAAGGCTGCCTCCTGCGGTATTTTTTGTACATTTTAAAAGAATTTTAATAAAAAGCAAATATAATTCTTCGAATTTCAACGACTCCAGTGTTGAAAAAGATAAGAAAAATTTGTTCACATGCAACGGACCCGCTGAGCAAAATGAACTATATAGTTCATGAAAGACTGAATAAGTTCACTCGTTCATTTCAATGACTCGTTCATTTGAACTTTTTCAGAACGAAACGACTCAACTCTAGACAGCATATGGTAATCGGATGATATGATTTGTCGGCCGCTCTGTGGCGCATTGTGTCATGTGGCGCCATACATCGGCCACACTCAGAACTATATTTTGCTGAATGCTACAGGCTAACGTAAAATTAATATTAACAATTGCTTACACGCATTTTTGTTAAGATACCACATGATGTAACAAAATTTAACAATTTGCTACAAGTCTTATCGCTATTGACCCATTAATAAAGGAGATATTAAGGAATTTCTTTTTTGCCATTATTTCATTATATTTGGCCAGTTGTCCAACACTGTCCAACAACAGTTTGAGCGTTGTCCAGCACTGATAAACTGAATAATTACTATTATTTTATTAATTTATATTTGCGATTGCTTACACGTATGGTTGACACGTTTCTATCTTAGTATTAAAATAATTAAATTTGTCTGCATTACAAAAATCCATATATATAAACATTTCCTTAAATTTCAAAAATAAATGGTTTAGCGGGCAATAAGATAACTGCTGTGTGTAAGAGAGAGAAACATGTGGTTTTGCCAGACTACATGCAGAGCAAAAATTTAGTTTTTTGCAATTAAGGACACAGGCAACATCGATTTCGAGCGATTCCGATAACGATCTTCGATTTATTCGTTCTAATTTAAATAATTCAAATAAGTTGGAAAAGTATCCCCTTTACAATTGTATTGGCCGCCCCGTGGTGTTCCCTGGGAACCGGTTAAATTAAACCGGAAGCTAATTCGAGCGGCGATATATTTAAATGTATATGTAGACATAAATAAAAGCACTTCCACTATAATTAAAATACTTTTTCTAAAAAACTTTTATTTTAAGACCTGCATACCAGGGTATCCACCTGTCGCGCCCGCTGGACTGATCGGCTTGTTTTTTTTTAAATTGTGGGAGCCGAAGTCGGCGTGGTATAATGTTGACATTTCCTGGACACATCGACCCCAAAATGTTCATAATGTAAGACAAAATTTAAGTCTCTAGCTATAAAATTGCTCTGAACACATTGACACCAAGGTTAATACCTAATGTGTGTCAAAACGCAAGTCATAAGCTGTAGAGTTGGGTCGTTTCGTTTTGAAAAAGTTCAAATGAACGAGTCATTGAAATGAACGAGTGAACTTATTCAGTCTTTCATGAACTATAAAGTTTATTTTGCTCAGCGGGTCCGTTGCATGTGAACAAATTTTTCTTATCTTTTTCAACACTGGAGTCGTTGAAATTCGAAGAATTATATTTGCTTTTTATTAAAATTCTTTTAAAATGTACAAAAAATACCGCAGGAGGCAGCCTTTAGAACTGCTACGACGTAGAGTCTCGCTCTATTGTGCAGTCTTCAAGTAAAACGGCTGCTTCTGAATTAAGTTAAGAATATTAATACAAATGGAAAAACTTTGAAGAAATCCTAAAACTAAGAAACATTTATTTTATTTTCTAATTATAAGCTTCAAATGAATTTTTCTATAAAGGAATGGTTGTGAAATCATCTCAGTTAAACAAATTGACCGGTCTCGATGACCGTTTTACATCGTTTATAAGCAATTGACCAACGGATCAGAATGACCTATTCATCTTGCATCGTTCATGACAACTGAATAATGAACTTAATGACAACTGAATAGAAACCAAATTGATCTTAGTTCATGACAACTGAATAATGAACTATATGACAACTGAATAGAAACCAAATCGTTCTTAGTTCATGACAACTGACCAACTAAATAATGAACTAAATGACTGATTTAGTTCACGACTGTAAAATGAACGAGTGAACTTATTCAGCACATTGAACTAGAAATCCCAACTCTAATAAGCTGCAAGACTGCTTATTATATGTGATTTTTAGACCCTTTACTAGTGATGTATAAAAACATCGAAACATCGATGAATCGATTTTTGCATAACCGAACTAAATCGATTTGAACTCGATTTCAATTTTGCCAATGAATCGAGTAAAATAAATCGATTTTCATGAAAAATCGGAAGCTTTGATATTCTAAGTAGTCTAAGTAGAAAACAAAAAAAAAATAGAGCGCCTGAATTTTTTCTTAAATTGAACACACTTAAGGCAAAGTGTTTTTAATTATTATAAAATGTTGGAAAAATATTTAAAATATAAATGAAGTCATATTTTATATGTTGAAACATGGCCTAACAACTAACAAACTGCATTAAAATTATGTTGTTATCCTTTTTAGTGTAGATTTTATAAATGCTTAAATCTTGTAAGGTGCTGGTTGTATTTGTATGTACATACAAAGTTGTACGTATCTTTATACAAACTATATATCCAGTAAAGGTGTAAACATTTAAATTTATTAAACAATGCTCAAGTTTAAAGCAGACATTAAAACTATACTTTATTATAACTTATCATGTTGGGCGAATTTAGTTAATTATTTTGTCTTTTATTTTCTACATTTGACTGTTGTATAAATTGTTTTCAACGTGAATTAAAATTTTATAAAATGTATGTCTATAAATAAACGCAAGAATTAAGATCGACAATTTACTTTTTTCAAAATTGGAAAATTTGTATGAAAAATCGATGCTGAAATTTCCGATGAATCGACAACTCGATTTTTTCATTGCCGATTTTTAAAATACGATTTTAAAATCGATGTTCAGTTTGCATTTACATCACTACCCTTGACTTTAAAAAAGTAAAAAGGGTCTATTAAGTTTGTCAAAATGTGCGTAACAGGTCGAAGGAAATCTGGCAGACCCCATAAAGTATATATATTCTTGATCAGCATTAACAGCCGAGACGATATAGCCATGTCCGTTTGTCATGCTGTATGAGCGCCTAGATCTCAGAGGCTATAAGAGCTAGGGTCACCAAATTTGGTGACAATACTCCTGCGGCCCCCGAAAAGGTCAAGTTTGTTTTAGAATTTTGCCACGCCCCCTTCCGCCACCAAAAATCGAAAACAAAATTTTTGAAGTTCCATAAAACGAAATATTAAAGCTAGAGTCCTGAATTTTGGCACACAGGACGAATATCAGAGTCCCAACGTATCCTGAAAAATTCATCGCGATCGGATAATAATCAGGAAGTTATTCAAGACTTAATATTACTCAGTGTCGGACCAAAGGAAGAAGAAGAGCATATTGACGTTACAACGCGTTATGGGAACTATAAGTGTTACTCTTATTTCCATTTTGAAGAATAAGTAAAGGGTCTCTCATAGTCGACTTCGACTGTAGCCTTTCCGACTGGTTATAAATATGTATTTGGATTGCTCCGAAGACAGTGACTGATACTGATTCTGACTCCGTCGTTGCTGATTCCTCGAATGCTCCTAAGGCACTTAGGCTGATAGTAGAGTCGTCGACTTATCTCGTCCCTATGCAAATATTTTAGGAACAACTGATTCTGTAACTATACCAACTGCCACGGTCCTCACCACGGTGACCCCCCATCTTAATCCATCTTTGTCTCCCGACAGTATATTTGCTTAAAGCTTAAAATTGATAGTCTTCCTGGTATGTATATTACAAAATGTAATAAACTAACCGTCTATTTCGTCCTTTAAAATTTTAGTTCCCGATGAGCCAACCTTCTTTCTGGCCAGAATACATAATTTCCTACATTCTTATTAATCGTTCTCCAAATTCTAAAATCAATGCAAGTGTCCCTTCATCATCTCGGGGTCAAATCTTGGCGTCTGATCGAAAAAACTAACTTCTTTCATTGTAATCTCCCACCAAAATGTGCGTGGCTTGGGTAGTAAGTTGCGTATACTTTATTTGACAACGTTTATTTTGATAATGATATCGTGGTACTTACGTCATCAATATCTAGTCACGAGATCCTTACGAATGAATACATTATCTATCGCAAAGATCGCTCGGCTCGCCGTAGTGGGGGGTTTTGATTGCTGTTAGAAGTACTTGGTCTACCCAACATATTTCATTTTATTGGTATGATTATCCTTAGTTAGTTGTAATTAAGATTTGTTGAAACTCACAGGGTATTTATATATCCTGTTCTTACATCCCTTTCATTCTGAGCTCTATATAAATATGCTTCATATTTTGTGTCCTCAATTAGCAATATCCTCTTTGCAGGATTTCTGGATCCCTTCTAATGTCCCTTATCTTTTACTTCCCTCTATTCATGACGAGTTTATAAACTATTTATCTAAATTGTCTTTAGGTCCAGTGAATGGTCGTGTTAATTGCATTGGTAGGCTTCTTGATTTAGTATTTGTGAGTGATTCCATTGTAACAAGGGTCTGCCTTCTTACCACTCTTCAGCTCGAAACTAAGATAGATTGGGATTTCATTTATTCACTTCATCATATTAACGCCGCTGCTTCGCCATTTTACAAGCTACTTTGTTAAGTTTTTAATAGTTGTCCGAGGGTGTGTCAATCTGACTTATCCCGAGAGCCGTTCAAATTTAAGTGTCGGTTATCCAACCACAAGAATAGTAAGTCTCGTTTATTTAGAAAGTTTAAGAGGTCAGGTCTCAGTCTGACTTCTCTAAATATTCTATTGCTCGCTGAAGATTTCTTATTTTAAATACCTCTTGTTATAATTCATATTTTTCGAGATGTAAACACAGCTTTCAAGGTGACCCTAAACAGTTATATAAATTTGTGAATTCCAAATAATCTCAGTTCCCATCGTCCCTTTTTCTTAATATTGATAAGGCTGATAATGATGGCGATATTGTCAATCCCTTTGCAACATTTTTGCAGCTTTGTTGATCCTCTGCCTCTTTCGACTCCTGTTCATAATTCTCTTATCCCATTAGTTATCAGTTAAATCAGTCTAATTTTATTTTTCCTACACTTGTTAATAACGAATATCTCTATTCTTTTGAAATCTCCTAAATACTCATTTTCTTCTGGTCCTGATTAAACTCGCAGTGCAGTTAAGCTATGTGCTGATTCACTCTATTCACCATTATTGATATTCTTGAATCTCTCCCTTTAACTCATTGACATCCCTCAAGTACCTATTCATAAGAAGAGCTGAAAGTCTAATATTTCAATTTATAAGGACGTTTTAATATTTTTGCCATCCTAAAATTTTTCGAAAAGATTATTACCTCCCAATTGCAAAACTTATAAGTAATTAAAAATAAGATAATTAAGTTGGCATTGAAGCCGTTATAAAGAAAGTTTTCTAATTTTAACTTAACAGTCGTTGATCGCAGGCAAGGGGGCGCTGCTAATCACCTGAGCAACACTCTCGGCGAAACACAACTTTACCTTACAGCGAGAGACACAGAACGTTCGGGGGTGAACTGAAAAGCTGTGGAGAGTTTCGTACAGCCGTTGACCGCGAACAGTGAGAGGATTTTGCGATCGGCTTTCAAAGTGGATAGACGTCGTAAACTGGAGCGTCTGAAAAGGAATAAAGTAAGTAGCGAAGTGTAGCAGGGCACATGAATTTAGTTATTAATAATTTTGTTAATAAAGCTAATACTAATAGTGAAAATAAATCTTTTCTTTTTGACCCTGTTAACTAAACCTAATTTCTTAACAGGCTAGTTCACGTTGACTGCGTGAACAATCCCTTTTTTGCCTTAGTAAAACCAACTGTAGTTAGACGGCGAGCGAAAGTCCCACCGGCCGTGTGAACAATCTCGGCAATCATCAGCTGAATCTTTTCATTCCCTTCCTCCGAGTCCAGCGAAACTTACAAATTTTTTTATGAGTTCAAGACCCTGACAGACTGAGGAATGTTCAACACCTCTGCCACGCTTTCCCAGGTTTTTTTTTTTAAATATGCCATCGAAATGCTTAGTGTCCTTCAAGTCCCACAGAATTGGTTTCAATTGCACCTCTTAAATTAGTAGAATCTTATCTTCATTACTAAATTGATCAAGGCGACTTTTGTTTTTGGTGGCGGCCATTTCACTTTTGAGCATATTTTGCTGGCAAAACACTGAATACTCAATGTAGCCTACTTGATTATCATCAGCTGTTCGAGAAACAGTGTTGGACAACGCCAGCCAATAGTCTGGCAACTCCATAATTTTTCTACTATTCATACCGCCTAGCAGAACAGGTTTTTTTACTGATTCTGTCATCTTTATTTTTGTATGAAGTTGACAGCTAGCAGAATGGATTCTGAGCAACTCCATCTTGGGCTTTAGTAAGGAAAGTTCTTATTAAAATCACTTGTCGAGTTATGACAAATCTCGTGGATTTCTTCGTATACTAAGGCATCGATTTCTGAAAGGCATTTGGCCTACTAAATCACCGTATAGATCCTTCCGAGAGCATCTTTGAATTAGACACTGGTTTTGAAATTAGGCAGGAATATCCCAATATGGAGTTTTTCAGCGCTGGTTAAACATATAGTTTTAATGCAGTTTTCACTAAATTTCCATCATCTGAAAAATAAGGATTGAGGCGCACTCATTTAGTTACAGATGTTATAGATGTAAGCAATGTTATCCCGGTAAAGCAACGACGATCAAATGTTTGGAGAGGTAGACAGAATGTTATGTTGGTTATGGACATACTTGAAGAGTCCCACAGTCCGAGGTGCAGCAATTGCGTGTTAGTTCGACGTGGTAAGAAATGTCGATTTTGTCTGGAATTAAGCGTCACATAAGGCTTTCAGAAGGAGAAGAGTTACCGGTCGCATACATGTCTGCTAAGTTAAAAAAAGCGCAACAGACTTATACAGTAACAAAGCGCAAATGCTTAGCGGTGATCAAGGTTATATAGAGAGTCAAGAGTTCACCGTATTCACGGATCACGCATCACCAAAATGTTTTATGAACTATAAAGATCTATTAGGACGATTAGCTCGTTAAGCGATCAAACTTCAAGGCTTTCTATTTCAAATTCACCACCGCAGCGTAGTGGCAGATACTCTCTCTAGACGTGATGAAGAAACCGTTGATGAATTCGATATTGTAGGTCCAGTGGTAGATCTCAAGTTTTCGCCAGATTATCTTGACTTAATCCAGCGAATGGGGCAGAATCAAACGATGTTGCCAGATTTGAAAGTAGTTTAAGGGGTTTTGTTTACAAACGAGCTCAACACGCTATTGGTGATCCCGCTCAAGAAATTAATTCCTGCAAATTCTGGATTCCGTCAGGAATTGTCAATCTGTCAAATTGCTTTCTTTCAAGCACACGATGCACCAAATTCGGCTCGTGGCACCACGAAATTATACTGAAATGATAAATGATACTTTTTTTTGGACAGAATTGATCGCACAATCAATAACGACCGCCTATGGATAAGTACACGGTATCTTAAAGGGCACGTCGCTAATAGCGCCCAACGTAGGGCCTAACCTGTAACCTTATACTTACCTAACATCAGCATATCCAATGCTTAGTAAAACTGTTATTTTTTTGTTACTGACTTCGCGAGTGATGGTGTAGTGACTCGTCTCCCAACGCATATTTTCAAATTTAGATTTCACACTTCTTGGCAGCGTAATTAAACCGTTTTGTTTGCAAGTGCATTTCACTGCTTGCAACCAAGACGACGGTCGGCAAGTTGAGGTTTCTTTAAGCAAATCAAATTGTAATTCAGTTAGTTCTAATTTTAATTTCATTTTAACTTTTATATTATATATTTGGTTTTTAATATTTATATAAATTAATAGCAATAAAAGTATTCAATTAATGTTCAATGTATGTACATTAAATCTACAAGTTCATTGCGACTTCTCACAAATCTTTTTGTTGATATCTGTGGAACTGAAGATACTGATAATATATTAAGAAGGGTCTTCATTTTGTCTATTCCTTGACACCTTGCAAGTATTCGAGTACCTATATTTCTTGTACTTCTTGTTTTTAGATTCCTGGGCTTCGTCTGATAATTCCCCGATTGACATACATTGGTATTCGATATTTGATTTATATTAAAAAATACTAATCAGCTGTGATACAATGCACCTAAATTGTTGAATATATACCATTAATCCCTATTATTACTTACCAACTTAGGTGGCACAAAAGGTTAAACAAGTGAAGTCTTTTAAAATCTACAAACTTAAGTAATTGGGATTGGAAAACGCGGAAATTGAGTACGAAAAAAAGTTATAAATTACATAACCACTACCTGTTTGTTTGGGTTACATTAATATTTTTAGGCAGACAATGAATTCTTAATATTATATTTAGGTAAAGTGTTCAATAAAAGGTCTAGTTTAACGGAAACACGTTCAAATTCCGTAACATTCCGTACCGTAGGTAGCGCAAAAATGCGAGACTTGCTCCATTTCGGATGCGCCGCAACGCAATTTTGACCCGTTTATAAAAGTTAACTGGCACTTCTCGGCACCTAATCTTTCTTGAAGTTTTTTTTGAAATATCCACAGAATAACGTGTACATACCCGTTTGCCTGGACAAGCCTGGACTTTATGCTAACAGTCTATGTAAAGTTCAAAAACTATGTCAAAAATAGTGCTTTAGTAAAAATATTATTTAAAATACTTAAAAACAAAAAAATAACAAGACGATCAGTCGAGCGGGCGCGACAGTAGGATACCCTGTGCAGGTCTTAAAATAAAAGTATTTTGTTGTCTGGCAACACCCCATGTTTCTCTCTCTTACACACAGCTGTTATTATATTGCGCGCCAAACCATTTATTTTTGAAATTTAAAGCAATGCTTATATATATAGGTTTTGGTAATGCAGAAAATGTAAGTTATTTTAATACTAAGATAGAAACGTAGAATTGTCAACTATATGGGTTACCAATCGCAAATATAAATTAATATAATATTAGTAATTATTCAGTTTGTCAGTGCTGGACAACTCTTAGACTGTTGTAGAACAGTGTTGGACAACTGGCCAATTATATTCAAATAATGTTAACAAAAGAAATTCCTTAATATCTCCTTTATTTGTGGGTCGATCGCTATGAAACTTGCAGCAAATTGCTTAGCGTTGTTATTCTGTTCAGCTGTGTTATCTTAACAACCATGCGTGTAAACAATCGCTAATATTAATTTACGTTACAATGTATGGTTCTGAGTGTGGCCGTCAGTATTTTGCACTGACTCTATGTATCGTGCCATACTGACACAATGTATCAGCGCAAATCATCAGATTATCATATGCTTTGTCGTTTGCGCAAATGGAATTTTCATATGCTCTCTCGCTTTTGCCAAAAAATGAAATGGTCGATCGCGATGAAACTTGCTCAGCGTGAGTTATACTTCAACTATCAGTCATATTAGGCTGAATTATCTCGGAATTTGAGGTTTTCTTCTATTTGTGTGGGCGGGGGTGAGATATCGAAAATTGAAAATAAACGTGATCTGCGTAAGGTATTCAAGAACCTACATTCCAAATTTGAAGTCTCTTGCTTTTATAGTTGCTGAGATCCACGCGTTCATACAGACGGACGGACAGGTGTCAATCGACTCGGCTATTGATACTGATAAAGAATATATATACTTTACATGGTCGGAGAAGCCTCCTTCTGCCTGTTAAATACATTCATACAAATTCATTATACCCTTTTTTGTCAATTTTTAATGGGCACAGGTTTTAACAACTTTTTTATACCATTCGCTATCAAATAAAATAAAGAGACTGAAAATCATTTTGATACAATTTCATCACAAAGCAAGCGGAACAGTCGGGACCCCGACCGTAATATACCCTTCAGATGAAATTCTCTAGTATTTCTTTTTTTTTAATTTGTGGGCGAAAGGGGCGTGGCATCGCAATACAATTTTTTGGACACATGAACCACAAACTATTCATCATGCGTCCCAAATCTAAATTCTCTAACTGTAATATTGCTCTTGTTATAAACTTTTCCGTTTTGTGGGCGAGGGGGGCGTGGCATCGTGATAAAATTGTCTGCACACATCGACCCCAAGATACTCATCATGTGTGGTAAATGTGAAGTTTTTAGCTGTAATATTGCTCTTGTTATGAGGTTTTTGAGCTACAAAACTGCTTGCTTTATGAGCTTTTCATTAATTTGTAGACGAAGGGGGCGTGGCATCGCGATAAAATTTTCTGGACACATTGACCCCAAGATTCTTATCATATGTGCCAAATCTCAAGTCTCTAAGTGTAATATTGCTCTTGTTATAAGATTTTCCGTTTTGTAGGCGAGGGGGGCGCGGCATCGTGATAAAACTTTCTGGACACATTGACCACAAAATATTCATCATGTGTCCCAAATCTGAAGTCTCTAACTGTAATATTGCTCTTGGTTTAAGCTATTCCGTTTTGTAGGCAAGGGGGCGTGGCATCGTGATAACATTTTCTGGACACATTGACCACAAAATATTTATCATGTTTGCTATATGTGAAGTCTTTAGCTGTAATATTGCTCTTGTTATGAGGGTTTTGAAAAACTGCTTGTTTTATAATTTTACTCTTATTTAATTTGTGGGCAAAGAGGGCGTGGCATTCTGCTTGTTTTATACTTTTACTCTTATAAAGATAAACTTGATCTGCCTGCAAAAATTACCAGTGCTGGGACACCAAGTTCAAGCTTCTAGCTCTTACCATCTCTGAGATTCCTTCGTTCATACGGACGGACCGACATGGCTATATCGACTCGGCTATTGATGCTGATCAAGAATATATATACTTTATGGGGTCGGCCACGCTTCCTTCTGCCCTTTACATACATTTAATATTTTTTCCCAAACTTAATATACCCCCACAGGGTATAAAAACAGGCAGACCAAAAACCAACAAAACGAATATTTTTCCTATACCAATATCAGTTTCTGCCGGATCACAGGATAGATTGGTGCCCACAGGAGTGGGAGCGCCCGCTTTCTTAACTTTAGGTGCTGGACCATTGGTGGATGTTCCACCAAATAAACAAATTTTTGTTTCCGTGATTGCCCCTGGTTCTACATCTGAGGATGTGACTTTTTTGATTTACAAAATTTATGTTGACTTTTAGTGTTACTTTCTCTTTTCATTTCGTTGTGTTTACTAAAACCTGGTTGAAGCGAAATACACAACATATAGGCTTAATCGTCCGTCCCATTAAGGTGGTGGAGTTCTAATTGCTGTAGACTCAAACCTCTCTTCAGAGCAAGTTCATTATGCTCCCGGAATAAAAAAGGCTATAAAAATATGTTTTCGGTGCACATTTCTGTACACTTCGTTTTCTTATATTTTACCATCTTCCGATATGTCTGTATATCAGTACCACCTGTCTGTTTATTCCCTTCTATCTGATAATGATCATTTCTTGATTTTTGGAATTTTAACTTGCCACTATCTACTTGATCATTTAATGGTTAGTCAAATTTCTTAATCCCAACTATGCAACATGACTTTATCGGTGGGTTACTTGACATACCCTTGCGTCAAATAAACCATGTCAAAATTTCTTTAAGTCCTGTCAGAAACGGAACCTTCATATCCTTATCATCCCACTTTGCAGTTGAAGCGTAAATATCCGAATTTACCTTCCTCTTTTTTTCTTGGGATTGATAAAGCGACGATTCTGCAGCCGCTGAACTATTTGCTAAATTTTTATAATCAACCTGTTCTCCAATTTCCCTCATTAGCTCTTCTTATCCTTATAACACAATATCCTCTAATAGAATTGTTGCTCCCATATCTCTTACAATACCTTCTTCTCTTCTATTATGTCTTTAAAATCTACATTCTCTCCTGGGCCTGACAACATTTCTGTTTGTGTCTTAAAGGAGTGCTGTACTTCTCTAACCGCACCGTTGCTAAAGCTTTTCAATCTATCCCTGGAATCTTCAGTCTTTCCACATCTTTGTAAAGAATCCTATATCATTCCTCTCCACAAAAAATGTGGTAAGTCTGATATTTCAAATTACAGAGGTATTGCAAAGCTATCAGCTGTACCAAAACTTTTTTAAAAAATCATTGTTTCGTCTTTGCAACATCTCTGTAAATCAATTATTTCACCTGTCCAACATGACTTTGTAAGGGGTCGGTCTACCACGACGAACTTGCTTGAGTTTTCCACCTTGATAAATGAGGAATTTCAAAAGAAAAGGCAAACTGATGTTATTTATACTGACTTCAGTAAAGCCTTTGACTCCGTGAACCACAACCTATTACTTCTCAAACTTGAATGTATAGGCTTCCCTTTCACCTTTTTAAGTTGGATATCCACCTACTTAAAAGGAAGGACCCAAAAAGTGCTCCTTAGGTCTACCGTTTCTAGTTCGGTTGACGTTTCTTCTGGGGCACCTCAAGGTAGTCACTTGGGGCGTTTATTTTTTACCCTTTTCATTAACGACCTTCCCTCCATTCTTTCTAATTCCTTCATTATTATGTATGCAGTTGATGTTAAGCTTATTTTCTCATACACTGATCCCCTACTTCATTATCGTCTACAAGTTGATTTGAACGCTATGCAATTATGGTGTTCAGCCAATAATTTGTATCTTAATTGTTCTAAGTGTATGCTCATGAGATTTAACCGCACTAGGCCTCATTTATTCAGTTGTACGATTGACAATACGCCATTGCAACGTATTTATACTGCGAAAGACGTTGGAGTTATATTTGATGGCAAATTGAACTTTAATTTGCACATTTCCACTATAATTAATGGAGCCAGGGGAGTACTTGGTTCATTAAACGCTGGTCGAAAGAATTCAACGATTCTTCAACGACCACTAAACTCCTTAATCCCGTCCTATCCTGGAATACTGTTCATGTGTATGGTGTCCTCAATGCCGTAATAACCAAAATCTAATTGAGTCTGCTCAAAAGCAACTTAAGCTTTTTGCCTTACGTGGTTTAAACTGGGGTCCCAACCTTCGTTTACCGTCGAACTGCAGTAGACTTCTTCTTCTGAACCTTCCGTCTTGAATCAATCGTAGAAAAAAATTTTGGTGTGACTTTTCTTCAAAAATTGATTATTGAAGAGATCGATTCGAGTTTCCTCTTAAGTAGAATAAATTTGTCGGTCAACCTTAGGCCCACCTGACTTTAGCCCTTCCTACATGCACTTCTGATTATGCATTGCACAGTTTATTTCGTGTTTTGAGTACAGATTATAATAATGTTTGCCACGTTTTCTCTGCAGAACTCTCTCTTACCACTATCAAGCGCTCCCTTTTCCGTTTTCTTTCAAGAAATTCATGATTGGAAAATAATAATACTTTAATATAAAATATAAATTATAATCATCCCTTCACTTCCGAATTTTGTACTATTATTAATTTGATTATAATACTTACTCGTATAGTTACTAATACTAATATCATACTAACAATATAGTTATGCTCATATTGAACAAACACTAATTCATATACTTACAAAAATATTTATTGTACTAATACTTATTAATCTGATAGGGTTTTTCTGAGGTTTTCCCCAATCCTTGCAACAAATGTTGGGTCTTTTAAAGTCATAACTTTGAATACCCCCAGGCCATTAATTTTTAATTTTTATACCTTGTGCCCATTAAAAATGGGCAAAAGCGGTATAATGAATTTGTGTAAATGTATGTAACAGGCAGAAGGAAGCATCTTCGACCCTATAAAGTATATATATTCTTGATCAGTATCAATAGCCGAGTCGATTGACACCTGTCCGTCTGTCTGTCCGTCCGTCCGTCTGTATGAACGCGTGAATCTCAGCAACTATAAGAGCTAGAGACTTCAAATTTTTAATGTAGGTTCCTTAACACCATACGCAGATCAAGCTTATTTTCAATATTCAGTATCAAGACCCGTTTGTTTTAAAATTAGAAATATCCCCATAACATAAGCAATGTTAAAGCTAGAAACTTGGGATTTGGCACACATGATAAGAAGCTTGGGTTTAATGTGTCCAGAAAATTTTATCGCAATGCCACGCCCCCTATAACTCGAAAAAGCTGATACCAAGAGCAGTTTTATAGCTGGAGACTTGAGATTTGACACACATGGTAAGTATCCTACTCTCTAAGTGTACTACAAATTTCAGTACGAGCGGATATTGAACTCAGAAGTTATTCAAGAAACAAATGTATGCAGCGCAGCAAATGCGTTGCAGCGCAGTCGCTGCGCTGCTGCGACGATATAACAAACGAAAAGACGCATTTGTTTATATATGTATGATTTGCCATTCGGCCGCTGTGGCGCTAAACATAACCAATCAGTGTTGCCAGACTATTACGAGCTACCTACTCTCGATGCAAGCAAAATCGACTTCAAGCGATATATTTAAATCCCATTATAATACAAATACTTTTCTTTGAAGACCTGCCCAAGGTTTCCTACTGTCGCGCTCGCTCGACTGATCGGTTTGTTTTCTTTTCAGTTTAAATTTAAAAATAATTTTATTTCTTAATTTATAATATCTTAGCTTGTAATGTTTCTATATTTTCTTGTCGACTGCTTTTAATCTTACTAAATAAAAAAATTAAATAAAATAAATATCCGTGTTATGAACCAACAGTCTGGAAACAATTTATCAATGATACAATTTAATCAAGTAGAACAAGTGCAAATAAAAGTATAAATAAGTGAAATATAATAAATAATCGTGAGTTATAATAAATAACGTTCGAATATAAAGTAATGAATTGGGTGGCATGTCATAACGCCTAAGGACTTAACGCCCAAAAAAGTTTTGGGGGAAAAGACCGAAAAGAAAACGGACATTACGCCCATATTTGTTGGGCATTATGTCCGATTCAATTTCGGACATAAAGACCCTAAATTATTCCGGTCATAACAGCCAAATATTAAAATCGAATATATGAAGGCTAACTTTGGGACAAACACTAAAAGTTAAATTTAAGCATCTTATAAAAGATTTAAATTAATAATAACATTAAATTAAATTAATACAACATGATTAAATGTCTGTATTTCATCGGTAATTGATTTGTTGGCTGCTATTATAAGATAGAGTTTTCGGTTCAAATGTGTTTTTAATGCAATATATATTTTTATAACACACCATTCAAATATAATAATAAATTAGCTTCCGGTTTAATTTTACCGGTTCCCAGGGAACACCACGGGGAGGCCAATACACTTTTACAACTTATTTGAATTATTTAAATTAGAACGAATAAATTGAAGATCGTTATCGGAATCGCTCGAAATCGATGTTGCTTGTGTTCAGAATTGCAACAAACTAAATTTTTTTCTCTGCATGTAGTCTGGCAACACCACATGTTTCTCTCTCTCATACACAGCAGTTATCTTATTCAATCAATTCTTATATTTTAACATAATATACTCTAACAATATATTTGCTCCCCATATCTCTTATAACATCTTTTTTTATTCTATTATGTCTTTCGAATTTTTTTTCTAATTGTGTCCTTAAGTTGTACTCTACTTCCTTAACTACACCGTTGCTAAAGCTTTTCAATCTATCCCTGAAATCGTTAGTCTTTCCATATCTTTGGAAAGAATCCTATATCATTCCCTCCATAAAAAGGTTGTAAGAGTGATATTTCAAATTACAGAGGCAGAAGTTATCAGCTACACGTAAACTTTTTGAAAAATCCTTGTTTCGACTTTGCAACATCTCTGTAAATTAATTATTTCTATTGTCCAAAATGGCTTTGTAAGGGGTCGGTCTACCACGACCAATTTGCTAGAGTTTCCATTTTGGTAAATGAGGCATTTCAGAAGAAAAGACAAACTGTTGTTATTTTAACTGACTTCAGTAAAGCCTTTGACTCCGTGGACCACAACCTACTACTACACAAACTTAAATGTATAGGGTTCCCTGTCACCTTTTTAAGTTGGATATCCACTGTGACGTACCGTAAAAGAGCGCCACAATCAACGCGAATTAGCCACTAAACCGCTGACGACGGGCAGCACTGTCGGCAGGCGGCAAAACAGCGGTTACTCACACACACACACAGCGCACTTCAAACCCACCACCTAACGGCACCGTGACGTCACGCCAGCAGCCACGAGGCTGCCAAAAAACGGTCACAGCAGCTTGGTCGCAGACCCAAAATCGGTCACAAACTGCAATTGAGCGAACATACGTCGCGCTCAAAAGCATGAAGGAGACAAAGCTGATAAAGAGAGCGAAGTCGACGCTAGTCGAGGCAGCAGCAAAGCAGAAGCTATGAGCGATCGAAAGGGAAGTTTTTATAGAGGCAAGGAATTAAAATAAAAGTTACACGTGGCTAGCAAAAATTCGAAGTCGGTTTATTAATTTTTTCATGCAAGAACACCTTAATAACAGAGCCTGTGCAAAGTCTATCGTATTTAGTGCTCGCTTTGCTCCGCCCCAACTGCAAACGGTGACACCCTAGCTGTGTTCGGAGCCGAGCGACCACGTGGACGGACCGTCTCTCTATCCGGTCACACCGGATTTGTCGTCGAGTGTCAAAGTTTGCATTGTTACGCATTTATGTCCAAGTAAGCCGTCCCTGCCCTGACATAGAGAAACACGGATAACAACTATGTTGTGCCCAGCGTTGTGCGCGGAGCGTTTTCTCGACAGTTACAAACGGTCACACCGAAATTGCCGAGGAAGCCTGCTTCGCCGTGAGCTTATTCCCCTCTCTTTGCGCATTTCCCTCTAGCTCATAACTTATTTCTTTTTACGGTCCCATAGTGACCATCGGCCCAGCCCTAATACGGGCCACTTCCTTGCTCTACCAGTAGGTTCCGGCAACTTTTAAATTCAATTCCTTTTCTTGAATTGTCTCTATATGTATGTCTGAAATATGTTCACGTAACCAAAGGGGAAAAATAAACTAATACTTAGAACTCACCAAACAATGTGGATACCCTTTAAAATCATAATAATAAAAAGAAATAATAACAAGATCATAACCCTATCATAAATCTAGTGTGCTCTTTTATTTATTTATTTATTTAATACGACTAAAAGCAGTCGACAAGAAATTATAAAAAAAATATAAAAAAATTAGAGAATACGATTTTTAAATTATAATATTATAAAAATTATATATAAAATAAATATTATTTAAAACTTAAACTGAATAGAAAGAAATTGAGAAGTAATGGTCTGGGGGTACTCAAAATTATGACTCTAAATGATCCACCATTTGTTGCAAGGATTGGGGGCAACCCCAGAAAAACCCAATCAGATTAATAAGTATTAGTATTACAATTTCTGTTGCTATAAGAAATGCGAATTTGTGCAATATGAGCATACTTTGTTTATTAGCGTACTATTAGTATTAGAAAGTATAAGAGCTAGTATTATAATATGAATTAGAATAAGTATAAAATAATATGTAGATATAAAATTAAAGCGTAAAATATCTTAGTATTAGTAATGGTAAGTTCATGAATTTATCGAAAGGAAACTGAGTGCTTTATAGCGGCAAGAGAGAGTTCTGCACAGAAAACGTGGCAAAGACTATAAAAATTTGTACACACAACACGAAATTAACTGTGTAAAGCATAATCAGTACTGCATGTAGGCAGGGATAAAGGCTGGTAGTTCCTGGTGATCCTAAGGGGACCGAAGAATTTACTCGTCTTAAGAGGAAACTAAAATTAATCTTACCAATAATCAATTTAATAATAATAAAGACGGAAGATTTAGAAGAATAAGTCTCCTGGAGTACGACGGTATACGAAGGTTGGGATCCTAGTTTAAACCACGTGAGACAAGAAACAAAAATTGCTTTAAGACGTACTCAATTCGATCTGGGCTATTACGATATTGTGGACACCATATATATGAAGAGTATTTCAGGATAGGACGAACTAGAGAAACATAAAGGAGTTTAGTTGAGAAAGGATTATTGACCTCATCGATATGGCCAGGAGTTTGGATTGACCAGCAAATGATGGCGGTCATCCGCCGCAAACGTGGCCCGCTTGGCAGAGCTGAAGGCGCCAAGGTGATGGGGCCATTAGTTGGGGCATGGCGTCCAAGGCGTGTGGGCACTCCTGTCAAAGTCCGAGCCGTACTTGAGGAATACTCAGCTATATGAACCGCTGATGTTCCTGTCGGGTAGGTTAAGTACCCCTGGGACGAGGAATATACCCGACGTCCGGGAACTAGTGGAAGTAGTGCCAGGAGTAGCAGGGATCGGCATAGTGTTTGGGCGAACTCTCAGCAATCCTAGTGGAGACCACTATTTTCCCATGACGCGTTTCCAGCCGTTTTGATGTCTGGGCGAAGCGAAACAGGTTGGGAAATAAGAATGCGGTAAGACGGGCAAGCCGACCCGCTTGGGTAGACTGTAGACTCTGGAGGAGCGAGCCATGCCAGTATGTCGTGAGCCATGAGCGAAGTCTTCGTCGAAAGGGCGGGACGGTTCTTACGGGTAGCTTAACGGAGGTGTCCTGTGCAGAATGCAGGGGCGGATTCCTGGAGTTCTTCCTCCCGCCGCGTAATCTTGAACGTCTGGAAGATTAGATCCGATCCCATCGCCAGTGTGACGGGAGGAGTTCAAAAACGACCTCATCCAAGTTAAAGCGTTAGTGCACCACGCCGGGAACACTGCAGTGAAGGAGTTGCACCGGGTGTACGAGACTGCTGCCCCTGAGCACAAATTATATGTACGAAGGCACGACTTTTGTACTCCGGCCCAAATGACTCTGCTGTTTGTGGAATACGATAACGTGCTGTGACAGAGTGTGGAGGTTACTAGGGGGGCACCCATGAATCAGACCCAATATGATCCAGCCTATAAGGAAGCCGGGCGGGCAACTCAGTCAATGGGGCAGCATCGCAATCGGTGGTGTCCGTCCCCGCCCGATGTATCTTGGGCAATGGGAATTTTTAGAGGGCACCGGTGCTTTCGGAGGCAACGAATCGCATGATGACCCAGGATGGTGGGCCTGGATTCGATCTTCTTCGAGCCACGATGTGCGCAAGAGGAACACCTTGCTCGGGAATGCTAGATTATGCGGGTGACGTTTGTCGGCAATGTGGACAAAGGCGAGAAGCAATCATGATTGCTGATGGCATACGGCAGTGGAAAACGGGCAATGACGTCCCCCTAAGCCAGAGCCGAGTTCACGACCCCTTGGTAGTGGAAGGATTCCAATAGTGGCTAAGGGGGAGATTGGGAAACGTGTTATGCCCGCCACGATTAATAACAGCACCACGCGCAGTTTCATGTCCGAGGAGAACTGCGGAAGTGCACGATTCAAGGTGAAGGCACAGGAAGTGCAAACGGATTCAGCGGATTCGGCTCGGCGACGAAGGTGAAGAGACTGTTGAGGGTGGTCTTGGGGCTGGCTAGGATGCCAGTAAGCATGCCGATGCTCATCATGCCTTCCATGCTGGGCCATGTGCGCCATGATCACGACGATGCGATGTGGCAACGCGGACTTGCTTTTAGAGACACTGATGGTACCGCCAGCAGAATCCAAGGTGATCGCTGAGGGAGCCAAGTTGATAAAAGGTCTCCGGCGTCCAAAAGCGGTAGCGAGGAAGGCAATGAATTCGCCTTCATCCAGGCAGCAGGAATAGCCGAGACAAAAGACACTTTAAAGGTTTGCTCTCTACAAAACGGTCAGTGAATAACACGAGCACAAGGAAAGCAATAATAACTGTCTATATTTGAGCGCAGTGTTTATTGAACAAAAACAGAAATTAACGTGCCTTTCGCTCCCTCTTTCCGTTCTGTCCTTAAGGGAGCTTTTAATGTACAAGTAATAAAAAAATTCTATATTATTACGGCACTTCATGTATTCCAAATATTATTTTAATAATAAGAAATTCTAAGAAAAAAAGAAGTTTAAACTGACCAACTCAACAAAATGAACGATATAGCTCTTAAAAAACTGAATACGTTCATTCGTCATTTTAATAACTCGTTCATTTAAATTTATTCAGAACGAATCGACACAACTCTAGTAATGAGAGACTTACCGCTTTGCGGATTTTTACAACTTCAGCTTCAACTTTTTGAGATGTGTCTTTAAATTAGTCGTGTTCCCACTCGATTAAATATTTTTTTAACACAATTTGCACATTGATGTACTCCTATACATTTTTTTAAAGTTCTTTTTAAAGAAGCGGTACATAATAACGAGAACGAACGAGAACGAACGAAAACGAACGAAAGACTCAAATGAAAGATTAGTTCGTTCAGTACAAAATGAACTACTCAACTAATTCAGTGAATTGAACTAGAAAGTACAACTTTAGTACATAATATATCACAAACTTTGTCAAAAATGAAATATCATGCAAAAATATACTTATCTCGAAACAATATTTATCGATATTTCGTTATTTTGATATAATATTAACTCTAGAAAGTGTTGCCAACAGTCTGGAGTCTTATTAGCTGACTCAGCCTTTAAAAATAGCCAAAAAATAGCTAATTATTTATTTAAATAGCGAAAAAATAGCTGAGTTTTTTATATAAGAATGCAATATATTATTCAAAGTATTCAAAATTTCATCCACATTTGTTTCCTCAGACGTGCTACTGTACGATTCGTTGGTGCCAATTTGGCATAACCATTTAAAAGCGCCAGATTTTTTTTAATGTAACGACATCAAGTGTTTAATAACATTAATACACTTAGTTCTATGTATTTTGAGACCGGGTTCTTTAAAAAAATGCGTGCACAAGTTATTTAAATGATCCACTGAAAAAATGGCACAATGTTCTGCAACAAAAAGGCAAAGAGCCGCTTCCATTTCTGATGTCGCAGTAGATACTTTAGGGAAATTAATTGTGTGATTGTTTTTAATTGACGAGGTATTTGCAAAGTGCATTTTTTGTTGTCACATGTAATTTTAATTCCCACAATTTTGAGTTTATTATAGCCTTGCAGTAAGTGCAAAGGGTTTTTATGGGATCTGTTGTCATTTTTAATAGATTTTTAAATTTTGGATCGTCCATACATACCTCTCGAATTTTTTTGCTTATTGTTGAAAATATGAATATAAAAGCAACGCACTATGTATTAGTTTTACTTCTTCTTTATTTTAATTGCCTACGAGCAATGCTTATACATAAGTCATTATGTATGTATGCGTGTGTTGCGACTAATCAGCGCTTACACTTTGTCATAATTTCTGACTGCCTGTGCGCAGCATACATTCGATCTGCATTGTCAGTTGTGAAAAAATCTCTGCTATGAAAACATCTCGAATACTTATATTCTTCCGGCATTTTTAGACACTTTACTTTAAAAAAGTAAATAGGGTCTATTAAGTTTGACAAAAAAAAAAATGCGCGTAACAGGTCGAAGGAAGTCCGGCAGACCCCATAAAGTATACATATTTTTGATCAGCATCACCAGCCGAGTCGATATAGCCATTTCCGTCTGTCCGTTTGTCCTGCTGTCCGTTTGTCCTGCTGTCCGTTTGTCCTTCTGTCCGTCTGTCGTGCTGTATGAACACCTAGATCTCAGAGACTATAAGAGCTAGGGTCACCAAATTTGGTGACAATACTCCTGTGGCCCCCGAAAAGGTCAAGTTTGTTTTAGAATTTTGCCACTCCCTCTCCCTAAAATTTACTTTCCTTCCGATGCGTACTGAAAATTTCATCAAAATCAGACAATAAACATCGGAGATTTAAAGCAAACAAATTATCGAATGTACAATGGCAGAAAATGTGCAGGCAGCAACTTAAGGCATTGAATTATTAATTTCACTTATGTAGAAAACTAGTAACTGGCAAACCATTGAATATGGCCTCATTGGTGCAGTGGTTAGAATGTCGAATTCTTGCGGTGGGATCTAGGGTTCGAATCCCGCCAGTGACACTTTTTTTTCTGTTTTTAAAAATTGTTAAATAATTGACAATAGCTTCATTGGCGCAATGGTCTGGAGTTCGAGACCTACAAGAGGCACACTTTTTTTTCTTTTTTATTATATTTTAAATTTATAATTACAGTAATAAAATAAAATAAAACAATATTTTATTTTTATAAACAAATTCTACCATAAATGCCAATGTATTATATTTAATAAAGTATGTATGCATTACATACATGTATATTAACATAACATTTGTATGTTAAGATTAACATTTGTATGTTAATAATTCAAGTGTAACATAAGCGATTATATTTAATTAATCGGAAGCTAATCTGAGCAGCGTCAAATTTATTTAGGTTTATATATAAGTCTGTAAGTTTGTAACTGTTATTTCATTTTTGAAGAATAAGTAAAGGGTCTCTCATAGTCGATTTCGACTGTAGTCTTTCCGACTGGTTTTTTTTAATTTTTTGATTTTGGTGATGTTTTTGAAAACCCCTTAATCTTGTTATATTATTTAAAAAGAACACATATTTGCGAGTAAAGCGTGTGTTCATTTTCTAAAATCGGTCAACAATTCGCAAAGTTATAATAGTTTTTCGGAAACGAAGTTTGCGCAATACGTTGAAAATGTGTTGTCATTGTACGCCCTTAAAAAACTTTTTACAACTGCAACATAGTCGGCGTTTCTGTTATTGCAAAGAAAATGTGCCCAAATGTCAATGGTTTTTTTCCTAAAGAACTGAATAACTCAATTAAATTTTACTCGAACTAAAGTGCAGAAGACGCAGAATTAAATGTTTTTTGAAACTGCATTCCAAAATAAATAGTTTTATATAAATTTGACTTATTTATTTTCGTTCAAAGTACGGTAAAGTCGCAAAAAACTCAAATAATCCATATATTGTCATGTAGCTCCCTTAATTTTTATCCGCGATTGCATGCAATACACCGTAAGAAAGGTGTTTTCTCTTTCCAACGAAGTATTACAAACCATTGAAGAATGTATTGCAGAATATTGAATTGCCCATTAAAAATTCATAAAAAAAAGGGTATAATGAATTTGTGTGAATGCATGTAACAGGCAGAAGGAGGCATCTCCGATCATATAAAGTATATATATTCTAAATCAGTATGAATAGCCGAGTCGATTGACACCTGTCCGTCTGTCTGTCCGTCCGCGATGCCACGCCCCCTTCGCCATTAACTCGAAGAAGCAGATAAAAAGAGCAGTTTTATAGCTAGAGACTAAAAGATTTGAGATTTGGCACACATGGAAGGTATCCTACTCCCAATGTGTGCTACAAATTTCAGTACGATCGGATATCAGATGTTATTCAAGAAACAAATTTATGAGAGTTGAGCGAATTTAAGAGATAGATCCTATATTATATATATTTAAATCCCATTATAATGAAAATACTTTTATTTGAAGACCTGCAGAGGGTTTCCAACTGTCGCGCGCGCTCGACTGATCGGCTTGTTTTTTTTAACAAACTTAATAGACCCCTATTACTACTATTTAATAAAAATTTTAACAATTGAAATATTTTGATAAAGCAAATTAATAATATTCACAAATAAATTAATTACTTACCGCCAAATTTATATATGTATAACTTTGAAAAACGTCTGCGTCTATTGCCGGTCAGTTAAAAGTGCAAAGAACGCAAGACAGGCGAAGAAAACGTACAAATAACGGAAAATACAATAAGGAAACGAACAAACGAAAAAGGAACGAATGTTGTTGGTTTTCTGCCTCTGCGACACTCACTAAAATGCGCAGAGAACGAAAGCAAAAAAAACAACAACAACAGCATCGGTTGTTCGTCTTTCTTCAATATGATTTTTCTACCTATCATATACATATCATATTCAAGCTGGAATGCGATAACTTGATGATACTTTCGCCTTTTCTATCACTTTCGAGCTACGACTCTCTCGCTTGATGCTCGCTTCGTGGTGCAGTGGGAGAATGATAACAGACTTCAAGCATGTGCCGTTTCTTGTCTTGCTGAAATGTTTTTACTATGTCGTCGCCATTTATATCCCCTTTATATTTTTTTTTATGAATAAACATTAACAAAACAAAAATAAAATATAACCGCTTAGTGCACGCTTGCATAATGCATTTTTATATGGTCCAAGCTACATATACTCATTATGCGATGGCAAATGACGCATTGCGCATCACCATCTCATTTTCAACGTAAAAGAAAAGTTTTTCCCAAATTTCATCAAACATATTTTTTTACGTGTAATTTTCAATAGCAAGGTCTTGCATTGACAAAAGCTGAACGTCATCTGATTGATTTTGGCACGTCGCTACGTCGACGTAGCCCAACAGCGAGGGCTGATGTGCCATTTCCGAAGCCACACGAACTTTTATAGCGACGGTGTGCGGGCAGCGCTGCTTTAGAAAGAAAGCCTATGCCCCGGGCATACGACGCTGCCTGACACTGCTTTAGAGCACTAATTTATCACAACTTATCTATTTCTAAGAAGCCGATCATCGAGCACGCGCGAAAGTTGCAAACCCTGGGTAGGTCTTCAAAGGAAAGTATTTCATTATAATAGGATTTAAATATATCGCTTGAAATTGATTTTGTTTGCATCGAGAGTAGCTTGCGATAGTCTGGCAACACTGAACAGCGACTCTTGATGTGGAAATTGTTTATTGTTAAGTACTATGATAAAAATGTAATATTGTCAAACATTCGTATTGGCACTTCTTCATATTAAGTATAATATTATATAAACATCAATTTGAGTTTTCAGTGCTCCATAACTCCTAAGCAAAAGTGCTGGAAATGGATTTAAAACAAACTCCTTAATATCTCCTTTATGGGTCGATCGCTATGAAATTGCTCAAATTGCTCAGCGTGAGTTATACTTCAACTATCTGTTAAGTTAAGGTGTGTTATCTGAAATTTTGAGACTGTGATAGTTTTTTCGATTTGCGTCGGCGGATGGTGAGACATCGAAAATTGAAAATAAACTTGACCTGCGTATGGTCACTAGCTCTTAGGCTGCAAACATAGTGCGCGCTGAGACGAAGATGAAGATGAAGACGAAGCTGAAGACGAAAAACAGTGCAGAACAATTCAAATGAATTCGCTCGCCCGCAAACATAGTGCGCGCAGAGACGAGGACGAAGATGAAGACGAAACGCAAGCGATCAGCTTCAAACGGTGCAGTACTGTTTTTGAAGACGAATCGCTTGCTGTTTAGCCATTTCTCTTTGAATTTTGGGCATTACTTTAGACTCTTGTTGAAATTGGTCCATTGTTTAGTTATAAATGGGCCAATTTTTAAAAAATAAAAAAATTTAATAAAATAAATAAATAATCAAATGAACTGATGTACATTCTTGTATATTTCAAAAACTTTTTTTCATTTTTTCGGAGCTCATCATATAAGTGATGAAATTCGCCGAATTCTTTTCTTCCCAAATTAATTGGGTGAATTCTTCCATTCACTTTTTTGTTTCGTTTTAATTTAAAAAATAAACTTTCCTCTAACAGCAGCTTATCATCTGGTGAGAAATCCATTGCGACTAACATCACAAAATCGCAACAAATTCGTCTTGCACTATGCAACCTATTAGCTTACTCGCATCGCAAGCAATTCGTCTTCAGCTTCGTCTTCATCTTCATCTTCGTCTCAGCGCGCACTATGTTTGCAGCCTTATAGTTGCTGAGATCCACGCGTTCATACAGACGGACGGACAGACAGGCGGACAGGTTGATACCAGTGATGCCAAATTGGCCTTTTTCCGGATAGATTTGTCCGGTTTTTAACAGCTTCAGCAGGGAAAAATGTCAAACGTCTTCTATCCGGAAATCTAGCCTTTTTTAGATTCAATTTACCATCAAATTCTTCTTCAAATTGAACTTCTATGAACCATGTGGCATCCCTTTTTGTGAACTGATATCGATTTTTTTTGTAAAGTTTGAAAGTTTATCAAAGCATGGTTTCCAAGTACGCCAGCATTCACCACTTAAAATGGAAGACTGTTGAAAATAAAACAAAGTTTTGGTCCGAATCAAGAAAATATCGTGACTCTGCAGGCAACAACACTCTTTCAGAACTAGTCATTTTCGATCTGACTATCGTTGCTATGGCCAAATGCAGAACTAGAAAGGGTTTCTAGCCAAGTTAGTTTGATAATAACTAAATTGAGGAACCGTCTAGAAATTGAGACGTTAAATGCTATTTTGACAATGAAGATATTATAAAATTTTTTAATTATATGCATATGTATACTTTATCTTCTGAAGTTTCGGATTGCGTCGGCACAAATCTTGTTGCAATTCATATAAATTGCCTGGCAAATACTTAAAGTTAATAGGAAACATGGCGAGGTACGATTAGAAATAAAAGGCCGAGAAAGAAATCATCGAAGATGTTTTAAAACTTTTAAATGAAAAAAAAAAAAAGTGTCTTGTTTTTCTGTTTTTTTTTTTTAGTTTTTCAGCTTATTTTCCCTGTTTTCTTTGGTAGTTTTGTCTTTTTTTTTCAAAAAATAATTGACATCACTGTTGCTGGTATTTTTCATTTTGTAGTTGGTACTTTATATGCGATAACACCAACTAATAAATATTTTACGAAAACTTTATCATAACTATTTAAAAAATACAATTTTTATTTAAATTAGAAATATCTAAAAACTAGCTAAATGATTTTAAAAACTATCAGTAAGGCAGGAGCCTACAAAATTAAGTGGTTTCCAGTTTTCGATTATTCAAAATAGCCAGATCTAGCTAGAAAACAGTCAAGCTCGTAACACTGGCCCTAGAGCACAACGAGCAATGCCAGTCTTGGACAGACACCAGAACGATGAGCACGTCTGTGTCGCTCGCGCTCGCATTTCGCTTCTGTGTGTGTGTCTAAGTATGTACATGCGCAGGCAACATCGGAATTAAAACGCTTTAACTTTCAATTTTTCTATTCTAGCGACGAAAGCGAAGATCAGACGGCGCTATTATATTTCCTTCTGTCGGTTTTGACGACGACAGTTCAAGTTTTACTTTGACCGTATCGGTTAAGTTGTTGGGGACATGTGTATTCCTTAATTGTAACATATTTACTTTTCATTTTTTATTATTTAATAATTATTCTAATTATTTTCAGAATAGTTATTACTTGTATTTTACTTATATTATTATATAAATGTATTATTATAAATTCAAAGTTACAAATGGTACATATGTGTTTGTGAATTAGAGATGGGCATGGGTTTTTCGGGCTTCGTGTTCTGCGGTCGTTTTTAAAAAATCACCGGGCTTCTTGCTTTAAAATCGAAAAGAGAATTTTTCGAGCGGGCCCGGGCTTAAAAAAAGCCCAAAAAGCCCGAAGTCCGAGACGCCGGAAACGTCACGATTTAACACATACTTTTTATATCGAATGATGCAAACAATTCTATAAATCACTAAGCTAATATTATTTACGCGTATCTTTTATCGGTATAATACTGATAGTACCCGCATCTCCAGATAATACTTTTAGTATATAATTGTCCCTAAAATGTCAAATCTTCATAATGGCAAACCAGTTTTTCCTGGTAACATCACAGGACTTTAAAAAAATAGACTGAGAAGCATGAACACGTGTTCATTTTCGCAATGGAGTTGCGCTTAGTTAGGTTTTTTTTCAAAACAAAACTGCATTTCAAAGTGGTGCGACTTTTGCTAGGGTGCTCCGAACCGAATATTTAGAATGAATTGTGAAGTTGGAGGTATTTACTTTAATAAATATTACTTTGCAAATTTATTCGTTTGATATAACCTTTTTGTGTATTTTAGAATGATTAAACCTTTTTTGTGCATTTTGTGAGCGCCTTTGTGTGTCAAATGTGTTTCTCTGATTTTTAAGGTAATAAATGTGCTAAAATCAGCTGCAGAAATTTGCAGATGTATGTATAAACGTAAATATACTAACGCCGTCTTACGTTTCCAAGTTCAGTTTTGCCCAACAAAGGAGGTTTTTTTTGCCTATTGCGCTGTTGTGTTGTTGATCTGTCTTCGTCTCTCGTGGTTTTGTATAACTTAGCAAGACTATTTAATTATTAATTAATAATATTTATTTGGTTTGGTATTCTCTTCGGTTTTGATTTTGGTAGGCGCTTCTTATAAGTGTGCGTTTGCATGCCTATATATTTTTGGTCACGGTAGCATCAAATACCGATTTGATTAGTAGATTACTCTTAAGCTCAGACCCCTTTAATATTGAGCAAAGAAAATTGCCTTGCACACAAAAAACCAAATTATCAAGTACAGCATTCAATTTGTTATTAGATGATTAATATAATTAATAAAAGAATTTATGATTGTTTTTCTTTTTAAATTTTTAGCAGTAAAAAGTTTCTGTTTCCTTAATTTTTTGTTATTTGTTTTTTATTTCTGTATTTTATATTTTTATTGATATATATTAGTGAAATTACGCCCATTATTTCTTACTTATTATTATTACAGTAATATAGATATAATTAAAATAAATAACACTTATATCTCAACTGAAAGTATGTTTGCCCGCTAGCTTAAGCGCAAGGACTTCTGAATGTTATCGCGACACAAAAATGTTATTTATGCTCAAAAATTTTGGTTTTGAGGCTTAAAATTCCCCTAGTCCCCTCATTTAGAGGCCAAATATTAAAATATGTCCCGATCGTTTGTATGGGAGCTATAGGATATAGTTGTACGAATTGGTAAATTTTTTCATTATATATTTAGAATATTTTTGTAGATTTTTGGGTAAAATTTCATAACGATATCACTACTAGAAGTATTTTTGGCCGCGGCTCCATACAAGTCCAACCACTGTGCATTGGGAAGAAAAGTTTTAACCATTCCAGCAAGCTCGGAAACGAGTGAACGTATATTCTATACATCGGGAAATATTTGAAATAGTAGACGCACCACGCTCACAAGCTCTAATTTACACAGAAACTATTCTTATACATGAAAATATGCCAGTAATAATATATGTTAGATTTAAGAAAAACCAGTAGGGTGCAGTTAGTCAGTACTTTTTGTTATTTTTGGCACGCCAAAGATTTCATACCCTTGCGGAGCCCTGATGCACTTTTCAACCGATCTTTCCTATGGCAGCTATATGATAAAGTGATCCGATTTATACCAAATTTGGTCAGGCTGTATATGACATGACCAGATGCATAATCTGTGAGTTTGGTTAAAATCTGTCGAAAAATAATAAAGTTTGCATACAAATGTATGTAGTGATCCGATTTGAACCAAATTGGACCGGGCCTGGACCGGGCCTTAAAGAATTATTTTAAGGAGGTTCATCTCGTTTCGCGGGGCGGTATTCGATATTTAATGTTAAGGCTATGTTATAAGTTATCGAAAGTTTTAGCATTTTTGGTGTCGAACGAAAGGGTCATAAGGGTTTATATGGTACTATAAACAAATGAATTTGCATAAAATAAGCATCTAAGTTGAAAAATCGCGGGATTAGGAGGAGTCACTGTGGTAAGCGCTAAGTAATTTAGTTGTAATGATATTTTTATTTATTTATAATTCTACAGAATGAAATCCTACAAATGATAAACTGTTTTTATCGAGGGTTCCTAGCATCACTTAGTTCCGTGGACGACAGACGTGTTCTTTTATTCGCAGACCACACATAGGAGCGAATCGCTTCTTGTGTCTGGTAGTCTGCAAGGACAACTTGTGCGAAACCTGTTGCAGGGAAACCTGTTGCAGCTCCGTTGCAACGGCAGCACACGCCAAGTACAACTGGAGGAGTGAGTGCCCAGGCTGCAGCCGCCATCATGTCGCATGATGCAGCAAAGACGACGGATAAAGTGCGTCCGAGCACCAGTGACAACCCTGGAGTAACCCGCATCAGCGAGACTCAGGTTGCCAGTCTGCTGCAAAAGATCGCGATATTGGAGGAGCAGCTCAAAATGGTGCAATTGAGCACGACGCCATCTTCGAGTGCAAGTGCAGTGAGTGAAACTCGAACAATGGCGTGATCAGCGCCATTTTTATATGTGCCGTGCGTGAGTGAAAGTTTGAGTGATAACTTGGCGCGCGTCATGTGCAAGTGCGTCATGTGCAAGTGCTACAAGACCACCAGCACCGCGACGCCATATTATACCGCACCGTCACATATAAGTCCCATGCCTACGCCATAAAATGGTCTCTGGCAGCGTTAATGCAGTCACTGCCCAACGGAGAGTATCACTTGAGTAACCCGACCCTAATGGAGGAGCTGATCGCGAAGCTGCCACCAACGAGGAGAGTGGAGTGAGCGAGACACGCCAGTACCCTGCTAGTTTACCCGACCAACGAGCATTTCAGTAAGTGCAACGATTTCAACAAAGCTTCGACTGCATCTAGATGGCGATACGTTCTAGAGCACCGATTTTGCTTCTCATGCCTTCGTGATGGGCACATGACCAGGAGCTGTCGTGCTGATAACAGGTGCAACGTGGATAGATGCCAAGGACGACATCACGAATTCCTACATAAGCCGTCTAGCAATTCTAAAAGATCTCCACCGGAGACCGGAGGTCAAAGTGAGGATCCCCATCCAGCGAGCAGTAACTAGAACAGTAGTCGAAGGTCACCGCCGAAGGAAGCGCCCCTACAGAGCAATCTCAACTGCGTCGACCCAAAAGGACAACGGCTGCTCTTTCGTATACTGCCAGTTACGTTGTTTGGAGCAGGAGACAAGAGGCTGGATAAATATTCGCTCTTCGATGAAGGCTAATCTGTATCGATGATCGACGACGACCTGAGGCGGGAGTTGAATTTATCTGAAAACCGGCGAGAACTCAACATCAATTGGTTCGGTGGCAGATCGGCGAGAGAACCTGCAACTAACGTCCACTTGCGAATCAGCAGAGCAGGGAAACGCCAACGCTACGATATGCATAACCTACACGCAGTGCGGAATTTTAATTTGCCGATGCTGAGCTTTCATCGAATTGAGATTCAAGGACTGATCGCAGATGAGCATCTGTCAAATAAGCCGTACGATGGTGCAGTATAGAAGCTTTTAATTGGACTGGATCACGCTCACCTGGGATGGCCTATGGAAACTAGGCAGCTTTCGAAGAAGGGGCCCTATGTATCGGCCACCAAGTTAGGATGGCTGGTCTTTGGTCCAACTGAGAAGCACGGAGGAGTAGCATCGCCGATGTCATGCCATCTGACTGTGTCACAGGAAGATGCGGTACAGAAGATGGTAAGCTACTATTTTGAGACGGGGAACTTTGGAGTAAAGCTTGCGTTGCCTGTTGCTGCCAGCGCGGACGCTAGAACGCAGAAGATCCTTCAAGAATCTACTACAAGATTGGGTCAACGTTTCCAAACTGGACAATTGTGGAAGAGCGAATATATTGTAATGCCACGGAGCTACGATATGGCGCTCCAGAGACTGGTGAGCATCAAGAGGAAGATGAACTTGGCCTTGCATACAAAGGATACGCCAACTCTTGGAGAAGGAGGAGATTATTCGGTCAGAGCCATCACCGACTACCACTACGTCGATGACTACGTGGATAGCTTCGATATGGATAAAGAGGCCATAAGCGTGACGAAGCGGGTGAGACAAATTCATGCTGAGGCAGGACTTGAGCTATGCCAGTGTGCCTCCTCGACGCGTTGAGCCAGTACAGAGCGGGTAAGACCGTGCAATTGGGTGAAGTGGATGAGAAGATCCTGGGAATGTACTGGCAGCCAGCTACGGATGAGTTTAAATTCAACGTTAAGTTCCACAAGGTGCCAAGAGTGTGATGACTGGCAAGAAGACGCCCAGGAAAATGTTGTTCGTGAGCATGTTGATGTCAACGTTCGACCCACTGGGATTTCTATGCTGCTACATGGTCACCGCCAAATTGTTACTGAGGGAGATCTGGCGACGAAACATACACTGGGATGAATCCCTACCGAGTGGGATCAGTGACGCCCTCGAAAGGTGGCGCCAAGGTATCGTAAACGAGAAGTTTCGGTGTACACGTTACTATTTTGGACCTGGAAAGATCGTAAGCACCCAGCTGCACATATTCGTGGATGCCAGCCAATTAGCGTTAGCCGCAGAAGCATACTGGAGGGTCACCAGAGAGGACGACGTCGGAGTACATTATGTTTGTGCTAAAACGAAATGTGCCCCAATGAGGACGGTTTCGATTCCTCGTCTGGAGTTGCAAGTGGCAGTCCTCGGTACGAGGCTGATGAATACTGTGAGGCAAGAGCACAGTATTGAGATCAACGACGTCATACTCTGGACGGACTCCAAAACAGAGCTGCACTGGATCGGAAGTACGCACCGGAGATATAAGCAGTTCGTCGGAAATCGGGTGACGGAGATTCTGGAGTCAACAGATATCGCGCAATGGCGATGAATACCCTCAGCCGAGAATGCAGCTGACGATGCGACATGGGTTCAGTCCGACGTGGACTTGGGTCAAGAATCCCGATGGCTGAGTGGACTGGGATTTCTGAGGAAGACAGCTAATGGTTGGCCGCAGTCAGCAGAGCAGACTACAATATGCGACGATGAAGAGGAGATGCCCAGTGAGTTTGCATTTGTCGCTTCGCATCCCTTTTGATGTCTTTGCAGAGTTTCTCGAGCTACAACCGCTTGTTGAGGACCACGGCAAATATGATGTGCTTCATACGACGGTGCCGTGGACAGTGGAACGAGCTCGAAGGCTACGGTCTCACTGCTGAAGAGTGCAAGGAGGCAGAGTATCTGCTGATACGAGCGCAGGGAGAGTCGTTTCCAGACGAGGTGCGAGCAGCCTGCGACGATGCTACGATCGCTGGACGAACGGATATCAGAGGACTGGCGCCCTATCTGGACGAAAATGGAGTGCTGCGCGGATATGGCAGGGTTGATGCAGCTCTTTACATGCCATACAGCGCATGGAGGCCGATCATTTTGTCTCACCGGCACGCGCTATCGGAGATGATCGAGCAGCATTTTCAAGAAAGGATGTGGCACCAGAATCTGGATGCCACTATCAGCGAGATACGCAAGAAGTTCTGGGTGACGAATCTGCGCCGATTGCTGCAGAAGGTAATATTTGCATGCGCTACATGCAAGCTACAAAAGGCACAGCCTTTGCAACCAATTATGGCTTCATTACCAATGGATGGCCGTTTAAGTATACCGGCCTGGACTATTTTGGACTACTGCTCGTGACAGTCGGTCGACGAAAGGAGGAACGATGGGTAGCCTTGTCTACCTGCTTCATCTGGAGATGGCTCTCGACTTGTCGACGGATTCATGTATAATTGCTATGCGCTACTTCATGTGTCGTCGTGGTCCAGTCAAGAAGTTACGAAGCGACAACGGCAAGAACTTCATCGGAGGCAACAGAAAAGCCCGCAGATTTACGGAAGTTTTTGAGCCTGAGCGCATACAGGGTGAGTTTGCTACCCGAGGGCTTGAGTGGGTGTTTAACTGCCCGTCAAATCCATCCGAAAGAGGAGTTTGGGAGAGGATGGTGCAGTGCGTCAAGCGAGTGTTGCGTCACACGGTGAAGGAGCTGGCGCCTGAGGAGCACGTGTTGCAGAGTTTGCAATTCGCAGTTGACCAGGAAGCCCCTTAGACGCCAAACGATCTGCTAAAGGGTGCAGCTGACGCACCGGATACGCGAGGTATCGACAGCAGGCCGGAGAAATGAGCCACGAGCAAGCAGTGGCGCATTGCCCGACTGATGCGGAATAGATTCTGGAGGAGATGGGTCCAGGAGTATTTGCCTACACTCGTACGGCGCGAGAAATGGTGCAGGCGCACCGAACCGATGCGCGTTGGAGACGTTGTCTTCATTTGCGATCCAGCCATGTTGCAGAGGGTGGCACAAGGGTATCGTCGAGGAGGTTTACACTGGAGTTGATGGAGTGACCCGACGTGCCAGCGTACGTGTCCCGGACGACAACCGAGCCAGAATTATAATGTGTCCCGTCTCCAAGATAGTTGTGCTCGATTTTGAGTAAAGCGATCACTTCATGGGGGTGGGAATGTCGCGGGACGATATTCGATATTTAATGTTAAGGCGTTGTTAGAAGTTATCGATAGTATTAGCATTTTTGGTGTCGAACGAAAGGGTCGCACTTAGTACTATATCAACAAATGCATTTGCATAAAATTAGCATCTAAGTTGAAAAATCGCGGGATTAGGAGGAGTCACTGCGGCAAGCGCTAAGTAATCTAGTTGTAATAATGTTGTTATTTATTTATAATTCTACAGAATAAAATCCTACACGCGATACACGGTTTTTATCGAGGGTTCCTAGCATCTCCTAGTTCCGTGGACGACATATCTAATGTTAATAAATGTTTCTGTTGCCATTACGAGTGCTTGGCGCGTGTCACGTCTGTTAATTTTATTTGGCGCGTTTTGGTTTGTCTTGATTTAATACATATTAATATATTTATTACATATAAGAAAAATAAAATAACGATTTTTAAAATAATAAGAATAATTATAAAATATCAAAAAATGAAAAATAAATATCGTCGAGGAGGCTTACACTGGAGTTGATGGAGTGCCCCGACGTGCCAGCGTACGTGTCACGGACGACAACCGAGCCAGAATTATAATGCGTCCCGTCTCCAAGCTAGTTGTGCTCGATTTTGAGTAAAGCGATCACTTCATGGGGGTGGAAATGTTGCGGGACGATATTCGATATTTAATGTTAAGACTATGTTATATGTTATCGATAGTTTTAGCATTTTTGGTGTCGAACGAAAAGGTCGCACTTAGTACTATATTAACAAATGAATTTGCATAAAATTAGCATCTTAGTTGAAAAATCGCGGGATTAGGAGGAGTCACTGCGGTAAGCGCTAAGTAATCTAGTTGTAATGATATTGTTATTTATCGAGGGTTATCGGGTTATTTATCGAGGGTTCCTAGCATCTCCTAGTTCCGTGGACGACATATCTAATGTTAATAAATGTTTCTGTTGCCATTACGAGTGCTTGGCGCGTGTCACGTCTGTTAATTTTATTTGGCGCGTTTTGGTTTGTCTTGACTTAATACATATTAATATATTTAATAAATATAAGAAAAATAAAATAATAACTATTTTGAAAATAATAAGAATAATTATAAAATATCAAAAAATGAAAAATAAATATCGTCCAATTAAAGAAGAAATGACTCGACGGGGATTCGAACCCACACATAGAAATGTCCCCCAACAACTAAACCGAAACAGTCAATGCAACACTTGAACTGTCGTCGTCAAAACCGACAGAAGTACATTATCCAGCGCCATCTGATCTCAAGCATAAATTATAACGGATAAATTGTAAATGTTTCATGAGCTCTACCGCCCAAGCAAAAACTGCTTTTTATAAACCTTAAACAATCTTCTATCAAACCGCATTTACAGTTTTGCCATTTCTGGAAATGCACATAGCATATAGAAGTGTGTGGGCTTATACATGGGTATGCTTCAGGCTCACATTGCAAATTACACAAACAATATTTCACATTTCGTTGCTGGCCAAACAAAAACAATTTCATTGCACATAGCATATAGAAATGTGTGAGTTTACACATGGGTATGCTTTTGGCGCACATTGCAAATTACAAAAACAGTTTTTACATTTCGTTGCTGGCAAAACAAAATCAATTTCATTGCTTCGTTTTAGCGGTGTTGCTGTCTTATCGTTTACTGTACACTGAAAAACGAAAGACTTCATTTCGTTGTGAACCGTAAATTGCGGGTGTTCTTTTCGCATTTTTTGAAGAAACATGTTCCTATTTTTTTCTGTGTACACATTAAAATAAAATAAAATTTCATTACATGTGTGTGTGCGATTTCTTTTATTTGTATTGGTGCGTGCACAGCATTAGGCAACTTTGCGCACCACTGCTTTACACCATTGCACAGTGGGTTAACAGAGGCCAAAAGTAGGAATTAATGAAGGAAACAAATTTTAGTAATCACAAAAACTTTTGATGCCGGCTTAAAATACATAAAATGTCCTATCATAATCTGTATAAAATATTTTTTATGTTTTACAGGACCAACATAATACCTACTCAAATATACACTTTGTGTCCCATTTTTCTGAGAAAATTTAAATTCACTTTTTTCTTCATGTTTAAATAAATATATCGTAAAAAATTCTAGGTTTATTAAAAATGTTAGTATACCATCAATATCTCTGATATATACTGTGACTCAATAAAGTAAGTATGCAGTTGACAAAATAAACTTTAGACAATGAAAAAACATAAAAGCAATGGATTATAAAATAATAAATATATAGTTTTCAAAAATATACATAAGGAAATTCATTTAAGGCACTTAAAATAGTTTTCAAAACTCAAGATCTGCAAATGATTTAATCATTAACTAAAAAAACGTAAAAAATACATCAAAATCAGTATGTATGCAAAACAAATTCATCCTGATTTGCTACATTTTTTACACAACTTATAAACATAATTTTAACAGTTAATATTTAGTGGGGTATCCCTTTTGTTTTAATACTGCTTGGAGTCTTGATCTCATTGAGCATACAAGGTTCATGGTCACACTAGGGGGTATATTCTCCCACTCTTCTAAGAGGGCTTTCTTTAAATCGTCCTTATTATTAATCTCGCGTTTTCTGATAAGACGATCAAGGTGATCCCATAGATGCTCAATTGGGTTTAAGTCAGGTGACTGAGGTGGTGTTTTAAGCAGTTTTTTAACCCTATAAAGAAGCCACTCTTTCACAACGTACGCAGTATGCTTGGGGTCGTTGTCTTGTTGGAAGACGAAGGAGTCTCCAAGGCCAAGTTTCTCGGCACTTGGGTGCAAATTTTCCTGCAAAATTCTTAAATATTGAAGTTTGCCCATTGTCCCATCGATAAATATAAGTTTGCCGACTCCAGAGGCTGCCATACAACCCCAGACAAATACAGATCCACCACCGTGCTTGACTGTTCCGATCATATTCTGTGGCTCCAGTTCGGAATTTACTTTTCGCCATACTTTTGTTCGGCCATCCGATCCATGGATGTTGTATTTGCTCTCATCCGAAAAATAACTGTGTTCCAGAAGCTTTGGTAGGCTGATACATGGTCCTTCGCAAATGAAAGTCGTTTTGTACGGTTGATTGCACTGATGAACGGCTTCTTTCGCATGGTGCGGCCATGATATCCGGCACAATGGAGTACCTGACGTATAGTCTCTGGATTGCACGGTTTTCCAACTTGATTTTCAATTTCGGATTGTAGTTTTGGTGCTGATTTTTAGGATCCTTTCGCACCTTGCGCACAATAAGCCGTTTTTCTGCTTCGGTAAATATGCTTGGGCGTCCAGATCTTGGGTTTGTCTTGGTAGTTCCTTCTGTTTTATACTTTTCGATTACCTTTTTTTTACCGTTGAATGGCTCTTCCCAATAATTTCGGCAATCTTTCGTTGAGAATTCTTCTCAAGAAACAGTTTTATAATGAAGTCCTTCATGTCTTGAGATAACTCCTTTCCACGTGGCGCCATTATTGTCAAGCTAAGATTGTGGTATTTAGTTTGAAGGTTTTATTTATAAAACTGAGGAGCTAATATCAAATTGCAACAATACCTTCAATTTTAATATCAAGTTTTGTACCACAGCAAAGAAAACAGTTGATAAAATTTTTTTGCATACAAACTTTTTTGATGAAAATTTAACGCTTTGTGACGAACATGTGCTTTCAAAAATAACGGGGCATTACAAATCAGCTGATCTCTTGATATATCGATAGTTAATATCGTAAGCAACAATAGATAAATATAATACAATGGTTTCCTTGCAGTATAAGTTAAGCTTAAATTTAACCTAATTCTTATAAAGCTATAAAGAATTTTGGGAATTCCGGGTTTGGCCGACAAAATATTTTTGTAAAAATTCTATAGAATATCTACTTTTATATATGCAAAATATAAGGGTGCACTTTTGCGTTTTTTTTTTTGAGAAAAATGATTTACAGTTTCCTAACCTCAAAAAATCCAAATTTTTCAGAAATTTATTTAATCAATTATTCACCATTTTGTTCTCTAGTGCATTCTTGGTCGCAGAATTCAAATCTTTCAACCTTTTTCCTCTATCATTATCTATCGAGATATTAGCATAAATATAAGCCACTAAGAGTCACTTACTTAATTAGCACCTGCGAGCGAATAACTTAATCAATTTAAATCAATTATGGCTTAACATGTTGTGCATTAAATACGTTAAAGCAATAATACACAAGAAAAACTAGTAAATTGTTACTTTTAAGTACAAACGACCCTTACGTTGCAACGCGTTGCCTGTGAGCAACGTTGGGCCATCGTTGTAATAAATTTTAATTTCTTTACATTACATAAATCTACCATTAAAAAAGGGTTTAGAATGAAATGTTTTTTTTTTATTATTGATTTAATTGTTTTTGGTTATACCCCAAAAAGTAGGTTAACAGGTAAATGTTTTAAAAACGATTGTTTCCTACATATTTATGAATGGGATACCCACATTTATTGCAAATTTCATACAGAATTGTTACAGGTAGTGAATTATGGGTTTACAACAGTGGTCGGCACCAACACAGTCATATGTTTCATTGCATTAGTGTGCGAATTAACAGAATTTTAACAGGCGTCAAGCATGTGCCGTTTCTTGCCCTTTATATTATTGATTCGCATCAAAACGGCTATATATTGGTCATAATGTGTATAAAAAAGAATACTTTTTCAAAAACTCCAACAACCATTTATTTTTCTGTGTATATAACGTATAATTTGTCAAAATTGTGCAGCGTAGCATCACCAATGGCTGATCAGCAGCTGATTCATTTTGCTTCGCCTCAACAGTGATATTTCAGCTTAAAAGCGCCATAACAGCGCCACGACAGCGACTTAACAGAAGCAGCGACGCCACACGAAAATTTATACTGTACGTGTGCAGGCAGCGCTGCGGCAGAGAAAATCCCTATGCGCGGTGCGCGGCGTGTGCCGACCACTGGTTTACAACTTTATGCAAACCCATTATTCAGGTTTACAAAATATTGGCAACCCCTTGTATGAAGTAAGTTCAAATTATGAGTAGGTTTAACTTTAGTTTTGGGTAAATACTTCTGACTACCCCTGTATATCCCCTTTATATTTTTGATTCGCATCAAGTCGGCAATATGTTGGTCATCATTTGTAAAAAAAAACTTTTTCAAAAACTTCATCAAACATTTATTTTTCTGTGTATACAATGTGTATTTCGTAAGAGTTGCGCAGCGTAGCACAAAGGCTGAACAGCAGCTAATTCATTTTGCTTCGTCTCAACTGCGGCATTACAGCGCCACGACAGCGACTTAACAGAAACAAATCGGAGCAGCGACGCTACACGAAAGTTTATACTGTATGAGCGCAGGCAGCGCTGCGACAAAGAAAATCCCTATGCGCCGCTTATAGTTGGTAATGCCACTGCACTATATGAATCATCCGACGGGTTTCTGATTATTGACGTTTGCTCTTTTGTATAATCGGTTCATACTGAATCTCTCGAAAGATAATACGATTGTATATTTTTATACCCTGTGCCCATTATTTTTTTTAGTTTGATTGATAGTAATATCCACTGGGCATGAGACTCATCATTGCAAAAGTTGTTTGCCTAATGGTTTATACATTTTAGAATTAACTGAAATCGTATGTAAGTATATGAATTTATAAATTGTACTTACTTTTGTATAGAAATTTAGAATAATCGCAATCCATTGAGCTGTTGCAATTGCAGCTGTTGATGTTACAGTTATTGTTGTTTTTACTGTTGTAATGAGAGTCTATAGTTACCGTTTCTGCTGCAACTATTGTTGTTGATGTTAATTTGATATACTAGACATGAAACTGCTCTTAGTGTTGTTGAATTGATGATGACATTATTGATGTATTTGATAGATTCACTGCCTCCATGCTACACTCTGGTCTCGCACCATTACATTAAATTTAAGAATTGAAATAAATAGAAAATATATGCCGTTAGCCGGGGACGGGTAAAAACTGCAGCGTTGACACCAAAATTTGAGTATTGCCGGCGCCGGCGGTGCAAGAAAATGTTAATTTGAAATCAAGTTCGAAGCTCGCGACTCGTGAAACCTTCTGCTACTTGTGTAGACGTTTTGTTGATGTTATATTTTTTAATGTTTTATTGACACTTGGTGGACGGCATTGCTATGTATAATTATTGTTGCTGCTACCGTTGATTTTGGTAAGTGTTGCTATTTAACACCACTTTACAAGCATGTATAGTATTGGGCCATGTTAGTAGTTATGTTAGTAGTGAAAATAATCATTTCACACAGAAAGAAATTATTTTCGAAAACCGAAGGTTGAAGCAAAAATGTTTGCAAAAGTTTTCTGTTGCTTTCTGAATGTATACAATTTTACAATTGCATTAAAAATCTACTTTTAAGTTGAGCAGAGTTGATCGCCATAAAATACTTATATAGATGCAGTTTCAGTCGTTACGATTTTAATGGTATAAAAGAGAGTCGGCACGCGTGCGACAGTACGATACCCTGGGCTACAGTCGAGGCCGTGAGCCTATATTTATTATGTAAGACTCATACACACGCGAAGTGTTCCCTCCTCTTCCTTTAAACTAATACTGCGTAATTTTTTTTTTATTATACCCTGTGCCTATTAAAAATGGTCAAAAAAAAGGTATAACGAATTTGTGCAAATGTATCTGAGGCATCTCAGACCCAATAAAGTACATATCGAGCCCCTCCCGCGAAATGTTTGTCGAACTTTTTTTTAAAGAAATTATGTTGACTATTACCAAACGCATTTACAGTAAAAATTTCAAAAGCCAAATCAGTATAATAACTGAGATATCCGCCTAACAATTATAACGTAAGGGACACACAAGCCTGCAATCAACGTCAATGTAAACTATAAAAAGCCTTCTGTAAAATTTCTATTTGGCGCTTACGTTATTTTCGCGGGAAGTGCTCGATATATTCTTGACCTGTATTAAAAGCCATGTTGGTTGACACCAGTCCGTCTGTCTGTATGAACGCGTGGATCTCAGCAACTATAAGACTTGGAGACCTCAAATTTTGAATGTAGGTTCCTAAATACCATACGCATCATATGTTTACACTGCGTTAGTGAGCGAATTAACAGACTGATTACAGACGTCAAATGTGCCGTTTCTTGTTTTAGTGAAATGTTTTTACGATGTTGTCCACATTTATATCCCCTTTATATTTTTATTCGCATCAGGAAGCAGGAAGCGCTGCGACAGAGAAAATCCCTATCAAGTTTATTATTAATTTTTGGTATCTCACCCCCCGGCCATGCAAATCGAAGAAAACTATCACAGCCTCCAATTTTAAGATAACTCAGCCTAACATAACAGATAGTAACTCACACTGAGCAATTTGCTGCAAGTTTCACAGCGATCGTCCCATAAATAAAGGAGATATAAGAAGATAATATTACAACTTAACAAGGCAAGACGAGTGGACGTGTTTTCAGAACGCCCTGCAAGAAATTGAAAAAAAAACAGTGAAATCGGCGAAGGGCTCCAACTGGAGGTGGTTTATGCAGAAGACGGATTGCTTACCTAGCCAAAAAACTCAGGAGCAGGTCAGAAATATGTCAACGGCTGGCGGGCGAATTTATTTGCATATTAAAATTTTTGTTGCTAATAAAATCACTCGAATCCTGAAAAATGAGGAATATTATGCCAAAATAGAGACAAACAGCTGATCTTGTCGCACATCAACAGCTGGTAGCGTTGGAAAACCTGTTGCATTCGAAGTAGTTCAGAGAAGGAGACTGCCGGATCCTCTCGATTCAAGGTTGCCAGCTAGCGAGCGGAATTGGTGCAGTCTGCTGCAATTAGTGCAAACGCGGCGGGAAATTTAAATTTGCTATTGTTGAACTTTCTATGGCCAAAATATAGTTGGTGAGGTGTTGAGGAGCTCGAATTCGAGCTCTTGGAATATCGACAGCAGCAGCAGGGCGCGCACATTTTAAAATGACTGGCAGTACTCAAAGAGAGTTAGATCGGAGGGTTCTCCTGAACCAACTGTCTGGTTATGCACAAAGAGCCCGACCGCCCAGCTGTTCAAGAATAAGTAGATAACTGTTCATACTCTCTTAAATTTGTACATTGATTTGCATACCAATCAATATTAACTCTTATATTCGTTTTGTCGCATTCGCTCATATGCTTATGCTTTCGCATGCCCTTAGCCCTTTGCTTCGGCGCACTTTGCAATCAGTCTTGATGCGTTAGCTATTGCCGTTGGTCAGATTATCGAGTGATCTACGTTGACTATCGTCTCGTACACTTTGCCGGCTCCCGCTACCGTTTTCGTCTGCCGAATAAGATAATTAGGCAACGTCGTGCCTAGTTCTTTTAACAAACATTGTTAACATCATAAACAATATTAAACCGCCCTGCGTAGCTAAAAATATTTTGAAAAAAGCTACTTTGAGTGTTGTTTCTTTTTGTTCAGTTTGGCTCTTATTCAAAACCATCGAAACTTAATAGCTAATGAAAAAGCTCATTGGCTCAACATTTTGGTGACCCCGACGTGTATTTTAGTTTAAATTGTTCAAGTAATTTGTTCTTGGTTAATAAACGGTGCATCATGTGGCATATTGGCCGTCGTTTCATTATTGCTGCTGCGCTTTGTGCGTACATACCGTCGCATGTGTGTGTGTGGGTACATACAAGCAGTCGTTGTCGCCTTCGCCGTTTTCTTTTTCGTAGCGTTTTGCATAAAGCGATAATAATTTGCAAGTCGTTTGACGTGTGTGAACAACCTTACCTTTGAACCGTATATTTTTTTGGTTGTACTTTGCACTCTCTGTGCCCTTTATTTTATGTGCAATAACATACGGTAATTCTAACGTAATTTTCGGCAATTAAATTGTTCTGCGGCAGCTGTACTTTTCTCGTGTGTTATAACAAAGTGAAAATGGCTACTAATAGCACAGTGCTGACCTTTGAAAATAAGGCTGCATTTTATAAGCTTAAGGCGCAATCAATCTTTGACCATGCTCTAAAGACTGAAAAGGCTCTGACTTCTGAGCAACTTAGCCAAATGAGCGACGAGCAGCTGAATGTGCGGTTACAGTTGGCCGATAAAACGGAATCCACATTCACTCTCGCTCATGATAGTCTTGAGGAGCTGGACTTTGATGAAATTGGCAGCCAGCTTCGTGATGACTTCGAGGAGTTGATCGTGTCTATAAAGCCCGCCATATTGCGTGAAATAGGGAAGCGAGAGGCACCTGTGGGACCGTGTTCTACAAGCACCACGAGGCGAGAGGAATTTCCAAATCTACCAGATGCCGATTTTTTCTCCATGATCTCTACAATTATCGATCAGGATCTGGATCTATCGGAAATTGAGAAGCTACAGCATCTGCGAACTTTGTTGAAAGGAGCAGCGTTGGATACAATTCAATCCCTCAAAATTTGTAGTGCTAACTATGCAGTGGCTAAAGATTTGCTTCGAAACCGATTTAATAACAGACGTTTAATCTTTCAGACACATAAAGTGAAAATTCTGGGTATTCAGAGAGTAGAGTCGGCGTCTGCGGGGAAGCTGCGAGAAATCTCTGATGTCGTCAACGCAAATCTTCGTGCATTCCAGTCTATGGGCAGCAAGGAGCAAATTGCCGACTTCATTATTGTGCACTCGTTATTGCAGAAGCTGGACACTGCTACGCAGACTAAGTGGGAGTCCGCTGCAATGGACGAGATCCCAACGTGTGAGCAGTTCACAGCATTTCTGGAGAAGCGCTGTCTCAAATTGGAAAATGTGGAACATATAACTGCAACGTACGCAGTTAATTCTCAGGTGGGCAAGAACAACAGAACTAACACGAGTAGGAATTCATTGGTTGCCACTAACACGCCGCCCAGTTCTTGCTCCTGCTGCAAGGCTTCAAATCATCAGATTTATTCCTGCCCTCAATTTGTGAATTTAACGCCTCGACGGCGACTTAAAGAAGCTAGAAGATTAGCTCTATGTCTAAACTGTCTGAAGAGGGGGCATCAATTGCGAAATTGCAACCCGGACTCCGGTCTTGGAGACAGCCAGTTCCGGTCTGAGGGATTCTCTGTCAATGTCAGTCTGATGTCTCGCGCTTCCGAATTTGCTACCAACATAACAGCTTTAGTTGCTCCTACCATAACCGACAATCAACCCAGTATAACTGTAAGCTCAGAAGGCTGGAGCATACCCTCTAACATTCGTTTAGCTGACCCAGAATTCTTCCGTTCACGGAAAATTGACTTGCTGATTGGAGCTGGTTTTTTCTTTGAGCTGCTTTGCGTTGGCCAAATTAAGTTGGCTGGAGATCTACCTACTTTTCAGGAGACTCGACTAGGGTGGATAGTCACTGGAGAAAGTAAGATGCCCAGAAAGTCTGTAGCATTAGGAGTTTAATCAACTGAGGGCGAAGTCGACGAAGCTGAAGTTCGAATGGATGAAATTGTTCGACGATTTTGGGAGCTGGAGAGCTTTGATGACTCCGTTTCCAAATTGACCCAGGAAGAGGTGGAATGTGAAGAACATTTCATTGCCAACTATTCGCGGTTGTCGACAGGGGAATATTCGGTTCGGCTGCCAATGAAAGCAAGTTTGGATATGCTCGTTGATTCGTACCAGCAAGCTTATCATCGTTTTCTAAATCTGGAAAATAAACTTGTCCGTCGACCGCAATTTAAGTCCCAATACAAAGCATTTATTCACGAATATTTAGCATTAAGTCACATGTCGCCGGTCTCCGTAGGCGAAAAGGGTCTGTGCAAGTATTTTCTGCCTCATCATTGCGTTCTCAAGGAGAATAGCACCTCAACGAAACTGCGCGTTGTTTTTGATGGGTCTGCTAGTTCATCGTCAGGGTACTCATTGAACGATTTGCTTATGGCAGGTCCCACAATACAGCCAAAGCTGTTCATCATTTTGCTTCAGTTCCGAACATTTCCGGTAGCCTTGGCTGGCGATATATGTAAGATGTATCGCTGCGTTCCGATGGCAGAGTCCGATAGTTTTTTGCAGTGCATCTTGTGGCGAACTCCCCACATCAGGATATTCAAATTTTCAAGCTTGATACGGTCATCTACGGTACAAAGCTAGCCTCATTTCTTTCCGTTCGCGCGATGCAACAACTTGCATCTGATGAAAGATCTTCGTTTACAATCGGCTCGAAAATTCTCATGCGTGATTTTTACGTCGATGATCTGATTTCTGGCGGAGACTCAACTCAGGTGGTTTTGGAGACAATGCGCCAAGTGACAAGTTTATTGGATCGAGGGCAGTTCAAGCTGAGAAAATGGTGCTCAAACGACCCAGCAGTGCTGCAGCAAATACCTGATTCGGAAAAGGAGACATTTCTCAAGTTTGATGATGGAAGCGACATTACCAAGACTCTAGGACTTGCTTGGGATCCAGTTTCGGATGAGTTGTTTTCCTTTTCGCCAATTGGGTTGCCTGCGAAGCCTAGCAAGCGCTCTGTTTTATCAGCGATTGCTCGATTTTACGACCTACTCGGACTCATTTGCCCGGCAATTACAAAGGGCAAAATCTTTTTGCAGCAACTGTGGAGCGAAAAGCTGGACTGGGACGAGAGTCTTCCTTGGCTCACATTGTCTGCTGACCTCGGTCGAATACAGCAATTAAGATTTCGACGACTCGCGCATGCACCGAAGAGTGCCGAGGAAATTCACGGATTCTGCGATGCTTCCATTGAAGCCTTAGGGGGTGCATCTATATCGTTTCTATCACTGAAGGAAAGCGGACAGTGCAGCTTCTGTATGCAAAGTCTCGTGTAGCTCCTGGAGTTATGTGGAGCAGTGCTGCTAGCTCGGCTTATGCGTGAACTGCTGCAGATGGACCCATTTCATTGTCCCTTTTATTGCTGGTCCGATTTTTCTGTAGTGCTGTCATGGATACGAGATGAGCCGTCTCGCTTTTAAATATTCACTTCTAATCGAATTTCTCTAATTCAAGAACTAACAGCTGGAATGGAATGGCGCTACGTACCCACTTCGGTTAATCCAGCTGACATTCTGTCGAGAGGAGCACTACCAAGTGAGCTGATAGGTTCGTCGCTTTGGACTCATGGGCCTGGATTTCTAACAATGTGTTAAAATGAGTGACCAGAATCCTGTCTTGTCGTGAAGTCGTTGCCAGAACTGAGGAAAAGGGTTCTTATTGGAGTCTTGAAGAGTGAAGACTTGACCCTTGGCTCAAAGTTCGTCAACTCTTGGGAAAAGCTGCGACATGTTTTTGCGTACATCTACAAATTTTGTCATCGAGTCTGGTATCCAGGCCTTACTACTGAGTATGTGGAGGCTGGGACGAAGCTTCTAATCTGCTACATTGAGATGTCGCATCTGCTTGATGAGTACAAAAGGCTAAAGGCAGCACTCCAGGTCAAACCATCTAGCTCACTGAACTCACTTGCACCGTTCATCGACGATTTTGGACTCATCCGTGTTGGCGGTCGGTTGAAAAATTCAGCGTTAGGCTTCGAGGCTCAGCATCCTGTGATACTGCCAAGGCAGCATCCAGTAACGCGAGCAATTATAATGCATTATCATCGCCGCACCTTGCACTCTGGACCTCGCTCTCTGCTCGCTCTCATTCGACTCCAATACTGGCCTATTGGTGGCCGTAAGACAGTATCCGCAAGTGTGAAAATGTGTGCTTTGCTTTCGTGCAAAACCTCGCTTGGCTGAACACATCATGGCAGATCTCCCCAAGGATCGAGTCAGCGGTTCGCACGCATTTATGGTCTCTGGAGTTCATTACTGTGGGCCATTCTTCTACAAGAGCGCGTTATTAGGAGCAAGCAACCGGTAAAGTGCTACGTATGTGTTTTCATATGCTTTGCGACAAAGGCTGTCCACCTCGAGCTCGTCCAGGACCTTTCCACATCTGCCTTTCTTAGTGCATTGAGGCGATTTATACTGACTCGTGGTAAGCCTGCTCGCATTTGGTCAGATAATGCAACGAATTTTGGCGGCGCTAAGAACGAGATGGCGGAACTACGGCGTCTGTTTCTGAGCAGCAGTTATCAGAAGGACGTTCAGGAGTTTTGTTTGGCAGACAGCATTGAGTGGCGCTTCATCCCTCCCAGGTCACCGCACTTTGGCGGTATCTGGGAAGCAGCGGTCAAGACGGCAAAACATCACTTTTATCGAGCTGTTGATCCGACCTTGCTGCAGTTCGACGATTTACGCACTCTTGAGTGCCACATTGCGGCGATCATTAACTCTAGACCTTTAGTTCCACTTTCAGAGAATCCCGCTGATCTCGATGTTTTGACTCCAGCGCACTTTCTGGGAACCTCTCCACTGGCTTTGTTCTCCGAACCTGACATCATTGCTGGTCCGATTTTTCTGTAGTGCTGTCATGGATACGAGATGAGCCGTCTCGCTTTCAAATATTCACTTCTAATCGAATTTCTCTAATTCAAGAACTAGCAGCTGGAATGGAATGGCGCTACGTACCCACTTCGGTTAATCCAGCTGACATTCTGTCGAGAGGAGCACTACCAAGTGAGCTGATAGGTTCGTCGCTTTGGACTCATGGGCCTGGATTTCTAACAATGTGTTAAAATGAGTGACCAGAATCCTGTCTTGTCGTGAAGTCGTTGCCAGAACTGAGGAAAAGGGTTCTTATTGGAGTCTTGAAGAGTGAAGACTTGACCCTTGGCTCAAAGTTCGTCAACTCTTGGGAAAAGCTGCGACATGTTTTTGCGTACATCTACAAATTTTGTCATCGAGTCTGGTATCCAGGCCTTACTACTGAGTATGTGGAGGCTGGGACGAAGCTTCTAATCTGCTACATTGAGATGTCGCATCTGCTTGATGAGTACAAAAGGCTAAAGGTAGGACTCCAGGTCAAACCATCCAGCTCACTGAACTCACTTGCACCGTTCATCGACGATTTTGGACTCATCCGTGTTGGCGGTCGGTTGAAAAATTCAGCGTTAGGCTTCGAGGCTCAGCATCCTGTGATACTGCCAAGGCAGCATCCAGTAACGCGAGCAATTATAATGCATTATCATCGCCGCACCTTGCACTCTGGACCTCGCTCTCTGCTCGCTCTCATTCGACTCCAATACTGGCCTATTGGTGGCCGTAAGACAGTATCCGCAAGTGTGAAAATGTGTGCTTTGCTTTCGTGCAAAACCTCGCTTGGCTGAACACATCATGGCAGATCTCCCCAAGGATCGAGTCAGCGGTTCGCACGCATTTATGGTCTCTGGAGTTCATTACTGTGGGCCATTCTTCTACAAGAGCGGCGTTATTACGAGCAAGCAACCGGTAAAGTGCTACGTATGTGTTTTCATATGCTTTGCGACAAAGGCTGTCCACCTCGAGCTCGTCCAGGACCTTTCCACATCTGCCTTTCTTAGTGCATTGAGGCGATTTATACTGACTCGTGGTAAGCCTGCTCGCATTTGGTCAGATAATGCAACGAATTTTGGCGGCGCTAAGAAGGAGATGGCGGAACTACGGCGTCTGTTTCTGAGCAGCAGTTATCAGAAGGACGTTCAGGAGTTTTGTTTGGCAGACAGCATTGAGTGGCGCTTCATCCCTCCCAGGTCACCGCACTTTGGCGGTATCTGGGAAGCAGCGGTCAAGACGGCAAAACATCACTTTTATCGAGCTGTTGATCCGACCTTGCTGCAGTTCGACGATTTACGCACTCTTGAGTGCCACATTGCGGCGATCATTAACTCTAGACCTTTAGTTCCACTTTCAGAGAATCCCGCTGATCTCGATGTTTTGACTCCAGCGCACTTTCTGGGAACCTCTCCACTGGCTTTGTTCTCCGAACCTGACATCACCGGGCTTAACTTCAGTCGTCTGGATCGCTGGCAGAGTGTCATTTTATCAGAAAATCTTCTGGGGCCGATGGCGAGAGGAGTATTTGACACTTTTGAATCAGCGTTCAAAATGGCGCTCAAGCAAGCCTGGCGTATGTGTCAACGATTTCGTCTTGGTCAAAAACGAGAGCACACCGCCCTTAAAATGACCATTAGCGCGAGTAATCGAGCTGATCCTCGGAGACGACGGTGTTGCACGACTAGCCGTCCTCAAAACGGCAACTGGAGTCACGAAGCGTGCTATGCGTAAGCTGTGCGTTCTGCCTAAGCAAGATGCTGTTGAAATCCCTTGTCTTGCAACGGGGGGAGAATTTCTGGTTATGCACAAAGAGCCCAACCGCCCAGCTGTTCAAGAATAAGTAGATAACTGTTCATACTCTCTTAAATTTGTACATTGATTTGAATACCAATCAATATTAACTCTTATATTCGTCTTGTCGCATTCGCTCATATGCTTATGCTTTCGCATGCCCTTAGCCCTTTGCTTCGGCGCACTTTGCAATCAGTCTTGATGCGTTCGCTAATGCCGTCGGTCAGATTATCGAGTGACCTACGTTGTCTATCGTCTTGTACACTTTGCAAGCTCCCGCTACCGTTTTCGTCTGCCGAATAAGAGAAAAGGCAACGTCGTGCCTAGTTCTTTTAACAAACATTGTTAACATCATAAACAATATTAAACCGCCCTGCGTGGGTAAATATATTTTGAAAAAAGCTACTTTGAGTGTTGTTTCTTTTTGTCCAGTTTGGCTGTTATTCAAAACCATCGAAACTTAATAGCTAATGAAAAAGCTCATTCGCTCAACACCAACAATGAGCGATCTAATTGCAGTTCTAAAACGTGGCTACAAAAAATTATATTGGTGAACTCAAGGAACAGTTGGAAGGTGTGTCGGAGTTAATTGAAGTACTTCAGGCAGAAAACCGGGAACTTAAAGCCGAGATCGAAAAGCTCAAAAGCGACAGAGACATTGACAGAAAGGAGCTAAAGAGACTAGCCGAACTAAATCGAAGCAAAAATATTATTGTAAAGTGCCTGAGGAAGGATGAAGCTACGAGGGATGAAGTCAAGCAGCTTCTGCAAAGCTAGCTTGAAATTGCACAAGTCGAAGTATGCAATACCCGAATACCCAAATACTAGCTGGAGTCTACGACAATGGTCAGCGATTGTCTGAAAAATTTAAGAAAATAAGCTGGCACCAAGATATTCGTCGAAAAAGATCTGAGCATTGAAAAGCACGAACATAAATTAGTGCTCCTACAGCTAAAACGTCATCTGGCAAATATAGAAAGCAATCTCAGAGTACTTGTCAAAGGAGATGAAATTAATATTCAAGGGAAATGGATGCACTTTAACACGGACAAAATCGTCATATATAAATGCCAGCCTGTCGATCTAACTTTGCTTTATAGAAATAAATTGAATACCAATGGGATGATATATTCAGTGCTGCTCTCCAAGTCCAGCAGCAAAAAAACTAAGTGAGCACAAAACATGCGACATCAGTCAAAAAGGTGTAGCAAAAATACTTTGATAACCCGAACAAAAATATATTTTAAAATAATAGCGCACATATAGCAGACTTAGCAAATTAACGTCTTTAGTAAGTTTTTCATTAATAAATACTTATGATATTTTTCTCTTATTTGAAACTTTTGTCGGAAATAACTTTGACCGACCGATACGAAATGTACTTCCCAATTCACCATCTCCGCTGGATCTCAACACAAAGATTTACCAGGGGCCGAGCAAGCAGAGGTCAGCTTTTCGGAATTTGCAAAAAGATTAACCCAGGAGTAAACTGCAAATTACTTAGGCAGCAAAACGCAATTACAATATCCATAAGCTCGTTCCAATACAAACTTACCATACTGCCTGAACTGCAACAACTGGAAGCGGGATTTTCAAGACCTCTGAAGTTGGTTACTGGAGCTGGAAGACGACTCCGTCATGATAATCGGGGATTTGAATGCAAGAATTGGCGAACACCAAATGCATGGCGACAGTACATTTTCAACTGCAGACACAAATAGTCTTAAGCTCATTGAACTATGCGATACGACAAATATGTCAATATTAAATGGAAGAATGAGTGCCTAGCTTGCTCCATTGTATATTATTGCGCAATACGAGGAGCGGAGCCTGGCACAAACTTATGGTGGTTTGATAAACACTGTGAGAACGTAAGAAATCACGTTTTCAACCAGCTCAAAAAAATCAGAAAGCGAGGAAACAATGAGTCGAAACTTGCCTACCAACTTGCCAATACATCGTACAAAGCACTATTCCGATATAAGCAAGCTTCAATCGGAATATTATTTTTTCGATTTTTAAGAAAAGAGATTCAGACGTCCTTCCTTAGCAGCGTACAGAAAATTTTTACGTCAATTCTTTTAGAATGTATTCAAAATATGTTAATCGAAATCATTTTCTCAGCGAATATCAAGCTGGTTTCAGGAAATATTAGAGTAGATAGCATCTTCGTCCTGACTTCAATAGCAGAAGAGTACTGCTAAAGGAATAAGAAAATGTATCTATTTTTTATTGACTTCAAAGCAACTTTCGACACGGTAGACAGAATAGCCCTACTGCTAAAGATGAGCAACCGAGGGATTTCAACAAAAATCATACAGAACATCTACAGTGAAAACCGTACAGCCATATGTGATGGAAAAACATTTTCGGACTGGTTTGAAACAAATATGGGAGTAAAGGAAGGATGTTTGCTCAACCCGTTATTGATTTCTCTATTTGTGGATAATATCACTGAGGGTTTGCCGGGAGGAGTCAAGCTAGGAGCCCATACCGTTATGGAACTTATGAACGCAGATGACATGGTAATGCTAGCAGACAGCCCTGCATCACTTCAAAAGATGATTAACTTTCGTAGAGGTCTAGTATTCGGAACACATCTCCTAAATTCTTTAAAATAATATCGTCGATGGACATCATGACCTGTTATGCTAAACTTTCTTGGTGGTCTTCAATGGTTCCTTTTTAAAATAAGTAAGCTTTTGAAAATTTATAGCACTTTATAGCTCGTTTTGCATTTTCTAGTTCAATTTAGTTACCTCTTGCCGTCAAACACTAATGCCAAATTTGATAGCCTATTTTGCAACACCACTTCTGATGCACTTTTTAGACTAGTGAGCTTTTGTTACTCAATCGCAATTGTCAAATTTTATGGTGTGTTTCGCAATACTACTTTTGATCGACGTGTTAATTTTATTGTGAAATTTCTCATTTGTCGTCACTGAATTCGGTCGACATGACGTGCGTTGGTTGCAAATTTTCCGTAAGGGAGTTTTTAAAGTTATGTGATAACGTAACGTAACGTTATGCATAACGTAATTTTGTCCGAAAAAATTTGTCTCAAATGCGGTAGTGTAAGCAAGTTTTCTGCCAAGAGCGAGACTGTTCTAATTTTTAGCTGCCGTGCTTATGTGTCCGTGGAGAAGACACAGAAAAATAAAGATAAGTTCCAATGCAATTTTCAAGAAACTATTCGATCGAATACTTTTTTCGCGGGAAGCAAATTTCCTATATCTGAGATATGAGAATTTGTTATATGGGACTTGGTAAGGTAGAGAGGGGAAACCGATTTTTTGGAAACGGATATGGAATATAAACAGTTAACCGCTCGATGCTGCTAACCCTGTTACACAGGCGCACACACAAAAAATTGAAATACTTTGGCGAGAAATGCGCGGCAACATCCCACATTATGGAAGGAAGAAGGATCATTATGTTGGATATTTGGCTCACTTTCAATTTGAAAAACACTTTACCAGACACAGAGAAAGGATTCATGAGATTTTCGTGGCCATTGGGCGGCTTTACGACCCAACCAAAGAGTCCGTAGTCAACGAAGAAGTGCATTTTGAGGTAAGTGAATACATAAAACAAAATTTTTTGCCTACAGCGCATTTCTCAATTAAATCTTTTAATTCTACAGGACACCACGACAGGACACGCCATCTTTCAAAGAAATCGGCCATTTTCAGGGCCACCAATCGACTCTCAACGAGGTTAACATTTTTCTTTAAACATTCTTGATTGACAGCTAATGAAAATTCGCGGTCCATCGAAGACAATAATTTCGCAAAGAAATCATGATTCACGAATTACAAGTCAACTTGCGTAATAACTCATGATAATTCGTGGTCCATCGAAGACTATATTTTCGCAAAGAAAACATGATTCACGAATTACAATTCAACTTACGTAATAACTCATGACAATTCGCGGTCCATTTCCAAAAAGTTGTGCTATAAAAACGTCTATAAATTTTGATACATTTTCAAAAGCCAACTAGATTAAAACATATGAATTGCATTGAATTTTCAAAATGCATATAAAAAGGAACCATTGAAGAACGCCAATAAATTTTAGCATGACAGTTCACAAAATGGCGGAATGTAATGCTAAGAAGCGACAAACTGAGGAGACGAGATGGCAGCGTGAGAAGCCGAATGTGACCTGTTTTTGGTGTGGCCAGCCGGCACACTTTTCCAACCAATGCTGGAACAGGAAAGTCAAACAGGGATCAATTTAACAGAAAACAGTGAACCGGTGCTTTGTGTCGGAGCCAATAGGAATAATGATGCAGCGAGGTGAGATCTACCCGATTTGTTTTGATTCTGTAGCAGAATGTTCGATTATCACGGAGAAAATTAGCAATAAGTACGATGGTGGTATATATAGTATATTGCAGATTTTGAGTAATGTTGCCAATAATGAACATTATTATTATTATTATTATTGAAGAGTTAGAAGAGTTTACAAAACTTAGACTAACTTAAGAGGTATAGCACTAGCTGCGTGGCCTTCGGCTATTTTGTTTGTATTTACATATTTACATTTTGTATTTTATAGTTACAGGTGTTCTTAACATACTATGAAAATCTTGTTCCATTTAGTGCTGGACAAACATTTAAAAAATGATATTGTTATCGGACGTGAAATTCTCAATCGGGGTTTTAACGGTATGCTGTCACCAGATAAAGTCGAAGTTATAAAGTCAAAATATTTGTTCCGTGTCTGAGGAGATGGGCGTCTCGGTTGACTTTGACACTGAGTTGATTGGAAATGACAAAGACGAACTAATTAAACTACTTGAAAAATATTCTACATCTTTCAATAAAGGGATTCCTCGTACACGAGTTAGTACAGGAGAAATGGTAATTCGCTTAGTTGACCCCACAAAGACGGTGCAGCAGCGGCCTTACAAGCTCAGTCCTGATGAGAGAGAGACAGCTCGAACTAGATTAAGGGAATTAATGGAGTGCAATTTATGTGGCCAAGATGCTCTCCTTTTGCTAGTTCTACGCTTCTTGTAAAGAAGAAAAATGGTTCTGACCGTCTCTGCGTCGACTATAGAGCATTAATTACGAACACAGTTTCATACAAGTATCCGTTGCCCCTTATTAGTAATTAAATCGCTAGACAACGTGAGGCAAACTATTTTACGTGCCTCGAAATGGCAAGTGGTTTTCATCAAATACCAATTCATCCAGATTCGATCGTATATACTGCTTTCGTAACGCCTGACAGCCAATACGAATACAGCGCGCAATTAATAAGGCACTGGGAGATCTTGTTCACTAATACGTCATTATTTACATGGATGATTTTGAAACGTAATAAATTGTTCTTAGCGTTCTTACTGAAGCAGTATTTTCTTATAATAAAACAAAATCCAGTTTCCTGAAGACCGCTGTTAAGTATCTGGGTTATGAGGTAAGAGCGGAAGAAATACGAAAAAATTCACGCAAAATTCTTGCTTTAAGCTCCTTGCCTACACCACAATCCGTTTCTGGAATAAGACAGTTTATTGGGCTGGCTTCATATAGTAGTTTCACTTGGAACGCGAAGCATTAGGAAGTTCGACGGAAAATTGTAGCCATTCTCACGAAAGAGCCAGTTTTAGTGATCTTTGATCCACAATATCAGATTGAATTGCACACTGATGCGAGTTTCTACGGATATGGTGCTATGCTTTTACACCAGTTCAATAATAGAAACCATGTAGTAGAATACTTCAGCAAAACAACCTCCTCGGCTGAGTCTAGGTACCATTCCTACGAATTGGAAACTTTGAGGGTTGTTGAATCCATGAAGAACTTTCGCCACTATCTACTTGGTCGCGAGTTTGTAGTATTCACTGACTGCAATTCCCTGAAAGCTTATCGCACCAAAATGGATCTAACTCCTAGGGTACATCGCTGGTGGACGCATGACTCATGTTGATTTATTTTCAAGAAACGCTCTACCGTCAAACTCTACTTCAATTATATGTAAAATTCCCGAAAAGCGAGTAAATCTAGCATAAATTTCAAGAGACTGGCTTCTCGCGGTACAGCGATTGCACTCTGATATAGTTGATATTGTCACTAAATTAAAATCAAATGAGCTTCCTGAAGATTCGGCTAAGACTTATGAATTAAGGCTGGGCATGTTACAAAAGCGACCAGAAGGAATATGTAATCGTCCAGGTTGATGCTTTCACAAATTTCGTTTATCTGCATCATACTCTAAAGTTAGATGCTGAGAGCTGTGTGAATGCTATTAAGAAGTCCGTATTTGGAGTACCAACGCGTATCATTGCCCACCAGGGTGTGTTTTGGCAGCGCAAGATTTTTGCAATTCTGTTCGTCACAAAATATTAAACTTCATTTAATTGCCAAAGGAGCGATCCGTGCAAACGGTCAAGTAGAACGAGTAATGAGCACCCTTAAAAACTTGATAACAACGGTAGAATCGAGCCATCGATCATTGCAAGATGCTCTTGGCAAGGTACAACTTGCGCTGAATTGCACAACTAGTCGTGCAACTAAAGCAAGTCCACTAGAGATGCTAGTTGGTAAAGAATCTCGCCCTCTAGGGTTGGTTCCACCGTGCGATATAAAAAGCAAAATTAATTTGGAAAATATAAGGGCTAGAGCTACAAAGAGTATGAACACATTGGCTGACGGTTGTGAGACACAAAGTTGGAGACTATATACTACTTAAAAATGAAGAGAGAGATCAGACTAAGTTAGAGGAGAATTTTAGGTACCCGAGGTTTTAGATTGCGACAGATATATCATAAAATCATTAAGAAACAAACGGACATATAGGTAGTTCCATGAATATACTCGAAAGATACAAAAGGGTCCTGTACCAAATGAGTTAGACATCGAAAATAAAGAGTTGAGCCTGCCTAAGAGTCCAGATGGGACTGAGAATGAACCGTCTAAATAAGTGATGTGGTATCCGTCTAGGTGAGACGATGAGTTATCCGTCAAACAAGATGATGTGATGACGATGATTTCAGCTGGAACGATGCGATTGCCGCAAAAGTCCAAGAGTGTAGCAATGTGGGAATACAGACGGAAGCCCAGTGAGTGGTATTTTTATACCCTGTGCCCATTGAAAATATGCAAAAGTGGTATAATAAATTTGTGTGAATGTATGTAACAGGCAGAAGGAAGCATCTCCGACCCTATAAAGTATATTTATTCTTCATCAGTATCAATAGTCGAGTCGATTGACACCTGTCCGTCTGTTTGTCTGTCCGTCTGTATGAAGGAAGCATCTCCGACCCTATAAAGTATATTTATTCTTCATCAGTATCAATAGTCGCGTCGATTGACACCTTTCCGTCTGTTTGTCTGTCCGTCCGTCCGTCTGTATGAATGCGTGGATCTCAGCAACTATAAGAGCTAGAGACTTCAAATTTGGAATGTAGGTCCCTGAATACCATACGCAGATCAAGTTTATTTTCAATTTTCGATGTCTCACCCCCCGCCCTCGTAAATAGAAGAAAACCTCAAATTCCAAGATAATTCATCCTAAAATGACTGATAGTTGAAGTATAACTCACGCAGAGCAATTTGCTGCAAGTTTCATAGCGATCGACCCACAAATAAAGGATATATTAGAGAATTTCTATTATTAACATTATTTCATAGTTGTTGGCACGGTTGCCAACCAAAAATTTCAAAATGAGCCAAAAATGGAAAAAAAGTTAGCCAATTTCACAAAAAAAAAAACTAATATTTATTTTTTAAAATTTTTTTTGTCAATGTTATTTTTTCATTTAATTGAATAAAAATAATATCTTTCATAAATATTAATTTCTTAACATTATAAAAACAAAAAAACAATAACTTTTCCAAGAGTAATCTTCAGTACATAATTAAAAAAATATCTTCATCAATTAATATCTCAACACTATTAAAACAAAACAAAGATCAGACGTTAGATCATAGATAAATATTCTTAGAGATCAGAATAATCGTATAAAGCAAAAGTTATGTTATTATGTTTTATTTGATACTTGTTCATTTTCCTCAAGTAATTTGCATACATTTTAACTCACTATCGATAACGTAACCGCTACCGGCTAAAAAGCCATGCGGATGCGTTAAATGGAAAATAGTATTTGAACAATTGGCGATGGACTCGTGCTCCGATAATTTACAGAGTAGCATTTTTATTTTGGTACGCCAATGCTTCGAAAACTTTCAGTGTTAACTATAATTTGTATACGGATATTTTTCTTTTAAACTAACATACAAAATTATTTTTGCTGAAACCGAATTATAAGAAAAAAGAGCCAACTTGAGAAAAAAAGTGCCATTGCGCCAACAGGAAAAAAATAGCCAGTTTTGGCGCAAAAACGCCAATTGTGGCAACCGTGGTTGTTGGCAAGAGCGACAGAGCATATGGCAATCTTCTATGCACTATCGCTCGCCTTGTCTTTCTTTCGGGATTGTAAAATTAATATTAGCGACTCATGTTTGTTAAGATAACACAGCTTAAATTGACAGTAGAACAACGCTAAGAAATTTGATATAAGTTTCAAAGTGATCGACCCATTAATAAAGGAGATATTGAGAAATTTCCTTTTTTGCCATTATTTCACAGTGGTTGGCAAGAGCGAGAGCACATATGACAATCTTCTTTGCACTATCGCTCGCCTTGTCTTTCTTTCGGGAATGTAAAATTAATATTTGCTTCTGTTTACACTCATCTTCGTTGAGATAACAAAGCTTAAATTGACAGAATAACAGCGCTAAGCAATTTGCTGCAAGTTTCATAGCGATCGACTAATTAATAATGGAGATATTAAGGAATTTGTTTTATTGCCATTATTTCATTATAATTGGCCAGTTGTCCAACACTGTCCTACATTAGTTTAAAAGTTGTCCAGCGCTGACAAACTGAATAGTTACTATTATTATATTAATTTATATTTGCGATTGCTAACACGTATGGTTGACAATTCTACGTTTCTATCTTAGTATTACAATAACTTTAATTTTCTGAATAACCAAAAAACATATATATGAACATTGCCTAAAATTTCAAAAACAAATGGTTTGGCGCGCAATAAGATAACAGCTGTGTGTAAGAGAGAGAAACATGGGGTGTTGCCAGTTTACATACTGTGCAATTCCACTATAATTAAAATACTTTTCCGAAAATACTTTTAATTCAAGACCTGCACAGGGTATCCTACGTCACGCCCGCTCGACTGATCGGCTTATTTTACCCTGTGCCCATTAAAAATTGGCAAAACCGGTATACTGAATTTGTGTGAATGTATGTAACAGGCAGAAGGAAGCATCTCCGACCCTATAAAGTATATATATTCTTCATCAGTATCAATAGTCGAGTCGATTGACACCTGTCCGTCTGTTTGTCTGTCCGTCCGTCTGTCTTTCCGTCTGTATGAACGCGTGGATCTCAGAAACTATAAGAGTTAGAGACTTCAAATTTGGAATGTAGGTTCCAGAATACCATATGCAGATCAAGTTTATTTTCAATTTTCGATATCAAGTTCCGTTGGTTTTAAAATTAGAAAAATCACCATAACATAAGCAATGTTAAAGCTAGAGACTTAAGATTTGGCACACATGATAAAAAGCTTGGGCTTAATGTGTCCTTAAAATTTCATCGCGATGCCACGCCCCCTTCGCCCATAACTCGAAAACGCTGATAACAAGAGCACTATTATAGCTAGAGACTTGAGATTTGGCACACATGGTAAGTATCCTAATCTCAATGTGTGCTACGAATTTCAGTACAATTGGATATTGAACTCAAAAGTTATTCAAGAAACAAATTTATGCAGCGCAGCAGATGCGTCGCAGCGCAGTAGCAGCGCAGTCGCTGCGCCGCGCCGACGATATAATGAACGAAAAGACGCGTTTGTTCATGTATGTTTGATTTGCCTATCGGCTGCTGTGGCGCTAAACATAAACAATCAACAGCCGCAGTCCAGTGTTGCCCGACTATCGCAAGCTACGAGCCCTCGCTGCAAGCAAAATCGACTTCAAGCGATATATTTAAATCCGCGCGCGCTCGACTGTTCGGCTTGTTTTCACTTATTACTGTGGACGGCAGTCCACGCTAGTGACGCAAGCAGACCCCAAAAACGCACACGTAGTGAAGTTTGCTGGGCTGCAGGCCACTAGCTATATAAACATGCAGGATTGGATATAGAGATTGGCTGGACCGATCGCAATGAGTTATAACTCATTCGAAAGGTAATTCCCGTGGTTTTAATATGTCGTACTATTATCTCCGATCAGTCAGATGTATTTATAGATTTTGCCATTTGCATAACTTTGTCGAACTTTGCACGATTGGATGTGAAGCTTCAGTCGAACGGTACTTTATTCACCTAAATCGGACTATCCATTTTAATAATAACGGAATTTTACAATTTTGATAACGTCATCGAGCTGAGATGAAAAACTTGTGTGTTGGTTTGTTTGGACCAATCTTTGATTTATCGAGGTGAAACTTGTTGAGTGTGTTACTGGCAAAAATCTAAAAAAAAAACTTCCTTTTTTGAAAAAACCGCTAGTTTGGCGGGATTTTTACAACACTCGAAAGGTTATCAAAATATCTTTAATATAAGTCTAAACTAACTTGGTAAGATTATTACATGATGTAAAAATTACATGTTGAATTTTCTTTTTCTTTCTTTGTATTTTTGATTATTTAATCTTAAGCGTGGAGACATTGCGCAAATTTTTGACACATAACACTTGTCGGCAAAATTCGGATTTACAAAATAAAGCGTTTTCAGTTTGGTGCGTAAAAAAATCTGTCGAGATATCAGCTGTTAGACTGGTGCTGATGGGTCCGTTAGTTAAAAATGTATGTTAAATGATGGCAATGTCAATTACGGATCGATTGGTGCCTCATTTATCCAAATCCGATAACTCGTATACAAGTTATTCAAATATTAAGTTGTACGTAACATTTCTAAAATTTTAGTAGGCTTCCATATTTATGCAATTATTAAGAAAACAGCGCCTACGATTTTGACCGATTTTGCATGATAGCTATGATAGTTATTGAAATTGTGCAAATTTTGGAATATAGCTCATATCAGGGATAGTTCGTTACGGCAAGATATAACGTTTTAAAGTCTATGTACACACATTTGCCTTAGTGTCAGAAGAGCGGCGACGAGAGTAAAATGTAATGACAATTACAGCTCTTCAAACAAAGTTTCAATTTAGCACGCGCCTGGCGGTAGGCTCGTTGGCTTAGTGGATGATGTGTTAGACTTACGTGCGAGAGGTCGGGGGTTCGAGTCATACAAACTTTGCCAGTACAGATTCGAATTTTTTTTATTTTTATAATATGTGTAGCATTTAATTGCTAATTTACTTCATTTTTAAACTTGATAAGACATTTTTTATTGTAAATATTTGAATAGCAGTTATTTAAATATTATGCCTAATGCGCTCTACCCAAAATTAGATGAAAAATGTTGTATTCTTGCAATTTTATGCAATTAATTAAAAGTGGCGCCTATGCATTTTTATCAGTTTTCAAAATATCAGACATTAAAATTCTACAAATGTTTGAAAATATATAACCTTTTATCGGGGATAATTCATCTTTGCAAACTGTCAATGGCAGTTTAATGATTTGGGGCTCCGAATTTAAGAAGGATCAAAATTAGCCAAATGACTCAGAATTGGAATTCCAAAAACGTCTGATATCCCCCCAAAGAAAAAAAAACTCCACACGATGTAAAAGTCTAGTGGCGAAAGCATATTCAAACCCCAAAATTACTGATATCAAATTTTGTGACGAACAATATTCATTTTAATATATAAACTATTCAAATATAAAAAAATAGTTGGCATTCGGCACTGCGCAGAAAGGTTTTTTAAGATACAAATGCTGCACCTTTTTGCGCAATGTGCAGAATGGCAAACTATTTTTTTTTTATATTAGAATAGTTTATATATTAAAATGAATATTGTTCGTTACTAAATTTGATATCAGTAATTCCATGAAAGATCGGTATCAGGAAGAGTCAGTTGACTATTAGTTTATTAAATAATTGGCGCATTTTGCCTTAGAAACGGTAGAAAATTGCCTTGCGCCGCCTGCAAAATTGCGTCGGTTATTGCATTTTTGCTCTACCTACGATACTGAATGTGTTATATGGTCATTGCCGGCAACATTTAAATGTATTTCCGAAAGAGTAGACCCTTCATTGAAAACTGCATATAAATATACTATTGATATTTCATTGCATACCTTAATACGTTAATGTAACCCACGCCAAACAGGTAATTATTATGCAGTTCATAAACCTTTTCACTCTCACTTTCCGCTTTAAGCAAAACGATTAGCCAATATAAATCACATATTTCAGTCGCAAAATGTCATTTAAAACTCGATGTATATTTTAGATCTTTATGGATTTTCTAAGCGAATAAGACTTGTGAGAGATCACAATGATCGGCGAAAAGATTATAATAAAGAAATAGTAAACTTGATGTATATAAGTAGATTTCAAACTTGAAGGCATAGCTGAGCAAAATTAAGTAAATAAGAACATTAATTAAGTACTCCTATAATTATTAAATTAAATAAAAATATAAAATCCAAAAACACACTGAGCCCAAGTTACTTATCATGTGTGCGAATCTCAAGTCTCTAGCTTTAATTGTCTATGTTATGGTGTTTTTTCCGATTTTAAAACACTGGAAGCTTGGTATCAAAAATTTAAAATAAAATTGATCTGCCTGCAAATACAAAAAGTGATGGGAGACTTTGACAAAAATTCTAAAATTTCAATGCGTACTTAATGGGTTATGGAAAATTATGTATCATTCAAACGTAATTTAAACAACCTTTCCATTGATGCCAAAATTTACATGAAGTAAGTTCAAATTATGAGTAGATTGAACTTTATTGATTGAACGGCTATTGATGCTGATCAAGAATATATATACTTTATGGGGTCGGCCATGCTTCTGCCCGTTACATACTTTTAACAAACTTAATATACCCCCACAGAGTATAAAAAGCCGGAGAGTCGAGGCGAGAGCGATAACACAAGGGAACAACATTGATCTTTTTGTGTGTTGTATTGAAATGAATAGAAGTTTTTAACTAATTTGGGGTCGCTGATTTCAAATTTGATCTCAATTTTTCTCCATCAGCTCGCGTTTTTGACTTACAGGTACTTTTCGAATTTTTGACTTTTTTCTATCAATAAAAGTTTAAAAAATTATAGCTTTACTCCTCATTAAGCGATGAATATGATTATAATTTTTTTTACAACAACAATTAACAATTACATCTCTAAAGAAAAAAATTTAATTTTAAAAATCGCTCAATCGGGAGTAAAGCTATGATTTTTTAAAACTTAAAAACTTGCAAAAAAAAATCAAAAGATCGATAAGTACCTGTAACTCAAAAACGCGAGCTGATGGAGAAAAATTTAGATCAGATTTGAAATCAGCGACCCCAAATTAGTTAACAACAGCCGTTAAGTTCCAGAAAACAAGGCTGAGTGTAAAACAAAAACAAGCGGAACAGTCGGGTCCCCGACCGTAATATACCCTGTGGGTCTACAGGAACCCGCTCAAATTCACTCTAGATAAAATTCTCTAGTAACTATTTATTTTTTAATTTGTGCGCGAAGGGGGCGTGGCATCGTGATAAAATTTTCTGGACAAATCGACCTCAAGATACTCATCATGTGTGCTAAATCTCAAGTCTCTAGCTACAAAACTGCTTTTGTTATGAGGTTTTTGAGCTACAAAACTGCTTGCTTTATGAGCTTTTACTTAATTTGAGGGCGAAGGGGGCGTGGCATCGCGATTAAATTTTCTGGACACATTGACCCTAAGATTCTTATCATATGTGCCAAATCTCAAGTCTCTTACTGTAATATTGCTCTTGTTATAAGCCTTTCCGTTTTGTAGGCAAGGGGGGCGTGGCATCGTGATAAAATTTTCTGGACACATTGACCACAAAATATTTGTCATATGTGCCAAATCTCAAGTCTCTAGCTACAAAATTGCCCTTGGTATGAGGTTTTTGAGCTACAAAACTGCTTGCTTTATAAGCTTTTACTTAATTTGTGGGCAAAGAGGGCGTGGCATCCAAAAAAAAAGATAAACTTGATCTGCCTGCAAAAATTTCCAGTGCTGGGACACCAAGTTCAAGCTTCTAGCTCTTACCATCTCTGAGATCCTTTCGTTCATACGGACGGACCGACGGACCGACAGACCGACGGACAGACGGACATGGCTATATCGACTCGGCTATTGATGCTGATTAAGAATATATATACTTTATTGGGTCGGCCATGCTTCCTTCTGCCCGTTACATATTTTTAACAAACTTAATATACCCCCACAGGGTATAAAAAAAGAGCAAAAAAAGATTCAAATTTTAATTTTCTTTGGGGTGCCAATTTAGCTTCAAAAAAATTCATATTACGGTAGCTTTCCACGTACATTTAATCTATTTCAATGACTAGCCCAAGACCCAAGTGATTGCATAGCATTCAAAATAAACCCCCCAAACACGAAAATTTCAGAAAATCATATAAAAGAACATTTTTCGACTTTTAGTAATTTCATTGAAATGTTAATTACTTTTAAATTTGTCAACAGATTACCTTGAAATAAAGCTCCTTTCATTCAAAACATGTTAAACTGAACGTTTTTTGACTAAGGCTTTGCGATTAGTTATTTTTTTTCATAAGAATTTTTAATAAAGAAAAACAAATTTTTTTTGCTAAAAATTGATTTTTTGTTGCAAAACATCAACGATATACCTGAAACTACTGGGCAAAGTGAAAGCCAATGTAGGCACGGCTTAAAGATAATATTGTTGACGATTTTTGGAGATTTTTTAAAACTGAATATGGTAAGCCGTTTTCCAGATACTCTAATATATGTAGTGGCAGTGCCTTAATTTTGGAAATAACGTTATATCGCAAAAAGTCGAGCTGACAGAAAAAACAAGTGCAGATTTGGATTCAGCGCCCCAAATTACTTTAAAAACAATTATCAATTTTAAACCAACAAATACCTTATTCCCTTGTGTAATAGGCGTGGGAACTATATACTACAGTCAAAGCCGACTATGAGCGCCCCTTTATTTATTTTGTAAAACTCTCGACTTTTCCTATGGCAGCTATATGCTGTAGTAATCCGATCCTGATTATATTTGGCCAATATATTAGGATCATAATATTACTTATTTATGCTGAGTTTGGTCCGGACTCCGGATATCTCGAAAACCCAAAAAGTTCTTCATGCAAGAGCTTGTACGAGTATTTTGACCGATTGTTGCAATGGAAGCTATATGATATAGTAGTCCGAATTGAAGCACAATTGACCAAAGTATTGATAGCATAATTATACGTCAAGCTTGCATGTCTGGATAGCTTTGAAAAAAATTGCATATGATAGTATTAAGAAAATAAGCGGTGCCACACCCACGTTTTTCAGACCCCTTTTGTATTCATAATATAAGCCCAATACAAACTAGTCGGAAAGGCTACAGTCGAAGTCGACTCTAAGACCGTAGGATACATTGTGCAGGTCATAAAAATAGTATTTTGAGAAAACTAGCATAAAACTGCTCTTGCTACCAGCTTTTTCCAATTGTGGCCGAAGGGGGCGTGGCATCGCGATGAAATTTTTTAGGCACATTAAGCCCAAGTTTCTTATCATGTGTGCCAAATCTCAAGCCTCTAGCTTTAAGATTGCTTATGGTGCTTTTTCTTATTTTAAAACAAACGGGGCTTGACATCGGAAATTGAAAATAAACTTGACCTGCGTATGATATTCAGGAACCTACATACATTCCAAATTTGAAGTCTCTAGCTCTTTTTGTTGCTGAGATCGACGCGTTCATACAGAGGGACGGACAGACAGACGGATGGGTGTCAATCGGCTATTGATACTGATCAGGAATATGTATACTTTATAGGGTCGGAGATAACTTATTATGCCTGTTACAAACATTTGCACAAAATTCATTATACTCGTTTTGCCAAGGGCGTAGGCAGGGGGGGGCAGAGGAGGGCCATTGCCCCCCCCCCCTACACATGTGAAATTTCATTATTTAGCTTCCACAATCTGCATAAAATGGTTTTTAAAACTTGAATTTATTAAAAGAAACAATTATTAAGAGTATTACATTTGTGTAATGACTGTATGTTGAATGCCTGGTGCTTAAAAGGAAGGCAAAGGGAGAAGATGATGTTGAAAACCTGTGTCGGCGCCCCCCTTACTGAAAAGCTGCCGACGTCCTTGCGTTTTGCCCATTATTAATGGGCACTGGGTATAAAATTACGTCTTTAACGACCTGCACAGGGTTTCCTACTGTCGCGTACGCTCGAATGTTCGGCTTGTTTAAAGTAAGGATCTAAAAATTACGAATAAAAAGATAATTTCACAATAATTGTTTTTGTACTATAGTATTATCGGGCCTGGACAGGGCTTTAAAGATTATTTTCGGACCCAGGTCGGGCCGGGTCTTAAAAAGGAGGCCCATGCCCATCTCTAGTCGGGATGTAAAAGGCATCACCAAATGCATTAGTATGTATGTATGTAAAAAATCAAAATAGTTTGTCATACTAAAGTATTAATTTGGATCGTTATATGATATAGTGTTCCGATCCGTTTGTATATGCACAGTCGGGTCGGATCACTCTGTCATATGGCCCGACAAGCCTCCATTAAAGCGGTACACATTTCGGGACAAAATTATAATACCGTCTGCAAAAAAAGGCGCGCATACTGTTGCGAGTCCCACGATGCTGTCGCTGTTTTCGTGGTTATTAGTTGTTTGTTATTGTTGTTTTGAAATTTCTGATTGTATTTGCGCAACAGTTGTGCTGGCTTCGTAAGTTTTTACACACTACAGAAGCACCAGAAAAAAATCATAAAAAATACACACATACAGCAGCAAATTAAAATACAATACTTTTGCGGGAAAGCATGATACGTTGAAGCACCAAAACACACACACACGCGCATTCTTAGGCACAGGACGCATTTATTTTAATTGAAGAGCATATATGTATGTATGTACATACATAATAGGACATATGTAATTATGGATATGCTATTATATAATTATTTTATTTATTTTTAATTTATAATTACATTTCTTTTCTAAATGTTATGTTGTTACGGTTCTTATATTTTGAATTTTTTAGTTGTTGATTAGCCGTGTACTTGGAGGCGCCACGCGCTTGTCAATGTGTAACTCTCATGTATCTTAACGGATGATTCGAATAAGATTTTTGGCTTTTTTATGGATTCTCTTCTAGGATTTTTTTTAACGTTTTCTTAATCACGCAGCTCAGTTCTCTAACTAGAGAATCAAAGATGTTCTGCGAATGTACATATTAAGATATATGTACATAAGCGTGTACATATCTAAGTATGAATATCCGCAGTACATTTGTCAAAAGATTATTTTACTATGTGCTGCGCTTTCTTTCTCATACAACGTGTGACGCCAACACTCCCGACGGTATAAACAAAACTACCAATTCGAAATTAGCTCAAAAAGTATTTCAGGCAAAAATTAAAACAGCAAAATCGCTCATTGCGCGCGAGTGAGCAGTGCAGTAAAACTGCCAGCCCCTCCACACACGCGTACACAGCACAGAGAACGCGATTCATGCCCGAAGACCAAGTACCAACAGTTTGCTGGATACCCAGTAAAACTTTGCGGAACGTGTGTCCCAAGCAATGTATTCTTGTAAGGTTACATTTCCCTTTAATTAAATTGGCTGGTCGTGAAAAATCACAATTAAATATTTAATGGAAAGTAAATATCCCAAAAATAAAATTTTAATAGAAATGAAATGAATAAATAAATATAAGCTAACACTTGAGTGGGTTCAAATGCCATTAATAATTTAATTAAAGCTTGAAATTTCAACTATTTCTAAATTTTGATGGAAAAATTCAAGTAAAATTTAATTGATTTAAAAATAATAGTTAAGTATGTAAAAAAATTTCAAAAATGATAGTTAAAGCATATACATAACTAATTTAAATAAAAGTAATTAGTAATTAGCTATGTGAAAAATGGAATGAAAAAAATGTTAATCAGTATTACCAGCCCTGGATGTGATCATTTGCAATACCCATTAAATAATTATTGGTTGATTATTTTGTTTTATGTGTCTTCAAATGTTCTTATACATCCATATGAGTGCCTGTGTATTACAAAAATCAATTTGAAGACAATTCCGATACATTTTTAATATGTAACCACACAATAAAAATTATTACATTTTTGTGAAATTGGAGAATTAATAACCAATAATTGTATACTCGTTACTCTTCACACAAATGATTATATTGTATTCGTAGCAGGGAGTGAGGGCATTATTTTCTACTTCATAAAGTATTTATATCAGTGGTCGGCACACGCCGCGCATCGCGTATAGGGATCTTCTCTGCCAAAGCGCTGCCTGCACACGTACAGTATAATCTTTCGTGTGGCGTCGCTGCTACGACATGTTTCTGTTAATTCGCACACTAACGCAATGAAACATATGACTGTGATGGTGCCGACCACTGATTAATATTCTTGATCAACATCAACTGCCGAATCGATATAGCCATATCCGTCTGTCCGTCCGTCTGTAAGAGCTAGAGCAAACAATTTTGGCGCACACTCTTTAATGAGTATGAAGCGGATCAAGTTCGTTTAAAATTTTGACCACGCGCCTTTCTGCCCTTTCTGCTATGCATTTGTTTATTGAAATTTAAAATAAATATTTAAAATCTTTAGGTTAAATATATTTAAAATATATAGGGTTAAACCGAATGTCTGTAGGTGTTGTTTAAGCTTGGTACTATATTGCGTAGCACTTTTTTTTTTACATGTTTGTTAATGCAGTTCGTTCCATAAACGAACAGTCTATTTGAAGTGATTTTCTGTGCTTGTTAATTTAATTCCAGGGCATATGATATTATTTATTCGTTGTGAAGCGGCATATTGAGTTTTGTATCCCTGTGCCCATTAAAAATGGGCTAAAAAGGTTATAATGAATGTGTGCAAATGTATATAACAGGCATCTCAGACCATATAAAGTATATATATATTCTTGATCAGTATCAACCAGTGATGCCAATTATTTTTTGAAAAAAAAAGACAAAACTACCAAAGAAAACAGGGAAAATAAGCTGAAAAACTAAAAAAAAAAAACAGAAAAACAAGACACTTTTTTTTTTTTTCATTTAAAAGTTTCAAGACATTTTCGATGATTTCTTTCTCGGCCTTTTATTTCTAATCGTACCTCGCCATGTTTCCTATTAACTTTAAGTATTTGCCAGTCAATTTATATGAATTGCAACAAGATTTGTGCCGACGCAATCCGAAACTTCAGAAGATAAAGTATACATATGCATATAATTAAAAAAATTTATAATATCTTCATTGTCAAAATAGCATTTAAAGTCTCAATTTCTAGACGGTTCCTCAATTTAGTAATTATCAAACTAACTTGGCTAGAAACCATTTCTAGTTATGCATTTGACCATAGCAACGATAGTCAGATCGAAAATGAAAAAACTTTGTTTTATTTTCAACAGTCTTCCATTTTAAGTGGTGAATGTTGGCGTACTTGGCAACCATGCTTTGATAAACTTTCAAACTTTACAAAAAATATCGATATCAGTTCACAAAAAGGGATGCCACATGGTTCATAGAAGGTCAATTTGAAGAAGAATTTGATAGTAAATTGAATCTAAAAAAGGATAGATTTCCGGATAGAAGACGTTTGACATTTTTCCCTGCTGAAGCTGTTAAAATCCGGACAAATCTATCCGGAAAAAGGCCAATTTGGCATCACTGGTATCAACCTGTCCGTCTGTCTGTCCGTCCGTCTGTATGAACGCGTGGATCTCAGCAACTATAAGGCTGCAAACATAGTGCGCGCTGAGACGAAGATGAAGATGAAGACGAAGCTGAAGACGAATTGCTTGCGATGCGAGTAAGCTAATAGGTTGCATAGTGAAAGACGAATTTGTTGCGATTTTGTGATGTTAGTCGCAATGGATTTCTCACCAGATGATGAGCTCCTGTTAGAGGAAAGTTTATTTTTTAAATTAAAACGAAACAAAAAAGTGAATGGAAGAATTCACCCAATTAATTTGGGAAGAAAAGAATTCGGCGAATTTCATCACTTATATGATGAGCTCCGAAAAAATGAAAAAAAGTTTTTGAAATATACAAGAATGTACATCAGTTCATTTGATTATTTATTTATTTTATTAAATTTTTTTATTTTTTAAAAATTGGGCCATTTATAACTAAACAATGGACCAATTTCAACAAGAGTCAAAAGTAATGCCCAAAATTCAAAGAGAAATGGCTAAACAGCAAGCGATTCGTCTTCAAAAACAGTACTGCACCGTTTGAAGCTGATCGCTTGCGTTTCGTCTTCATCTTCGTCTTCGTCTCTGCGCGCACTATGTTTGCGGGCGAGCGAATTCATTTGAATTGTTCTGCACTGTTTTTCGTCTTCAGCTTCGTCTTCATCTTCATCTTCGTCTCAGCGCGCACTATGTTTGCAGCCTAAGAGCTAGTGACCATACGCAGGTCAAGTTTATTTTCAATTTTCGATGTCTCACCACGCAAATCGAAAAAACTATCACAGTCTCAAAATTTCAGATAACACACCTTAACTTAACAGATAGTTGAAGTATAACTCACGCTGAGCAATTTGAGCAATTTCATAGCGATCGACCCATAAAGGAGATATTAAGGAGTTTGTTTTAAATCCATTTCCAGCACTTTTGCTTAGGAGTTATGGAGCACTGAAAACTCAAACTGATGTTTATATAATATTATACTTAATATGAAGAAGTGCCAATACGAATGTTTGACAATATTACATTTTTATCATAGTACTTAACAATAAACAATTTCCACATCAACAGTCGCTGTTCAGTGTTGCCAGACTATCGCAAGCAACCTACTCTCGATGCAAACAAAATCAATTTCAAGCGATATATTTAAATCCCATTAAATTGAAAATACTTTCCTTTGAAGACCTACCCAGGGTTTGCAACTTTCGCGCGTGCTCGATGATCGGCTTCTTAGAAATAGATAAGTTGTGATAAATTAGTGCTCTAAAGCAGTGTCAGGCAGCGTCGTATGCCCGGGGCATAGGCTTTCTTTCTAAAGCAGCGCTGCCCGCACACCGTCGCTATAAAAGTTCGTGTGGCTTCGGAAATGGCACATCAGCCCTCGCTGTTGGGCTACGTCGACGTAGCGACGTGCCAAAATCAATCAGATGACGTTCAGCTTTTGTCAATGCAAGACCTTGCTATTGAAAATTACACGTAAAAAAATATGTTTGATGAAATTTGGGAAAAACTTTTCTTTTACGTTGAAAATGAGATGGTGATGCGCAATGCGTCATTTGCCATCGCATAATGAGTATATGTAGCTTGGACCATATAAAAATGCATTATGCAAGCGTGCACTAAGCGGTTATATTTTATTTTTGTTTTGTTAATGTTTATTCATAAAAAAAAATATAAAGGGGATATAAATGGCGACGACATAGTAAAAACATTTCAGCAAGACAAGAAACGGCACATGCTTGAAGTCTGTTATCATTCTCCCACTGCACCACGAAGCGAGCATCAAGCGAGAGAGTCGTAGCTCGAAAGTGATAGAAAAGGCGAAAGTATCATCAAGTTATCGCATTCCAGCTTGAATATGATATGTATATGATAGGTAGAAAAATCATATTGAAGAAAGACGAACAACCGATGCTGTTGTTGTTGTTTTTTTTGCTTTCGTTCTCTGCGCATTTTAGTGAGCGTCGCAGAGGCAGAAAACCAACAACATTCGTTCCTTTTTCGTTTGTTCGTTTCCTTATTGTATTTTCCGTTATTTGTACGTTTTCTTCGCCTGTCTTGCGTTCTTTGCACTTTTAACTGACCGGCAATAGACGCAGACGTTTTTCAAAGTTATACATATATAAATTTGGCGGTAAGTAATTAATTTATTTGTGAATATTATTAATTTGCTTTATCAAAATATTTCAATTGTTAAAATTTTTATTAAATAGTAGTAATAGGGGTCTATTAAGTTTGTTAAAAAAAACAAGCCGATCAGTCGAGCGGGCGCGACAGTAGGATACCCTGTGCAGGTCTTCAAAGAAAAGTATTTTCATTATAATGGGATTTAAATATATCGCTTGAAGTCGATTTTGCTTGCATCGAGAGTAGGTTGCTTGCGATAGTCTGGCAACACTGGACTACGGCTGTTGATTGTTTATGTTTAGCGCCAAAGCAGACGAAAGGCAAATCAAATATACATGAACAAACGCGTCTTTTCGTTCATTATATCGTCGGCGCGGCGCAGCGACTGCGCTGCTACTGCGCCGCGACGCTCTGCTGCGCTGCATAAATTTGATTCTTGAATAACTCTTGAGTTCAATATCCGATTGTACTGAAATTTGTAGCACACATTGAAAGTATGATACTTACCATGTGTGCCAAATTTCAAGACTCTAGCCATAAAACTGCTCTTGTTATCAGCTTTTCCGAGTTATGGGCCAAGGGGGCGGGGCATCGCGATGAAATTTTCAGGACACATTAAGCCCAAGCTTTTTATCATGTGTGCCAAATCTCAAGTCTCTAGTTTTAACATTGCTTATGTTATGGTCATTTTTCTAATTTTAAAACCAACGGGACTTGATATCCAAAATAGAAAATAAACTTGATCTGCGTATGGTATTCAGGAACCTACATTCCAAATTTGAAGTCTCTAGCTCTTATAGTTGCTGAGATCCACGCGTTCATACAGACGGAAAGACAGACGGACGGACAGACAAACAGACGGACAGGTGTCAATCGACTCGACTATTGATACTGATGAAGAATATATATACTTTATAGGGTCGGAGATGCTTCCTTCTGCCTGTTACATACATTCACACAAATTCATTACAGCCTTTTTTGCCCATTTTTAATGGGCACAGGCTATAAAAACAAGCCGAACAGTCGAACGCGCGCAACAGTAGGAAACCCTGTGCAGGTCTTCAAAGACAAGTATTTTCATTATAATGGGATTTAAATATATCGCTTAAAATAGATTTTGCTTGCATCGAGAGTAGGTAGCTTGCGATAGTCTGGCAACACTGGACTGCGGCGGCTGATTGTTTATATTTAGCGCCACAGCAGACGAAAGGCAAATCAAACATACATGAACAAACGCTTCTTTTCGTTCATTATATAGTCGGCGCGGCGCAGCGACTGCGCTGCGACGCATCTGCCGTGCTGCGACGCATCTGCCGCGCTGCGACGCATCTGCTGCGCTGCATAAATTTGTTTCTTGAATAACTTCTGAGTTCAATATCCGATCGTACTGAAATTCGTGGCACACATTGAGAGTAGGATACTTACCATGTGTGCCAAATCCCAAGTCTCTAGCTATAAAACTGCTTTTGTTATCAGCTTTTTCGAGTTATGGGCGAAAGGGGCGTGGCACCGTGATGCAATTTCAGGACACATTAAGCCCTAGTTTCTTATCATGCATGATAAATCTTAAGTCTCTAGCTTTAACATTGCTTATGTTATGGTGATTTTTCCAAATTTAAAACCAACGGGACTTGATATCGAAAATTGAAAATAAACTTGATCTGCGTATGGTATTCTGGAACCTACATTTTAAATTTGAAGTCTCTAGCTATTATGGTTGCTGAGATCCACGCGTTCATACAGACGGACGGGCAGACGGACAGACAGACGGACAGGTGTCAATCGACTCGGCTATTGATACTGATCAAGAATATATATACTTTATAGGGTCGGAGATGCTTCCTTCTGCCTGTTACATACATTCACACAAATTCATTATACCGCTTTTGCCCATTTTGAATGTGCGTAACAGGTCGAAGGAAGTCTGGCAGACCCCATAAAGTATATATATTCTTGATCAGCATGAACAGCCGAGTAGATATAGCCATGACCGTCTGTTCGTCTGTCCGGCTGTTCGTCTGTCCTGCTGTCGGTCTGTCGTGCTGTATCAGAGACTATAAGAGCTAGGGTTTCTAATTTGCTGACAATACTCGTGCGGCCCCGAAAAGGTCAACTTTGTTTTAGAATTTTGCCACGCCCCCAAAAATCGAAAACAAAATTTTTGAAATCCCATAAATCCAAAAATATTAAAGCTAGAGTCCTGAATTTTTGCACAGTGGACAAGCATCGGGGTTTTAATGTATTTCATCGCAATCAGATAATTAACTCGGAAGTTATTCAAAACTCATTATAACTCGGTGTCGGGCCAAAGGAAGAAAAAGAGCATATTGACGTAACAACGCACCATGGGGTTATATTAGTGTAACTCTTATTTCCTTATTGAAGAATAAGTAAAGGGTCTCTTATAGTCGACTTCGACTGTAGCCTATCCGACTGGTTTATACTGATAGCGTATCTCGTAAAGTCCTCTGAGGTGTCTTGTGATAAGTTTGTTCGCTCCTCCTGGCGCCAACTTTTGACGGACGAGGTAGTCAAACACTGCTCTGGGCGTGGAACAGATGCCAATAAGTGCGTCAGAAGCTTTCGGGTTACTCTCGCAAATCGCAGTATGTAGCATTATGCATATACATATGTAATTACATTTTAAAACTAATCAACATAATTATTTTTATATTTTTACAGCGTCTTTCAAACAGAGGTTTGCCTTAGCGGATGCGGATTTTGACAGAGTAACCCAAGAATTTTTTCATTACGCACATGACATTTATGTTTATATCACTTAATTGTTATTTTACAGGTATTAGATTTAGTAAATAATGTGAAATTTGAATAAAATTTAAAATAAAATAAAATTTTCTAATATTTATAAATTTAATGGGAATAAAAGATACCGAAAAAGGGTCGAATTCGTTTGGTGAAGTGAGTCGTAAAAGATATCGAAAAAGGCTCGAATTCGATTGGTGGAGTGAGTCGCAATGGATATCGAAAAAGCCTCGCATTCGATTGGTGAACTGAGTCGTTAAGAATATCGAAAAAGGCTCGCAAAAACTATCTAATAAGGCTCGCAAAACGTATCTTTTGCAAGCTATCGAGAACGAAAATTTCTCTACCCCAAATTGAGTGACCGGTGATTATTTTGCGGATCGTTTGCGAGTCCATTGCATTTCCGAGAATTTTTCAATTCGCTTTATATCGGGTGAAAGACTGAAAGTAAGGTTCGTTCCCTACGTTCTAGAGGGCATTCTAGTAGAAGACAGAAACACATGTCATGCGACGTTGTTTTGCAAGACTCTAAGAATGCGTTCCAAAATAATATAATTTGCATTAAAACACATTAACCGGCTTCTTAAAATAGTAAATAAATCAATATTTTTAAACCCAGTGGCCATTAAAAATTGGCAAAAGAGGGTATAATGGATTCGTGCAAATGTATGTAACGGGCATAAGAAGGCATCTCTGACCATAAAGTATACATATATATTCTTGATCAGTATCAATAGTCGAGTTAATTGACACCTGTCCGTTCGCCTGTATGAAGGCGTGGATTTCAGGAACTATAAGAGCTGGAGACTTTAAATTAGGAATATACCAAATACCATAAGGAGGTCCAGTTTTGTTTTAAATTTTCGATATCCTTCATAGAACATATCAAACTAAGTCGTTGCAATAGAGAAACCACCATTGAAGAAGGCTAAAGCAATCCGAGATTCTATATCAATTCCATCATCGACACATACATATATGTACATACATATCCTCAAAAAAATATGATTTGTTTATTTTTTTTGTACAAGTGATTTAATGTTTTAATGCAAATTACATTCTATTGAAATGCATTCTTAGATCCTTGCAACAGAACGTTTTCTGTATGTGTTCTTCTTGTATCGAACGCCTCATGACATGCGTTTCTGTCTTCAACTAGAATACCTTCTAGAATGCAGTTTTTGGAAATGGGAATTAATAGAACAATAACACACCCCATTGCAAAATAAGTTGTAAACGAACCGTTCTTTTTGTATTTCAGCATGTAAAAAGTCACTTTTAACAGCTACTTGTTGTCGGAATTGCAATGGTATCAGAAGTACGTTATGGAAGTGGACAAGTCATACTGGGTATGCGCGCGACACACAATAACAGCAAATTTACTCACCGAGTTGGTCCCCGTCAGCTGAATGAAGTGCATAACGAGGGCCAAATATAGAGAGACAGAGACAGATACGATACAGAGAGATTGCAAGACTACACGTGAGAGAATGTTTGCTACTGCCTACTACATAAGAGTGAGTGGAGTGCACACAGCGCATGAATCAGTTTCCGGTGTTGTTCTTCACTGTTCTGTTGTTCTTGTGTTGATATTGCTGCTGTTATTGTTCTTGTTCTGGCTAGTTGCGCTTAAACATGTGTTGGTATGTTTGACGTTGTGCGGTTTATTCGATGTACTATACATAGTGCATACAAACATGAGCAGAAAAATGGCTGCAGCCTGGTTATCAAAAAGTTGTCGAGAAAGCCTGATCACTTAAAAAATTATGTCTTTAACCATTCCAATTATTATTTGAAATATTTGCTAAAAGTTAATTTGAGAAAAAGCTCATAACAAAAGCAGTTTTGTAGCTAGTGACTTGAGATTTGGCACACATGGTGACTAGCTTAGGCTTAATGTGTCCAGAAAATTTCGTTGCGATGCCACGCTCCCTTCGCCCATAAATAGAAAAAACGAATTACAAGAGAATTAGATCGGAAGTGAATTTGAGCGGGTCCCTGTAGTGGTCAGCACACGACGTGCACCGCACCGCAGCGTTGCCTGCTCGCGTACAGTATAATTTGATTTGCCTTTCGGCCGCTGTGGTGCTACACATAAACAATTTCCAAATCAACAGTCGCAGTCCAGTGTTGCCACACTATCGCAAGCTACCTACTGTCAATGCAAGAAAAATCAACTTCAAACTATATATTTAAATCCCATTATAATGAAAATACTTTTTTTTGAAGACCTGCACAGGGCATCCTACTGTCGCGCCTGCTCGACTGATCGGCTTGCTATACATGTTTTTGTTGATATGGCAGATTCCGACAATAATAGCGACGAAGCGACGAGCCGGCGCGACAGTAGGATACCCTGTGCAGGTCCTAAAATAAAAGTATTTTGGGAAAAGTATTTTAATTATAGTGGATTTGATCTGCATATAGTCTCTCTCTTACACACAGCTGTTATTATATTGCGCGCCAAACCATTTCTTTTATATACAGTTTATATATATGGGTTTTGGTAATGCAGAAAATTTAAGTTATTTTAATACTATTATAGAAACGTAGAATTGTCAACCGTACGTGTTAGCAATCGCAAATATAAATTAATATAATAATAGTTATTATTCAGTTTGTCAGTGCTGGACAACTCTTAGACTGTTGTAGGACAGTGTTGGACAACTGGCCAATTATATTGAAATAATGGCAATAAAACAAATTCCTTAATATCTCCTTTATTAATAGGTCAATCGCTATGAAATGTGCAGCAAATTGCTTAGCGTTGTCGTACTGTACATTTAAGCTATGTTATCTCAACGAAGATGAGTGTAAACAGTCGCAAATATTAATTTTACATTCCCGAAAGAAAGACAAGGCGAGCGATAGTACAAAAAAGAGTGTCATATGCTCTGTCGCCCTTGCCAACAACTATGAAATAATGTTAATAAAAGAAATTTTTTTACATCTCCTTTATTTGTGGGTTGATCGCTATGAAACTTGCAAATTGCTTAGCGTTGTTATTCTGTTAACTTAAGCTGTGTTATCTTAACAAACATGCGTGTAAACATTCGCTAATATTAATTTACGTTACAATGTATAGTTCTGAGTGTGGCCGCTGTATGGCGCCACAGGACACAATTCGCCAAGCAGCGGACGACAGCGCAAATCATCAGATTATCATATGCTTTCTCGTTTGCGCAAATGGAATTTTTATATGCTCTCTCGCTTTTGCCAAAAAATGGAATTAAAACAAATTCCTTAATATCTCCCTTATCTATGGGTCGATCGCGATGAAACTTGCAGCAAATTGCTCGGCGTGAGTTATACTTCAACTATCAGTCATGCTTGGCTGATTATCTTGGAATTTGAGTTTTTCTTCTATTTTCCTTGGCGGGGGGGGGGTGAGATATCGAAAAGTTAAAATAAACTTGATCTGCGTATGGTATTCAGGAACCTACACTCCAAATTTGAAGTCTCTAGCTCTTATAGTTGCTGAGATCGACGCGTTCATACAGACGGACGGACGAACGGACAGACAGACGGACAGGTGTCAATCGACTCGGCTTTTGGTACTGATCAAGAATATATATACTTTATAGGGTCGGAGAGGCTGCCTTCTGCCTGTTACATACAAATTCATTATACCGCTTTTGGCCATTTTTAATGGGCACAGGGTATAAAATATTGCATCCTGATACTAAATTGGACGAAGTACCCAACATCATTTCTTAATCTTTGGATCTCCAATTAATGTAAGTCCATTTTGTTTAGTTTTCTCATTGTAATGCGAATTATTGTGCTTATTTTGCTTAGAAAACCTTGAAAATATCGAATGTCTTCACTATCGATGTTTTCTCAGGTCTAGCGTGGGTCTCAGCAAATATAAGAGCACAGGTCAACTTTATTTTAATTTTTCAATATGTTAACTTAACAGTTAATAATATATAACAATTTGCTGCGAATTCTTCAACAATTGACATATAAATAAATGAGATATTCAGGAGTTTGCTTGAAATTAATTTTTTCATATCTGTTGGCCAGAGCGAGAGTGCATTTTTCGCTTTGACACGCTTTCGTTACTAAAAGCTGAACGTTTTTGGCGATGTAAAATTAATATTGCTTACTCATGTTTATTAAGATAACACTGCTTAACTTAACAGTGTAACTAAAGTTTACAACTTTTTGTAAGTTTCGTAGCAATTAAACCATATATAAAGAAGAAATTAAGGAATTTGTTCTAAATCAATTATTTCATAAATAATGGCCAGAGCGATAGCGCCTACATATGATGATAGCGCCTACATATGATAATATTACTCAGCACTATTGCTTGGGAGTTGTCGATCACTAAAAACTCAAACTGATGGTAATAATATAATAACACTACAGGCATCAAACAGCGTTTTATATGAGCACAAATAATTTCGCGGCCTGCTGCCCCAGACTACTTCGAGATAGCCGAAGTAGTAGAACTCCAACTTTGGTGATAGCCGATGCCGTGGAACCCCAGTGCGCAGCAAGCAATTTCAGTCTTGGACAAACACCAAAACGATGCCCACGTCTGCGTCACTCGAGCTCGTATTTCGATTCTGAGTGTGTGTCCAAGTTTGCATGTCTGCGTATTTGTATTTATTGATATTTCTTCCTAGCGCTAAAGTACATGAGATAACTTAAAGTTAAAGCACTAGTCACATTGTATGACATTCATTTAGAGTGATCACTTAACTTAAATTACATTAAATAGATCTACTCTATTATCTACTACTATTATCAAGTGTTTAATTATTGAACTTATATAAGTTAACAACAAAAATATTAAAAAGCTCCAAACTGCAACTGCAACAACATCTGGCCGTCAGGTGCAGTAGCCCCAATAATGCTGAGCCTAGCGTCTGGACAACTTCCCGCACGCGCAACCGAATTGCCAAAATTCCTGGAACATTTGGCAACATGTCATGTGCTCCAAAAGTTTCGCAACGCCGCTGCCGCTTCTGCCAACGTCGCTGCCAATGCACATAGCTCTCTTAGGGTTCTTATTAGCTTAGTCTAACTAGTCTTAAAATTGTAACAACCAAGAACAGTCCAATTGGACTTAATAAAGTTAATTTTTTTATAAAACCAAATCTAAAAGAATTTAACTGGCGCCCGAGCAGGGACCAGCGGAAACAAAACGAAAGTGCAAAACCGTATCTAAGTTTTTCGGTTCGTGACGGGTTAAGTCCGACAGTTGCCAACCGACCGCTGGCCAAGTGAAAGTTATTGAGTAGACTCCTTCGCGTTAATTCGTGTCGTCGATACTTCACTCGCTGAAAGATCTTAATTGTTCAATCAGTAAAGCAGTGGATCTTAATTGATCATTGCTCATCGGTGGACTGCAGTTTTGTATGATCCGTTCGCAGAACATCCTCATCGTGTACTGGTCGCAGGATCCCCAGTAGAAATATCAAAAAGGATGAAATCCGAACAGTCGAAGGAGCAGCCACAGAAATCTTTTTAATGTAAGCTAGTGTTTAAGTGAATCAAAATTAAAGAAAACCTCACAAAGAATTTGAAAAAAAAACAAATACAAGAAAATCAAAAATTGTAAAACGATAACAAAATAAATATAACTGCTTCAAGAGTAGTATAAAATTTCCAGTCTTGCGATTCCCAAAATAGGGACCCTCCAAGGTAGAAGGAACAAACCAGCTACTGGTTTTCACAATATATAATTATAATTTCATTTATATATTTTTTTAATATTTAATAATATCTTTTATATTTCAAATCAACAAATAAACAAAATTTATATTGATATTAAACATTTTTCTCAACAACATAAAACATTCTCTAAAATTGAAATTGAAAATTTATGGCCAATCCCAATAATCTGATCCGACCCCCCATTTTGAACCAAGACAATTTAGTTAACGAACGATTACAACAAAGACAAGCACAGAGACAATTATAACACCAGCAGAACAGAAATATGGCAAATTTAGAACAAATAACCGAGCTAGTGGGACAATTAATAGCACAACAAGTCCCGAGAATAGTGCAAGCTCTAAATAACCCAGATCACAATTTCAGTAACGCAGTAGATCAGGGTATAAATGCAGAGCATCGTGCCAACTTAGGAGGACTCGACAAAGTCCCAGATGTTGTAAAATGCCTAAGAGAATTTTCTGGGAATCCAGCAAAGTTCAGCTCTTGGAAAAAGAGCGTTGACCGCCTAATGGAATCCTATGCAGGGGATGTTGGTACTTCAAGATATTTTGGCATACTTCACTCGATTAGGAGCAAAATTACCGGTAATGCTGACACGGCATTAGAAGCATATAGCGTTCCATTAAATTGGAAAGCAATGGTTAAGTGTCTGACGATGCATTACGGAGACAAGCGTGATCTTGGTACGCTAGAGTATCAGATGACAATGTTGTCGCAGTGTAATCAAACGGTCGAAGAATTTCATCAGGTTGTATATCAGCATCTGTCCCTTCTTCTAAACAAGGTAAATTGCATGGACTTGGGGGCAGAAGCTCATCAACTTATGAAGAAAATGTACCGCGACAAAGCCACAGATACATTCGTATGTGGCCTGCGCTGAGACCTACCTCGTATCTTGGGTGCACACGCGCCAAGAGATCTTCCTACGGCACTAAACATATGCCTGAAAATGGAAAATCAAAAGTATCGGTCCATGCATGCAATAACCTTAGGACAATCCAATAGCAGAAGTGCTAATGTCAAACCAACACCAGCTCCGCGAAACATGCAATTTATTAACTCAGGTTTTCGACAGCCACTGCAGGCTCCCCCCAGAAATCGTCCGTTCCAATATCAACAAGCCCCACAGCAACAAAACTACACTAACTTTGGACAGCAACGACAATTCGCTGCACCGCAACAACACGATCCCAACCAATATAGACAGCAACCATTTGCACCACCCAGGCCAACTGCGCCAAAACCGTTACCAAGACCGGAACCCATGGACGTAGATCGGAGCATTAGGTCAAGAATGTTAGATTATATGAATCGACCACAGTTCGAATTAGGGAAAAGACCTCCCGGCCCAATGCCCGATACGCAAAAAAGACAGAGAAACTTCAATATACAAACAAACGAAAACGGACAGAACGAAGTACAACCTGCTGATACGTACGCCACTATGGCAGAGTACGAGGAAGCAATTGCTGACCAGATAGATGAAGGAACTCGAGACGAGACCTTGGACGAATACCTTGACAGCTACGACAACGAAGAAACTGAATACTATGACAACTCGGGAATGAATTTTTTCGAATAGAGCATTCCTCGCTTCCATACTTTGAATGCAAGCTGAGGAATGGAACAACATTAAAAATATTAATAGATACAGGTTAAAATAGGAACTATATTCAACCTAAATACGTCACCAATCCGATACCGAACCAGAAAACTTTTAACGCTGTGTCTATAGGAGGCAGTGTTCCTGTCACTCACCATAAAATAGCTAACCTCATCAATCATCCCGAAATTAACGTCAAGTTCTTTCTGTTACCGACTTTAAAGTCATTTGATGCCATTCTGGGCAACGATAGCTTAAAAGAGCTAGCAGCTGAAATAAAAATCAGCAAAAAAATAATGACAATAAAGAACAAAATTAACGTACCCATAAAAGAAAAGAAATTTGAGGCAGTAAATACCAGAGTACCAAGAATCGAGCATTTGACTCAATCTCAAAGTGACAGATTAAACCAGCTTCTTCAAGTATATCCCAAATTAATTGCAGAACCAAATCAGAAACTGACCTACACAACTAATGTAAAGGCAGAAATACGAACTTCTTCGGATACACCAGTGTATTCTAAGTTCTATCAATATCCAATGAGCTTGAAAGATGAGGTAAATAAGCAGGTCTCTGAACTTCTAAATGATGGAATAATCAGACCATCAAGGTCTCCATACAACTCCCCAGTATGGATAGTTCCGAAAAAAGCGGACGCCTCAGGGGTAAATATCGCATGGTTATAGATTACAGGAAATTAAACCTGGTTACCATTGCAGACAAATACCCAATCCCAGAAATAAATGAAGTGCTTGCCCAACTAGGAAACAATAAAGTATTATCCGTATTAGACCTTAAAAGTGGATTCCACCAAATACCACTGAAAACGTCCGACATAGAAAAAACCGCCTTCTCCGTGAATAACGGAAAATATGAGTTTACACGACTCCCATTCGGACTAAAGAACGCTCCAGCAATTTTCCAGCACGCTTTAGATGACATACTTCATGAACATATTGGTAAAATATGTTTCATCTATATTGATGACATCATCATATTCAGTAAAGATGATGAATCACACTTTAAAAATCTGGACATTATTTTTCGAACCTTGCAAGAAGCCAACATGAAATGCCAGTTGGACAAATGTGAGTTTCTTAAAAACAAAGTCGAATTTCTTGGCTTTATCGTATCTGACAAGGGTATTGAAACTAACCCAGATAAAGTCTCTGCTATAGCTCAATATCCTATTCCAAAGACCCTCAAAGATTTAAGATCTTTTTTGGGGCTCTCAGGATATTACAGGAGATTTATCGAAAATTACGCCAAGCTCGCCAAGCCCCTTACCTCGCTTTTAAGAGGGGAAGACGGACGAGTGTCCAAGAAAAATGTCCTCAAAGAAATCAATTTCGCTTGACAACCAAGCACTAGAAGCATTCAAAAAGCTTAAAAGCAGTTTAATTTCCAAAGATATAATACTCCGCTACCCAGATTTCGGAAAGGAGTTTCACTTGACAACCGATGCATCCAATTATGCAATAGGCGCAATTTTATCGCAAGATAACAAACCTATCTCATTTCTCTCAAGAACTCTATCCAAGGCAGAAGAGAATTACGCCGCTAACGAAAAAGAGATGTTAGCCATCATTTGGGCCCTAAAAAGCTTAAAAAATTACCTTTACGGTAAATCTAAAGTCAAAATATTTACGGACCACCAGCCTTTGACTCATTCCCTGAGTAGCTGGAACGGAAATGCAAGAATTAAAAGGTGGAAGTCTTATTTGGAGGAATACGATTATGAAATATTCTATAAACCGGGAAAAGAAAATGTGGTAGCAGATGCGCTATCTCGAATACCACCTACAGGGCAAATTAACTCAATAGCCTCAACGCAACACAGCGATGAGAGCTCAAGTGAGGAATTGATACTAAGTATAGAAGTACCTATCAACGCCTTTAGGAATCAAATTTTCTTTCACAAAGCAGAGTTTTCCGACTACAAGTTCAGCATACCATTTCCAAGTTTCCATAGACACGACATTTACAGACAACAGTACAATTCAAATGATTTATTATCTGATTTGAAAAAATATCTTAATCACTCAATAATTAATGGTATCTGTACGACCGAAGATATAATGTGGAAAATTCAACAATTATATCCAAGTCATTTTAAGAACTACAAAGTTCGTTTCACTTAGACCCAGGTAAAAGACCTGACCAGCACAACAGACCAGGAGGAGCAGATCCTCAAGACTCACAACAGAGCTCACAGAAATGCGTTAGAAAATAAAATCCAGCTATCAGAAGAGTTCTATTTTCCAAAAATGAAACAGAAAATAGCAAACATAGTGAAACAGTGCAAGATATGTAAAGAGACGAAATATGATCGTCATCCTCCTAACCCAGAGATAAGAAAAACCCCCGGACACATTATCCACATCGACATTTACTCGACTGAACGATACCTAGTACTCACAGCAATAGACAAATTTTCAAAGTTAGCAAAAGCTCAAATTATAAAGTCAAAAGCAATAGAGGACATTAGAAGACCACTTCGTGATATAGTTTTCTATTTTGGCGTACCGAAGTTCATAGTAATGGACAACGAAAAATCTCTAAATTCTGAATCTATGCGATTTATGTTAGTTGACCAACTAGGAATGCAAATCTATACAACACCTCCCAACAAGAGTACAGTTAACGGACAGATTGAACGATTTCACTCAACACTCTCGGAAATAATGAGATGCTTGAAGAGAGATCAAGTTCATAGGAACTTCGAAGAACTTCTAGATCGAGCCGATTATGAGTATAACTACTCAATTCATTCCGTAACGAAAAAAAGGCCACTAGAAGTTTTCTTTGGCAGAAGAGTTACCACTGACCCCACGCAATACGAACAGGCAAGACTGGACAACATCGAACAACTGAGACGTAAACAGACTGAAGACCTACTAGATCACAATAGCAGAAAGAAACCAATTCGAGCCTATGAGGCAGGAGAAGAGATATTTGTGAAAATAAATGCAAGATTAGGTTCAAAGCTATCAAATAGATTCAAAAAGGAAATAGTAAAGGAGGACAAGAACACTAAAATACTAACAGAATCGGGACGTACAGTACATAAGAGCCATATTAAAACTTAAAAAAATAAATTACAGGATGCTGATGGGTTTAACCAACGCAACGGTTACAATAACCAATCATACCGACGCACAGACAGTGACCATTTATAAAGGAATCGGCAAAATACGATCCAACGATACTAAAATTCTACATTTCATTAATTTGGAACAAATACGAGACGCTCTTAACAACTTGCAGTTCTACACGGATAAAAATCTTAGATACAATAACCTATATCATACCATACAGCAGGAAATATCGCAGACGTTTGTAATCTTTAAAACTATAACTACATTTCACTCCCGCAAAAGTAGGGCAATTAACATTCTTGGCACTGCTTGGAAATTTGTGGCAGGTAGCCCCGATCATAACGACTTAGTTTTAATAACAGATAGTATAGACAAACTAACGACCAATAATAACAAACAAGTAATAATCAACAGACAACTAGAAGACAGACTTAATAAATTGACCAAAATTTCTAACGATATTGCAAATTCAATCAAGAGAGACTCACTTTTGAGTAACGAATTGGCCATCAGTTTTCAGAATCAAGTTCGACTCATTAAAGAGGAAGTGGTTAATATAAAATACGCCATCCAATGGGCGAAATTAAACATAATCAACACATTCCTGTTAAGTGAGAACGAAATAAACATAGTAAATAATCAATTTAAAAATAGCCATATGCCACCATTAACTACCGAAGAAATGTTAGAATTCTCGGATGTCTCTATTTTGCATAATGGAACGACACTTATATATTTAATAAAGATACCAAACTTAGAAACATCAACTTTTCAAAACTATGTAATAAAACCAATAATAAAAACCAACGGTATTGTTAACCTACCTACAACTGAAATATTCGAAAACAAAAGTAAAAATGAAATGTTTGGTATTAAAGGTCAATGTAAGAATCTTTACAATATAAAAATCTGTAATAAAAATAAGATAGAAGATTTAAGTCAGAATAGTTGTTTGCCAAAACTACTCAGAGGAGAGCAAGCAATGTGTGAATTCACCAACGCAGAACACATACCTACACTGGAGGAGATCGACGAGGAAATCATCCTAGCAAACAACTTCAATGGCACCATAACCTGGCCAGGCAACGCGAAGCAGATAAAGGGAACCTATCGATAAACTTCTGGAACGAGACAATAATCATCAACGGCAAAGAGTTCAGCAACACAGAAATACAAGTCGCTGAACCGGGCATACCGCTTATCCAGATTGCTCCCGTGGAGATCGAACGCCTACGAATCTTATCACTGGAAGCGCTGGAAGGGCTCCATATAAACAACACTGAAAAACTGCACAAACTCCAAACCCACTTAACTGTAAACAGGGTCGCATTCATCGCATCAATAGCATCTCTAGCTATCCTGACGCTTACTCTTCATTGGTGTAAGGGTAGAAAGAAGACGATAAACCTACAACTTGGGAGCATAAAACCTGAAATACCCAAAGTAACACCGACTCCCACAACAGCCATATACCAGCCGCCAAATACGGAATTCAACAATATACCGTTCTTCTAAACACACTTGAGGACAAGTGTAAATCTAAGGGGGAAGAGTTAACAACAAAAATATTAAAAAGCTCCAAACTGCAACTGCAACAACATCCGGCCGTCAGGTGCAGTAGCCCCAATAATGCTGAGCCTAGCGTCTGGACAACTTTCCGCACGCGCAACCCAATTGCCAAAATTCCTGGAACATTTGGCAACAAGTCATGTGCTCCAAAAGTTTCGCAACGCCGCTGCCGCTTCTGCCAACGTCGCTGCCAATGCACATAGCTCTCTTAGGGTTCTTAATAATAATATAATTGTCCTAAGGTCTATCCAGGATTTCAGATCAAGACCGAATATTTGTTTGGCATATAATGAGATGTGATCAGTTTTCGTTTTATTATATATAAACCTAGCAATAGCGTTAAAGACAACATTAATCTTATGGTTAATTCTCGTGACACATTTACCAAAAATTTCTACTCCAAAGAAAAGTCTCGAAGTCGGGTACCAAAAGGTAATACTAGCTTGGTCTGTATTGGTAAAAATTCCAGAATAGTCCTTAGTTGCCTCAACTGGCTAAAGGTTTTACCAACTGCACTATTTATATGATCACTCTATATTCATTATAAGATTTTGAGATATATTTTTGGTACTTTCCAGTTTTTAGGGAACCTCGAACTCATCAGACACGTATTAAATATATTCGTAATATATGGAAGTAGTTTTGGAAGCAAAATTCGTAGAAATTTAGGGTCAATATTATAAAGACCAATTGCGTTTGATTTGATTTTCAATATCGATTTTAATACATCACAATGTCTCACACAAGCAAAACTAAAACAATTATCACAGTTATTGTACGGTAAAGAGTTAAGGTACGAGGTGCTTAAAGTTTGAGGTACTTGTGGACATGATTGCTGAATTTCCTATTTAATTCATTGACGTCAATATGCTCTGCCTGCTCTGTACGTTGCTTTACCACTCCGACGTTCTTGATTTCTTTCCAGAATTGACTAGATTATTATTTAATGCTGAATTTGTTATGGTAATAAGCTTGTTTGGCCGACTTGCGTAGTTTGTTGACAGAAGCACGCAGACTACTATACTCTCGGTGCCATGACTCAGTCTTAAATCTTTTCCATTTTTTATAAGCCACGTCTCTCAGAGCAATATTTCTATTAATTTCCAAGGTCAACCATGGTTTTAATTATTGGTATATATTTATTGTATAGGTAATTAAAGTTATCTTGGAAAACATTAAGTTGAGAGTCAACGTCGTGGATGGAGTATATGATGTCCCAATTACATAGATTTAATTCAAAGTCAAGTAGCGTATAATTAATGTTTTCAAAGTCACGATAGGTCATGGAGTATTCGTTAAATTTTTGGTCTATTTTATAGGTAAAGAAGATTAGATCATGCTTTCAAAAGGCTGATACTGAGACCTGGTCATACAATAAAATTTTGTGTGGATCATAAAAAAAATACATATAAAATGGTGTCAATTGTAGTTGAAAAATGTGTAGGTTGCGTATTGTTAACCAGTGTGATGACCGTAGATTGAATGTCCATTAAAGGACGATTATCAGTCAACATATCACTATTTAGATCACCCGTTTATATTACGTCAGAATGAGTCCATGTTAGCTCTTTAAGAAATCTTATGACGTCGGCATAGTCGACAGAGCGGTGTGGCCTGTAGACACATCTAAATAACAGATCATCTGCATTTATATTGTTCATGATTTCTATAAAAATATATTCAATTTGACTATCCGACTCTTGTTTACACACTACTTTACATTTAAGCCTCTTACTGACATGAGTTAAACGATCAGAACGGAACATCTGATACCCGTCACAACAGATTAACGAATTACATACATCTGGCACAAACCGCGTCTCGGATACCCAGACAACATCGACACTGGAGTTCACAAACAAGTACCTAAACTCTTCAATCTTTCTTGTCAAACTTTGCGCATTTATGTGACAGAAATTGAAACCTCTCTTTTGGTCGGATAAATCTCTAATCATTGCATGGCTTTTGAAAATTGGAATATCTCGATTGAATATCATAATGAAATAATTTTTGTTTTTCGACCTGAATTAGAAGTGCAAGTGAACTAAAGGCAACAATCTCTGGATTGTTGACCGTAACCCGATACCAGCCAAAATTGCTGAATAAGTTTTTGGCAATTGCATCGTTACTCCGACGCGCTGTCGTTAAAATCTTTTTTTCTTTACTTGACTCCTCGAGTTCAAGATTTAATAATTGGCGCCCAACTAGTCGTAAATTCGATTACCCACGAAATTGCAAATCAATACATTTGCAAAGTGACAGTGAAGACTCGGTCAAATCAACAGAGCCGTGCAGTGAACATTGCCAAGCACACACAACCAACGTGCAGTGCGTATGAACGATTTATCGCTTTAATTTAACAGTGAATCGACTTCGTTGTTTATTACAATCGACAGAGGTGCGCTTAAGCGCAGTATAAATAATTTTTTACACCGAAGCCGCTGGAGCTCTTCGGGCAGCGGTGTGTCGCCAGTTTAACGCGCAAGTTATCTGGACGGCGTTGGAGTTGCAAATACCTTGACTGCAGCGCGGGAATTATACTAACTCTCAGGATTAGAATAATCTGACTAGGATTCCCTTTAAGAAACGAGTAAGCGGGAACTTCCGAATTAGATATATTTCATGTCTAAATTAAAATTATTTAAGCGTTATTTTTTGTAAGAACATACATGGCTTTGACAAATATAATATTGACAAATATTGCATTGAGAATTTCATTGACCCCATGAACAAATTTGATGTTGTGTGAATAAAATTAAAGACTAAATACCAGAAAGAGCGCTCCGCTCAGCATTGGAAATTTGAGCCGCAGTTTTTTGATCATCCATATATGTGTTGTTGGTCTTGCGCTCAGTCGCCAACACTTGAATTCATTTGTTTTCTTTTGTTTTGTTTATACATTTCGTATGTGGGCTTATGAACTCGCCGTTTTCACTCTATAAAAACCCTCTGCATCATTCTAGTGATTCAGAGTCAGACTCTGAAAGTAACGTTAGAGTTCTTAGGAACAGAGTCATCAAAAATAAACGTGCCCTTATAGATTCTTCACCAAATATGGACCCAGAACAGCTTAATACAGTAGTGCAGGCAGCGATTGCTAATGCCTTAGCTGAGCAGGCAGCTGTTAACCAGCGTGACCTGCAAGCTTTGTTACAAAGCACATTACACCTCCAGTAGTGCAGTCATATACTGCTATAGAAATTCGGAATGAGGTCTACTGTGACGAGCCTTTATATGCAGTAAAATGCCTGTTTGAATTTACTAGGGTACAAGAATCATATGTCTTTTGGAGACAAGCGGCGGTTGCCGCTTATCACATTTTTAAGCCTTATAATGGTAGTTCGCGCCACTACCAGGCAGTCATTATTATTAGAAGCAAGATTAGAGCTACCGCCGATTCACTGTTGTCTTCATTCGGCACAGTATTAAATTTCGATGCGATAATTCCATACCAAAGAGCAGGAATTATGCACTCTCAGACAGGGAGGACTTTCTCTTCTTCAATACTATGAAAAAAGAAAAAAGCTCACATTGTTGATTCATAAAGTCAACATGTCATATGTGCCGGCCCTGGCAAAGGGTCTTTACGAAAAATTTAGAGACGATGCGAGTGTTCATATCATGCCTCAAGCGTAGTCTCGCAGATGTACTCTTTGCGGCAAAGCCCAAAGACTTGCCTTCAGCGCTGGCTCTCGCACAAGTGGTCGCGTCAAATCATGAAAGTTCCGCGTTCGCAGCTAATTTTGCGAAAAGCTAAGAAGACAAAGAGCGCAAGCCATATGCAAAAGCGCAGGGTCGCCAGCAGGAGAAACAATCTCAGCAGGCTGAGACACAATTAAGCGGTGCAAAGAATCCGCATTTTAGTAAGCAGAACAAGCCACAAGGCCACAACGATCAGCGAAGCGTTAGGCAGCAAAATAACAACGGCACGCAGGTGCCCATGAATGTTGATCACTCTCTTTCAAGGATCTTGCAACCTACTCAGGCCCCAATTTTAACAAACAGGAAACAAGCCACGTCTGACCGCTCGGGCGGCCAGAGAGGACAGCAGAGGCTGAATCATGTCACGCAAGATGCGGGACAGGAGACAGAGACATATGCCAATGCTGCCTCAAGCGCGGAGGCGCAGGTTGATGATGAGACCAGCGCTGGGTATGACTCCGATGCCGTCAATTTTTTAGGGAGAGATCCCTGCTGCCTGTCATCAGACGAGGAGTAGCGGGGATCGAGATGAAGTTCCTTATAGACACGGGCGCGTCTAAGAATTTCATCAAACCACACAAGGGGTTCAGAGACGTCCGCTCTGTAGAGTCCCCCTTTACAATCCATTAAATTTACGGAACAACTAGAATTACGCAAAAAAGCTTTGGTTCATTATTTAATTTGAAGGCGACATTTTTCTTTCTGCCGGACCTATCAACGTTCGATGGAATAATAGGCCACGACCTGCTAAAGCAGGCAGATTTTGTGAACAAAGAAATCCAGAATCTGCTAAAGGATGACATAATACAAAAGTCAGTCTCCCCTTATAATAACCCCATTTGGGTGGTAGATAAGAAGGGCACTGACGAAGCTGGCAATCAGAACATGCGTTTAGTTATGGACTTTCGCAAGCTCAACGAAAGAACCATACCCGATAAGTACCCCATGCCAAATATCTCAATGATATTGGGAAACTTGGGTAAAGCCAAATTTTTCTCGACACTGGACCTCAAGTCCGGTTATCATCAAATCATTCTCGCTGAACGCGACCGTGAGAAAACTGCCTTTGCAGTAAACGGGGGAAAGTACGAGCTTCGAAGACTCCTCTTCGGTCTAAAAAATGATGCCAGCATCTTTCTGAGGACCATTGATGAAATCTTACGAGAGCAGATCTGCAAATTCTGCTACGTTTATGTTGATGACGTGATCATCTTCTCAGAAAATGAAGAAATGCACGTCAAGCATGTAGACTGGGTTATTAAAAGACTACTTGAACATGAGGGTCTCGGTAGAAAAATCACGTTTATTTAAGAAAAGCGTGAACTTTTTTGGGTTTATAGTCACCTGTAACGGTACAACAACAGATCCGGAGAAAGTGAAAGCCATACAAGACTTTCCAGAACCGAAAACGGTGTTCGAAGTACGTTCGCTCTTGGGCCTTGCGAGTTATTATAGATGTTTCATTAAGAACTTTGCGGCAATAGCAAGACCTGTTTCGGACAATTTAAAAGGAGAAAATGGAACAGTCAGTAGATACAGATCGCGGAACATTCCGGTGCAGTTAACCGAATCGCAACAATGGGCGTTTTGTAAACTGCGCAGCATTTTGACATCTGAAGATGTCATGCTCATGTATCCTGACTTCAAGAAGCCGTTCGATCTAACGACGGACGCTTCAGCTTATGGCATAGGTGCGGTGCTCTCCCAAGAGGGTCGTCCAATTACAATGACCTCAAGAACATTGAAGGGCAGAGAGGTCAATTGTGCTACGAACGAAAGAGAGCTATTGGCTATCATTTGGGCACTAGCCAAGCTACGGCACTATCTGTATGACGTTAAAGACATAAACATCTTTACCGACCATCAGCCTTTAACCTTCGCAGTTTCGGAATCCAATCCTAATGCGAAGATTAAAAGTTGGAAAGCGCGTATTGATGAATCCAATGCGCGAATATTCTACAAGCCCGGTAAAGAGAATCTAGTTGCAGACGCCTTGTCCAGACAACAGCTTAACGCTATGGAAGGGAAAGAGCCCGACTCTTGCGCAGCAACGATTCATAGCGAGGTTTTCCTTACCCACACTATCGAAACAACGGAAAAGCCGTTAAATTGCTTTCAAAACCATTTAGTTCTGGAGGAGGCGCGCTTCTCATCGAAACGCTGGTTCATTCTGTTCGAAAACAAGAGGCGTCACCTAATCAGTTTCGCGTGTAGAGATTCCCTTCTAAGCGATCTAGAAGACGTAATCATTCCCAAAGGTGTTAACGCTTTTCACTGTGATTTGCATACACTCGCAATGATACAGGAGTGCGAAGATTCCCTTCTACTAAGTTTTGCATTGATAAATTCTCCAAATTCGCTGTGGTTCAGCCCGTTTCCTCGATAACTTTTGAGGATCAGAAGCCAGCCTTGCTTCAACTCATAAACTTTTCCCAAAGGCAAAAGCGGTATACTGTGACAACGAACCAGCGTTGAATTCACAGACGATTTCAGCGATGCTGAGCAATAATTTTGGAGTTAATATCTCAAACGCACCTCCCCTACACAGTGTTTTCAATGGGCAGGTAGAGCGCTTTCACAGCACATTGCTGGAGCTTGCCAGGTGTTTGAAGATTGATAAAGGAACAAGCGAAACAGTAGAAATCATCCTACTAGCAGCAACCGAATACAACAAGTCAATCCACTCCGTTATCAATAGGAGACCGGTCGACGTTGTCCAGGCGCGCTCAGATGAGCCGCAAGATGAAATAGAAAGCAGGATTAGAAGCGCTCAGTCAGAACCAGAGAAAATGCGTCGCGGCAGAACAAAGTCTTTGGGGTTGGCGAAAATGTTTTAGTTAAATCCAACCAAAGGCTTGGTAACAAACTCAAGCCTTTGTGTGAGGAGCGAGCCGTGGAAGCGGACCTGGGGACCTCGGTCCTTAATAGAGGAAGGGTGGTCCACAAGGACAACCTGAAGTAATCAAAGCGGTCCCCTTGTTTTTTTTTCTTTTTGTTATTTCTAGCCACCACCATAAGTTAGTAATATTCTATTTCGTTTATTTTTAGCCACTTGGCATAATTTATATTAGGTCATTTTTGGTGGTGGGCTGCTCCTATGCGAACAAAACATAGCTAAAAACATTCATTCCAGAGGTTCACAGAGTTACAATTAATAAATTCAAACAACAAACAAATAAACAATAGGGTTCAGGATCAATTTAATAAATTAACTTCCACTGTCAATGAAATTCTCAAAGTAGCTTAAAAATTCCCAAGGCGACACCAGTCATTTGTCAATCTGTCAACATGCTTTTTTTCATTATTAAGTTCTCCATAATTAAGTTTGCTTGTAAAAAGATCACTTTATTTCCCGTTATCCATAAGGCTTCGTACTACAATTAAAGGACAATGTCATAGCTAAATCCAACGGAGAAACCCACACTCTTGTGGGTTGCAGCGTTTCACCTAGAGCCACATTTTGTCGTATTGCATCGTATTGCGCCAGAGAGCTTCACGCAGGTGGCACCGCACGGCTGCAGGAATAAGGAATAAGGCCCCAAAAGAGGAAATGAAATAAGGCCCCAAACTTGTTGTGTAATTTCATAATGAAATAATACCCCAATTTCAAATATGAAATAAGGCCCCACAGCGATGAAATAAGGCCCCAAAAAAAATGAAACAAGGCCGCAAACTTGGGGTGTTATTTCATTATGAAATAACACCCCAATTTCAAAAATAAAATAACACCCCAAATTTTGTTGTTGATTTTTTTTTTTTGTAAAATTTTTTTTATTTTGTATAATTCTTTTCATTTTAATTCAATATTTGTCTTTTTACAAATAAATTTACAATCCTTATTTTTTTTTTTTAAAATAAAGACTTGCATTGAACTTTCAACAAATTTTCTGCAATAAGGGCAGTTGTAATACTCGTAATTACTTGCAATTGCATCTGCTTGTAGTTTAAAATTACATTCTGCACAAGTTTTTAAATGTTTGCAGGGAAAAAATAAAATATTTGGAGCCGAGTCCATACAAACAATGCAATTAAGCCCGTCAGTTATTGACATCGAAGAAGTAGCTGATTCTTCTTCATTTGAATTTTCGGAATCCTCGTCGTCTTCTTCTTTTTCAAAAATGTTTTCTTGTGGCACCATGTTGGTGCAAATATCATTTTCACCATACACCATCCGAGCAAGAAATGCAGCTGCAGTTAACTTTCCTTGGTCCAATAGCAAAGTTGCTTCCTCAATCTTTCTATCCTTTTGAATACTGTCCTTTCGTCTTTTATATGTCATGGACCCGCCACTTTGAGTAAGCTGCGAAAATTGGCGACTTTTAAAAAACTCCTCGTCGCGAATGACTTTAACAAATTTAAAAAAATTGCCATTTGACATCGCAGAACGCCCTAAAACACCATTGTATGCTTCCACAGCAGCTGTTGTGCGAATATTTTCCTTATATACAGAAAAATTCTTGCAACCAACCTAAAATCAATTTTAGAACTCATTAGATAAATATTTTTGTTGCTTTACGTAATGAGCTATTACCTTCTTAATCCACTGCTTGTCGAAATAAATTAAAAAACTGCAAAAATTGTTGTTAGCATCGAACATTAAAATTCTAGTTTTGATTTCTCTGAAAGCAGTTTCAATTAAGTGTGGAGGTAGCAATGGTAAAGCCAGTAGCTTATGAAAAGCTAAATTTGCCGTTCTTGAATTCCTGATAAATTGTAACAACGCTTTTTTCTTGCACATATTTCTTCTTACTGCTTGGCAGAAATGGAACCTTAAAACCAAGTTGAAAGCATTGAAAAGAATTTAAACGAAAATAAAAGCGGCAAAAAAAATACCAACATCCGACACATTTTACTGTGGGAAACACCTTTCTGATGGCTTTCCTCAGGGCTTCCTCATAATCAGTAACTACTGTTGCAGGCTCCATATCGAATACATTTTCTTTAATATATTGCAACATTTCTTCGTAACATTTTCTCGTTTTTTTGTTCAATAAAACAAAAAATAACGGAAATACCTAAACAATAAATTTGAAATTATTATTAAATTTGGATATTTAGTAAAATTAACTATCTATAACTTTAAAAAATAATGAAAATTTGATACAAAAAATCGCGCGATTTTTTGTATCAAATTTTCGCCTGCGGCGCTAAGATTGAAAATTTATTTAAATTCAAATATTTTAATTACCTCGTCAAAATATTGAACATAGATGATGTCGAACGTCGAACGTCGGCGAGTGCAGACGTGTTTTTATTTCTCTTGTGCTCCGGAAGAAAATCGTTGAATAAAAACCCGATATTAAATAAAAATAAACGGCGAAAAGACGCTTAGCGCGATGAAAAGTCGCAAATTTACTATTATTTTGTGTTTTTAATTAGTGCATCTAATACTTAAATACAAATAAAAGCAAAAACAAAAAACAAACAAATAAGGTAATGAACTCAAGCGACGTTCGGGCGCAGCGCCAACGAGTGCAAGACGAGCGTCGGCGCTCGCTGAGCAATGCATACTTCTCTTTCGTATCAACAGACGAAGCAGCAACAACAAAAGCTTCTGCAGTAGTCGATCCACCGCGAGCGTTAACCCCAACACCTTCCAATGCGCGCTCTCTCTCTCCGTCTATGTCACCGACGGTGCAAAACGGGGTAAGCGACAAATGCGTTTCCCCTCTCCCTGGCTCTGCCTCGTCCCAACAGCTCACATGCCTGGCTACGGTTACTAGCACAGTGACCTCATTAGCAACTGTTAATGCAATGACAACAACAACAACATCAGTTTCGTCTGTATGCCCGATACCGTCGATCGTTCTAACTGCTGGGTCAGCGGATTTACCAACTGCACCTAGCGCAGCACCGGCAAACGCTCCAATTAAGAAGCAAGGTTCGACCATACAGACTGGCATGGATCGCTACATTAACATTAAAAGAAAACTAAGTCCACAGGACACGAAAATGGGCAACGTTGCAAAAATCAATCGGGCTTCCTCAAGCCAAGGAACTGTGCAAAGCTCTAATACAACAAACAGATTTGAAATCTTGGCTGACAAGTCCGACGAAATGCCTTCTACAGACATGGATTCGGACAAAAAGAAAGCGAAGCCGCCTCCGCTTTATATCCGAGAAAAAAACTCCAACAACCTTGTTAATATAATAATCGATCTGATTGGTAAAGAAAGTTTCCACGTAATCCCCTTGACTAAAGGAGATATACATGAAACAAAGGTCCAAGTCAAAAGCGAAGAGAGCTTTAGAAAATTGACGGAGCTCCTAGATGCCAAGGAAAAGAACTACTATACTTACCAGCTGAAAAGTAGTAAAGGTCAACAAGTTGTCATAAAGGGAATCGAACCAGACGTAAGCACTGCTGAAGTCGAACAGGCACTTAAAGACAAAGGTTTTAACGTAAAAACCGTTTCAAATATACGTAACAGAAACAAACAACCGCAGCCTCTCTTTAAAGTGGAACTTGTACCTGACCCTAAGGCCCTCAAGAAAAACGAAGTTCATCCCATCTACAAACTCCAGCTTCTATTACATCGCAGAATCACTGTTGAAGAGCCGCATAAACGCAATGGCCCAGTCCAGTGCGCAAATTGCCAGGAATACGGGCACACAAAATCTTACTGCACACTCCGCTCCGTATGCGTCGCTTGCGGAGGGCTGCATACTTCTGATAAGTGTGAACTAAAAGACAAGCCAAACAGCAAAAAGTGTAGTAACTGCGGAGGAGATCACACAGCAAACTACAGAGGCTGTCCAGTATACAAGGAGCTAAAAAGTCGGATCAACCAAAGAGTCTCAACAGCACGATCTCACCATACACCATTGATACCCTCCAAATCTACACCTGAAGTTTTCTTTTCGTCAGCAGCCCGATCTTCACTCGGCAGTTCCGCTATAAATAAAAACGTAAGCTTTGCAAGCGTTATAAAAGCGGATCATGCGAGTCCTGCTAACAATGTCCTACCACCACCTACAGTCTCTTACCAAACTGCAGAGCACACAGAAAATAAAATGGAAGTGATGATGCTTAGATTGCAAAAAAGTATGGATGATTTCATCTCTTTTATGAGAACGACCATGGAAAGTATGATGACAAATCAAAATATTTTGATTCAGATGCTCCAAAACACCTTATCAAAATAATCAATGGCTCCCCTACGCATTGCACTGTGGAATGCCAACGGCGTTTCACGGCACAAACTTGAGTTAGCACAATTTATGATTGACAATGAAATCGACGTAATGTTACTGGCAGAAACCCACCTTACCAACAAATACAACTTTCAAATCCGAGGGTATACGTTTCACAACACTAATCATCCTGATGGAAAGGCCCATGGAGGCAATGGAATCCTGATTAAAAACCGCATCAAACACCATCTCCACAACACGTTTGCTACTAACTACCTGCAAGCCACATCTATCAACATTCAGTTGGGTTGTCACTATCTAGCTTTAGCAGCGGTATACTGTCCTCCTCGATTCACGATATCCGAAGCCCAATTTATCGACTACTTCAACTCACTTGGCAAATACTTTATAGCAGCAGGAGACTATAACGCCAAGCACACGCACTGGGGATCTCGCCTCGTGACGCCGAAAGGTAGACAATTGTATTACGCAATTATAAACCCTAGCAACAAACTTGACTGCGTTTCCCCTGGTTCACCTGGTTTATTTAAATTCAAATATTTTAATTACCTCGTCAAAATATTGAACATAGATGATGTCGAACGTCGAACGTCGGCGAGTGCAGACGTGTTTTTATTTCTCTTGTGCTCCGGAAGAAAATCGTTGAATAAAAACCCGATATTAAATAAAAATAAACGGCGAAAAGACGCTTAGCGCGATGAAAAGTCGCAAATTTACTATTATTTTGTGTTTTTAATTAGTGCATCTAATACTTAAATACAAATAAAAGCAAAAACAAAAAACAAACAAATAAGGTAATGAACTCAAGCGACGTTCGGGCGCAGCGCCAACGAGTGCAAGACGAGCGTCGGCGCTCGCTGAGCAATGCATACTTCTCTTTCGTATCAACAGACGAAGCAGCAACAACAAAAGCTTCTGCAGTAGTCGATCCACCGCGAGCGTTAACCCCAACACCTTCCAATGCGCGCTCTCTCTCTCCGTCTATGTCACCGACGGTGCAAAACGGGGTAAGCGACAAATGCGTTTCCCCTCTCCCTGGCTCTGCCTCGTCCCAACAGCTCACATGCCTGGCTACGGTTACTAGCACAGTGACCTCATTAGCAACTGTTAATGCAATGACAACAACAACAACATCAGTTTCGTCTGTATGCCCGATACCGTCGATCGTTCTAACTGCTGGGTCAGCGGATTTACCAACTGCACCTAGCGCAGCACCGGCAAACGCTCCAATTAAGAAGCAAGGTTCGACCATACAGACTGGCATGGATCGCTACATTAACATTAAAAGAAAACTAAGTCCACAGGACACGAAAATGGGCAACGTTGCAAAAATCAATCGGGCTTCCTCAAGCCAAGGAACTGTGCAAAGCTCTAATACAACAAACAGATTTGAAATCTTGGCTGACAAGTCCGACGAAATGCCTTCTACAGACATGGATTCGGACAAAAAGAAAGCGAAGCCGCCTCCGCTTTATATCCGAGAAAAAAACTCCAACAACCTTGTTAATATAATAATCGATCTGATTGGTAAAGAAAGTTTCCACGTAATCCCCTTGACTAAAGGAGATATACATGAAACAAAGGTCCAAGTCAAAAGCGAAGAGAGCTTTAGAAAATTGACGGAGCTCCTAGATGCCAAGGAAAAGAACTACTATACTTACCAGCTGAAAAGTAGTAAAGGTCAACAAGTTGTCATAAAGGGAATCGAACCAGACGTAAGCACTGCTGAAGTCGAACAGGCACTTAAAGACAAAGGTTTTAACGTAAAAACCGTTTCAAATATACGTAACAGAAACAAACAACCGCAGCCTCTCTTTAAAGTGGAACTTGTACCTGACCCTAAGGCCATCAAGAAAAACGAAGTTCATCCCATCTACAAACTCCAGCTTCTATTACATCGCAGAATCACTGTTGAAGAGCCGCATAAACGCAATGGCCCAGTCCAGTGCGCAAATTGCCAGGAATACGGGCACACAAAATCTTACTGCACACTCCGCTCCGTATGCGTCGCTTGCGGAGGGCTGCATACTTCTGATAAGTGTGAACTAAAAGACAAGCCAAACAGCAAAAAGTGTAGTAACTGCGGAGGAGATCACACAGCAAACTACAGAGGCTGTCCAGTATACAAGGAGCTAAAAAGTCGGATCAACCAAAGAGTCTCAACAGCACGATCTCACCATACACCATTGATACCCTCCAAATCTACACCTGAAGTTTTCTTTTCGTCAGCAGCCCGATCTTCACTCGGCAGTTCCGCTATAAATAAAAACGTAAGCTTTGCAAGCGTTATAAAAGCGGATCATGCGAGTCCTGCTAACAATGTCCTACCACCACCTACAGTCTCTTACCAAACTGCAGAGCACACAGAAAATAAAATGGAAGTGATGATGCTTAGATTGCAAAAAAGTATGGATGATTTCATCTCTTTTATGAGAACGACCATGGAAAGTATGATGACAAATCAAAATATTTTGATTCAGATGCTCCAAAACACCTTATCAAAATAATCAATGGCTCCCCTACGCATTGCACTGTGGAATGCCAACGGCGTTTCACGGCACAAACTTGAGTTAGCACAATTTATGATTGACAATGAAATGAAATGGAAAGGCCAATGGAGGCACTGGAATCCTGATTAAAAACCGCATCAAACACCATCTCCACAACACGTTTGCTACTAACTACCTGCAAGCCACATCTATCAACATTCAGTTGGGTTGTCACTATCTAGCTTTAGCAGCGGTATACTGTCCTCCTCGATTCACGATATCCGAAGCCCAATTTATCGACTACTTCAACTCACTTGGCAAATACTTTATAGCAGCAGGAGACTATAACGCCAAGCACACGCACTGGGGATCTCGCCTCGTGACGCCGAAAGGTAGACAATTGTATTACGCAATTATAAACCCTAGCAACAAACTTGACTGCGTTTCCCTGGTTCACCTACACACTGGCCTAGTGACCCCAGAAAACTGCCAGACTTGATTGACTTCGCAGTTACAAAAAACATCCCACGAAATCTGATTAGCGCCAGTTCTCTCTCGGACCTATCATCAGACCACTCACCTGTACTATTTAGCCTAAACCAACAGCCAGTTTATAAGGACAACCCCGTCATGTTAACCTCTAACAGCACTAACTGGCTCAAATTCAAAAAATACATAAGTTCGCACATTGAACTTACACCTCAGCTAACCGACGAAGATGACATCAACAGAACCGTAAGCATGCTAGAGTCAGTTTTGGCCTCAGCGGCTCGAATTGCAACACAACGAAGGCAAAATACAACACAGAACACAAAGCACACGAATGCAGAAATAGAGCAGCTTGTTCTGGCAAAGCGTCGTTCCCGGCGCGAATGGCAATTACTTCGATCGCCATCTGCAAAGCAACAGTTAAAAGAAGCTTCACGTCGACTCACCAAGGCACTGCGACAAGAAGAAGACAGATCCCAACAGCGCTATATTAAGCAACTATCTCCATCCAGCTTAAAATTTCCACTATGGAAAGCCAACTCAACACTCAGCCATCCAACGGAAACGGTTACGCCAATAAGGACCCCTGCAGGTTGCTGGGCCCGAAGCGACAAAGACAGAGCCGACACATTCGCTGACCATCTTCAAAATGTGTTCCAGCCAAATCCAGCAACAAACATGCATAATATAAGATCGCAAATAGAGGACGACTTTCCTATTGCCGAGCCAATTGTATTTCGACCATGCGAAGTCATAAAAATTATAAAAGAGCAGCTACAACCGAGAAAATCTCCAGGCTGCGATCTAATAACTCCAAAAATGTTTATTGAACTCCCAATATGTGCTGTTGGTACCATATGCCAGTTGTTCAACGCGATGACAAGACTGGGCTGCTTCCCTAAGAGGTGGAAAAAGTCAATCATCATAATGATACCAAAACCAGGAAAAGACCACACGCTCACCTCCTCATACAGACCAATAAGTCTACTTTCGTGTCTATCAAAACTCTTTGAAAAATGCCTTCTAACCCGTATCATACCATACTTCAGAAGACACAATAGTATCCCAGCACATTAATTCGGTTTTCGCGAAAAACATGGAACTATCGAACAAGTGAACCGTATAACATCTGAAATTCGAAGTGCATTTGAAAATAAGGAATACTGCACTGCGGTATTTTTGGACGTCTCTCAAGCATTCGACAGAGTATGGCTTGACGGCCTAATGCATAAAATCAAAATAATGCTCCCTAATAATACGCACAAACTCTTGAAGTCATACCTTTACAACAGGATATTTGTTGTGAGATGCAATACTTCCATGTCATCTGAACATAACATTGAAGCTGGAGTTCCTCAAGGCAGTGTTCTCGGGCCAACCTTATACCTACTCTACACTTCTGATATCCCTACGAGCAGACAACTGACTATGTCTACGTTTGCCGACGACACAGCGATCCTTAGCCGATCTAAATGTCCACAACAAGCTTCAGCGCAACTTGCGACCCATCTAGATGCAGTAGAGAAATGGCTCTCAGACTGGCGTATAAAAGTAAATGAGCAAAAATGTAAACACGTAACCTTTACCTTAAATAGACGAAACTGCCCCAACCTTACATTAAACAACACCGTGATTCCTCAATCAGATGAAGTAACGTATCTTGGCGTACATCTCGACAGACGTCTTACTTGGCGCACGCATATTGAAGCTAAACGAACTCACCTAAGGCTGAAGGCAAACAGTCTGCATTGGCTTATAAACTCCCGCTCCCCCCTCAGTCTGGACTACAAGGTCCTTCTATACAACTCCGTTTTGAAACCAATCTGGACTTATGGCTCCCAGCTGTGGGGTAGCGCCAGCAACAGCAACGTTGAAATCGTGCAGAGAGCCCAAGCAAAAATCCTAAGAACTATCACCGGGGCACCGTGGTACGTTCGGAGTGGAAACATTCAGAGAGACCTGAATATACTCCCCGTCCGAGATGTAATAGCGCAACTCATGGAAAATTACTACATCAAGTTGTCAACCCATCCAAACCACCTCGCCAGAGCATTAACGTTAGTATGCAGCCGTTCTCGTCTTCGTCGTAACGACCGTCCCATCCAGCGACAATTATTAGGACCGTCTAACACAAATACAGTTTAACAAACTGTTAGAGTAATGTAGTACTTTAAGATTTTAACACATTTTGTTAGTCTCGTAAGAGAAGATTCAAAATAAACAACCAAAGTCTAAAAAAAAAAAAAAAATAGATGACTAGGAGTTGGTTAATGCAACCTTTGGGAACTATTTTAAAAGTTCCGTCCATTAAATATCTTCTATTCTGTGGTGGTATATTTTCCCTTACTTCGTTTATTATTTTTAAAGACGAAAATATACAAAAAGCATGTTTTTCGTCTTCAAAAATACAAGCCGTGTAAAATGGCAGTGGATTTTCTTTATCTTTTGTAAGCCCAAACGAATTCCACACAGACTCCAAATTGAAAGCCTCTATTACTTGTAGAGGACAGTCAGTCGAAGTTATAAAAGTTTTGCTGACGATGTATTGTAAACCTCGTCGTATTTTGGCAAACTGAATGCTTTTCGTCTCTTCCTGGAACCTACAAAATAATAAATTATTGATGGTAAAACATAAACACAACCGCCAATATATTAATTAATAATTACTTTTCGCAGGTATTACGATAAGCTGAGCTTATGCAACTTATCGCGTTGCTTTCTCCTCCCAGGACGCCTCCAATACTAGAACAATTCTGTTTCATATCATTGAGGGCAATTATTTCCAAATAAGACTTTTCCTCGATGTCGTGATTGTGTTCAATGTATTTTTTTGCAAGTTCGCAGGTACCATTTGGCAAGAGGTTTACCCTGGCTTGACAGGTTTTGTTCCTGCATTCTAATTTTTTTATATTGTTGTAACTAGATTTTAATTTGTACAACATTTTCTGTTCTTTAACGTAAAACAAACTTCCAGTTCTGCGAAATCCAACAATTTTTTCGCACTGATCAATGAACTCAAAAACCAAACACTGAGCTAATTTTATAACGGTGATTTTGAACATCTGTACAAAAAATCCGCGCATCAAATACTTAGTCTAAGAACACCTGCAGATAAGAAAATTAACCGTTAGTGGAGTTCTTGGATTATATTTCTAATTTTTGCAAAAATAAGAAAAATGAAATAAGACCCCAAAATATACATAGTAAAAATTGGGGTCTTATTTCCTAATAAAAATGAAATAAGACCCCAAAAAGTTCATATTAAAAATTGGGGTCTTATTTCCTAAAGAAAATGAAATAAGGCCCCAAAATTTAGTATTGGGGACTTATTTCATTTCTTTTTTTGGGGTCTTATTTCATAATGAAATAAGACCCCAATTTTTTTTAAGGAAATAACACCCCAAATTTTTAAAAAAATCGTTGTTGTTGTTTCCTGTGTAATTTTTTTGGGCCTTATTTCATTTTTTTTTTGGGGCCTTATTTCTTTGGGGCCTTATTTCACAGCGCCGCACCGCACACTGCGAGATCTAACCGAGCAACCTAGATGCAATCACTCAGGTGGACGACGGGATCTTAATTATCAACGACAGTTCGGCAAATCTGGATGCACGGCACACAGCTTATCACCTTCAGCGACCGGGCCATGGTCAACGGAACTCCTTAATCACTATAACGTACAGAAAAGAGTTCCTAGGCTTGCCAACTCTCCCCAATTGAACATCACCGCCAGTCAAAATGTTCTTAGCCTCCCGTATCTTCATCGTCTGAATGAACGTAATTTGGAGGAAATTGAAAAGTTTAAGGAATCAACAGGAACTGACCGTGCGTGTCGTGTGGCATTTATCGTGGTAGCCATATGTTGTGCGTTCATCTGTGTTGGCCTCGCTTATCGACGAATCACCATGGCACGAAAGTCTGCGACGCAGCTAAGGGAGGTGATCGCCGGGATAGGGTCGACCGAGGACGGCCTTAAACTTGAGGGGGGGGGGGGGGGTAGTTAACTAAAGTCAACAATCTCTGGATTGTTGACCGTAACCCGATGCCAGCCAAAATTGCTGAATAAGTATTTGGCCGGATGTCGTTGCATAGCAGGCAAGCGCTGAATATTTAAGCGGCCTCTATGAGACGATTGCGAAACCACAAGCTTTGCTTTCGATTAGACTCTATAACATAAATTGTATTAGTTCTGAATAAAGCAGCAAGCCAATTGCATCGTTACTAAGACGCGCTGTCGTCAAAACACACACTTAAACACATAATATAAGAGACACACTATAATTACATAGTTAGCATTGTAATAAAATAAGAGTAAAACCAAATCTAAGGGTCTATCCATTTCTCTTAACTCCAATTGATTATTGGCGAAATAAATTATTATCATTCTCAGAAGGGGTCACGGGTGTAGCTCCAGTTATATTCGAAGTGGAGAGCTGCGATTCCTTATCAGCAACAACCGAAAGCTCTTGCTGAAGTGCATTGAGCTGCAGTATGCTCTCAATGCATATGACGTCATTGCTCTCTCCTCTCTTTACATGAACAAGTGTAGGACGTGTAAAGACAGCAGTGAGAAGCTAAGCCCGTTTTATGCGCATTGCTTCTTTGAAAATTTCGTAGTTTTGCTTTGAATGTTTTCGTTCAATGTGATGCAGTGCTAGTTGTTGTTTTGATTCACGGTGGTATTTACCAACAGCACATTTATAACCGGGTCAACAAGAGTGCGTGTGTCCTTTGGCGGCCTCATACGGAAAACTTCTTTGACTCGTGGCGGTAGAGTCAACTCCAAGTTGAAGCATAGGAAGTGAAACAGTGCTTCAACATTTTCGGCTTGAGAGAAAGACACTCCATATAAGCGAAGATCGCAAGCTAGGTTCTTATTATGCTGAACCTCTGCTATTGACTTTAGCTGACCCACCTGGTCAGAAAGCGAATATTAGCCACCTCCCGCTCGTGCTGCTCTACACGCTGAGCCAGTAGCTGCACATGTTGGAGGCTATGAGCTCGGCTTGTTCAGCAAAGCGCTGGTTTATTAATTCCAGTATCTTGTCCGGCAAGACATCATAACTATTACTAGCCTTTAGGTCATTCGATGTTTTTTTCTCGTGTATGCTTTTCAGTGTAATTTGTTGTCGTTGATTTTGCCGTTTGATGTGCAAGAGTGTTGGTTTGTGTGCTAAGTTGTTGAGCGTTTTTAGCTTGAGTGTTTTTGCTTCACGCTTTGCGCTTTCACGGTGCTACCAAACAATTTCATTAATGTTTTTATCGCTGTTTTACACAATGTATGAAGGTTAGGTTAGGTTAGGTTCATCGGACCGCTTAACAAAATGTTGAGATCACCCTGAGGCCATTCGACCTATTGCGATGTCCGTCACCTGTAGGAATATAAAAGGATTGTTGGGGGGTTGAAGGGAGTGGAAAAGGGAGTTTGGGTTGTCCTGGTCTCAAAAACCCTAATTGGTCCCGTTTCTAGGAATTCACCTTTGGAACCAACCAGTGGAGTCCAGGAAGAGTACCAGATCCTCCAGTTGCAGTTTTGCGAGACTGTCCAGTTCCTCGAGAAAGGGTTCCTCGAGAAAAGGGGTTCTCCTTCTAAGAAGTGCAGGGCAGTCACACAGAAGGTGTTGGATGCTCTCCTCTTCCTCTTCAGTCCCGCAGCTACGAAAGAAGTCTTGTGATGGTACACCATACCTTAATGTCATTCGGCCAATGGGACAGTGACCCGTCAAGACTCCTATCTACACCCTTATCCTGTTCTTGCTAAAGTGTAAGAGCTCTGATGATCGCTTTGGGTTACGTTCTGGCCAGAGTGCTTTGGATATATTGCATCCCTGAGTCGTTTTCAACTGCTCTTCTGCCGCAGTCCTCGCCGTTCTTGCTAGTTCGGAGAGGACGTGCTGAAGAGGTCTTTGTACATCAGTCACCGCACTACGTGCCGGTAGCGCTGATCCTTGCCTTGCACATTCGTCAGCCCTCTCGTTTCCTGGTACACCGGAGGGCCCAGGTACCCGGACAAGTCTCATTGAATGGTGGCAACGGTTCAGCGCTGTGACTGTGTTTCGAATGAGTTTGCTCTTGGTGGTGTTTTAGGACAGAGCTTTAAGGGTTGCCTGACTGTCGACATAAATAGATGTGTTCCTTGAAGGTTCCTCCAAGGTGGATATCAGTTTGGCCGACTGCCAGACAGCATAGATCTCCGCCTGGAAAACACAGCTTCAGTCTGGAAGACGGTATGAGAGATTCGCAGCAGGCTTCATAGAGTACACTCCTGCTTCAGTGCCTTCATCCGTTTTCGAACCATCCGTATAGATTGACAGCTCGTTCCCACATAGAGGGGCTTTTTCTCCAGTCGGTCCGTGATGGGAACACAATGTTGAACCTGTCTTCCCGCTTATTTTCAGGAACGCAGTAGTCCTCCTTGTGTGGCCTAGCAATGGTTTCTACTGAGCGTAGAATGGTGCTGTGACCTTTTGTGCTTGGCTTAAGGAGGTTCAGAGCTCTAAGCCTGACCGCACTCCTGGCTGCCGCGTACTTCAGGAAGATGTCTATTGGTTCCAGGTCTAACATGACGTCTAGGGCTGCTTGGGGAGTGGAACGTATACATCCCGATACATCCAAGCAAGCCAGTCTTTTCACTTTTTGGAGATTATCTGTGTGAGATTTGGTGAATGCCGTTTCCCACCGTACCAGTGCTCCATAAGTATGCGTCTGACAACAGCCGTATAAAACCAGTGGATAATATACGGTTGTAGCACCCATCTTTTCCCAAAAGTCTTCTTACACACAAAGAAGGCTTGTAGTGCCTTTTTCATCCTCTCGACCGAATTTTTCTTCCACGTGAGTTTCGAGTCGAGAATTACTCCTAGGTACTTTGCCTCCTTTACCAGTCTGAGCTGCATTCCTCCTAATGTGGAAAGTCTAAAGCTCGGTATCTTGTTGTTCTTGTAAGCAGGACCAGCTCGGTCTTTTGTGGGTTTGCCCCAAGACCATTCTGCTCTGCCCACCTTAGAGTGAAGCCGAGTGAATTTTCCATCAGTTCACTGATTGTTGGCAAGAACTTGCCAGTCACCAGTAAAGTCAGGTCATCCGCGTAGGCCGTTACTCTGCATCCTCTATTTTTTAGCTTTAGAAGAAGGTCGTTGAGAACGAGATTCCACAAAGAGGAGATATAACTCCTCCTTGAGGCGTTCCCCTCGTGGCCAACTTTCTAATCTGCGGTGAGCAAAGTGCAATACTACTAACTACCTCATGCAGTGCTGTTTCAACGGATCTACCTTTGAGATAGGCATATTGGGAGCTGTTGAATACATGTGGAGCCAGCTTCGTCCTTAGATATAGATCAAGAAGTCGTTCTAGCGTTTTTAATAAAAACGATGATAGACTAATTGGTCTATAGTCCTTCGCTGAGCAGTGGTTTATCTTTCCTGCTTTGGGAATGAATGTCACTCTCACATCTCTCCAGATACGTGGGATGTATCCTATAGAGAGGCATCCTCAAAACATTCTTAATAGCCATGGCAAGAGGTCGTGACACGCAGCTTGCAACATAGCCGGTCTAACGCCATCTGGGCCAGCAGATTTGTAGGGTTGAAATGACTTGATAGCCCAGATTATCTTCTCTTCATTTCTCTTAATTTCCTCCATAATGGATTCACTTTTTACGTACACCCCCGCCCCCTCAGGCTCTTCTCTGATAGTGGAGGCGGCGATTCCGCCACCGTCATCCGCTTCAAAGCAACCCGGGAAGTGGGTGTTCATGAGGAGTTCCAATCACGGCTATTTCTCGCGAAATTGCCGGCCAGGTCGCATAGGAGACCTGGTTTAGCGGTATCCTTAGCCAGTAGCCTTCGAAGTCTGGACGCTTCAGTGGTACTGCTCAGAACCTCGCAGAAAGCAGCCCATGAGTCTCTTTTGGCCTTCCTACAGAGTCTTTTAAAGGTCTTGAAACTCAGGTGATAGGTGTCCCAATCATCCTGACAATTTCTCGCCTTAGCCTTGTTGTATAGCCTCCTTGTTTCCTTCCTGATTTGACCTAGCTCCTGTGTCCACTACGCGTTGCGATTGGACTTTGGAGCGCGCCTTGGTTATGGTCTGGGTCTATTTCTCTAGAGTGCCAGGTTGTCTCATTTGTCCCACTGGGTGTGACGGTAAAGACTCCCTGACATATTTAACTAACTTACCCCAGTCCGTTCGTTTCGGGTTTCTTAATGGCGTTTTTATACACTATCCTATAGTGATCAGAGAAAGAGCACTCCGTTGATACGTGCCAGTTATCTATTGTTAGGGAGTCGCTGTTTGTCGCTAGAGTTAAATCTAGAACCTCTGCACGGCTCTTATTGCGAAATGTGGCCTGGTAGCGCCTGTTACATACAATAAGATTTGTGAACAGAACGAATTCAAACAGCGCCTCCCCTCTCTTGTTGATATCTGAGCTTCCCCATGCAGTTTGGTGAGTGTTGGCATCACATCCCATGATCACATCTTTGCCCTCCTTCCGCGCGTGCTGAATCAGGGCCTTGATGTCTCCCGATGGCGGATCCACTTCCTCGTATGGGTATAGGTTGCGTCCGTTCCTCCTTTCACATAGTACCACCGTCAGGTCTTCGCTGCTGTAACAATGGGAGAAAAGAATATTAAGTCCAGCTCTTACCACGATATAGGCTCTAGACTTACCCACGGTCCTTGGGACAAGGAGATGGTATACGCGAGAACCCAATCCACAGACCCTCTGGGAACCCCAGTGTGATGCAGATTATTCTGCACCACCCTAAGATTTTCCGGCTGACCTAGCATACTTCCCATCCTGTCCAGGGATGTATGCTCTGATGCATCCCAGTCCCATCTTTAGCTGACCCTGCTTTTTCATGAGTTGGCTTCTCCAATCCCCGGTAACGCAAATCTCGTTCTGGCGCTTGATCATGTTAAGGATGGTTCGATCCTCCAATATCGGAGGTGGGATCCAGACCTTAATGATCGTTCGCCCAGGGCCGATATCCGTGGGAACGACTACTATCTTAGCACCAGGCCATAGTTCACCAAAACTTTGGATTGTGTCTTTGAGAAACCGCAAGGATTCCTCGTTGGCACAAGCCACTGCTTTAGCGCCCTTATACCACTTGATGCCATCGAACTCGGCCAGGAACGGATTCTCGGGTCGGAACATGGCATCATGTAGGGCCTGGTTTATGGACTTCTCTAAGGAGAGCCAATTACCAGCAGTGAGTTTCCCTTCCGGGTCGCTTCTGTCGATAATGGCCACCTGAAGCTCCGGCTTCGAGCTTAAGCTGGCCAGAATTCCTTCTGGACACTTCCGCTTGCTCTCTGAAGCCTTTGCCGAGTCGTCCGACCTCTGCCGCTTAGTGACAGAGGGTTTGCTGCTCTTTTTTGCCTTCCGTTCTTCCCTTTTTGGGGGGTGTGGTCGGCGCAGCTATGGAGGGATCTTTCCGGGAGTTGGATTTCCCTGTAGGTGATGCTGCTGGCTTCGAGTTGGAAGGTATTGCCTCCCCCTTCGAAGCAGCCTCAGTCACCTGCTGGGAACTCTTCTTCACCGGTTCCGCTGACTGCACTACTTTACTGTGCGAGGGGTCTTGAGTGTTACCAGACTTGGTAAGCCTCTCGTACCGTCTCACGTTGTATTCTTGCTTTTTCTTCAGCTTCCTCTCCTTCGCGTTCAGCGACTCTGGATTGCGGCCTTCAAGTCCCTTAAGGAACTTGAGTGAGGCCTTGTACCCTGAGCGCTGTTTGCGTCGGAGGTCCTCCATCTCGACGTTGCTTTCCGGCGCGACCGTGTCAGCTTTAGTCACCTCATCGTGCCTCCTGTTCTGTGGCTCGTCCTCCAACGGCATACGAGCAAGCGCGAGCGCTAGCTCGTGGTCCGTTATGGTCGGGCCTGTGAACAGGAATTCCGATTTGGTGGCTACTGGCTCCAGATCGACGCCTTCCTGCCGTCGAAGTAGACTTTCGCCCGCTGCAGTGTGAGCGCTGGCGACACGCAGAGAGGAATGCGTGCCGTGCCCGCCGGTGGTAGCAGTCACGACTTCCACCGACGTTTGGGCTGACATCCCAGCCCGAGTTGAATACTCTTCTTCCATCCAGGGTGGGGGATTGGTTAATTTTGTTCTTGGGAATCAGCCCATAGCGTTTTAGGCCTATTTGACTGACCGCCGTCTCAGCTAGACTCCGCAATACCTCGGTCGAGCAAAAGACTATGCATCACCCGATCAATCGGGATAATGCAGAGTCCATTGCCAATTATGAAATTATCTGCTAATTTGAATTGTTGCAGAACGATTACTAGTCGCGGCGATATAAATTGAGTAATTAATTTATAATAACTGAGTTAATATTTGATATAATCACAAAGCTACTAATTTGCGTATTGATTCTTCTCTATTTTGTGCGTTATAAAACATGGAAACAGCGTAATTACAATACTTTAACTAACAATTTTTCTATTCTAGCGATGATGCGAAGATCAGACGGTGCTGTTATGTTTACTTCTGTCGGTTTTGACGACGACTTCTCAAGTATTGCTTTGACTGTATCAGTTAAGTTGCTGCGGGACCCCTTCCGAAATAGTATCCGAAATCACCGGAGGGAGTTAAGAGCTAAAATGCAGATTCAGTGTCATTCTACGCGCAATTGCTTGCGGGCACCAAATCGATATTGAATCATTTAGGCAATATGCTTTATAGACCACAGAAGTTTTTATCACAGAGTATCCTTGAATTTACATGCCGGCTTCCATTTATAAAATATTAATACATGGAGCCGATATAATTAAACTGTCACCACTTCGAATATGAAAAATTTCGGAAGAAGCGTTAGAGGCGCGTTAAAGTAAATACAATGGAGAACCTAATGCATGCACTTTCATGTAAATCAGATCCTCTAATATCAAATTTACGCAAGTCACTACGCAAGTCAAAAAGGATGGAGGTCGACAGTGGTATTTCACAACTTTTGGCAGAGCATTGCATATCTTGTAGTACCAGTTCAAATTATAGTAGTTCCGAATCAAATTAAAAAATTACTATCTCTCTGCTGCTGTTTTATATATTTTCATTATTTTGTTTATTATTATACCCTGTGGGGGTATATTAAGTTTGTTAAAAGTATGTAACGGGCAGAAGGAAGCATGGCCGACCCCATAAAGTATATATATTCTTGATCAGCATCAATAGCCGAGTCGATATAGCCATGTCCGTCTGTCCGTCTGTCCGTCGGTCTGTCGGTCCGTCCGTATGAACGAAAGGATTTTAGAGATGGTAAGAGCTAGAAGCTTGAACTTGGTGTCCCAGCACTGGAAATTTTTGCAGGCAGATCAAGTTTATCTTTTTTTTGGATGCCACGCCCTCTTTGCCCACAAATTAAGTAAGAAAAATGTATAAATCAAGCAGTTTTGTAGCTCTAAACCCTCATAACAAGAGCAATATAACAGCTAAAGACTTCACATTTAGCACACATGATGAATATCTTGTGGTCAATGTGTCCAGAAAATGTTATCACGATGCCCCCCCCCCTTGCCTACAAAACGGAAAGGCTTATAACAAGAGCAATATTACAGTTAGAGACTTCAGATTTGGGACACATGATGAATATCTTTGGGTCGATGTGTTCAGAAAATTTTATCGCGATGCCACGCCCCCTTCACCCACAAATTAAGTAAAGCTTCATAAAGCAAGCAGTTTTGAAACTCAAAAACCTCATAACAAAAGCAGTTTTGTAGCTGGAGACTTGAGATTTGGCACACATGATGAATATTTTGTGGTTGATGTGTCCAGAAAATTGTATCACGATGCCACGCCCCTTTCGCCCACCAAAATTTAAAAACGAATTACTAGAGAATTTCATCTGTAGTGAATTTGAGCGGGTTCCTGTAAACCCACAGGGTATATTACGGTCGGGGTCCCGACTGTTCGGCTTGTTTTTTTTATTATAATTAAATATTTGTTATAAATAAACCTTAAATATATTTAAACTGAAAAGGGTCAAATACACCTATTTTATCAAAAGAAAAATGCATATATATATACACATGTTAATCAAATAAAAAAAAATTGTTTTTATAGCCTGTGCCCATTACAAATGGGCAGAAAAGGCTATAATGAATTTATGTGAATGTATGTAACAGGCAGAAGTAAGCATCTCCGAACCTATAAAGTATATATATTCTTAATCAGTATCAATAGCCGTATGTCTGTCCGTCCGTCTGTCCGTCCGTCTGTATGAACGCGTGGATCTCAGCAACTATAAGAGCTAGAGACTTCAAATTTGGAATGTAAGTTCCTGAATACCATACGCAGATCAAGTTTATTTTCAATTTTCAATATCATGTCCCGTTGCTTTTAAAATTAGAAAAATCAACATAACATAAGCAGAGATTTAACACACATGGCAAGTATCCTACTCTCAATGTGTGCTACAAATTTCAGTACGATCGGATATTGAACTCAAAAGTTATTCAAGAATCAAATTTATGCAGCGCAGCAGATGCGTCGCAGCGCAGTCGCTGCGCCGCCCGACGATATAATGAACGAAAAGACGCGTTTGTTCATGTATGTTTGATTTGTCTTTCGTCTGCTGTTGCGCTAAACATAAACAATCAATAGCTGCAGTCCAGTGTTGCCAGACTATCGCAAGCAACCTACTCTCGATGCAAGCAAAATCGACTTCAAGCGATATATTTAAATCCCATTATGATGAAAATACTTTTCTTTGAAGACCTGCACAGGGTATCCTACTGTCGCGCCCGCTCGACTGATCGGCTTGTTTAATATTAAAGATAATATATTTTTACAGAAAAACATTCCAAACACGAACTTTTAATATTTTATCATGTATTTATCATTGAGCTAAACAATGTCCAAATTATGACAAAAAGTTGCAACTTTTACACATAAAGAAGGATATATATAAATTGAAAGAAAAAATGTTGACTTAAATTGTAGCTAAATCTATATGGCGATGTTGTGTAACAGCGGATATTGTATCCGCTGTCTCAGCGTAGTCGCTGCTTCAGCGAGTCATTGGCACATAGAATGCTGACTCGGTGCAGGGGGTGACGTGCGCTTATGATGCGCTTGGAATATTTAACTCATCGCGGGGAACGTGGGGGTAGAAGAGGGTTAACTCCTTCCACAGATTAGTGGTCCTTCGTAGGGTTCGTAGGTAGGTAGGTGCACGTGGTAGTTATAGCCTGTAGCACTCAATTCAATTAACGCCAGGCTCCTTTTTGTTCCACGGATTGGTTATTCGTACCCTTTACGAAATTAAGGACCTATGTTTTAAATCCACTTCCTGTGGTTTAAGAACTTGAGTGTCCATTTTGATATTGTCGATATCACTTAGAGAGTTTAACTGATGTTTCCCTAGAAATTTAAGTTTGCCCATACTTTGCGCTGGGCAATGGCAAAGTAGGTGCTCCGTAGTTTCTGCCTCTTGTGAGTTTTTGCAGCTTCTGCAGAACGAGTTGTGGGGCACACCCATTCGCTTGGCATGCTTGCCTATGTGCCAGTGACCCGTAATGGTGGCAGTTAGTTTGGTAATCTCCTTTCTGGAATTGCACAGTAGCTCCTCTGTGCGTTTTTTGTTGTACGTTGGCCCCGTTTGTCTTCTGCAGCTTCCGAGTGATTTCCATCTCTCGTTTGCTAGAGCTGCAAATTGTCTGTGTATAGCGTTTTTGATGGTGTTGAAGGGTGGTCTTACATCCTTTGGTGTGGACGTAAGCTCGGATCCCTTCCTAGCCGTCTGCCTTTTCGTTACCCTGAAAGTCCTTGTGTCCTGGGATCCAAGCGAGGGTGACTTTGTTGTATTGTGGTTGAAGGGAGTGGAAAAGGGAGTTTGGGTTGTCCTGGTCTCAAAAACCCTAATTGGTCCCGTTTCTAGGAATTCACCTTTGGAACCAACCAGTGGAGTCCAGGAAGAGTACCAGATCCTCCAGTTGCAGTTTTGCGAGACTGTCCAGTTCCTCGAGAAAGGGTTCCTCGAGAAAAGGGGTTCTCCTTCTAAGAAGTGCAGGGCAGTCACACAGAAGGTGTTGGATGCTCTCCTCTTCCTCTTCAGTCCCGCAGCTACGAAAGAAGTCTTGTGATGGTACACCATACCTTAATGTCATTCGGCCAATGGGACAGTGACCCGTCAAGACTCCTATCTACACCCTTATCCTGTTCTTGCTAAAGTGTAAGAGCTCTGATGATCGCTTTGGGTTACGTTCTGGCCAGAGTGCTTTGGATATATTGCATCCCTGAGTCGTTTTCAACTGCTCTTCTGCCGCAGTCCTCGCCGTTCTTGCTAGTTCGGAGAGGACGTGCTGAAGAGGTCTTTGTACATCAGTCACCGCACTACGTGCCGGTAGCGCTGATCCTTGCCTTGCACATTCGTCAGCCCTCTCGTTTCCTGGTACACCGGAGGGCCCAGGTACCCGGACAAGTCTCATTGAATGGTGGCAACGGTTCAGCGCTGTGACTGTGTTTCGAATGAGTTTGCTCTTGGTGGTGTTTTAGGACAGAGCTTTAAGGGTTGCCTGACTGTCGACATAAATAGATGTGTTCCTTGAAGGTTCCTCCAAGGTGGATATCAGTTTGGCCGACTGCCAGACAGCATAGATCTCCGCCTGGAAAACACAGCTTCAGTCTGGAAGACGGTATGAGAGATTCGCAGCAGGCTTCATAGAGTACACTCCTGCTTCAGTGCCTTCATCCGTTTTCGAACCATCCGTATAGATTGACAGCTCGTTCCCACATAGAGGGGCTTTTTCTCCAGTCGGTCCGTGATGGGAACACAATGTTGAACCTGTCTTCCCGCTTATTTTCAGGAACGCAGTAGTCCTCCTTGTGTGGCCTAGCAATGGTTTCTACTGAGCGTAGAATGGTGCTGTGACCTTTTGTGCTTGGCTTAAGGAGGTTCAGAGCTCTAAGCCTGACCGCACTCCTGGCTGCCGCGTACTTCAGGAAGATGTCTATTGGTTCCAGGTCTAACATGACGTCTAGGGCTGCTTGGGGAGTGGAACGTATACATCCCGATACATCCAAGCAAGCCAGTCTTTTCACTTTTTGGAGATTATCTGTGTGAGATTTGGTGAATGCCGTTTCCCACCGTACCAGTGCTCCATAAGTATGCGTCTGACAACAGCCGTATAAAACCAGTGGATAATATACGGTTGTAGCACCCATCTTTTCCCAAAAGTCTTCTTACACACAAAGAAGGCTTGTAGTGCCTTTTTCATCCTCTCGACCGAATTTTTCTTCCACGTGAGTTTCGAGTCGAGAATTACTCCTAGGTACTTTGCCTCCTTTACCAGTCTGAGCTGCATTCCTCCTAGTGTGGAAAGTCTAAAGCTCGGTATCTTGTTGTTCTTGTAAGCAGGACCAGCTCGGTCTTTTGTGGGTTTGCCCCAAGACCATTCTGCTCTGCCCACCTTAGAGTGAAGCCGAGTGAATTTTCCATCAGTTCACTGATTGTTGGCAAGAACTTGCCAGTCACCAGTAAAGTCAGGTCATCCGCGTAGGCCGTTACTCTGCATCCTCTATTTTTTAGCTTTAGAAGAAGGTCGTTGAGAACGAGATTCCACAAAGAGGAGATATAACTCCTCCTTGAGGCGTTCCCCTCGTGGCCAACTTTCTAATCTGCGGTGAGCAAAGTGCAATACTACTAACTACCTCATGCAGTGCTGTTTCAACGGATCTACCTTTGAGATAGGCATATTGGGAGCTGTTGAATACATGTGGAGCCAGCTTCGTCCTTAGATATAGATCAAGAAGTCGTTCTAGCGTTTTTAATAAAAACGATGATAGACTAATTGGTCTATAGTCCTTCGCTGAGCAGTGGTTTATCTTTCCTGCTTTGGGAATGAATGTCACTCTCACATCTCTCCAGATACGTGGGATGTATCCTATAGAGAGGCATCCTCAAAACATTCTTAATAGCCATGGCAAGAGGTCGTGACACGCAGCTTGCAACATAGCCGGTCTAACGCCATCTGGGCCAGCAGATTTGTAGGGTTGAAATGACTTGATAGCCCAGATTATCTTCTCTTCATTTCTCTTAATTTCCTCCATAATGGATTCACTTTTTACGTACACCCCCGCCCCCTCAGGCTCTTCTCTGATAGTGGAGGCGGCGATTCCGCCACCGTCATCCGCTTCAAAGCAACCCGGGAAGTGGGTGTTCATGAGGAGTTCCAATCACGGCTATTTCTCGCGAAATTGCCGGCCAGGTCGCATAGGAGACCTGGTTTAGCGGTATCCTTAGCCAGTAGCCTTCGAAGTCTGGACGCTTCAGTGGTACTGCTCAGAACCTCGCAGAAAGCAGCCCATGAGTCTCTTTTGGCCTTCCTACAGAGTCTTTTAAAGGTCTTGAAACTCAGGTGATAGGTGTCCCAATCATCCTGACAATTTCTCGCCTTAGCCTTGTTGTATAGCCTCCTTGTTTCCTTCCTGATTTGACCTAGCTCTTGTGTCCACTACGCGTTGCGATTGGACTTTGGAGCGCGCCTTGGTTATGGTCTGGGTCTATTTCTCTAGAGTGCCAGGTTGTCTCATTTGTCCCACTGGGTGTGACGGTAAAGACTCCCTGACATATTTAACTAACTTACCCCAGTCCGTTCGTTTCGGGTTTCTAAATGGCGTTTTTTCCGCATGGGGCCACTTAATCTCATACACTATCCTATAGTGATCAGAGAAAGAGCACTCCGTTGATACGTGCCAGTTATCTATTGTTAGGGAGTCGCTGTTTGTCGCTAGAGTTAAATCTAGAACCTCTGCACGGCTCTTATTGCGAAATGTGGCCTGGTAGCGCCTGTTACATACAATAAGATTTGTGAACAGAACGAATTCAAACAGCGCCTCCCCTCTCTTGTTGATATCTGAGCTTCCCCATGCAGTTTGGTGAGTGTTGGCATCACATCCCATGATCACATCTTTGCCCTCCTTCCGCGCGTGCTGAATCAGGGCCTTGATGTCTCCCGATGGCGGATCCACTTCCTCGTATGGGTATAGGTTGCGTCCGTTTCTCCTTTCACATAGTACCACCGTCAGGTCTTCGCTGCTGTAACAATGGGAGAAAAGAATATTAAGTCCAGCTCTTACCACGATATAGGCTCTAGACTTACCCACGGTCCTTGGGACAAGGAGATGGTATACGCGAGAACCCAATCCACAGACCCTCTGGGAACCCCAGTGTGATGCAGATTATTCTGCACCACCCTAAGATTTTCCGGCTGACCTAGCATACTTCCCATCCTGTCCAGGGATGTATGCTCTGATGCATCCCAGTCCCATCTTTAGCTGACCCTGCTTTTTCATGAGTTGGCTTCTCCAATCCCCGGTAACGCAAATCTCGTTCTGGCGCTTGATCATGTTAAGGATGGTTCGATCCTCCATTATCGCAGGTGGGATCCAGACCTTAATGATCGTTCGCTCAGGGCCGATATCCGTGGGAACGACTACTATCTTAGCACCAGGCCATAGTTCACCAAAACTTTGGATTGTGTCTTTGAGAAACCGCAAGGATTCCTCGTTGGCACAAGCCACTGCTTTAGCGCCCTTATACCACTTGATGCCATCGAACTCGGCCAGGAACGGATTCTCGGGTCGGAACATGGCATCATGTAGGGCCTGGTTTATGGACTTCTCTAAGGAGAGCCAATTACCAGACTTGGTAAGCCTCTCGTACCGTCTCACGTTGTATTCTTGCTTTTTCTTCAGCTTCCTCTCCTTCGCGTTCAGCGACTCTGGATTGCGGCCTTCAAGTCCCTTAAGGAACTTGAGTGAGGCCTTGTACCCTGAGCGCTGTTTGCGTCGGAGGTCCTCCATCTCGACGTTGCTTTCCGGCGCGACCGTGTCAGCTTTAGTCACCTCATCGTGCCTCCTGTTCTGTGGCTCGTCCTCCAACGGCATACGAGCAAGCGCGAGCGCTAGCTCGTGGTCCGTTATGGTCGGGCCTGTGAACAGGAATTCCGATTTGGTGGCTACTGGCTCCAGATCGACGCCTTCCTGCCGTCGAAGTAGACTTTCGCCCGCTGCAGTGTGAGCGCTGGCGACACGCAGAGAGGAATGCTCCTCACCGTGCCCGCCGGTGGTAGCAGTCACGACTTCCACCGACGTTTGGGCTGACATCCCAGCCCGAGTTGAATACTCTTCTTCCATCCAGGGTGGGGGATTGGTTAATTTTGTTCTTGGGAATCAGCCCATAGCGTTTTAGGCCTATTTGACTGACCGCCGTCTCAGCTAGACTCCGCAATACCTCGGTCGAGCAAAAGACTATGCATCACCCGATCAATCGGGATAATGCAGAGTCCATTGCCAATTATGAAATTATCTGCTAATTTGAATTGTTGCAGAACGATTACTAGTCGCGGCGATATAAATTGAGTAATTAATTTATAATAACTGAGTTAATATTTGATATAATCACAAAGCTACTAATTTGCGTATTGATTCTTCTCTATTTTGTGCGTTATAAAACATGGAAACAGCGTAATTACAATACTTTAACTAACAATTTTTCTATTCTAGCGATGATGCGAAGATCAGACGGTGCTGTTATGTTTACTTCTGTCGGTTTTGACGACGACTTCTCAAGTATTGCTTTGACTGTATCAGTTAAGTTGCTGCGGGACCCCTTCCGAAATAGTATCCGAAATCACCGGAGGGAGTTAAGAGCTAAAATGCAGATTCAGTGTCATTCTACGCGCAATTGCTTGCGGGCACCAAATCGATATTGAATCATTTAGGCAATATGCTTTATAGACCACAGAAGTTTTTATCACAGAGTATCCTTGAATATACATGCCGGCTTCCATTTATAAAATATTAATACATGGAGCCGATATAATTAAACTGTCACCACTTCGAATATGAAAAATTTCGGAAGAAGCGTTAGAGGCGCGTTAAAGTAAATACAATGGAGAACCTAATGCATGCACTTTCATGTACATCAGATCCTCTAATATCAAATTTACGCAAGTCACTACGCAAGTCAAAAAGGATGGAGGTCGACAGTGGTATTTCACAACTTTTGGCAGAGCATTGCATATCTTGTAGTACCAGTTCAAATTATAGTAGTTCCGAATCAAATTAAAAAATTACTATCTCTCTGCTGCTGTTTTATATATTTTCATTATTTTGTTTATTATTATACCCTGTGGGGGTATATTAAGTTTGTTAAAAGTATGTAACGGGCAGAAGGAAGCATGGCCGACCCCATAAAGTATATATATTCTTGATCAGCATCAATAGCCGAGTCGATATAGCCATGTCCGTCTGTCCGTCGGTCTGTCGGTCCGTCCGTATGAACGAAAGGATCTCAGAGATGGTAAGAGCTAGAAGCTTGAACTTGGTGTCCCAGCACTGGAAATTTTTGCAGGCAGATCAAGTTTATCTTTTTTTTGGATGCCACGCCCTCTTTGCCCACAAATTAAGTAAGAAAAATGTATAAATCAAGCAGTTTTGTAGCTCTAAACCCTCATAACAAGAGCAATATAACAGCTAAAGACTTCACATTTAGCACACATGATGTATATCTTGTGGTCAATGTGTCCAGAAAATGTTATCACGATGCCACCCCCCCCCCCTTGCCTACAAAACGGAAAGGCTTATAACAAGAGCAATATTACAGTTAGAGACTTCAGATTTGAGACACATGATGAATATCTTTGGGTCGATGTGTTCAGAAAATTTTATCGCGATGCCACGCCCCCTTCACCCACAAATTAAGTAAAGCTTCATAAAGCAAGCAGTTTTGAAACTCAAAAACCTCATAACAAAAGCAGTTTTGTAGCTGGAGACTTGAGATTTGGCACACATGATGAATATTTTGTGGTTGATGTGTCCAGAAAATTGTATCACGATGCCACGCCCCTTTCGCCCACCAAAATTTAAAAACGAATTACTAGAGAATTTCATCTGTAGTGAATTTGAGCGGGTTCCTGTAAACCCACAGGGTATATTACGGTCGGGGTCCCGACTGTTCGGCTTGTTTTTTTTTATTATAATTAAATATTTGTTATAAATAAACCTTAAATATATTTAAACTGAAAAGGGTCAAATACACCTATTTTATCAAAAGAAAAATGCATATATATATACACATGTTAATCAAATAAAAAAAAATTGTTTTTATAGCCTGTGCCCATTACAAATGGGCAGAAAAGGCTATAATGAATTTATGTGAATGTATGTAACAGGCAGAAGTAAGCATCTCCGAACCTATAAAGTATATATATTCTTAATCAGTATCAATAGCCGTATGTCTGTCCGTCCGTCTGTCCGTCCGTCTGTATGAACGCATGGATCTCAGCAACTATAAGAGCTAGAGACTTCAAATTTGGAATGTAAGTTCCTGAATACCATACGCAGATCAAGTTTATTTTCAATTTTCAATATCATGTCCCGTTGCTTTTAAAATTAGAAAAATCACCATAACATAAGCAGAGATTTAACACACATGGCAAGTATCCTACTCTCAATGTGTGCTACAAATTTCAGTACGATCGGATATTGAACTCAAAAGTTATTCAAGAATCAAATTTATGCAGCGCAGCAGATGCGTCGCAGCGCAGTCGCTGCGCCGCCCGACGATATAATGAACGAAAAGACGCGTTTGTTCATGTATGTTTGATTTGTCTTTCGTCTGCTGTTGCGCTAAACATAAACAATCAATAGCTGCAGTCCAGTGTTGCCAGACTATCGCAAGCAACCTACTCTCGATGCAAGCAAAAATCGACTTCAAGCGATATATTTAAATCCCATTATGATGAAAATACTTTTCTTTGAAGACCTGCACAGGGTATCCTACTGTCGCACCCGCTCGACTGATCGGCTTGTTTAATATTAAAGATAATATATTTTTACAGAAAAACATTCCAAACACGAACTTTTAATATTTTATCATGTATTTATCATTGAGCTAAACAATGTCCAAATTATGACAAAAAGTTGCAACTTTTACACATAAAGAAGGATATATATAAATTGAAAGAAAAAATGTTGACTTAAATTGTAGCTAAATCTATATGGCGATGTTGTGTAACAGCGGATATTGTATCCGCTGTCTCAGCGTAGTCGCTGCTTCAGGCAGTCATTGGCACATAGAATGCTGACTCGGTGCAGGGGGTGACGTGCGCTTATGATGCGCTTGGAATATTTACCTCATCGCGGGGAACGTGGGGGTAGAAGAGGGTTAACTCCTTCCACAGATTAGTGGTCCTTCGTAGGGTTCGTAGGTAGGTAGGTGCACGTGGTAGTTATAGCCTGTAGCACTCAATTCAATTAACGCCAGGCTCCTTTTTGTTCCACGGATTGGTTATTCGTACCCTTTACGAAATTAAGGACCTATGTTTTAAATCCACTTCCTGTGGTTTAAGAACTTGAGTGTCCATTTTGATATTGTCGATATCACTTAGAGAGTTTAACTGATGTTTCCCTAGAAATTTAAGTTTGCCCATACTTAGCGCTGGGCAATGGCAAAGTAGGTGCTCCGTAGTTTCTGCCTCTTGTGAGTTTTTGCAGCTTCTGCAGAACGAGTTGTGGGGCACACCCATTCGCTTGGCATGCTTGCCTATGTGCCAGTGACCCGTAATGGTGGCAGTTAGTTTGGTAATCTCCTTTCTGGAATTGCACAGTAGCTCCTCTGTGCGTTTTTTGTTGTACGTTGGCCCCGTTTGTCTTCTGCAGCTTCCGAGTGATTTCCATCTCTCGTTTGCTAGAGCTGCAAATTGTCTGTGTATAGCGTTTTTGATGGTGTTGAAGGGTGGTCTTACATCCTTTGGTGTGGACGTAAGCTCGGATCCCTTCCTAGCCGTCTGCCTTTTCGTTACCCTGAAAGTCCTTGTGTCCTGGGATCCAAGCGAGGGTGACTTTGTTGTATTGTGCTATTTAATTTATAACCCGCTTACAGTTAATAGTAAGCTTTGAGTTTTGTCTGACCGTGTTGAGGGACTTGATAGCCGCTTGACTGTCGGAAAATAGCGCCACATTGTGCTCACAAGTCCTTGCCTTAGCAGAAGTTTGGCTGCTTTTATTATTGCAAAGATTTCTGCCTGGAACACGCTTGTCGACTCCGACAGATGGAAGGACTTATCCACTACCAGATCGGGTAAGTATACTCCGGCCTCCAAACCACAGTACATCTTGCAGCCGTTAGTGTAGAGTGTAACATAAAAAGTGTCGTTCACTTTTCCTTCAGCCCACTCGTTTTTGGTCAGAATTATAGCTACGAACTTTTTGTCGAAATTCGTTAAAGCAATTGCGTAGTCTGTCCTGACAGACGTAGCTATTCTTATCTTTCACAGGATCCGGCTGTGTCATGTATGTCTTGTTGTCCAGCAATCCGATTCCGTTAACCTGAACGCACTTTGCGCGGCAGTGCTTTCAGTATGAAGTTCTATCGGTAGTAGGTTTAGTATTGTGTTCAAGGCAGCTGATAGACAGGAACTCAACGCGCCTGTGGCTCCCGCGCAAGCAGTCCTTTGTATACGTGTCAGTTTGTCTATGTTGTATTTTTTGGATAGGGCAGGCCAACACACAATAGCCCCGTAAATGAGGTTGGTCCTGACCACTGCCGTGTACATCCAAAGAACCATTATTGGGTGTAGCCCTCATGTTTTACTGAAGGGTTTTTTGCAGGAATAAAAAGTAATGCATGCTTTCCTTACTGTCTTCTTTATGTCCAGCTTCCTAAATATTTTTTGAGTCTAGTAATACTCCAACAGACCGCACCCTATCAGAGAGCTTTAGTTTTTGTCCACCCAACTTGGGTAGTTTTATGGTCGGTAACTTTTTCTTCCTCGTGAAGAGCATAAGCTCTGTTTTTGTGGGATTTACTCTCAAGCCGCATGATTTGGCCCATTTATTAAGCTTGGTGAGTGCCCCCTCCATTAACTCACTGATGGTATCCAAAAATGGTCCTGATAGTAGAAGCACTACATCGTCTGCGTATGCTGTTGCTTGTACCCCCCCCTCTGTTTAGTTGATGTAAAATTTTGTCCATGTTAACTAGCCAAAGTAGCGGAAATAGTTCTCCCACCTGGGGTGTGCATCTGCCCACATATCTTGTGAGGTTATCGCCACCTAGGGTTGCTGTTATCTTCCTGCACTTTAGCATAGTGGCGATCCACGTACTTATGTATCCCTCAGCATTCATTTCATTGAGAGAATTCAGGATGGAGCTTGCATTGACGTTGTTGATTGCCCTGTAAATTCGAAATCAAAGGAAAAACAACAACTGCAGTTCGGCTTGCAATTATAATTTATTTGGGCTTAGCTATCGCGCTAAAGAAGTTGGTGGCTGTGTGCTAACATACAAAGAGAGCGCCTCTTAACCTAACAAAGTGTCAATGTACCTTATGCTAATAACATAACTCAAATTACTATGCTAAGCCTAACTCTAACAATTCATTAAATACTTTATTTTACTACATAATTATGCTAAGACTAAACATTGCGGTCACGTTTATGTGACCAAAAAAAACTTCAAAATATTGGCAACACGGCCAACTTGTGGACGGGTCGCCTACCGACAGCAGCTGCCACCTGCGACAGTATGAAATGCCGCTGCTTCATGTGTCCGGCTCTGACCCTTGCGGCAGTGAACGAAGCGGCTGACCGATGAGCAGGTGGCCGGGCGTCAGCACCTCCCCATCGCTTGGGTCTTCGCTTAGCGGAGTCAGCGGCCGCGAATTAAGGATCGCCTCCACGTCGGCCAGATGCCCTCTGACCTCGCCTTCTACCAGCGACGAGCTTCCTATCTGCCGTAGCTGCAGGTGTTTCGCGGACTTGACGGCTGCTTCCCACAGCCCTCTGAAATGTGGTGCCCGCGAAGGGATGAAGCACCACTCCATTCCTTTCTCCGCTGTGTCCGACTACAGACTGGCCCTCTGCCGCTGGAACGCTTCCAGCAGCTTCTTCAGCAGGTTGCTGGCCCCCACCAAGTTCGTGGCGTTGTCCGAGTACAGCCGGCACAGAACGCCACGTCGTACGATGAAGCTTTTTAGACAGTAAATAAAGGCATTAGTCGATGGGTCACCAACAAATTCTAAGTGAACAGCCTTAGAAGCAAAGCACACAAATACCGCTACATAAATTTTTAGCGGGGCACGACATCGAATATGGAACGATACACTTCTTGGTCCACAAAAATCGACTCCGCAAACTGAAAATGGTATGACAAACGATCTGCTGGGAGATTTCCCATTATTTGATATATATAAGAACACATTTTCGCATTACTTGAGTGCATTCTCTTCGAGCATTTATAAGCCAAATTCGCTGCCGAAGCAATGCCATCATTACCTTTGCTCCTGCGTGACAGTTTCCCATATGCAGTTCCCGTAGATACATGCCAACTAACGGGCAGTTTTTGGGAATCAAGACGGGAAATTTGGCATCGTATTTCAATGGCGCATTCAATAGCCTGCCTCCTACTCGGATCAACGAGACTCCTCTTCCAAATTCTTCAAATTTGTGAATGAATGGAGTCAGACATTGGAAGGTTTCCTGTACAACCTTTCCATTTTTTAACTCAAAGTCCTCTCTGAGCCCTGAACTATGAGAGCTGAACAAGTTCCAGCAGCTTCAGAAACGCAAAATTCCATTCTTTTGCGCTGAGGTACTGTCAACTTTTGACCTGAGAATAAATCTGTACATGTACGCAACTACTCGAACTAATTTGCGACATCACGAAAAATGAAAAATAAGACTTGGTACAAAGTCAGAGTTGGTAGTTAAACAAACTATCGCAGATTTCTTGTAATCACTGTCTTTCAATTCTGAAGGTTATTTTGAGACCAATGTTCAAGTTCCTTACAGAGGCACGGTGGTCGGTTAGCAATCGGCAGACTGTTTTCTACCGTCGCTTGCTCGAACATATAGGCAACACCCATATGCTTGACTGGACGCTTCCGTAAATCCATGCACTTGAATGCTTGTGTTAACTCTTGCAGGAGCGGACTTGGGAATATCAATGTGATGCAGTTCGAGAAGATTATTCTTGAACTTTTCCCACCGGCTATACATTTCCATGGGCATTGTTTAATCCCATGGCAACTGCATGCGCCATAACTCTTGCAGCAGAATTTTAGCCCTGATGCTAATTGGGCTCAACAATCCAAGTGGGTCAAACATGCGTGCAGCAACTGACAATATGTTACGCTTCTGGGACTCAATTCGGTGAAACTATTATCCAAATGATAGCTAAATGTATCGGAACTTGGAGTCCACCTCATGCCCAGCGTTTTCGTGGATTCGGCATCATTGAAACGAAGAAGTTTCTCATTTCCACCTTCTATTAATTCGGGGTGGTTTGAAAACCATTTGGCCAGTTGAAAACCTCCTGACCTTAATTCTTGGGACACCTGAGCACATATAACTTTTCACGTGTCAAGACATAAAAATCATTGCAAATACCTTCTGAAGCAAGAGCATGGGTGTCTTTGTGACGTTAACCCACTTCTTACAAGCATCGGATGGAGACGAACGGTGCGGACGCTGTGCCATATGTAACCGTGTTGAAACGATAAAGTTGAATCTCACCCGATAGATTTTCACGCCAAACAATAAGCTGAAAACGTCGATCGCCTTTGGGCATGCTGACTCGCCGATACATCTTTGTGATGTCTGCCGTGAGGGCATATCGATTCAGACGGAACCGAAGAAGCTACAAAATTAGATCCCTCTGAATAGTCGGTCCAACCATAAGACAATCGTTAAGTGAGTGGCCCGACGTTGTCTTACAAGACGCGTCGAAAACAACTAGAAGCTTGGTGGAACTACTATCAGGCCTCAGGACGCACTGATGTGGAATGACGTAGTGTGGTCCTGGCGGAACTTCCGTACCGATGGCAGACATGTGACCGAAGTCAATATATTTACGCATAAAACTCAAGTACATATTCCTGAGCCGATCTTTTGTAACCCTGCGCTCTAAGGATAGAAACTGGCTCTTGCCTGTTTCGAACGACGATCCCAATATTTTGGGATCAGTTTTAAAGGGCAAACTAACCTCAAAGTTCTCTGACGACAAATTTCGAACGCTATCTTTGAAGCTTTTCTCACATTCCAGTTGCTCTGACGAATACTTGGCTGAGATATTCGATTCTGGAATAGTTTCAAGTTCCCAGAATCGCTCTACATGGGCTTCAAGTCTGGATTCTTCGCTATGGTACATTATTGCGCAGCATACAGAGGTCTGAACTTTCAGATTTTTACACCGCCCTAATGCCACCCAACCTAGCAAAGTTTTCTGCAATAGAGATCCATTTCCACTCAATCCTTTTTGTCCCGTACACAACAGTTCGAAGAATGAATATGCTCCTAACAGAAGATCAATTTGCTGAGGCTTGAAGAACTCCGGTTTAGCCAGTTCCAAATTGGCTGGAATTTTATATTGCAAGGATAACTTGATCCACTTCACCTGCAACGTGGTTTCAGGAGCATACTTATGAAGGAGAGTGTTGTGGGGTTGAGAACAGACTCGACACTTTGATTCATTGCAGCTAGACACTCTGTGCCCTGCATGAAGACAGTTTATGCACAGCTGATTCGATTTAACTAAATTAAATCGATCCGACACAGGCATAGCGGAAAACCCCTGACAATTCCCAATGCTGTGATTTGGACTGCAAAACTAACACTTTGGTTCAGTACGCTTATCTGTGTTAGTGCATGCGAACGAGGACTAACTGCTTTTCGCAGGCTTCAAATTTGATTTTTGTCTCATCCTAGACTTTAAACTTTCCTCAGCCGATAAATGCTAATATCGTCTATTCAATGTTGAGACACAATCAGACCATTGGGGCAACGAATTGTAATCAAGTTGTTCTTTAAACTTGGACTGAGTCACATAATTGACCCTCGACATAGCTATGTGAATGAGAACCGTATTAGCAAAATCTTGCTCGTCACCAATTGATATTAGGGACTTAAACAGTGCAGAGATCGATTCGACAAGTGAGCGTATCCCGAGTGAAGAAGGTTTGCTCATAGGCTTAATGTCGAACAACTGAGCTAGCGTATCAGAGAAAATTAGGTACATTTTATCGTAAACGCGCTCCAGGCTGGCCAAAGCCTTTAGATAACTTTCGTCAGAGACCTGGAACGCTTTAATTGTACCCAACGCCCCATCTGGCAAACAAAAAAACAAATGATTAAATTTCTTTGTGTTGGATAACGACCGGTCAGAATCTAATAAACTGTTAAATAAACTCATTATATTCCGCATATTTACCACCGTATTTGGGTAAATTTAATTTAGGCAAATATGAATGGTTTGATGCCGGTTGCACATTTTCCGACACCTAGTGAATGTTAAGAGCGGCATATACGAATATCTTGCCAGAATACACATTTCCTCAAGCATCGCACGGCTAGAATTATCGGGATCAATGCAATCGATCTCAGATTGCAGATCCATAGCCTTAGCAATATACGAATATAGAATATCTAGCCGACACTGAATTTCGAATTTGCTTAGAGTGACCATTTTGTTTACTAACGATGTTCTTTGGCGCTCTATGTCACCTTCTACTTTATCCAATTTGGCAAATAATTGCGTTAGCTTTTCACTATAACAATCCCCGTCAACCACCACGGTCTCGTTGGGATCATTCCTTCCTTTAATATTCGACATATTGAAGTGGCTCTATTTAAATGCACTTATGTGTATGTTAATATGTAGCGCAAGTGGATGTGAATGTATGTCACACCAATTATGCAAACTGAAATGCCGAACGAATAATGTGTAGAGCAGCTGAAGACAGGGCACTAAGAGATATAAGAGATCGGACAATCAACGGAACAAACTCACTTTAAAAATAGGCTATCGAAGAGAAACAAAAATACTCCACGCAACGTTAAACGAACGCGTATGCTGTATAGGCGGCGTCTGTATGCAAGTGACACTGCCGAAACAAAGCTGGATAAGCAATGCAAAGCGAAGGAGAGAGAAAAGTGTGCAGTTATGTTACCTATGTATGTGTGTGTTGTCCGCGCTTGCACTTTTGTGTTAGCATTAAATAACGGACAACTGTATGTAAGTGTGAGCTTACGCGCGTGTTGCTATGCAAAAGCAATGGCACAACACAATGGCCAAAAACATGACACACTGTCTTTATGTATATATGTATGTATGCTCAGTATATTATGCTGTTACAAAACGAAACGCAGTGATAATTTACATTGTAGTGAACCAGCTTTATTTGAAATATACCCAGCAAGCAAGGTTAGGAGCGCTCAACATTATGTGTCTGAAGAGCCGAGCTGAAGAGCGTTTTCAGAGCACGTTCAGTGCTTTCTAAGCATGGGTTCATAAAAAGCTCTTATGTGTGAGCATATTCGGAATAAAAGAAAGCAATAAGTAAGTAAAAACGGCGCTGAATATAACGGAATGCAGATTCATGGGATAAGCAGAACGATGGACAATTCACAGATTTATTCAGTTAGTGCAATACGCACGTGCAATTCAGACGTGTTTAGTGGAATATTGAAAGTGGGTAGATATATTAGTTTAAAGTTATGAATTAATGTATATGGTTCCATAATTTTCTAATTTTGTTAGTTTTTTGGTCAAATATATCAAAATATCAAATATATCATGGAAAATATAACTAAATTTCGTTTTAGTCTCTTATTTATTGCACTTTTTGCAAATAAACATGCCCTCCAATAAGCGTCTGAAATTAACCTTTCAGGAAGCGATTCAAGTGCCCAAAAATGCAACTTTTATGTGCCTTTTCAGAGGGTTTTCAATACTTCATTTGGGGGGGAGAAAGCACATGTATCTGTGTCAGAAAAGAGTCAGATTAGACTCAGAAATCTTCCACATTAAGTGCGACCATTTTCATAGAAAAAAACGCTCTTTTCGGACACATTATGACGGTGAATGCTCATAAAAAAGTGTCAGAAAATAATCAGAAAACGCTCATATTGCTTGCTGGGTATATGTTTCTGCGTATGTGCGCTTGTGTACTAATTACTGTACATATAATGCTGCACTATGCTGTCGCTCGATTTGGCACTGCTACCTGGTCATCGGAAAAGTCATCGATGGTCTCAATTCTTGGCATCTCTCTCCATGGCAGTCCAACGGAAACAGGCGATTGTATGTCCCTGCTCAGGCGCCAAAATGTAAAATCGAAAAAAAAGGAAAAACAACAGCTGCTGTTCGACTTGCAATTATTATTATTTGGGCTTAGCTATCGCATTAAAGAAGTTGGTTGCTGTGATTGCGGAAAGTGCGGCCGACTCGATCAAAATCAAAATTGCTACTGTCTCCTTATTCGCAGCTGCGCAGCATCGCCAGCTGCTAATCGTCGCTCGCGCGACCGCTAACATACAAAGAGAGCGCCTCTTAACCTAACAAAGTTTCAATGTACCATATCCTGATAACATTATTCCAATTACTATTCTAAGCCTAACTCTAACAATTCATTAAATACTTTATTTTACTACATAATTATGCTAAGACTAAACATGCCCCTTCTATGTATAAGAAGGTCGCCATTCTGAATTATATATGCTATAAAGAAGTTTCTACCATTCGTACCACTTCGTGCAGTGCTGTTTCCCCTTTGTGTACGCATGCTGTGCTTTTTATTGGCTGTGTTAAATTTTACCTCTTATGTGGATGTCTAGTATTCTTTCTAGCGTTTTAAGCGTAAAGGATGTGAGGCTGATGGGTCTGTAGTCCTTCGCTAGAACGTGCCCTCTTCTACCCGGTTTGGGTATGAAGATTATCTTAGTCTCTCCCCACGCTACCGGTACATAGCTCCATATCAGACAATCCCTAAAGATATCTAGCAGCCATAGGACCGTTTCGTCACCCATGGTTTGCAGCATCTTAGGTATGATACCGTCCTAACCTGGACTTTTGTATGGCTCAAAGGTACTTATGGCCGATATAAGTTGATCCTTAGTGATTAAATCGCTGCTACAATCTCTGTAACTGAGGCTTTCTGGGGGTATTGCAATTTCCTCTTCTATGTTTCCTGTGAAATGCGTATCTAACAGTATCTTCAATGGTTCAATGCTCGTTATTGTGCTTCTTTGGACAAAAATTATGCAATTCTAACCGTTTTCTTAATGTTTTCGATTGATTTGCAGTATTTAGCCGAAGATTCCTTCTTTGATTTATACAGCGCGTGTTTGTATACCTTTAAGGCATCTTTGTATGGTACCGCTGGCTCTGTGAAATAAGGCCCCAATGAAATAAGGCCCAAAAAAAAATGAAATAAGGCCCCAAAAAATTATACAGGAAACAACAAAAACGATTTTTATGAAATTTGGGGTGTTATTTCCTTAATTGGGGCCTTATTTCCTTAAAAAAATTGGGGTCTTATTTCATTATGAAATGAGACCCCAAAAAAAGAAATGAAATAAGGCCCCAATACTAAATTTTGGGGCCTTATTTCATATTCTTTAGGAAAATATACCACTACAGAATAGAAGATATTTAATGGACGGAACTTTTAAAATAGTTCCCAAAGGTTGCTTTAACCAACTCCTAGTCATCTATGTTCAATATTTTGACGAGGTAATTAAAATATTTGAATTTAAACAAATTTTCAACCTTAGCGCCGCAGGCGAAAAAATCGCGCGATTTTTTGTATCAAATATTCATTATTTTTTAAAGTTATAGATAGTTAATTTTACTAAATATCCAAATTTAATAATAATTTCAAATTTATTGTTTAGGTATTTCCGAGACTGATTATTAGGCAAGTTTTATGTAAAGTCTTAGGATGTGTACGTAAGCAACCATCAATATCGCATTTGACTTTGTTTTGTCAGTCTAGAATACTATGTCCCTTTGATAGACAAAAAAGTATAGTCGGTTGGATTTAACTATATCCCAGCGCACCATAATATCTGTGTAGTCACGCCAAACTTTACAATTGCTTAACAAATCAGATAGCTTATTATCTGATTCAGTCTGTTCACTGAAATTATTTGAAACTCTTTTACTTTTTCTATTTGTGAGCGAACAAGTAATTCTGGACGGCCAAAACGAAACTGCAACTCTTCGATGACTTTTGGTACGTCTTTCGAATATATGAGCATTGCTGCTACTGCCTCCTTTATTTCTCCACTCAGACATCTTTGTAGGCTTATTAGATTCTGGCGTTTGCTGTAGTTAGATTCTTTTGTTGTATCATTGAAATTGGCTATGAATAATTTCCACAGATCCGCAGTTCCACAAAAGGTTTGCAAATCTTAGATTTTAGGTAACCGCACGGTTGGTGCCACTGAGGTGTTTCGTATGCTGGAAAATTATGGCAGATTATTATTGTCGTTACTATTAAATTCACCCGACGTTTCTTCAGGATGAGCTCTTTTTATATGACTGGGCTGTGAGCATGCAGCAATCGAATGCTCCTATTGATTGTTATTAAATCGACGGTTAAGGGTCACAAAGTCTTGTTGGTTTTGTTTCACAACTGTGGTTAATTCTTTCAGGCCAATTAATATGGTGGCAATTTCGTTCTTCATAGAGCTTCCTTTGTTTTGAGTCCTTTGAGTGATTCTTGTGTTTTATGTGTAACTTTTATCACCCGAATTTTTATTTTCACTAACCGAATGCATTTTTTCATTGTCAGAGTTAATTTTGCGTGGATTATTTCTCATTGTATCGGTTTACAAAGCTTAAGTGTCCTACTAACGCACAACACTAACAACCTCTTGGAGTAATTTATTTGCCTTTGGCCAGATATGCTCCGACTCACAGCCACTTATGGTTTGTTCAGTATATGCGACGCTAGTAACTGCTTATTTCACAATAACAATTTGTTTCACAATTCACGATACTGTCTGTATACGTTTTTACAATTCTTATGAAATTGTGTTTGTATTTGTAAATCCGGGCGGCAATGGCATCCTTAACACGGCGCCTCTAAACTAAATTTGGGCGGTTTATACTCGTACATTTGGCGAAATGTACTACGAATTGTATGTATCAATCTTTGACGATTCTGATGAATGGCAATATGTACTTCAAATTGTCTGTATCACTTTTACGCTATACTGTACTGATCGTAGACTTTAAATTGAAAACACGCAATAACACAGAAATTTAAAGATGTATTGTTCAGTATAAGGTTTAGAATAATAATAAAACAAATGAGGTTGCGTTGAATGAAATTATAGTAAGCGCGAGTTTCAATTTCGTGTTTTGTCTACAATCATCTTTTCCATGACACTGAGTGACCAAATTCTCTTTACTTCTAAAATACTTAAACTTATCGAGATTTATATCGACTTATTCAACTATCGATTACAAAGACATATTTGTTAATTTAAATTTTACTGACAAATCTTTAAGCACTAACTATTTACAGTTTTTGGGAATTGCAGTGTACCACACGCCATCCCAAAAAAAGTGAAGTAAACGGTCAGGAGTTCGTTTTTACAACCGTAGACAGATATAACAACTCTGTCCATTCGGGGACGAACCTCCATTAAACAGGCCTTACATGTTTTAAGGTACAAGCTCAGGAAGACATAAGGGGTTTACTTCAGTACGGGCAGCAGATGTCCACTAATAGGTTTAATAAGACTAGAGCAAGACCTATCACTTATAGGTAGGGGGACACAGTATATATCTCCAAAAAACAAATTAAGAGCAAAGATAAACAACTATTCAAGACCGAATAGGTAAAGGAAGATGGAAGAGTTACCATACCTTGTTCACAAATCCCACCTAAAAGCTAATAGAAACAAGCCGATCAGTCGAGCGGGCGCGACAGTAGGATACCCTGTGCAGGTCTTCAAAGAAAAGTATTTTCATTATAATGGGATTTAAATATATCGCTTGAAGTCGATTTTGCTTGCATCGAGAGTAGGTTGCTTGCGAAAGTCTGGCAACACTGGACTACGGCTGTTGATTGTTTATGTTTAGCGCCAAAGCAGACGAAAGGCAAATCAAACATACATGAACAAACGCGTCTTTTCGTTCATTATATCGTCGGCGCGGCGCAGCGACTGCGCTGCTACTGCGCCGCGACGCTCTACTGCGCTGCATAAATTTGATTCTTGAATAACTCTTGAGTTCAATATCCGAGTGTAGCACACATTGAAAGTATGATACTTACCATGTGTGCCAAATTTCAAGTCTCTAGCCATAAAACTGCTCTTGTTATCAGCTTTTCCGAGTTATGGGTGAAGGGGCGGAGCATCGCGATGAAATTTTCAGGACACATTAAGCCCAAGCTTTTTGTTATGTGTGCCAAATCTCAAGTCTCTAGTTTTAACATTGCTTATGTTATGGTGATTTTTCTAATTTTAAAACCAACGGGACTTGATATCCAAAATAGAAAATAAACTTGATCTGCGTATGGTATTCAGGAACCTACATTCCAAATTTGAAGTCTCTAGCTCTTATAGTTGCTGAGATCCACGCGTTCATACAGACGGACGGACGGACAGACGGACAGACTGACAGACGGACGGACAGACAGACGGACAGGTGTCAATTGACTCGGCTATTGATACTGATTAAGAATTTATATACTTTATATGGTCGGAGATGCTTCCTTCTGCCTGTTACATACATTCACACAAATTCATTATAGCCTTTTTTGCCCATTTTTAATGGGCACAGGCTATAAAAATAGGAAAAGTAAAATTTGAAAAAAAAATTCTGAAAACGTTTCACAAACTTCTATTACTTAAGAAAATATTTGTAACATAAATGCAAAAAAAAATCAAGTAAAAAAAACCTAAAAAATATGAAACTAAGTTTAAAATCTTGTAACATAATAACCAAGAACATAAGTACATTGAAGTAAAACAGTTGAGCAATAATTTTCTCCCAAGAGTAATGAGTGTCCACATCGCGAGCTCTCTTCACATCTTTAGGTACGGTACGCTAGTTGTCCCTCTTTATCAAGGCGTTGTATGGCGTGTTAACAGAATGTTCAAGCTCGCTCATGTCATCGATCTGAGGCACCTACATCAAATCATCGAAAATATTACCGACGAGGCATCGCTAACCCCTGATCGCAGTATCGGAGCGCTACTATGCCACTTCTTGGAAAGAGCCGTAAACGGTAGGCCTTAGACTGGAACACTATCCTCCAGTCACAGGATAATGTGGTGAGGAACAACAACCAGCAGATCAAGATGAACACCAGGCTGTTCAACGCAACCCATGAGTCACTACAAAAATTCTTTGAAATCATGCCGAGAGTGAACGCCATCGACGGAAACGCGCATGTGGTTACGGCACTACTATACAAGACAATGATTCTTGTAAACTAAGTTGATGAGATCACAAGAGCCTGTCGTTTGGCAAAAACTGGAGTTGTCAACACTAATCTGTTGGATCAGAATGAAGTAGGGACTCTTCTGGCAGAAACACAGAGCCTGCCATATCAAAATGTCGTGAAAGCGGTAGAATTCTCAGAGCCTTCAATATTGACTAACGAAACTTTCTTACTGTACGTTCTGTCAATGCAAAGGTTGAGGATAAGAAATACAGGCTGATGCTCCAGTACCCGACGATTATCGCTGGCAAACAGTTGGTATGGAAATTCAACAAGCTAGCAATGGACCCCCAGAAAACTTATGCGATACTGGGAAACTGCCTCTTCATTGGAAACACAACTGTATGGCAAGAGAAAGACTTGAGGAAATTAAGGTTGCTCAAAAGGGGACATGCCTTTGTGATTACCTAAGAAACGGCTTAGATATTTTTGAACTGGTGAATGATGGTGCCATGTTTCTTATCAATTTCAATGGAACAATTACTACGAATTCAGCGAACCATAATCTAGTGGGCTCATTTATAGTCAAATATGATAACGACACCGTCAACGTTGGCAATCAGTCTTCAGCAGCTTTTCTTCAAGACACCTAATGGCTATGCCGGCCGTGCTGACCAAAGTAAACGCCCCGAGATATAAGCTTTAATTAAAATATGTCCCCGATTTTAGCCTAGAACTGTCAACTATGTCCAATCATTGTATATTCTCAATCTTAACAGAAGCAGCAATAGCCGTTATTGTAGCCCTTCTACTGTACATTGTATGAAAAAAGATAACTTCCACCAAAAGGGATCCCGTCGCATCGAAGCGTCAAAAAGCTAGATGCGCAGCCTACCAGTACGACGACCAGTGGAGGACACCAGCGACACAATAATGCCGAAGGTCGTCCAGATCAATCTGAAGCGCAGCAAAGTCGCTTCGGAAAATCTGCTTGTCCTCCTCCGTGAGGAGGTCATTGACATCGGCTTAGTACAGGAACCATGGACCCTTGACAGGATTGTCAGAGGATTAGTGAATCCTGGTTATGACATATTTTACACAAACTCAACAGGTAGGCCGAGGACGCTTATCATTATTAAAAAAACAATTTAAAGTACTTTTTGTTTCCAGTCTAAGCAACGAGGACCTGACAGAAGTCAGAGTCGACTTACACAAGGGAAAGGAACTACTAATCACCTCCGTATACATGCCACACAAAGAGCCGGCACCCACAGCACCAGTGGAACAGCTCATCGTACAGGCAAGAACTAACAAAACTGCGGCCCTGCTGGTCTGCGACGAAAACAGCAGACACACATTGAGGGGCAGCTTAGAGATAAACGGTTGTAGTGAGTCTCTTTTCGTTTACTAAGTCTCTAACAATCTTAACATATGTAACCGGGGTAGTACACCGACCTTTATATTCCCAAGCAGCGAGGAGTATCAAGGTTGGGAAGAGGTCCTGAATCTCACGCCACCCACGGTTAATAATGACTTTATCACAAGCAACTGCAGAGTATCCATGCGCCACTCTTTCTCTGACCATAGATGTATAACCTTTAACTTTGAAGCAACTTCAAGTAAAGCAGTAAAGATACGTAATCCCCGTATAACGGATTGGGGCAACTATGCAAAGGTTGTCCAATCCAAAGTGATAAATCGTGTAAAAAAAACTCACTCTCCATAAAGGAAATAGAGGATGAAGTGGGTAAATTCAACCAAATGCTAACGACAGCGTACACATCCTCAAGCCCGGTAACATACGCCAGAAAGCGGTACCGGCTGCAGGAAATAAGGCCCCAATGAAATAAGGCCCCAAAAGAGAAAATGAAATAAGGCCCCAAACTTGGTGTGTTATTTCATAATGAAATAATACCCCAATTTCAAATATGAAATAAGGCCCCACAGCGATGAAATAAGGCCCCAAAAAAATGAGACAAGGCCCCAAACTTGGGGTGTTATTTCATTATGAAATAACACCCCAATTTCAAAAATGAAATAACGCCCCAAATTTTGTTGTTGTTTTGTTCATTAAAACAAAAAATAACGGAAATACC